>JAOYRS010000092.1:1690000-2350000 GCA_032432895.1 Dryadula phaetusa | reverse complement strand
TTTATTAACTATAATTGTAATTTTACGTGCCATCCCGCATAGCAGGATAGTCAGAGACAACCTAGTGTCAAAACACTCCGTTGACTGCTTTCCGCTTGAAATCGTAACATTGCGTGTTGATTGGCAAACTCACCCCGCTTTGTCTTAGTAGATTGGAGAAATAAAAAAAATATTATTCATAATCATTTCTCCGTATCGCAATCGAACCCACAACCAATCGCGTTTAGAGTCAGTCTGTTTCATTGTGCCACCATGACCTCTATTATTATTGAAAATAAATTTAAAGCATAATAATAATAGTCAAAAATCAAATTTAAGAGGGTCTTTGGAAAATTTCCACCAAGCTACGTCGTAAGTGACAATAGTATGAAAATAATCTACTGGTATGAACGTATTGTCCGGCGTCAAGAGCTCTCTAATACTTCTATAATTGCATATATATTGTATTATATTTCGGTACAGATAAATTTCGTTATATAATTATTTTAAAATTAGAGGCCGGTTGTGGCGCACTGGAACAGCGTCTGACTGTAAACGCGATCGGTTGTGGGTTCGAGCCCCACTCGAGGGAGTGATTATAATTCAATTATTTTCAATTTCTCGCTCTGGTAAAGAAAAAAATGCCAATCCAAATTCGTTAGAAAACGAAGAACGGAGTGTCTTGACACTACTTTCTGTTTCCCCAGCAGGTTAAACAGAAAGTACCTAGTGTCTGTCGCTTTTAAGTGAAGTTAAAAAAAATTAGTTCATTGAGACACAGGTTCGAATCCTAGTCGAAGTACATCAGTTTAGTTAGACATTAGACTAAATAAACACAAAGAACAAGTCAATACGTACAATTTTGAAATAGTTAAAAAAACCTTCACACATTATCCTACATAACAGAGATTTAGTGTTCACGACACTCCGTTCCCCGCTTTCTACCCCGATTCGGGAAATTGCATGTTAAGCTGCAGAGTTCTACGCCGCGCTGTATCTTAACAGAACAAGTCTTTCTCTGAGTAGAGATCGCGCCTACAACCCGTCATGCTTATAGACAAGACAAAGGAAGAAACATAAAATAATTTATTTTGTTTCAAATTATCTTACCTATATATTTAGTTAAATAAGCAGAGAGAATACAATAATAAGTGTTTTAAATGAAACTATTTTAAAAGGATTAGGTATTCGAAAATACATTTTGGACTCTTGACGTTTCGAACACTTTACAGTAGTTCGTGGTCACAGGTAGACTGAGGTGGCATTCGCCTGTCAGTTGACACAAAAAATAAATTATATCAATCTACTTATTCTATCTAAAAATGATATCATAAAGAAATTTCATTTCTTACGTGTGAACTTACAAACGCAGATATTATTTTAAGCATCACGCTTTATCCCTCACAGAGAAGTTAGAGAGAATAGAGCGCCAAAGGTCACAGTCCCTGCATACTTCTTTCGCCACGTCCACAGACATTAACCTCTTCATACATGCCCTTCGGGAGTTCCTCATGCTTTATAAATGATTTTTACATAATTTCCTCCAGTATTATTGATACTGTGTTTTTCAAGGTCAACCGAGGTCTCCCCCGACCTCTCGCACCGCTCACCTTTGCATCATAAATCTTTCTTACCATTCTTCATTTATTTTCTTTATATTTAATATTTCTGAGGTGATTTTTATATATTCTGACTGGCTCAGCAATGGGTAGATGATTTTAATATATACGTCAATTTGACAGTAAGCCATCCAGTGAGGGAGCTACTTTAGACTATACGTACTGGTTTGTATGTGCGGATTCATAGTTCAAATATTCATACATCGTTAAGGTTGACTCGATATCTAACACCACAATTGTGCTGAGATATTGACGGTATTCCCTTATGTCATTTCAGAATAGATATACATACAAACATATATACTTATATATTTACATTGTGATTGTAAACGCGATCGGTTATGAGTTCAATTCCCATTCGTAGGAATGATTATATTAAAATTATTTATATTTCCTAGCTCTGATAAGACTAATCGCGGCGTTGAGTTCCACCAATAAACATGCAAAGTCTTAAAATATGGGAAAAGCTGAGTGTGGAGTTCCTTGACACTAGGCACTTCCTGCCTACCTTGCTATAATAAATATAACATACCTACTAACATTATGGATCGCATGAAGACTACCTGTGACCACGGATTACTGTAAAGTGTTCAATGTGTTGAGTTTTCAAAAATATATTCTTATATGAATCGGTCCAATGAATCTAAATACCAAAATATACGCGATTAAGCCGTTTAAAATATTTTTTGTTAAAATTGTGTTATAATTGTGAGATCGGAAATCTTACTAAATTTATTATATTTTAATTATTTCAAAATCAATTGAGGAAAAGGAATATGTTTGCTAAATACTAGATACTCCTTTAACGCGTTAACTACGCGTTGCCTTAGTAACGTATACGTGACTCTATATAAATATGTCCAATATATTTTTACATATTATTTAAATATTAAATTAAATTAATAAATTAGCATTCTTTATATAAACTGTAACTATATGCTCCTCATCATGTTAACTCTCCCTAAAAGGACTACAAATTTATTACTTCACATAATAATATATAAATAAACAAACATTACCCTAAGTAGGAATCGAACTCACAACCCATCAGCCAGATATCATTTAACATCAAAACCCTTTTTTGTTCCAAAAAGCAATTATCACACAGATCGTAATAAGGTGGAGTGTTTCAATCACTTCATTGACCCATTTCCTTTCATATAACAACGCTAGTGACATTACAAATTAAACCGGATATGAATATGAATGTTGGTACTATTTTAATTTTATCTACTATTATATTACTAATTGAATGCTTTATTTTCAATTTTTTATTTTTATACTTTACGCATTTATCCCGTATAGCAGGGTAGACGGGAAGTAGTTGCTGTCAAGACACTCCGTACTCCGCTGTCCGATGAATTCGAGACATTGCGTGTGGAGTGGCGGGACTCAACGCCGCGTTTTATCTTACCAGAATGATCACTCCTCCGAATGAGCACCCCACAACCGATCGCAATTACAGTCAAACGGAGTTTCCATTGGTCTTTGATAGAACTTTCAAATTTTGAAAGGTAAATACAGAAGTACCGGGATATGTACTATTTCCGGTATCTCTGTTGCACTATTTTCATTCATTTTATACACGCAATGTATGTATAGTGGAACTCAACGCCGCTCTTTGTTTTAAATTAAGAAAAACTAAATATTTTCAATGACAAGATATTTTATTTTCGCAATTTGTATATATTTTAAATTAAATTATATGAAACTTAATCGCGTATGTTTTGGTATTCTATAATACATTTTTGAAAACCCGACGTTTCGAACACTTTACAGTAGTCCGTGGTCACACTTGCGGAAACACTGAGGTGGCATTCATCTGTCAGTTAGCACAAAAATTAAGTATATCATAGTCTTAAATAATAATCATTTATTAAACATATTTCTTTCTTTTTCCTACTCAATCCTACCGGTTTTAAAAATTCTGTTATTCAACGCTGATACAGATATAAGTTAGTTAACCAAATGTCCAGTGAAATTAGAACCGATATCTATCTTATACTGTGAGATAAACCTCACTAAGTAATTATAGTTATTTTATTGTTCTCAAGCCATTTCTCTTTATTTTTAGCTTAACGCTTTTTATCCCACTTAGCAGGGTAGGTAAAGTATCAAGTGAAACCTAGTGTCAAGACACTCCGTACTTCGCTTTTCACAGAATTCGAGACATTGCGTGTTGAGTGGTGGAACTCAACGCCGCACTTTGTCTGACCAGAGCGAGGAAGTGAAAATAATTATACAATAATCACTCCCCGATCGGGGATCGAACCCATAACTGATCGCATTTACAGTCACATTTTGCCACGACCAGTCTCAAGTTCTCTTTAACGTAGTATTCATTTTCTATAAGCCTCTTACAAATTATGTTTCCAATAAGAAATAATGAAAGCGATTCAAGTGTAATAAGATATTGAATTGGAGACGTTGGTTTTGGGTTATCTCCATTATTATTTGTTAAAGGTAGGCTTTTCAAGATCAATGCAATCCATTTTCCGCCTGAACTTGAGACATTACATGTTAAGTAGCGGAACTTAGCGCCGTACCTCATACCAGAGCGGGGAAATGAAAATAAATTTAATATAATATTAATGTAATTAATTAAATATTATTCCACCGCGCTACAATGGATGGTTAGAATTCTATCTTATATAATTATTTATTATATTTTTGTATAAAGAGATAAAGCGTGAGCTTACATTCTTCTGATAACAGTATTATTCAAGGATAGAATGAGATAAATATTTATAGAAAACATATAAGAAAAATAAGGTTAACTCTAGCTATCCTATCCCAGTGTTTATGACGATATATGATATCAAACAAAAATTATATATGTAAGTATGTATGTACGTACATCAACATTTTATGGTAGGCGTGACGACGACAAGCAATCGTTCAATTTTCAATAACGCTAATGGAAAGTCCGAAATGTATAGAATTGACACGAGTGGGGTCACGTGGCCTTTCAACGGGAGTGTTCACGCCATATTTAAGGCTTTTATTTGGAATTCATGGGAAGAGAATTATTTTGTGGAGGCCAGTCGTGGTGTGGTTGGACTGCGTCTGAATGTAAAAGCGATGGGTTCGATTTTCTCTGGTAAGACAAAGCGCGACGTTGAGTTACTCCACTCAACACACAATGTCTCAAATTCAGCGGAAAGCGGAGTACAGAGTGTCTTGACACTAGATACTTCCTGTCAACCATGCTATGCGAGATAAAAACGTGAAGATAAGAAAATTAATTATTTTTTAATTTTTTATTTAACTAATTAGTTTAAACTAAGTTTTTTTTTTAATTCAATAAAAAAATCAAACATGTTAAAATAAATCCATTACCATTAAGATAATGATGCAGTCAGCGACACTAACAGCATCTAATTTTAAACCCGAGTGGTTATTGGTTCGATTCTCATCCGAAGCAATTGTTATATTCGACCTTTAATTTAATTTATTCACCTTCATCTTACCAAGACAAAGCGCAGCGTTGAGTTCGCCTATCAACACGCAATGTCTTGATTTCAGGCGGAAAGCAGTCAACAGAGTGTCTTGACACTAGATTATCTTTGATTATCCTGCGGAATGTAGCTTGAGTCTGAATATATAAAATAAACACAGAACTCTATTAAGCGTCAATTGTTTCAGTTAACACAAAAGACAACTTTCAAGAAACAGGAGCTTTGAGAAAAAGCTACCGAAAATATATAACAAAGTCAATATTGGCGCTCAGTTCAAAAGAGCTTTGTCCAAAGTCCAGAACGTCTCAGACAACTTGGAAAATGTTTTAAGTGAACAATTAATAATATAGAAAGTTCCATTGTTTTGAAAATTTTCAAATTTAAAGCTATTTCTTAGGAAGGTTTTGGTGATGTAGTGTTAATATATTATATAGGAGAATAGAACGAAGGGAGCATTAGGTTCAAGTACGGGTTTAAGGGAATATTTATCTCTAATAGATAAAGATAAAGTAACATAAATTAATGAGTATAAAGATTTTCATTTTTTTTATGGAAAAAGGAGGCAAACGAGCAGAATATCCACCTGATGGTAAGTGATCACCTTTGCCCATGGCTATTGGAGTTGTAGATGTGTTACCGGCCTTGGGATGGAAGTGAAAGGAGATAAGGGAAAGGATGGGTGGGAATAGGGAAAGCGGGCTTACATGACATCGAACCGGAACACATCATCAGATATTTGGCGGAAAATTAGCCTTCTACCACCAAACTACTGGGATATCCGCCTTATAAAGGACGCTACCCATCAGCGGAGGGGATTCGTATTATACCCCGTATCCTCACAGGGGAATATTCAAATCATGTCCAAGATGGGTATATATTTTTAAAAATTTAACCTATATCCCTCCATAGCAGGACAATTACAGAGGCTTTATATAAAGACACCGTAACTTGCTCTACTGGCTAATGATGACCACACTCCATAAAAAAAAAAATAATAATATATAAATAATCTAAAATAAAGGTGATCAAAAGAATAATTAAGGTAGAAACTGAATATCAGTAGAATCTCATTGAGCCAAAATAAAAAAATAAGTCTAGAATAACTTACTTGAGTCCATTAGAAGAGCTCGCTCTCGTGATGCATTCAAGTACCAGGTGAAAATTAATTATCACTAACAGTAATTTGTAATTATATATATTTTATCATATTTATATATGATCCATGAGGCCGGTCGTAGCGCAGTGGGGCAGCGTTTGACTGTAAGCGCGATCGTTTGTGGGTTCGATCTCCACTCGTGAAAGTGATTAAATTTAAAAATATTGTCACTTCTCCGCTTTAGTAAGACGAAGTACGGCGTTGAGTTCCAGTTTTGTCTCGAATTCGGCGGAAAGCAATATACGGGGTGTCTTGACCCAAGGTACTTTTTGTCTGAAGTTAAAAAATATTTCTGAAAGCCATGTTATATTGAAATAAATTGAAACCCCTCAATTCTTTGGAGACACGAAATCAAATATAATAAAATCGAGTTTTCTGTGTTGAATACAAAATTTCAATTCGTATTCTATTAGATAGAAATATTATAGTAATTGTAGGGTCGGTCAAATTTTACTCGGTTCTATTGGCTGCCTAAATGTACATACATATATAGGTCCGAAACCACTTGTATTGTGAATAGCTGAAATCATAGAAATTCGATACGTTGTCGGATAGCATTTGCAGAGTCTCTGATTATACATGATATTCATATAGATTTCAATGTCAAATCGTTTATTTATCAATATCGACTTGTACTTCATTTCATATTAAAATTATCTTTCCTTGTATATATAAAGGAGCTGGGAACTGCTTAGTGGTTCACCTTTATGCAAGAACACCTGCAACACCAGATGAGTGGAGGTGGAACATTACAAACCTTGAGGATGTAAGAACCTGTGCAATCGATCTTTAAATGCCCTCAAATTGTGGAATACAGAGAAACTTTGTGGGGAAGATCATCCTATACAAATTACACGTGCGTGGAAAAAACGGTTTTGGGGCATAAATGTTGGTAACTTAAGAATCTCATCTTGAGTGTTTAATTTTATAGAGAATTTTAATTTATATCAAATCCTAATAAATTAAAAAAAAACTGAAACTTAATGTTTAAAAAATTTAACTTATAGTTTATATGATTGTCATTGCTTTTTCAAACGGAGAAAGTTTTAAATATCTACTTTTTGGGTCTATTAAGAACAAAACCAACGACCGACATAAGATTCCCTCCACAAACATGCTATCTATACAAAGCGCGGCGTTAAGTTTAGCAATCGACACGCAATGTCTAGATTTCAGGATGACAGCAGTCAACAGAATGTCTTGACACAAAGCGGTCTGAATACACTGCTATGTGGATAAAGCACGAAGATGTTTTTTGTGTAACGAATATGCTATCTCTTTGAAGAAAGGGCAAGTAGAGATTAGAAAAAATATCAGCAAGATATTTTCTGACTGCCCTTTGAATTAAAAACGTTACAAATTCAGAATACATATGAATAACAAAGTGTTTTGAACGCTCTACCTAACTATATGCCAAAATCTACCCAAAACTTTTAATCGGATTTGAATGCGTTATCATCAAACGAATATATTACTACTGTACCAAAACAGCCCTTTTTTGTGACTATTTCCCTTTTTTGTGAATTATTTAATCATGTTTCAACATAACTTAATAAATCACAAAAGAGGGCCCCTTTATGTCAACATTTTAACTAAATTTCAATACGACAGTCTCCTTCATAAGTTTCAGCTTCATATTTTTAATCTAATTATGTTTTAAATATAACAAACATTTTTTATAAGATTTATTTCGTTTTATTTGAGCGAAGTGCTTTTAAATTAAGAGGCGATCGTGTAATCGCTATTGATTTTAGGTTCGTTCTCGTAACACAAAGTGCAGCGTTGAGTTCCGCCACTTATTATGCAATGTTTCGAATTTAGATGGCAAGCGGCGGATGGAGTGTTTAGACACTATGGTCTCTTTAATTACCCTGCAAAGCGAGACAAAACGTGAAAGTTTTGTAACATTGAAAAGAGCTTTATAATTTTTTTTATGAATATTATTAACACTTTATGGACACTGGTCCATACCTGTTGTTACATTGATTCTTTTAATAAAATATAATATTCTTAAATATAATTTTCTTATAAAATTTAAAGTGCTCATAAGACTCGTAGAGATCCTACTGTTTCTATGTGTTGCCTAAGAGAGTCCAGGATTTATAAAACAAATTTTAAATTATATTTACACACATATACATCCATCCGTTGTAAAAGATATAACGCAAACGTTGAGTTCCGCCACTTAACACGCAATGTTTTGAATTTTGGCGATATGATAGAGTGTTTTATCACTATGTTTTTCTCACTACCATACTTATATAAAATGTATACAAGTGAATAAATTAGATTTTCTGTTTGTAATAATATAATAACCGATTACAATTTTATATAATTATATTTATGATGTATACACGGTACATATAGCAAATTAATATTATTTACACAGTCTTGCGTGTCTGTTTGTTTGTTAATCTCTGGACCGGCTACCTTGTTATATCGAATAAAGCGTGAAGATGCTCTTACATAATGTTATTATAAAAATATAAAACAGAGACAAAACAAATCGCTCCCAACAAGGACTCTTTACGAGTTAATTATTCGTTTTTCTTGTTTCAAGATGAACATGATTAGAGGTCGGCGATCTGCAATTAGATGAAAATAAGGTTCGTTTTTCATTGTAATTAAAGAAATTGTATATTTTAAGGATGAAACAAGTTTAAATTTCAAGTCTTTTTATTTGGGCTAGACGTTTAATTTTAGAATTTCGTAATTTAATAATTTATAGAAGATATATAACATATAGTAAGCGATTTAGTGTATGAAGAAGGTCACGTAAAAAACATGAGGACCCCCCGAATGTATATAGAGGATAATGACTGTGGACGAAGCGAGAGAGGTATGTAGGGATCGTAGCGTTTGGCGCGCTTAGTTGTTTCTGACTACCCCGCAATGGATAAAGCGTGAAGCTAAAAAAAATATAATCACTTCCACGAGTAGGAATCGAACCCACAACCAATGGCATTTACAGGGGGGCTTGATTTGTCTTAGCAACGATGACCTCTTTTCTTAATTTACTAACATTGGCTTTAAATCCAATGTAAACCTAAATATCGCTTAAACTATATTTTTTTTTCAGCTTCACGCTTTTATCCCGCATAGCAGGGTAGACAGAAAGTACCTAGTGTCAAGACTCTCCGTACTTCGCTTGCCACCAAATTCGAGACATTGCGTGTTGAATGGTGGAATTCAACGCCGCACTTTGTCTTACCAGAGCGAGGAAGTGAAAATAATTTAAATATAATCACTCCCCCGAGTGGGGATCGACCCCACAACCAATCGCGTTTAGAGTCAGACGCTGTTCCACTGCGCCACGACCGGCCTCAAATCTATAGTAATAAATATAAAATCCGCTCAATATAATTTAGTAAGACAAAATACGTCTTAGAATTCCGTTTTTCAATGCGTATTTCAAAAGAGGATGAAATTTATGAAAGGAGAGTGTTGGCACTAAGGTCTCTCTGTTTCAGCTATTATATATGTAACACACATGCGTGCGTGTGTGTACGTGTATCGAGTTTTATACAAACAAAAATATTTTTTTTTCAATTACTTAATATTTAACAGAAAAAGCATCGACGACCAATCACGTTAATTGTAAACAGAAAATTCTAAAAGAATATAGATTATTAAAAAAAGTATACATTAGTAAAAATATATATTTGTATCACTATATAAATTATAAGGAGACAATAGTGACATCGTGTGGTCCAATAGTGAGAAGAGAGACAATAGTGAAATCGTGTGGTCCAATAGTGAGAAGAGAGACAATAGTGACATCGTGTGGTCCAATAGTGAGAAGAGAGACAATAGTGAAATCAATGTTCAACGCCAACATCAATTTTGACATACCAAATTGAGGAGATTTAAAAAAATCCTTTTGTAGTCTGCTTTTGATGTATATTTTACTTTTGTTTTCAGCTTCACGTCGCAAAGCACGTAGTAGTCAGAGACAACCTGGTGTCAAGACATTTCGTTGACTATTAGCCCACAATCAAGACATTGTGCGTTTTTTATTAGATTTTCCTAAAAATTTCGAAAGAAACTTAGGTAATTTGTTCCTTTAGATAATTCGTTTTAAAAAAGTTATTGGAAAGAATCATTTAAACATACAGAATTCATTTTAAATTACATTCGGAGTTGAAGATAAAGTGTAATAAAGGAACTGCGTTCCTGACGGCGACCACATCTTTCTTTTCTTTCAATAAATAAAGAGTAAATAGAAAAACAATACCTAAACAGTTATTTTATTAGACAGCTTGAACAGGTTTAACGAGGCGCGGGTTCGAATCCTGCTGTGTTCAAATTTTTATACATTTAAAAGAAAAAGATTATATAATATAATATATGTATATATATATATATATATATATAACGGCAGGTTTTCCCGGCTATAAGAAAAGCGTGGCAATTCGTACGTGGCTATCGGACATCCGCAATGCAGGATGCGTGAAATTCATACAAGTGAAACGATCTCGGTCAACTTTAAGCGTAAATTGTTTTTAACTGCACGTTTAACTAAATACTTGGAATTGTGGACAGTTATTTTTAAGAACTCACACCTTCCTAGCGCAATGGGTCAACTAGGTTGAGGACTTGTGGATTCGATTTCCACTCTGAAGAATGATTATATTTAAATTATTTACATTTCTTAGTTTTATAAAACAAATTGCGGCGTTGAGTCCCGCATCTCCGTACGCAACGTCTTAAATTATGACGTAAAATGGATAATTCAGTGTATCATCAGTGGATTTCCTCTGACTACCTAGTTTAGTAATAAAAAAAATCTACTTATAAAAAATCTACTACTTAAAAAAATCTATTAACATTTGAGCTAATGTTCGTAAAATTAAAAAAAAAACACGTTTTACCAAAATTAATACTTATTTTGTACAAATTAAGTATTTATTTTGTACAAAATATGTTTTAACGATTTCAGCCGCCGTCTTGGTTAATATTTCGAACGGCTGTATCGATTTTGAAGGGACTTATATTGGCAGAAACCTGATGTCAAAAGGAGTAAATTAATTATATTTAGTAGAAAATAAACAAAATTTACTATAAAGTCATTTTAAAGCTTCACGCTTTTATCCCGCATTGCAGGGTAGGCAGAAAGTACCTTGTGTCAAGACACTCCGTACTTCACTTTTCACCAAATTCGAGATATAGCGTGTTGAGTGATGGAACTCAACGCCGCACTTTGAAATACTTTTGTCCTAGATAAAAATTATATCATAAAAATAATAAATATACTCTGACATTCTAAATTGTATAAAAATTGTAAGGTATTATTGTAAAATTTAACATAACCATATTTTAGTAAAAACATAATATGTATGTGTACATAACATAATGTTTAAATAATATTTTTTTACAATTTTAGTCTGCCTGTCTATGTGTTTGTTCCGGCTAATCTCTGGAACGGCTGGATCGATTTTGAAGGCACGCTTTTTGACTGGAACCCAATGTCATAGGAGTAAGCTAGGCTAGGCTACTTTATATGAAGTTACCAGTCTTAGCTTCACACTTTTATCCCGCATTGCAGGGTAGATAGAAAGTATCTAGTGTCAAGGTGTTAAAACTCTCCGTACACCGCTTTTCACCAAATTCGAGGCATTGCGTGTTGAGTGGTGGAACTCAACGCCGCACTTTCGCTTAACTAGATCGAGGAAGTGAGAACAATTTAAATATAATCACTCCCCTCCCCTCAGTGGGAATCGAGCCCAATACCGATCGCGTTTACAGTCAAACATTGTCCCACTGTACCACGACCGGGATCTAGTATAGCTAGCAAAAAATAAATAAAATATACTAGAAAAGCAAAGCCGGAGGTAAAAATTATATTATAAAAGTAATAAATATACTGGCATATGTATACCGTGCGTATGTAAGTCAGCGCTGACATTCTTTGTGACTTAGACTTTTATTATAGCTATAAATTAAAACGCGCAACGTTGCTACAGTAATTAAACCGGGAATTGTATGAAAATTTTAAATTATTAATTTAACTATTATTTCATTCCCTTAAATGATCTAGATTCTATATAGAATGATATAGATCTAGATTTTGGTTTTGAAGTTATCGTCTGAATGTGGAAACGATAGGTTGTGGGTTTGATTCCAACGGGGCCCTTAGCAAGCAATGTCTTGTTTTCTGGTAGAAAGAATAATAATCGAGAAGGGAGGATCTTGGCACCAGGGTATTTCTAACTAAACAGCTATGCTATGAATAAAAGAAAAATAAACACATTTGTTAAGATTTGAGCCGACGGCTACATATATGCCCATCGTGGCATAGTGGCACTATACATACGGTGTCTTGTGAATTAAATTCTCACTTGGAAATAAAATTATTAAAATATATTTTAATATAAAAAAATATAAAATTATTATTATTTCCTAGCCTTGGTAAGATAAAGCGCGGAGATGACGTCCGCCACTCAACACACAAAGTCTAGAATTCGGCTGAAAGTGGAATACGGAGTGTCTTGACATTAGTTACTTCTATTCTACATTGATATGCGGGATAAAAGCGTAAAGCTTCAGTATAAGAGCCATATAGAGTTAAACGTAAAATTTATTCCAATACATATTAAATCCTGTAGAGGTGAGCTATTTTCCAGAAGATTGATGATGTGGCATTGGTATACCTCCAGACGAGCGTTTAGATACAACAAGGGTTGTAGTAATTGTTCAATAAATTAAACGGAGCCTGTCTAATTGCAAGGTAGATGTTAGATGTTCTACAGATGTGCTTTTAGCTATGTAAAGGCTAATGAGGCGCAGTGGAACAGTGTCTGATTGGAAACGCGATGGTTGTGAGTTCGATCCTTACTTGGAGAAATTATTGTTATTTTCATTTCTGTTAAACCAAGGCGCCACGCTGAATTACAACAGTAAGCATTTTTGAAAAAACGTATAAAAGTGGAACGCAGCGGGATTCGAACTCGTGCCTTTTGGAATCCGTCCAAACGTTCTGACCGCTAAGCCATGCGTTCTTCAACCAGCTGTGTCGAAATTCTTATACGTTTCTTCAAGTTATTTATGTTGTTAGCATCTCTGATTGATGATCTGAGATTTTTACAAATTTTTGCTACTTAAAGATTATTAGGAAACAATCGTTTAACAAGAGAGATTGTTATTTTATTCTAATATTTACTATTTTTGATTTACTATTTTACACACTTGGGATTAGAAAACATTTTTGAAATATCATATAAAAATTAGAACGTATAAAAATTTAAAACGTATTAAAAAAATTTAGACTTGGAATAACACTTTAAAAATAGTAAACAGACAACATGGAATTTTACGAATTAGGGCAAAGATCTATAAACTTTTATGCTAGATTATTTCCCTCTTCTACGGAAAAAGCCGCAAAGCTGAATACAGTTATAGTTGCATGTTCAATTTTCAGCTGATTTTTTTTACTGAAGTTTTGCTTACGTAGGATAACTTTGGACTCCTTTTTTATGAACTATATTTAAATAGAGTATGAAATTTGAAATTTGAAATATGAGGCCGGTCGTGGCGCAGTGTGACAGCGTCTGACTGTAAACGCGACCGGTTGTCGGTTCGATCCCCACTCGTGGGAGTGTTTATATTTAAATTATTTTCACATTTTCACTTCCTCGCGCTGGCAAAGTGCGGCGTTCAGTTCCACCACGCAACACGCAACACGGTGACTTCGGTGGAAAGCAAAGTACGGAGTGTCTAGATACTAGGTACTTTCTGTCTACCCTGATATGCAGGATAAAAACGTGAAGCTAAAAAAAAAGAAAAAAAATGACACTGTTAGAGTTATCATCGTCAGAGGTCGATGACTTCGATGGCGCGGTTGGACAACGTATGAATTTATACGTGATCGGTTGTAGGTTCAATTCTGTTCACACGAGGAAATGATTTTATTTAAATGATTTTATATTTCCTCGCTCTGGTAAAGCGTAAAGTCTCCAATTCGGCGGAAAGTGCAGGACAGATTGTATTGACACTAAGTACTGAAAAAAATTAAGATTCTCTTATGTGGAAGGTATGATACCAAATCTTTATCTCAAAAGAGCAGGCTTTATCCTCGTTGACTCCAAAATTATTTTGACGTAACTGAACCCCTAACTCATTATTTCAAGCCATTATAACTTTTCAACTTTCCGCTCAGAATTAATTAAAGGGCGTATGAGCGGCGCCTCTGGAGGAATCATACTTTGATGGTGTTTTTGTTTTAAAAGCTCTAAAAATAGTACCTATTTACGGTGTTCTTTTACTTTAAGGAGAGTCAAATCAAGTAATTATGTAAATTGTTTTAATTATTAAGGTGTAGGCTTGTTTGATTACTTTTGATATACGAAAATATTTTTGAAATAATTTTTGTTAAAAGTGTGTGTGTATGTTGACGCTAGGCACTCACCCTCTATACTGCTATGGGATAAAGGCGTGAAATTAAAAAAAAAATTGTAATTAACATTATAATACAACACTTTGTTTTTGTTATTTTTTTATGGTAATTTATTTGATAATTTATTTTTTATATAAATTTACCTTTCTTTTGCTTCTCGTTATTTATCTCTTAATGGCATATATAGTTGGCAACTTAGAATTAAGATCTATATTTAAATTTAAGTAAGCTTAAAATATATATATATATATATATATATATATATATATATATATATATATATATATATATATATATATATATATATATATATATACATATATAAGATGTATTTGTCACTTTTCATTACAATATATTAAAAAAGTTAAAATTTCAATTAAGTCGGTAACAATCGTATAGTATAGCTGAATCCAATTAATATAACTTTCGAACGATTTCAAAGAGGTACGAGTTCGATCTCCGTCACGCTCAAATTTATAAACGTATCTTAAACATGCTTCTTATTCTAAGTGTTTTATACTTTAAGAAATCAAGAAATAACTAATAGATACAAGCATTGACTTTATTATTATGTTTATTTTTAATCATTTTAAACAGCTTCACGCTTTATCCCGCGTAACAGAGAAGTCAGAGACAACCTAGTGTCAAGACACTCCGTTAACAGCATTCCTCCTGAAATCGAGATATTGAGGGTTGACTGTTGATCTCAACGCCACTTTCCTCTTACAAGAGGAATAGGAGAGAAATGAAAATAATTATAAAATATAATCATTCCTCTGAGTGGCAATCGCGCCAATCGCGTTTACAGTCAGACGCTGTTACAATACGCCACAATGACCTCATTTGTAACGCAAATTACACATTTTTTATAACACGGAATTTAAAAAAAATGTGAAATGTCAGTGAAACAATGGAACCCAATTTCTTATTGTGTGAATAAATTAGAGAATAAAGTATAAAGGCCGTAGTGGCGTATTGGACAGCGTCTGAGTGGTTGTGGGTTCGATCCGCATTGAGGAGAATGATACATGTTAATTTTTTTTGTTTCTTTCTGTCTAATAGGAAAAAGCAGCGGCGGCGTTAAGTTTCGAGTCTCAATATATAATATCTCGACTTCAAACAGAACTTCTTGACACTAGGTTGTTTGTAACTACCCAGTACCTAAGCTACAATGTGGAAAGAATGTAAAGTTGTAGAATTATTGCCAAGTGAAATTCGAATATATATATATATATATATATATATATATATATATATATATATATATATATATATATATATATATATATATATAAATAAAGTGACATACACGTTGCTAAGGTTACGCGCTGCTAACGCGTTAACGGGATATCTAAATTATATTATTTCGCATGTATTAGAGAAACCGATAAATAGATACATAGAGTTCTTTATTGGCCAGGACATTAAAAAAAATTAATAAAAGTATACTAAGAAACAGCTCGCAAAGGCGACCTTATCACCTAAAGTTGATCTCTTTCACCTTATCAGTCTTATATATTTTAATGCAAAATATTATATATATTAGTGCAAAAGGAAACAAAAAACATACCGTAAAGAAAGTAACATATATAGCAAATATTCACGTATACTTACTATAGTAATACAAAACACGGCGTTGAGTTTCGCCACTCAACGTAATATCTCGAAATTAAGCGGAAACTGGAGAACTGAGTATTTTAATAGAACAATTTCTTTACTTCTGCTGTATGGGTTATATGTAATACATAATACATAGAGCTTTAAAGCTTTATCCCGCTCAGCAGGGTAGTCAGAGACTATTTAATATCAAGACACTTCGTTGACCGCTTCCCAAGGTGAAATATTTCGTGTTGAGTGGTTCAACGCCGCACTTTGCAATACTGAAATGGAAAAATTAAAAAAAATAGTTTATAATAAAAAAATATTACATATAATTTCATACAAACAAATTCTCTTACATATTATTTAGTAATAGTACCATATAAACTTCTATCAGTCCATGATTATTCTACGAACCACTTATAGGCACTGAAAATTCAATGGCATCAGAGTGGCTTTGTATATCCATTATTATCTGAATATCGTTTGTGTTGTCATACAAATTCAGCTTTTATTCAATATAACATCACTATGCTTGCTTAGTGGTGTATAGCTTATGTCATTTATTGTTTCTGGATTCAATTACCCAGGAAGTAAAGAATTTAGGCATATTTAAAACAAAAAATATTTTTTTTAACTTCACCTTTTTATCCCGCATAGTAGGGTAGGCAGAAAGTTCCTAGTGTCAAGACACTCCGTACTTCGCTTTCCACCGAATTCTAGCGTTGCATTGCGTGTTGAGTGGTGGAACTCAACGCTGCACCTTGTCTTTTTACCAGAGCAAAGAAATGAAAATAATTTAAATATAATCAGTCCCCCGAGTGCGGATCGAACCTACAACCGATCGCGTTTACAGTCAGACGCTGTCACACTGCGCTATGACCGGCCTCAAGTTCATTTTAATCTATGAATATGGATGTTAGATTTGTCTATTGAAAACCATCATAGTGCAGTAGGATAGCGTCTTACTGTAAATGTCATTAGTTGTGTGTGTGATCATAACTGAAAGAAAATATTAACTTTATTTAAGTTCACAATTCAACACGCAATACTTCGATTTCGGGGCAATGCAGTGAACAAGGTGTTTTTATACTAAGTTTCCTCTGACCATCCTGCTGGGCGGAAAAAAGGATATCCTGGAGCAAGGTCACGTTATAGAAAAGCACTACATATACATGCACAATGCATTTCTGAAAACCCTATTAACTTTGAAATTTGCAGGGTGCAGTAATTTCAGAGAATTTCAGAAGTGACTTAAAAATATATTAATATTTATACTGTACGATGCATAATGTACGGAATATTTATATATAACGTGTTTCCCAATAGGAACGATAGGGTTTTGATAGCTCACAGCCGCCATCTTAGTTATTTAACATTTGACATTTGTATTGTTTTGAGTTTAATAATGTTTGCTATTTAATCATGAACAAGTTCACATTACCTCAACTTTTGGAAATTGTCCAAATTTTCTATCAAAATTCGAGAAGTATTGTCTCTACTCAAAGAGCATTTCGTGCTAAATATGGTCCTCATGGTGCACCGTCTGAGCTCTCTATACGTCGCATAATCCAAAAACTGGAAAGTGAATATTCCTTGCACGATAGTAGACCACCAACACGACAACGAACAGGCCGTAGTGAAGAAAATATTGCCGCCGTATCAACCAATGTCGAAGAAAATCAAAATGTATCCGTTCCACGACGCGCAAGAGAATTGGGCTTAAGAATGGGCAGAATGACAACCTGGCGAATTTTATGTATGGATCTTGACCTACATCCATACAAGATTGTGTTGGCACAAGAACTCAAGCCAGCAGACCATCGGTTACGTCGTGAGTTTGCTGATTGGGCGCTTGAAATGATGGAAACGGACACCGAATTTCATAGGAAAATCATCTTTTCAGATGAGGCTCACTTTTGGCTAAATAGTCGTTACTGGAGTGAGTCAAATCCAAGAGTGGTTCATGCAATACCATTACATCCTGAAAAATTGACTGTTTGGTGTGGATTATGGTACGGTGGAATCATTGGCCCGTACTTTTTCAAAAACGACGAAGGCCGTACTGTTACTGTCAATGGCGACCGTTATCGTGACATGTTGAACGATTTTTTTTCCCTTAAGTGTATGAAATCGATGCGAACGACATTTATTTTGAACAAGATGGTGCAACATGCCACACTGCGATCGTCACAATGGATTTATTGCGTGATACGTTTCGTGAGTCGGATATATCTCGCAACGGTCCTCACGATTGGCCACCAAGATCATGCGATTTAACACGCTTGGACTATTTTTTGTGGGGTATGTTAAATTTCAAGTGTATGCCAATAAACGAGCTACGATTCAAGACCTTGAACGCAACATTTGAGCGATTATAGCGGCCATACCAGCCGAAATGCTGCACCGAGTCATCGAAAATTGGACCGATTGTATTCACCAGTGCAAAAAAAGTCGTGGCGGTTATTTGAACTATTTTTTGTTTAAATCATAAATAGCATAAAATTTCCTTCAAACAAAACTATTGAGCTTGAAATTTGAACATATATTAAATGTTTTATTTCAATTTTAAAACATATTGTTCTTATTGGGAAACCCGATATATATATATATATATATATATATATATATATATATATATATATATATATATATATATATATATATATATACATATATATATATGAATTGTATTTTTTTTGCGTTACTTAAAAGATAGCATTCTAACCGCTTCTTCTCTATAGAAACTATAACTATGCTAAATTTCATACACCTCCGTCCGCGTTATTTTTGCAAAAAAACGAGTAGAAATATTTTACTTTTGGTATTCATACATAGTTTATTATATCGTTTATACAAATAAACCTCAAATAAAGGGTTAAGTATTGAAAACCTTTTGCCATTTTCAATCCAATACAAACAAGCGGATCGTGCTATCACCGAGAACGGGCGAGATTAAGTTTTATCGTTCAGTTTGTTAGCTATCTGTGGAGTGATGCATAATTTTTTCATTTATATACAAATATAATGTATTCTAGTAATTATTAATTAGTTACCTTCAACTTCTATGCTTTAAAACACATCTCAACGCCGCGGGGTCTTAACGCCGCGTTATATCTTAATGGTGACCCTTCCGATCGATTTCGCCCATGGGAACTACTTCATTTTCTATTGATTTATGTTTTCTACGGTGGTGAACACGAATCCATTGTAAAGAGAAGCGTTCAAATATTCTGGATATTTTAACGCTTACGAAGAGTGCACCTGGGGTGCACTCACTCACTCACTCCGATCGTCACTCTTTGCGACTGGGAGGATCTGACTTTGTGTCTAACTGATACTAACTATAAGCCCTCTATCGCTGCCTATCGCTGGCCATCCACGCTACCTTTCTGTATTACTAAGTCCACCAATTCTCATTGTATATCGTCGTTAGGCTTCTTATTTAGCTTCATGCATTTACCCAAAAATACTATGATAGACGTAAAGTACCTAGTGTCAAAACATTCCGTCTCTGAAGGAGACTCTGAAATTCCCACACGAACGAATCCTGAATAGTTTTTGTCATAGATATCTTTTTTCTTTTTATTTTAGCTTCACGCTTTACGTAGACAGAAAGTACATAGTGTCAAGAAACTCCGTACTTCAAAGTTCCATCGAATTTGTGACATTGTGTGTAGAGGTGGTGGAACTAAACGCCGCACTTTGTCTTACCAGAGCGAGGAAGTGAAAATAATTTTTAAATATATTAACTCCCCCGAGTGGGGATCAAACCCACAACCGATAACATTTACAGTCAGACGCTGTCCCACTGCGCCACGACCGGCCTCATATCATAGATTAATAATATATATGTATAGTTAATGTATATTTGAATACATCTACGTTTATTTAAGAAATATTTTTAATGCTTCCCACGTAATGTTTAATCAATGAAACTGAATAAAAAAATGAGAGCAGAGATCTTCTCTAAACTCTCCTAGCAAATACATTTATGTGTTGAAATGCAACAAATATATTTACAAAAAGATTTTTTCCTTACTATAGCTTCATGCTATATTTCATACAGCAGGTTAGTCAGAGATAATCTTATGTTAAGACATTTCGTTAGTTCTCAAGACATTGTGTGGTGTGTGGTGAACTCAGCTCAACGCTTTGTCTTATTTTTTTATCATTCCTTCGAATGGCAATTGAATCCACGACCAATCATGTTCACGGCCAATCACTACGTCACTGCGCTATGATGGCCTCTGATGGAAGTGGAAGTCCCACAACTAAAATGATACTGAAGAAACAGTAAAAATATAGCGAAATTTTATTGCTTTTAAACGTCAAGAACTGTAATCATATGGAACGAGGGTCAGCTACTTATACGTATCAGGGTTGTGTTTAAAGAGGATGTGTAGTGATTTATGTTGGTATTTGTACCTTAATGCTTAGCGGAAATCTATTTTTCATACTTATATACATGATACAAGGTTCAAATAGCACTATTGTATAATTTCGCTGCTTGTGAAGTAAGAATTGTGTGAAAAACGCGTTGTCTTGACAACATTAAAGCTACAGAGATGATCTTGATATTGTCGTATTTGTAAACATTTAAGAGTTAAAATATGTTTGGATTAATTGTATTAATATAAAGATTTCTAATATATTTTCATATGTACCGTTGCAATAATTCACACAGAGTTAGACTATTAATAATATTGATTGCTGAGTAGCAGAACTGAACACTGCAGGTTGTTTTACCAGAACAAGAGACACACTAAGAAAATATTAAGGCTTTTTTTAGCTTCACCCCATTATCCCGTATAGCAGGGTTCACAGGAAGTACTTAGTGTTAAAACACTCTGTGCTCGAAACATTGCGTGTTGAGTGATGAAACTTAATGCCACGGATTATCTTACCAGAGCGAGGAAATAATAATAGTTTAATTATAATCACTCCCCGAATGGGGATTGAATCCACAACCGATCACGTTTACAGTTAGACGCTGTCTCACTGCACCACGAGCGCAGAGCAAAATATTTACTTATTTTTTCCACTAATTTCTTTCGTTTCGTTTCAAGATGGATTTTTATTTCAAAAGTCATTCTTCGACTAGAATTACAAAGTATTTGAACCCAAAACTATCGCGGGGACGCACTATGATGACTGCTCCGCCTCTATGTTGTCAATTTGGGACGAGATGGCTTACATCACATTTTATAATACACTTTCATCCTATCAATCTTACTCACAGCTTACCCGCTTCACTCAAATGTCACTTTAATAGTGAAAGACTTGAAAATAATGGTAACCATAAAGCTGAAATTGATCCGACTTATAAAAGATTTATTCTACTATAGACACTAGGCTACTAGTGTCAAGCCACAGTCACAACCCTTTTGTCCGTCACCCGATTACCAGACAGTACCAGTTAAATAAAGATCAAGTGAGAGACGCACTTTGCCTTGTCAGAAATGAGAATCAATACGTTTTCCTACTGTTTTATTCAAAAATGAGAATCAATACGTTTTCCTACTGTTTTATTCAAAAATGAGAATCAATACGTTTTCCTACTGTTTAGACAAAAGGCGGCGTTAAGACCCATATATGATAAAATGTTACTAAATCTCTTTTACCAACAAGTTAAAATGTAAGAAAATTGAGTATAAAATATCTATTTGTCTTCGATGTATGAAAATCTTACATTGGTTTATGGTTTACTTTTGCTGTCTGAATGACTTAAAATTTTCAAATTTATTTTTTATATGTCAATTCACGCCCATTAAGCGATGATGTGATCTATGATGGTGCGGGCTTGCCTAGAACAAACCCATGGACCATATTAAAAGATTCTTGGATTGTACGTCTTCGGAAATATGGACGTCGGCAACAAGTTCCATTGCTTCTTGCTCTTCGTATGGCTTTGTACACACAATAGAAATACATACGTACAGTGTTTTTCAATAGGGATGATAGGACTTTGATAGCTCACAGCCGCCATTTTGGTTGTTCAACATTTGACATTTGTATTATTTTGTGTTCAATAATGTTTGCCATTTAATCATGAACAAGTTCACGTTACCTCAACATTTGGAAATTATCCAAATTTTTTATCAAAATTCGAGAAGTATTGTGCTCAAAGAGCATTTCGTGCTAAATATAGTCGTCATGGTGCACCGTCTGAGCTCGCTATACGTCGCATAATCCAAAAACTGGAAAGTGAATATTCTTTGCACGATAGTAGACCACCTACACGACAACGGACAGGCCGTAGTGAAGAAAATATTGCCGCCGTATCTGCCAGTGTCGAAGAAAATCAAAATGTTTCCGTTCCACGACGTGCACAAGAATTGAGCTTATCCAGAATGACAACCTGGCGAATTTTACGTACGATTACGATTACGTCGTGAATTTGCTGATTGGTCGCTTGAAATGATGGAAACGGACACCGAATTTCATAGGAAAATCATCTTTTCAGATGAGGCTCATTTTTGGCTCAATGATTATGTGAACAAACAGAATTATCGTTACTGGAGTGAGTCAAATCCAAGAGTGGTTCATGAAACACTATTACATCCTAAAAAAATGACTGTTTGGTGCGGATTATGGTACGGTAGAATCATGGACGAAGGCCGTACTGTTACTGCCGTATAGTAACCGTTATCGGGACATGTAGTTTTTTTTCCTGAAGTGTATGAAATCGATGCGGAGGACATTTATTTTCAACAAGATGGTGCAACATGCCACACTGCAACCGTCATAATAGATTTGTGGGGGTATATTAAATCTCAAGTGTATGCCAATAAACCAGCTACGATTCAAGACCTTGAACGCAACATTCGAGCGACTATAGCGGCCATACCAGCCGAAATGCTGCACCGAGTCATCGATCATTTGAACGATATTTTGTTTAAATCATAAATAGCATAAAATTTCCTATCAAATAAAGCCATTGAATACGAAATTTGAATATTTATTACATGTTTTATTTCAATTTCAAAACATATTGTTCTTATTGGAAAACCCCCATAGCTATATATATATATATATATATATATATATATATATATATATATATATATATATATATATATATATTCGCCACTTGCAATGTCTCAAATTCGGATGGACGGCTGATGGAGTGTTCCACCTCTGGGTTCCCTCTGACATGGTCTACATGGTCTACATGTGATTTCACTCATCCGCACATGACTTAATGGTCCACATGTAGTTTTCCTCGTCCACTCATGATATCGCGGTACCACATGTGATTTTGCTCGTCCACATATGACATTATGGCTCATATATGATGCTACCCATCCACATATGACATCAATGTCCACATGTGATTTTACATGTCCTCATATGACATCATGGTCACATGAGATTTCACTCATACACACATGACATCATGATCCACATGTGGTTTCACTAATCCATATATGACACACATGATCCACATGATGCACATGATCCACATCTCGTCCACATATGACATCATGATCCACATATGATATTACCCATCCACGTATGACATCAAAGTCCACATGTGTTTTTACTCGTCCTCCTTCCTTCCTTGTAGTAAAGAAATTTCATACAAACTACCTCTCAACCCCTAAAACAAGCCCCTAAAAACAATGGCAATCCTGTCTTAGTGATCAGCTATGTATAATATTAAAAAGAACCATCTTGCAGAATTTTACACCTTTAGTGCTGATAATTAAGAAATTTCATAGAAACTTTCAACCCTAAAACAGGCTAAAAAGGGTGTAATTTTCGCCAATACCTGTTATGGCGAACGTTCTAAATAAAACCTCCATACAAAATTTAAAACTTTTAGCACCTATAGTTCCAAAATTTTCCTGATACGTGAGAAACTAACTATTGTCGCCTAATTTCCTGGCCCGTTACTGTGAGTAGAAAGTTAAGAGTGACCCACGACTCTTAAATCCCCGACGAGCCTTTATGTTCGTGGAAAACTAAAGTCCCCGTGACCCTATTAATTGCGGTTGAGAAGGAGCACCTTAAGGTTTTTGTGGGTATACCGACGGCCTACGCCAGTCCGGTGCCCTGTCAATCCCGTTCCTCAATTAGGTGGGAAGTCCTGGTTATTCGTCTCGATTCCTCATGGAGTGTCTTGACACTAGATACTTATCTTAAAAGCATGAAGCTAAAAAAGCATCAATTACATTATTAGGAAAAAAATAGAAAATATAAAATCCATTGTATGATTCTTATGAAATAAGTGTAGATATGTCTTGTTTCTAATGTTTTATTATCTAAGTAACTTCCGTAAGAATTTGCATGAAATCGACGTAATTTCCTGGCCAACGTAATTTTTTTTTCCTAAGGGGCCTACCTTATTAAGTATCGGGAAATAATTATTTCATATGATGCTTCAGGCTCGTTTATTAATCGTCAATAATGCAGTTAGCCCCTTTTATATATATATATGTAACTCCAGACTATAAGCTATTACCCTACCAAAATTCATATATTTCTGTTCAGTAGTTCATACGTGATTAACACACCAAACGAACAGATAGACAAACAAAAAGTCTAGCGAATTCATTTATATATATATATATATATATATATATATATATATATATATATATATATATATATATATATATATATATATATCCTTGCATTTTTCACTACAATTAATTATAATTTTATTACTTATGTATTGGATTGGCGAATTATAACACAAATTGTTAAGGTACTCTGGTCTCAATATTACGCTTAGAATTGTAATTTACAATTTATCAATAACAGTGATGTATGACAGTATATTCAGTTATACATCTGTAATATTGATTAAAAATTTTATTATCAACTACTTTTGTCCCAGGACTTTGTCGAAATTGGAATTTCTTTCAAAAATTCAGTGAAAAGTATTTTTTTTGTCTACATTGAACAGAAAACAGATATTTAATAGCATTTTTTATGAACAAAAGCTTTTTGTTATTAAATCGAGATATATCTATATATTTTTATTTATGATCCGATTGTAAGGAAACATACAATGACATAAAACAATAATTAAAACTGTATTTAAATTGGTTAAAACATTTTTGAGATTAGCGATCACAAACGTACAGACAAACAGACCAAAAAAAACTAAGTTTTGGGTTATAATACATTAAAAAATCTCTCCAATAATAAATATTATACATATATCTTAAACATTTCTAAATTCGGACTACCGCAAAATTTTTAAAACGTCAGGTTATTTAATAATTTTAATTTTTGCTACGTATTTTTGTATAGGTATTTTTTAAGTGGACGTACCATTGGCAATTCTTTTAAAAAATATGATTAAAAAAATTATAATATACCAGAATAATCCGGTTATATCGGGTTATTGCCCGTATCCAGATTAATTTAAGCTTGTAAAATATATTGAAAATATAATTAATATCTGAAGATTGAGGCCATGGTGGCCCAGTGGGACAGCGTCTGACTGTAAACGTGATTGGTCGCCGGGTATATAATGAGAATCGATTTCATTTTCTATAATTATAGCTAGTAAAAGATTAAATAAAAGGATTTTTACAAATAAAAAAAATATTTAGCGAGGAAATAAAAATAATTTGAATATAATCATGCCCTCGAATGGAAATCGAACCCATAAGCTACCGCATTTGCAGTCAGACATTGTCCCTATGCGCCACAAACGTTTTTTTAAAACTTTCATACATTTTCTAAATAGGTTATATATGTATTGTTATAGTTTATGATTATAATTCAGGTAACATGCGAATTAACAGCTAATTATGCAAACAATGCAATGCATAGAATGCGCTTTACCACGAATAATATATATATATATATATATATATATATATATATATATATATATACAGTGCCCGAGACTTCGTTCTAATGGAATTTAACATTGGAACTCGACGCCGCACTTTGACTTACCAGAGCGTGGAAGTGAAATTAATTTAAATACAATCACTGCCCCTAGTGGAAATCGAATCCACAACCGATCGTGTTTACAGTCAGACGCTGTACCACTGCGCCACAACCGATCTAAACATCATCCACAGTCTGATTATACTTAAACAATTTTCCTTTCATTAAGACGAATAAAGCGCCCGAGATAAACTCGAGTTACTTATTGTAATGTCTCGTTATTAAAAATAGAGTTTCGAACTTTCCGCCTAGCAGGAAATTCAGAGACAACCTAGTGTCAAGACACTCCGTTGAGTGTTTGCAGCTTGAAATCGAAACTTAGCGTGACGGGTGGCGAACGCGATGCCCTTTCTGTTTAACTACAGTAGCCAAAAAAAACTAAACTAACATATAATTCTCCCGAGTAAGAATCGAACCCATAAGTAATCTCATTTGTCAAGCATATAAGATTACAATTAGTCACTAATTGACGTTTAAGAGTGTAACATTGAGTTTGCTGTTGAGAAACACGAGATTGTACTGTGCAGTAGCGTTTCCAAATAAAATGACTAAGCCCAAAGTAAATTCACTAATTGGCCTCTTAGCAAAAAGTTTCAATTCGATTAAAACTGCTGCGAAAAGTTTGTTTCATATCCTCAGCCGTTTGGTTAAAGGTACGGTAATAAAATTTGGCGGACGGAGTTACTTAACTTGCAATTCTAACAAAAACTTACAAGTGTATAATAACAAGTGTATAATATTTAAGTTCGCGCGGCGTTGAGTTTGCCACTCAACGTAGTGTTTGTATCGGACGGATAGCAGTCAGCGGAATGTCTTGATACCAGGTTTCTGAATATCCTTCTATGCAGGATAAAGCGTGAAGCTGCTTTTTTATATGTATTTGTGCTTATATATTGTTTTTTTAAGTTGCTTTGTTAAGCTTAATAGCTTTTCAATGCTTTTTAATAATATTTATTTTATTTAAGTTGTTTTTTTATATTAATACGTGAAACAAAACCTTGGATTAAATAAAAAAGAAATTAGAAATTGTTATAATTTACATAGAGAAGAAGTGCAGAGAGTCAATATTGTTTACAGTAAAATATAAGAAATATAATTAATTATTATATAATATTTAAAAATATTATATAATATTTAAAAATATTAATAAATATTATATAATATTTAAAAAAAACAAACACTACATACACTTATCCGCATTTGACACTTCTACACTTTTGTAGAAGTGACATACACGTCGCTAAGGCTACATGTATTGTACGTGTGAACAAGCCTCGAGAATAAGTGGTTATAAAAGCCAAATTATTCCAATAGCACTTTAGTTGTAATAGGTAAAGAATATATGATATGTATGTTATAATTAAGTATTTGCAATAAAGATAATTATATTAAAAATATTAATTTTAGAATAAAATAAAAAAAACAATGTTTCGTTCTTAGTATATTCTACAAACCAAGCCCTTCATTTGAAACCAATAGGTGGGTTGTGAAAATATTTATAGTCCGCCATTTTAATATGTTACTATTTTTAAAATGTTATTTTACGCTTAAGATTAGAAAACATATTTAAAAAATATATAAAAAATTGAACAAAGTAGGATTTGAACCCGCGCTTCTTGGAAACCGTCGAAGAAACTACGCTAAAATTTTTATATGGTTTTTTAAAAATGTTTTCTAATCCGCCATTTTGTTACAGCGGATATTTTAGATTACAAGTGAAATTAATAATATGTTATATTATTGACATCAGAACTGATTTTTTTTGATCCAAATTTCAACTCACTCAGACACTATGTGTAAGTGACAAGTGAGTTAAATTAGGCTTGCGATATTTCACACTCACTAACTAACTGACGCGAGAAGTGAATTAAAAGTTGTTATTACAAAAACGAAAAATCAATATTTTATTTTTTAAACTGAAACAGTGACATAGCTGATAGTAAACGCATTCCGCTGTGGCTTCGATTCGGATAAACGAATTAAGTTAGTCTATCTGTTCTACTGAGAAAAGGCAGCGTTGATTTCTGTCACTCAACACGCAATACGTCAATTTCAAGAAATGGTTTGCGAAGTGTCTTAGCACTAGTTTCTCTCTACTTCTTTAAATTATTTTAATTAAATAGTCAGTTTATAACCTAACTAATTAATTAAAATAAAATAGTATAAAACTATAGATAATAAAACAATAATGATACTGATGATAGAAAATATTGAATGTAGTAGAATTTGATATGGGAATTTCCTATAGAATAACATAGGACATTGTTTACTATTTTTAAAGTGTTATTCCACACGTAGGATTAGAAAACATTTTAGAAAAAAGATATAAAAATATTGAACGCAGCGGGATTCGAACCCGCGCCTCTTGGATACCGTCCAAGCGCTCTGACCGCTAAGCCATGCGTTCTACTACCAGCTACGTCTAAATTCTTATACGTTTTGTTACAACTTATGTTGTTTATCTTAGCGGACAACTTATGCTTAGCGGTCAGAGCGCTTGGACGGTATCCAAGAGGCACGGGTTCGAATCCCGCTGCGTTCAAAATTTTTATACCTTTTTTCTAAAATGTTAACATAGGACATTTTCTTCACAGTTTTAGCAGGGTACGGTCTACTCTGCTAAAATTGTCAAAAAACTTATTGTCAAGACACTCAGTTCATCTCTTTTGATCTAAATTAGAGAGAAGAGAGAATTAAACGCTACGCTTTGTCTCGACAGAACGGAAATATCAAGGCAATTTAAATATAATCATTCCCTCGGATGTGTATCGAACCTACAACCAATCGCGTTTACAGTCAGACGCTGTCCCACAAGATCAAATGCCCTCGATATTGTTTAAACAATATAAGAAATAATTTCCATAACAAAAAAGAATCAGAAGATAAAAACAAAGGCATTGCGATAAAGAAAGTTTTAAAATAACTTGTACCGACAAATTGTGGATTTCCTCGTTCCAAAAGCTTTTCACAAACTTTCAAATATCTCTTGTAAGTTTGTTGTGGGTGGCGGATGCGTGAAACGATGATTATTATATCAATAAATGTAATAAAAAAAATTAATTTTAATGATTATCTAGTTTAATGATGGAGTGAGATGAACGACGGAGTGTCTTGACACTAAATTCCCTCTGTCTACCTGTGACCACGGACTACTGTAAAGTGTTCGAAACGTCAGGTGTCCAAAAATGTATTTTCAAATACCAAAATATACGCAATTAATCCGGTTAAAATAGTTTCATTTAAAATATATAAAAATCGCGAAAATCAAATATCTTATTAGATTCTCTTTATTTATCTTTATATACGGGATAAAGCGTGACACCTTCACGCTTTTAATAAAGTCACATTCAAATGTACACGTTAATTTCCTGTTTTTGGTAACAGAACCTGTTTGTCAAATGATATGTTTCTTTTAAACGCAGCTTTACGCTTCACCACACAGAAAAAACCATTTGATCGTTAATTGGCGGAATTTAACGCCGTTCTTTGTGTTACCAGAACGAAGAAAAACAATAATATATATTTTAAATTAAACATTACATAACATTTTGATGTATGGAGGTCAGCCATGGCGCAGTGGTACAGAATCTGATTGTAAATGCGATCGGTTGTGGGTTTGATCCTGACTCGTGGGAGTCATTACATTAAAATTATTTTTATTTCCTCGCTCTGGTGAGATAAAATAAGGCGTTGAGTAACACGCAATATCTTAAATTCAGCTAAAAGCGGAGTCGGAGTGTCTTGACACTAAGTACTTCATGTCTACCCTGCTATGTGGTAGTGTTTGAAATATCTTTTATATAAAGTGGCATACAAGTTCCGCACAAATTGATTTATGTAGTTTCATAGAAAATTTCTAATATTAGTATATAGAAAGAATTGTACAAGATATTTTACATTTCAAATGATTAACGCTCTGTCTGGAATAATGCCATAAAATGTTAAGTTCTTTTTGCCTTCATAAATAAAATAATTTGATACGTTGAAATAACATACATACCTTCAGTTAGAATTTAAATTAAAAATTTGAGGCCGGTCGTGGCGCAGTTGGACAGCGTCTGACTGTAAACGCGATCGGTTGTGGGTTCAAACCCCTCTCTGGGGAGTGATTATATTTAAATTATTTTCACCTACTCGCTCGTTAAAGACAAAGTGCGGCGTTGAGTTCTACCACTCAATACACAATGTCTCGAATTCGATGGAATTCGAAGTACGGAGTGTCTTGACACTAGGTTCTTTCTGTCTACCCTCTGTACCGCAGTATAAAAGCGTAAAATATAAAGCAAGTAATAAAAAAAGAAAAATCCAATATTAAATATAACGTTCATTATTTTCTGCTCATATCAAAGATATTATATATATATATATATATATATATAAAGATATATATTATAACATAAGTTCCGGAACTCAACGCCGTAATTTGTGTGAAAATTTAAGGGAGCGATGAAATGCAAAAAAATCTATTTATAATTGTTAACTTAAGTAGCAGTCGAACCTACAACTATTTTGTTAAAAGCCAAAATGTTCCACTGTGCCACGATATATTCTAAATATGAAGAGAGTGGGCTTAACTGTAATGCACATTCGTATTAAATAAGAAAAAAAATGAATTGAGGCCGGTCGTGGCGCTGTGGGATAACGTCTGACTGTAAACGCGATAGGTTGTGGGTTCAATCTCCACTCGGGTGAATGATTATAATTAAACTATATTTATTCACTGTTTAGCTCTGGTAGGAGAAAGCTCGGCGTTGAGTTCTGCTACTCAACACGCAATGTTTCGAAGTCAGCGGAAAACGAAGTACAGAGTGTCTTGACACTCAGTACTTCCTGTCTATCTTGCTATGCGGGATGCAAGCGTGACGCTAGAAAAGTAAACATAAAAATAAAAAAAAAGATAATATCACTGGAAAACAGTACAAAAAATATTTTATTTCCACGCTTTTCCATAGATAAATGACTTGACAGAAAGTAATTAGTATCAAGACACAGTTGTTCAAGTGGCGGATTTTAACACCACAATATATCTTACTAGAACAGGAAAATGATATAACAATTCCCATATAATCATTATTCAGGAATAGAAATCAAAACCATAGAATTCTTAATTAGACGCCTCATAAATATTTATATATCTCTATAAATAAAAGGACCTTTAGCAAAGTGGTAATAAACCAAGAAACTAAGTGCAAATTAATTCGTCAATGATAGTGGGTTCATAAAATAGAATTATTTGATGGGAACTATAATTATTAAGTCAGCTTGTTTACGATTATTTGCGTTGTTTGTACTAATAACTCAATATATATAAATATACGGCGTTGACAACAGGTAGACTGTCCTGGCAAAAACCAGACATACAACAGAGTACTGTATAGTGTTCAAAACTTCGGGCTCTTAGTTACCCTTTGAACATTAGACGGAGATCGGAGTGTTTTCACAAGCGATTTACAGAACCAATACCTTTTTGAAAATCACACCGCACGTGCCCAAAAACACGTCGGTCAGCACTGATTGACATGGCCTGAATGGAAAATTTGATTGTCGACCATAACAGACCGACGCGGCCGGTATAGAAAGATGTACAGTTTTTCTTAGCGTTTAACGTTTTTATATTAAAATATAAAATTAATATTATATAATACATGTTAATAAACATTTGTCATACAGCGGTCAACTTGCCTGTTTGTAAATCCGACTGGTTTTAGGTTCGATACACACTCGGGGGAATGATTATATCGTAATTATTTTGATTTTCCCACTCTGGTAAGACAGAGTGCGGTAATGAATTCCGCCACGCTACGCAACGCAATGTCTCGATTGCGGCGAACAGAGTGTCTTGACACTAGGTTCTCAGAATACCCTGCTATGTGGAATATGACGTTAAACTGAAATGGAACAAAATTTTAAATGATTTTAATTTTCTAAACTCTTCTTCACAAACGATAAGAAAACATTGTTAGAGATACTTTACTAATATTTTTATAGCTACATTCTAAGTTTATGTAGTAGTAACGTTCTTAAAAATCTAATTAGAACTTAGCAAGCTTATATTTCCAGTGATGCAATTTTAACATAGAATTTTTGACCATCGTACCGGTCGTGGCGCATTGGGACAGCGTCTGACTGTAAACGCGATCGATCGTGGGTTAGAATCCCACTCGAGGAAACATTGTATATTTAAATTATTTTCACTTCCTCGCTCTGGTAAGATAAAGTGCGACTTCCACTACTCAACACGTGATGTCTCGAGTTCGGTGGAAAGCGAAGTATGAAGTGTCTTGACACTAGGTACTTTCTGTCTATGCGGGATTTATAATCTCAAGTTCTAAGAAAACCAAAAATAATACAAAATATATTTGTTTCTTTTCAACTTTTGATTTTGGGTACCGTTAGATTTCATTTCCGCGCTGTGTTACAAAATAACGCGCTGTTAAGTTACGTTACCAAACTCATAATTTGAACGACTTTCTGTGTACCTACACCTGTCTACAAAATAATTTCTCAGTAGTAATAAAGAGATGAATCTCTCTAGACGTAACACGGCATAGAGTCTGGAATTTGCGACAAAAATATATTTATTTTTCGAATGTGTATGCTGTTGGCCCTATTGGCGTTGATAGCGTCACCAGGTTTTGAGGGAGACCGAGCTGGAAGAACTCTGATCTTGGCGTGTAGATCTTGAGGGGAAACCATCAACTTAGAACACCGTGTCACAAGGGTGCCGCCTGTAAGATACGAACCTCGGTACCTCGATTTTGCACACCGTTTGTAGTGCAGGACTTGTCTGTCCGGAACAGGCCTACTGGCATAAGGTGGGTACAGATCTGAGACCTCGTCTCTACCGGCAGGGACAGTGTGATGAGTATGAATTAACCTATATGATACAAATGTAGACATTAGAGGCTCCATTGAAATACCCATTAACGCTCGCCTCGTATAAACACTAGGGAGTAACCAAATATAGAAAACGTACTAATACCGTCGAAAACGTGCTAGAAATTAATTTATTATATTAATTATTAATATTAAATTAATTTATTATATTAAATATTAATATTAAATTAATTTATTATATTATTTTGTTCTAGATAGCCTAATAAGGTTTAAAAAACATTTTATTAAAAAAGATATAAAAGAATTTTATTTGCTGTAGTTATAGAGATGCTTATAACGAAAATAACAAGCGTATAATAATTTTGACTCTGAATATATAACACATGGCTTAGTAGATACAGTGCTTAGCCCCTTAGAGAAATGCCCGTTTGAATCCGGTGCATTTAATTTTTTTTAAATAAGTATCTAGTGTCAGAACACTCCGCACTCCATTTTCCATTAATATTTCTGTACGTTTCCTAAACATGTTTTCTTACTTAAGTATAGAATAACAATTAAAATATATGAAAAAAATCTGCTAGTAGATTATAATCGCAAGAAAAAAAAATATGACATAAAAAGGAATCAAACCCATAAACCCGTTGTATGTAACTTTATTACAACAAACGCTAAACGTTCCGCACCATAAACCTCAGTGATAACGCTGCCATTAACCAAAGTGTTTAATTGTGTCGTAAGCTTTATACTCTGTACATACAAGCTATATTCGCGACTTCGTTCGTATACAAAATTTCACTCTTTTACGCTTTTATACCCTAAAGCAGGGTAAAGAGGAAGTAGTGGCAGAGCTTAACACCGTGCTTTGTACTACCAGATCGAAGAAAAATCACCCAATTATAACATATAATTTCTTAATGTAGGGGACTGGAGTCCACACCGTTCCTCTTGTCTCCTGAAACGTACGACGAAAAACCATGGAATTATGGTTTTTCGATATATATTTTTCTCGTTGAAGGAATGCATTCCCTTTGAATACATTAATATTTACATTATTTCTTTTTTAGCTTCACGCTTTTATCCTTTTTCTATACATATATAGTAAAAAGAAAGCACCTAGTGTCAAGACACTCCGTACTCCGCTTTCCGCCAAATTGGAGGCATTGTGTGTTGAATGGCTAACTTAACGTCACGCTTTGTGCGCCACTGCGAGGACATGAAAATAATTTAAATATGAGAAAGAATAATTTCTCCCGAGTGGGAATCGAACCCGCAACCGATCGCGTTTACACAGTCAGACGCTGTCAGACTGTGCCACGACCAGCATCCAGCTCAATTTAGCATCTTTTCATAATAATTACATGGTAAATTTAGCCTAAATTACTCCAGATTACATAAGCAGTCTGCCAGAGAAAAAAATAGACAAAAAATGTGATAAATATCATTTAAGTACACATAACAATATAGGATAAAAAATTTAGCGCAACGGGATTCAAACCCACGCCACTTGAAAACAGTCCAAGCGTTCAGACTAACTGATCTTCCAAACAAACAACGATCCGTTACATTTACACTATATGTATAGCATGTAGCTATGGAGCATATAATATATATATATATATATATATATATATATATATATATATATATATATTTATTTTGGTACATTTGTACGGAGTTTTGGACGTACAAGTATGAAATTTAGCACACTAGATTTAGATTAATATAAGAGATTTAGGTAAAATTCAATTAATTGAAATAAATACTACACACACTACTGTAGGTTTGACTCACACAAAGCAACGTGTATGTCACTTTACACATTTCTAAAGTTATATACTACTAAGCTCGATATTAATATGAAGAAATGTTTGTTTTACTTTTGTGACGATACAAAACGCGGCGTTGAGTTCCGCAACAACATATTAACGTTCAATATATTAAAATTAAGCGTAAAACTGAACGGAGAGTCTTAACAATGGATTCTCTGCGTATTTTGCTTTAAAATGAAATAAAAACCATGTATATATTTTTAAAAGGTTTTTAAAAACAAAAAGCATCGTTTTTCTTCTCTTTAAATCTAACAAGTATTAATTATTTCTACCCGTCACGGATATCCGCGTTTTCCTTTAAGCGTTCCGTTTTAAAATGGTTACTACGGAAAATTTATAAAAATACCTTAAGTTATACATTATAGACTTTTTTTTAAATATATTAAAAAAACAGCTTCACGTTTTTTTCCCACACAGCAGGGTAGGCAGAAAGTACCTAGTGTCAAGACACTCCGTACTTTGCTTTCCACCGAAATCGAAACATTGCGTTGCTTGAACTCAACGCCGCATTTTGTCTTTTTGCCACAGCGAGGATGTGATAATAATTTAAATAGAATCACTCCCCCGAGTTGGGATGCAACGAATCCACAACCGATCGCGTTTACAGTCAGACGCTGTCCCACTGCGCCACGACCACCTCGAGAAAAAAAAGCAGTTTCACGCTTTATTCCGCATAGCAGGCAGAAGCAGCCTGGTGTCAAGACACTCCATTCACTGCTTTCTGTTTCAATTTGAGACGTTGCGAGCTAAATGACCAAACTCAATGCCGCGTTATGTGTTTCAAGAAATTGGATTGACTGTTTGTTATATAAAAATTATATATATATATATATATATATATATATATATATATATATATATATGCGTATGTATACCAGAACAACATATTTTTAATTGTTTGTCAGTCTATCTGTTTGTTGCGACTCATCTACGGTCAATTTGATCAATTTTTAAAGGGTCACCACTGGCGATTGAAAACTGTTGTAATAAGTAATAATTTAATCTACTTTTATTTTGGAATTGACCGTCGAATAAAGTTGAGCATAGCTGGTATAAAATACAGGATTTGAACCTGCTGTTTCTATATAACAAAGATATATGTATAACATACTGTTTATAACAATACCTTTGAACTATTTCAATACTCTTATGTGTGATAAATAAAAAACCACATGAAATAATTATAAACATTTTCAATATATTTTGGATTTTATTATAATCTGGTATTTTGTTGGGGGGGGCCATTTTAAGTTAACAAGAATATTGGTAATAGTATAAACAATATATATATATATATATATATATATATATATATATATATATATATATATATAGATATATATATATATATATATATATATATATATATATATATATATATATATATATATATATATATATATATACAATTTCCAGAAACAAAATATATACAGAATCCAACAAGTATTCTAACTTCAACCTAGCCTGTCTTTTTATTAATTAGAACCAACGCTTTCTGGTTTTATTAATTACTTCAGAAGAATTTATTTCAATATCAAAGCTCGAAATGAAAATGTATCTGTATTTCTATTCAAAGAACTTGGTCGTATTTAGTTTTTTATATATACCGCGATATATCGCGATCGGTTGAGGGTTCGATTCTCACTCGTGAGTGTGGTTATATTTGACAAAGTGCGGCGTAGAGTTTTGCATTCAACACGCAATGTCTCGAATTTTGCGGAAAGCAAAGTACAAAATATCTTGACACTAAGTAATTTTTATCTACCCCGCCATACGTGATAAAAGCTTGAAGATAAAAAAGAAACCCTGTACTGTCCCCGCTAATATATCCGCGTGGAACTTAAAGTCTATTTCATGATTTTAAATTCAAATAAAAAAAAAATAATTATACGTAAAAACAATAAAAAATAAATGAAAAAAACACCTATAAGTTATATAAATAAAAAATAAAAACAATCAAGCAAGCCCAGGAGTTAGGAATATTATTGAGGACTATTGAGTAACTGAACTATTGGCATAGTTTCAAAGTCTAATTAATTAATTTATTTATTTATCTATCTTCACGCTTTTTTATTCCGCATAGCAGGGTAGATAGAAAGTACCTAGTGTCAAGACACTCCGCACTTCGCTTTTCACCGAATTCGAGACATTGCGTGTTGGGTGGTGGAACTCAACGTCGCTCTTTATCTTTACCAGAGCGAGGAAGTGAAAATAATTTAAATATAATCAATCCCTCCAGTGGGAATCGAACCCGCAACTGATTGCGTTTACAGTCAGACGTTGTCACACTGCGCCACGACCGGCCTCATTTAAAATTTATAATTATATTAAACAAATTATACAATCAAACGCAGAGTAGAAGGCTCAATAGGCTAAACCGTCGGCCTAATCGTTCCAGATATTAACCGGAACAAATAGACATACATACAAAACTACTTAATAATCTTCTTCACAATTATTGTTTATCTATCTCTTTGTTTCAGCTAGTCTCTTGAATAGGCTAATCTGTTGAATAACTTTCAATCGAGAATTGAACTCACGACCAACCATTAAAATATTTTAAATATACCACCATACTATATGTTACTGTTAAAGCTGTTTTAGATAGAACGGGTTTTCCCTAGTTTGAACGAGAAATACCTAGGCAAAACTGTTTATAACTGATTTATTTGTTTTTCATTTAATGCTAACCTAAGCTAAGCAATCAAAATAAGATTTTGTTTAGGCCGGTCTGACTGTAGACGCGATTGGTTCCGGGTTCGATCCCCACTTAGGGGAGTATTTTTAATTAGACTATATTCACTCTATCGCTCTGGTAAAGGCAGTTAGTTAACTAGTTTTACCTGGTATTCAATTTTGAAAATTAATAAATTCCAGTTTTAAGTAAGACATTTTGTAAAAAATAGTTTTATTTAGGCTAAACGCGTTCTGACTAAAACTCATTATTACTGCGACAGACAAGTAATACATATTATTACAATAACAAAAGAGGCTCAAGTAAAGCAAATAGCATAAAACATTGTACGGTGCTGTTTAATATTTAAATCGGGATATTGTATGCACGAGCGCGCTTGACATTCAAAAGAAAAATATATACAGAAATATTAATATTTTTCACATTAATGCTTACATTTCAGCTATATTATAAGAGCTTCACGCGCTATCCCGCATATATTCGGGATAGCGCGTGAAGCACCGGTAGGCAGGGAGAACCTAGTGTCAAGACACTCCGTTGACTGCTTATATATTAAATAAGTGTATCAAGTAAATAAGAGAGTTGTAAAAAACTCGCTGAAACTAGAGGAGCTTCCTCTCTATATTCTCTATATACTATATATGAGCAGGGTAGTCAGAGAGAACGTAGTGTCATGACACTATGTTGATTCCTTATATATTAATGAACCAATGCGTAAATGCGTATTGTGAATAATAGTCTAGGACAAAATAGTATTATTGTAAGTCTAATTAACAATTAATTAAATTAGTTATACTCAGGGTCAAGAATTTAAGTTAATGTCAATTATCCTTACGAAATCAAGTCTTGTGGGTCAAGTATGCCTGTAAACGCGATTAATTGTGGGTTCAAATCCCACTTTTAATTATGTAATTTACTTTCATTTCCTTATCTTGAAAGCACTCAACGAAGTGTCTAGACACTGGGTTGTTTTTTATTACGATGTTATACGGGATAAAGCGTGAAGTTAAAAAATATCCTTTTCCTCCCAATCGTGTAAAAATATGAAACACCTTTACAATTTCTAAGCCATATTACGAAATTACTTTGCACCAAACAATGGCTTTTGATAACAAGAATAAATCGTTTTAATTGTTACTTGACTTTAAACTCTATGGTTTAAGTGTAAAGTTCAATTTTGAAGTTACTTTTTAAGTAATATAACAACAAAGATCGTCTTAAACCGAGTTTATTTTTCTATTATAAATGTTTATATAGAGTGAGGGGCATTATAAGCGTAATAACGTGTATGTCCAACGTATAACGTGTGTGCTATATATATATATATATACTGTACTTGCGATCGGTTGTGGGTTCGATTCCTACTCAGAGCAACGATTGTATTTGAATTATTTTTATTTCCTCGACGATAGATCTGGTAAGACGAAGCGCGGCGTTGAGCGTTCCACCAATCAACACGTAATGTCTCTAATTCGGCGGAAAGCCGAGTACAGAAAGTCTTGACACTAGGTACTTTTTGTCTACTCTGCTATGTGGAATAAAAGCGTGAATCTAACAAAATTTAAAAACTAACCGATTCAAATATGCCAAAATATTTTAAAATTTCGTTTCCAACGGAAAATTTTACAAGCAAAGCTCTTGGAGTACGCCCAAACGCCCAACAGAATTAAGCTGCACGGTACTAAGAATTTTAAAGCTTTTATACATAGGTATAGTATTTTTTTGCCTTTGGTAAGTAGGATCAAAAGTTTTTTTTTTAATGATGATAAATTATTAGAACATTACTATCACATTGCGTAACTAGAGTTCTAGTTAATTTAAAAGGATAGAAGTCGTTGATGTATAACACGCGTTACCTTGGCAACGTGTAACATACTTTATATAAAAGTATATATATAAAATTTGAAAAAATGTAGTGTGGTATTTATTAAAATATATAAAAAAATTTACTCGATCCGGGATCCCCCGTTAAGAGCGAAGTTCCTTTTATTATTTCTTTGAAATAAAATCAGTATATTTAAATATATAAAATATAACTTGTGTTTCCATACTCTTTTGAACTCTGAACATATGATTTTATTTATCCCGCGTAGCAAGGTAGACAGGAAATACGTAATATCGAGACACTACGAACTCCGCTTTCCGCCGAATTCGAGATTGGATGTTTACTGGCGGAATTCAACACCGTGCTTTGTCCTACCAGGGCAAGAAAATATAAATAATTTAAATATAATCATTTTCCCAAGTGGGAATCGAATCCACAACCGATCCCATTTACAGTCAAACAATGTGCACTTGCGCCTAAATATTATCACCGGCACCAATCTCTATATTATTATTCGATATTAATATTAGTGAAGTCGGTCGTGGCGCAGTGTGACAGCGTCTGACTGTAAACGCGATCGGTTGTGGATTCAATCTCCACTCGGGGGAGTGATTATATTTAAATTATTTTCACTTCCTCGCTCTCGTAAAAGACAAAGTGCGACGTTGAGTTCCATCAATCAACACGCAGTGTTCCGAATTTAGTGGAAAGCGAAGTACGGAGTGTCTTGACACTAGGTACTTTCTGTCTACCCTGCTATGCGGGATAAAAGCGTGAAGCTAAAAAAATATTGGTGATAAATATTTATTTTATTAAATTATCGTCATAGCAGGGCAGTCAAAGACAAACTAGAGTTAGTAAGGCACTAGGTTGATTGCTTTCCGCCCGAAGTCATAACCAAAGCATTTCGAGTAGCGCAATCAACGCCGCTCTTGCCAGAAGGCAGAAATAGATTTTGAATATAATTCATTCCCTTAACTAGGAGTCGAACCCACAACCAATCGTGTTTTCAGTCAGACGTTTTCCCATTAAACACGATGACCTGTTTAATATTAAAGATGAAAGAAAAGATGAGATTTGATTAACCACGATATTTCTCTTAAAAACCTATATAAAACTATAAGAAATCTATTCTAAACAATTGCAACAGGTACAAACCTTGCAAAATGCTTGTAAATCTAACATTGGGGCTTAGAGGTTTATGGCAAGCCCTAACAAACCCATAAAAAATATGTCGATAAATTAGAGTTACTGTTGATAACGGTATCTCGCGCATTGACCTTCTTGGTTTGGCCGAGTTTAATATTCGATATTTTAGCTTAGGTACCTACTTGGTATCATTTTTCTTTATTTTTAATTTTTTTTTAGCTTCACGCTTTTATTCCGCATAGAAGGGTAAACAGAAAGTACATAGTGTTAAGAAACTTATTTCGTTTTCCACCGAATTTGAGACAGTGCGTGTTGAGTGATGGAACTCAACGCCGCACTTTGTGTTACCAGAGCGAGGAAATGAAAATAATTTAAATATAATCACTCCCCTGAGTAGGGATCGAACCCACAACCGTCATTTTATCAACACTCAGAATAGAATATATTTATGTAATATTTTAGTTTTCCCTGCCTTGTTGGTGTACTTATTTATAAGGTACGTAGAGAGAGCGCTTAAAGTCAGTATAAATAAAAATTCATATATAGGTAAAAATTCATATAAATATTATGTCTTGGGAAAGCGTGTGTCTGCAAACGTGGATTTTATACATATTTACAGGACAGATTTTTTTTTTTAAATTTATGTCCATTTCAGATCAGTTCTCTTGTAAAATAGTATTTTCTCTCTAAGTAAGAGAATTAAAGACGAAAGCGAGGAAGTGAGAAAGCGAAGTACGTAGTGTCCTGACACTAGGTACTTTCTGTTTACCTTGCTATGCGGGATTAAAAGCGTGAAGCAAAAAAAAATTAGGATTACAGGCTTAGAATAAGCTAGATCCAAATAAATTGTTTTTTTTTTTTATTATCATCCTAATACTAAAAAGAGTATATTTTATTCAAATTAAGAACAATACTTTCAAAAAATGCGATGTCTACCCTATTTAGTATTTGTATAAAAGTACCATAATCTATACTAATATTATAAAGAGGTAAAGTTTGTGTGTTTGTAAATTGTAAGGGGTAATCTCGGGATCTACTGAACCGATTTTAAAAATTCTTTCACCAATAGAAACCTACATTATTGCTGAGTGTCATAGACTATATAAAAAAATCAAAATCTAGTGATGGGATCCTGGTAACGAGGGAACTCCTTAAATTTTATAGGCCCACCTATAGTGATTTCGGTTTTTTTCAAAGAATCTTGGTCATTTTCTCACGAAAAATAACATTTGATGAAGTGGAACTGTTGATGAAAACCACAAATGGTCATGAGAACTTAATAATAAGTAACTGTTTTACGGGTTTGGTTCTATTTCTTTAACATAGTCGCTAAGCAATTGATGTTAGTCAACATGCATATTATGAAGTCTAGCTGATGATGGAGTACCAGAACAACACCTCAACGATTAACGGCCTTGCATCGGGAAAAACGATACTTTCTAATTGGTTGATTGGTTGACAATAGGCCATTGTAACTTAGGTAAAAGGTAATGTAAGTTGTAGTCCACAACGTGCTGAACAGGAGTTGACTTATATTTAGAGTTGGAGGTCGCATAATAGAATGAAACGTGTAAATTCTTTTATGTATTATACATGTATACATGTAACGAAAAAGTGTAAAATAAAACCCAAACCGGAAAAGATGGTTACCCTGTTTATCGACGCCGAAATGTCGATCACGGCGGTCAGGTACCCACTTTGACTATTCATAAAAGGACTATTAAAATAGACAACACATGGATCGTCCCGTACTCCCCAATTCTCTGTCGGACTTTTAATGCCCACATAAACGTGGAGTATTGTCATTCCGTTCAGGCTATAAAGTATATCTGCAAGTATGTAAATAAAGGGTCTGATCAGACAACATTTGGTGTAAGAAATGCTCATAATGAAGTTGAGAATTATGTAAACGAAAGGTACATAAGTACATCGGAAGCGATCTGGAGACTATTGGAATTTCCTCTCCATGACAGACACCCTACTGTCCTGCAGTTGTCCGTACATTTAGAAAACGGCCAAAGAGTATACTTTTCCTCAGCTAATGTGCAAAGCATTGTTAAAAATCCATCAAAAACAACTCTGACCGCTTTCTTTGAATTGTGCAATTCCGACAACTTTGCAAAAATATTACTTTACCATGAAGTTCCTCACTATTATACCTGGGCTGATAACAAATTTTCCCGAAGAAAACGTGAAGAAGATGTTGTTGGTCATCCTGGAATAAAAAAAGATCCTGCTTTGGAAAGAGTATATAGTGTGCACCCTTCTCAATCGGAGTGTTTTTTTCTGCGAGTCTTGCTTCACCAGGTACGTGGCCCCACCTCATTTCAGGACTTAAGAAGCGTGAACGGAGTTGTCAAAGAAACATACCAAGCTGCTTGCCGTGAGAGGAGTTTGTTAGAAGACGACAAACAGTGGGAGAAATGGATTAGCTGTTCTTCGGGGATTGCTGCTACCCTGTTAAATGATGGGAAAACAGCACACTCCACCTTTAAGCTACCTCTGACAGTCCCACTAGAGCAACAGTCAGTTAGTTCTATACGTAAAAATGGGCCACTCGGGTCACTTTTACAAGAAACGTCTTTAATTATATGGGACGAATGTACCATGAGTCATAGAGCTCATGTTGAAGCAATAAACCGAACGCTCAAAGACCTCAGAAACTCTGATGCTGTCATGGGTGGCGCTGCTTTTGTTTTTGCAGGCGATTTTCGGCAAACACTACCTGTAGTAACAAAAGGAACACGCACCGATGTCATCAGAGCATGCATAAAATCATTTTACTTATGGAGTTCGGTTGCAACTCTCAATTTGCGAACTAACATGAGAGCCCATTAGAGCGATAACGACGATGACAACTTTCCGCTTCAACTACTCAATCTTGGCGAAGGAAAAATCGTCTCTCCAATCACCAACAGCAATGAAATTAAGCTTGACGAGACTTTAGGACACATATTGCACAGGTTGGAACATCTTATTGACGCAATATATCCCGGTCTTGAAAATTTATTGGAGAGAGATTATCATTGGCTTTGTTCTAGGGCAATAAAGTCACCCAGAAATGATACTGTGAATGAAATAAATAAACTCATATTATGGAAAATTCCCGGTCAGGTCAAACAATATAAGTCTATTGATACGGTGTGTAACATTGAGGAAACAGTGCACTATCAACAAGAATTTCTGAATTCTTTAAACCCTTCTGGCTTACCTCCTCACGACCTTGTGTTAAAAGTTAGCATTCCTATCACGATATTAGAAAACCTGAGCCCCCCCAACATGTGTAATGGGCCAAGGCTGCTTACAAAAGAGTTACGGGACAATATAATCGTGGCGACGATTCTCACAGGGCCAGCCGTGGGACAACTGGCTTATATTCCCCGGATATCCATGATTCCCACTGATTTACCCATACCGTTTAAAAGGCCTGTTGCTTTTCCAGTGAAGATCTCTTTTGCCCTCACTAATAACAAGTCCCAAGGTCAAACATTCTCTTTGGTGGGCATTGACCTGAGAATGCTGTGTTTTTCCCATGGACAATTATATGCTGGCTTATCTCGGGTTGGATCTCCTGATAGACAATATATTTTACTACCAAATGGTAACATTACATCCAATATAGTTTACAGAGAAGTTTTGAACAATTAAAATTACCATAACCAGACTAATTTTTCCCGTGACTTGATACTCATGGAATTCGTTTATTGCAAATCCCGCAGAAAAGGTGTTCTTTTTCTTTCGGACAGAGTTACTTTCGAATTTTGTATTAGCATAAAAATAAAAACTATACCTACCTACGTATAACTCACCTTTTGGCAGTTAGAAATTAAAACATAACACTCTGTACTGAAAAAGGATTATTAACATTAGGCCCAACGAAGTGGGCACGGGTCAGCTAGTCAAAATAATAAAAATAAAATTTATTCATTATAAGGTTTGGTACGTAATTATAACATATTATATAGATAATGACTGCATTAGTATGAAACTGAGTCGCAGTCATTAACGCTCCTCACTAGCGTCTTTTCAAAAACCAAAGTAACATCAAAACTGATAATATCGTTACATATCTATGGAACACCTGAAGTAAAAATTATACTTTAATAAATACTATTAACTGTAAAGCTCAGATTGATCGATTGGCTATGGGTTTCATTTCCACATAACGGAATTCCACACAATGGTAGCATTAAGTACGACGTTGAGTTCCACCACTCGATACGCCATGAAGTCGGAAAGCAGTAAACGGAGCGTTTTGTTACATATTTCTCTCCGAGTACGCTTCTATAAAGGATGAAGTCATTTTTGTAAAAATCATATGAATAATTTTTAAGCTCAATAAGATAAATGTGACGCAAAAAAATATGATTTTCTAATTAGAAAGAATTTAATTTATGCGAAAAATATAATTTTCGAACTAAAAAAAAATATTAAAAAGGAGTAGGAAGGAACACTTTATACATGGATCTTATCTAACAGTTTCCAAAGGCTTCATGTCATAGACGTTTATGTTTTTTTTAACGACTATCGTCATGGTGGGCCCGTATTTTTTCTATGCTCTCTCTCTACTTCCTATTTCATTATTTCTGTATTTTGTAAATTTTACTGTACTCAATTACGCAAATTATTATAATAAAAGTAACATGAGGCACTGGAACAGCGTTTGTCTGTAAACGCGATCGGTTGTGGGTTCGATTCCCACTCGGAGAAGTGATTATATTTAAATTATTTTCATTTCCTCGCTCTGGTAAAAGACAAAGTGCGGCATTGAGTTCCACCACTCAACACGCAATGTCTCGAATTCGGTGGAAAGCGAAGTACGGATTGTCTTGACACTAGGTACACTCAGTCTATCCTACTACGAAATAATAGCGTGAAGCTAAAGCGTTGCAATAAATAGTAAATTTAATAAATTCAAGAAGCGACAAGCAATTAAAGATGAAATTGAAAGAGTATGATCGTCGGCACTAACTCAGGAATGTAAATATAAAACCATAAAAAATTGGATCAAAATTTTAAATGTTTTTTGTGTCAAGACACTCCGTACTTCGCTTTCCATCGCGTTCAAGACATTGCGTGTGTGAGTGGTGGAACTTAACGCTGCACTTTGTCTTACCAGAGTAAGGAAGTGAAAATAATTTAAATATAATCACTCGCCCCAGGTGGGAATTGAACTCACAACCGATCGCGTTTACAGTCAGACGCTGCCCCTGTGAAAAGCCGAAGGAAAAATACAATGCCTACATCTTATTCGAATACAAAGAACACAGTAGTATAATCTTAATATAATTAGGTCACTCCTGAACTTCTCAAACTAACTCTGATGCCATCAAAATGAGCAGGAAAATGAGGCTAATAACATTTCGTTCAGTTCCCTGGTATATCTATCTGGGGGATTGTTTCCAAAGAAATTTGTATTATATTACATAGCAATAAGGGCCACAATAGCGTGTTAATACTATTCTATCATAATAATGTGTTATGAAAAAGGAACTGAGAAATTAAGAGTCTTTCAATTTTTATCGTATTGAATTGTGGTTGAAATTTTCAATATCATTTTATTTTTATCTTACTATGCATTTAGCTTTATGATATTTATTTTATATATTTGATACTAAGAAAATAGTGTTAAGACACTCAGTTCTCTAACCGCTTTAACTTGAAAAATATATTTTAACAAAAATTTATAACAAGCTTTCTTCGTAGTGTATTATTTATTTCTACAAATTAAACCCTTTCCTTAAATATCCATATCAGATTTTTCAGATTAGCGGCCATTTTGGAAGCACGGTAGGTGCCTGGTGTCAAGACACTCCGTACTCCGCTTTCTGATGAATTCGCGACATTGCGTGTTAAGTGGTGGAACTCAACGTCGCATTTTGTCTTACCAGAGCGTGGAAATGTTAACAATTCCCACTCAAAAACTATAATATTTCAAAAGCAATCGTTAACTTGAACAGTTAATTTTACCAAAGTTTAATACTTACTGTAATCTCTTCTATTCACACGCCATTACACGAACAACGTCTTTGCTCCCGCAAATTGCTGTGAAAGTTTACCAACATGCTCCTAATGCATATATTAGAGTTTGACACGAAGAGGTAATATGTCACCAGTTTCAATATAATATAGATTAAAGATTTTTATTCATTTTAAATTATTATCAATGGGAATATTATTATTAGAACATATATGAATCAAAAATAAACTTGGCTGGTAGCGGCGCAATGTAACAGTGTGGGTTCAATCCCCACTCGGGCCAGTAAATATATTTAAATTACTTTCACTTCCACGCATAGGTAAGCCAAAGTGCGGCGTGGAGTTCCGCCTCTCAACACACAATGTCTGGAATTCAGCGGAAAGTAAAGTATGGAGTGTCTTGACACTAATTACTTTCCGTCTACCCTGCTATGCGCGATAAAAGCGTGAAGCTAAAGAAAAAAAACCCATAAAAAATTATATTCTAATATTTTTGTTATTAAAGTGAATAACACTTTAGAAATATTGAATTATTATATATATTAAAGTTTTAGCGAAAGGAATAATAAAGCGGAGAGCCGAATTTCTTGACTTTGCCTAGTGCCATTGGTAGGTCGATTTGGAAGTTGACTGGTCGTTCGATTTATTTTGCCTATATATTTTCAAGAATGGAAGAAACAAAAGCCTTTATTTGGTTTCAGTAAATGAAGGAATCATTTCAAACGGTTTATATTTGAAAAAACGTTTACCCCTCGTGAGAGCTTACCTTTACAGAACCCGGAGAAAATAGTGTAACCGTAGAAAGTACAGTGTAGAAAAGAGAGTAAAAGTTTGCTTTTAATAAAACAATTTTAACTAGATTAATCGCGTATAATTTGGTATTCTAAAATATATTTTAAGGAAATATTCATTTTTCTCTTAAAACAAGCTTCTTTCATAAAAAAATAGCATCACGCCTTTATCCCGCATAGCAGAGTAGACAAGTGTCAAGACACTCCGCACTTCGCTTTCCACCGAGTTCGAGACAATACGTGTTGAATGGTGGAACTCAATGCCGCACTTGGTTAAATACAATTTTAAATATAATCACTCCCCCGAGTGGGGATCGAACCCACAACCGATCGTATTTACAGTCAAACTTCTTTCATAGCATATTATATTTTAAATATCAATATCTTTAATTTAATACCCATATTGGGTGGGTTGTGCAAACATTTAAAATCCTCCATTTTGTTGCGACGGCCATTTTAAATTAATTAGAATATTGATTATATACGATTTCAATGCAATCAGAATTGAAGTCGTAATCCAAATTTCAACTCTATCGGACACTAACTAACATAGCAAGTAAAATAAAAAATAAAAAACCCGACGTTTCGAACACTTTATTGTAGTCTATGGTCACAGGAGTCTAATCAAGATATTTATAACCAATGCCTCTTGAAAATCGTTCAAAATCAATTTTTTCAAGCGTTTAAAGTATTTTCCTTACCCTAAATGTGTAAATAACACTTTAAAAAATATTACAAGTGTATTTTTCGTATATATGTCTCGAATCCGGCGGAAAGCGGAGTACGGAGTGTCTTGACACTACGTACTTCCTCTCTACCCTGCTACCTCGATAAAAGTGAGAAGCTATAATTAAGCTGAATATATAAAAATCTAAACAAACCAGTTTAAAAATATATTAAAAGTGTATTTTTGGTTTATATTCATAAAACAAATATGGTAGTGTGTAATAGACAGGAGTTTTGTAATTTCAACACAGAATGGTGTAAAGGCTGGAACAAAGGTGCTTAACGGAAAGGGTCATGCTATGTTCTGAAAGTTTTAATTCACTTTAAAGGGGTTAAAATTCATAACAATAATGTATGAGGGTATATTTTACTTAGGGTCAGAGCGAGATATATATATTTTTTTATATAAATAACTAGCTAAACCCGCGATTTCGTCTACTTGGAATTTGTCGTCTCTAGATCTTTATTTTATAATTCTATAAACAAAGTAAACTATCTTACTTCTTATTATATCAGCTATCAGCCAGTGAAATTGATATAACATACGATCAAGCCGTTCCAGAGATTAGCCGGAACAAACGGACAGATTTTTAGCTATATATGGTGTACATAAATACATAGACAATTAATATATAGCGGTTATTTTCATGTACAAGCAGACACTCCAAATTTATTTATTTGCGAGATATTTCTCGGGTGACTGATTTTTTCTCTCGTAAGATAAACCGAGGCGTTGTGTTCCGCCACTCTACACGCTATTTCTCTATATATATCTAGCATTCGGGAGGGAAGTGGGGATTAGAGTGTTCATTAACTTGTTTATTCTTTTTAGACTCAGATAAGTGGGAAATACGTTGAAAATATTCAATTATTATTTTTCTATATTGTAAATGGATTTCCTTTTATGTTGCTATTTCTTTGTATTATTAACTCTAACTGGCTTTGTCTGGTTTTAACTGGCATTATCTACTTTGAACTGGTCGTACACCAAAAACATGATAAATGTATTATGAATGAATATCCCCTAACGAGAGTTGCCACAATTGTTGAGCTAACAATAATGACACTAATTACTGGTAATTAGTGGCCGTGACATTTACACTGAATTTCTATAAAGTAGCTTCATTTAAAGAAAATCTAGTGTCTGGACACATTGAACACTACTTTCTGCATGAATTCGAGACATTACGTGCTTAAGGGCGGAATTCAACTCCGCGTTTTGACATACCAGAGAGAAGAAACTTGATCAATTTTTTAATAAGACTTTAGATTTTTTCCCTCATCCTTAGTGTGTGAATAACTAGCACTAAACTCTTTTGCTTTCCGCTTTCCGAATTCTAGAAATTGCGTGTTGAGTTTGCGGAACTCAACTCCACATTTTGTCTTACCAGAGCGAGGTAGTGAAAATAATTTAAATATAATTACTACCCCAAGAGGGAATCGAATCCACAACCGATTGCGTTTTCAGTCAGACACTGTTAATATTTTTAAAAAAATCCTTTGAAAAAGATAATAATACTGTCCCGAATTTTGCAGGAAGCGGATTACAGAGTGTCTTGACACTAGGTATTTTGAACAATAGAAGATGGGATGTCTATAGACTAAAGTCTCTCTGCCATCCTGCTTTTTGCTGGGAATGCATGTACCTGTAAAAAAACAGAAAGAAATATATAAATATACAATAAACAAATATTGAAGGAAGTAACAAACAAGTTACAACACTTTTCAAATCATTCTTCAACTGTACTGGAAGGTAAATATGCTAGCTAGAGATTTTTTTCAAAATATAATTGAAATATCAACTTTAATTCAATAGCAAAAGGTATATTTTACATTGTTGTAAAAACATACTACTTGAATGAATATTGTATGATGAAGTAACAAAAAAGTTACAAAACTTTTCAAATCATTCCTCACTTGAACAATATGCAGGCTAGTGATTTTATTCAACGTAATCAAAGTATCATAGAAAAATCAACTTTAAATTAATGGTACAAGGTATATTTTCAATTTTCTTATATACAACTTGCATACGTTCTCTGAGTTTCCAAATACACGATCAGTTTATTGAATTCCTTATAGATAGATACCACATGTTCAGTTAATAATATTTTTAATATAAGAGGTGGTTGTGAGTTCGATTTCTGGCTTAGTAAAATATTTATAAAAATTTAGTTTTAATAAGGGGCAGTTCAAGGTAAAACATACTTGAAACTTAAAAATATTTAGGATATTATGTATGAAATACGTTATACATTGGAATTTTCGTGTATGATTTAGATTTGAAAAGGTTGTTTTTTATAATAATAATTTAAAAATATTTTATTTCTTTTTTTAGCTTCACACTTTTTGTCTTGCATAACAGGGTAGACACAAAGTACGTAGTGTCATGACACTCTGTGATTCGCTTTCCGCCTAATTTGAAACATTAGGTATTAAGTGGCGTAACTCAACGTCGTGCTTTGTCTTACCAAAGCGAGGAAATGAAATTAATTTAAATATAATCACTCCTCCGAGTAGAGATCGAACTCACAACCTTGTGTTATCAGTCAAACGCTGTCACACTGCGCCACGACCGGCCTCGGCCTTTTATTTTCTTTACACTTCTTTTAGTATCCTTCTCAAGGACTTACACATATATGAAGGCTTAGTAATTTTAAGAATATGTACGAAGTTTTGGCGTAAAAGCGTCACAAACAACTTAAAATCACACTTATAATCTTAGTATAGACTAAGAGTACTTAATAAAAATTAATTTATTAATTATTATCAAAAGTAAACCGATACGTCGCCACAAATATAAAGCTTAACTATACAAAAATCAATCTTCTTATAACATCATCTATCTGACAGTGGAAGACATGTCGAAATCGGCCCAGCCGTTTGAGAGTCGCAACCAAACAAACAGACAAACACACAGATAAAAATAGTGAAAATGTGTTATTTTGATATATGTACCGTGTGTGTATATATATATATATATATATATATATATTTATATATATGCATTTTGTGATTATTTCAATATTACAAACAGACACACAATTTTATTTATTAATATATACTTGCAGCTGTATTACACCAAAATTAATAATTTCCATAGGTATAAATATAAAATATTTTAATATACAACCCGTAGGAGTTGGCCTTATTAATATTTACATCGATATAAAGTATGCATGAGCGACTGTGACGTTCAAAACGCGAAAGTATTGGGTAATATATGTTTGGTAGACGAGAAAAGGGGGTAAGTGTTAAATTATTCAAACTAGATATATATATATAAAAATGTTTTTTTTTTTGTATTTTTATAGATTTTTTTTTAGCTTCACGCTTTTATCCCGCGTAGCAGGGTAGGCAGAAAGTACCCAGTGTCAAGACTCTCTGTACTTCGCTTGGAACGCGTGGAACTCAAGCGTGGAACTCAACACCGCACTTTGTCTTACCAGGGCGAAGAAGTGAAAATAATTCAAATATAATCACTCCCCCCGAGTGGGGATCGAACCCATAACCGATCACGTTACAGTCAGACGCTGTCCCACTGCGCCACGACCGGCCTCATAGATTTTTTTAATCGTATTAATCATATAAAACTATAATAAATATAAAAAAATAAAAAAACGTAAATAATTAAATATCGAATTATTGCATATATTCGATAATTTTATAGACATTACAGTACTAACGAATAAAATGAATATTTCTCATATAAAAACAAATAAATTAGGCCATTGTGAATGAATATTATATAAAATATATTTTAATTTTTCTGCGGTCGACACAAAACGCGGCGTTCAGTTCAGCTGGAAAGCAGTCAATGGAGTGTCTCAAAACAAGTTTCAATAAGCATATTATATAGTAACAAAATGGATGTGGAAAGGCGTATTGCTGCCGGTAACAGCGTTAACGGTTTCTATGGGTGCATTAACGTGATGGGAAGTCATCGTACCTGCACGTCTTGCCGTCCACAATGCAGTTCTGATATCGACGCCGGTATGCGGCAGGGAAACGCGTGTAACTCAAATATTTTTTAATTCCAACAATATTTTATATATTGTACAAACTTTTTTATAACGTGTTTTGCTATTTTCAATGTGTTATTTCGTACTTAGGAGCAGTAAATATTTTTGAGAAACGTATACAAATTTCAACGCAGTAGGATTCGAACCCGCGCTTCTAGGAAATCGGTTCGTGAGTTCCAATTCCGATGCGTTCAAATTTTTATACGTGTTTTAAAAACGTCTTCACTATTTAAAACTTTACAGGAATTGGTTAAAAAAATCCAAAATTAGATAAATCTTAAGCAAAAAAAAGGCACACTTTATATATATTTAGACAGGCCTTTGGTTATTGTGAGCGGATCTACAGAAAAAAAAATTAGTGCGTAACGGAAAAATGTTACTAGGAAACAAAAGATTGCGCGTAACGGAAAAAAGTGATATTTTTTTTATATTGTTATAAAAACTCATAGTTTCCCATAAACAAGAGAAACAGGTAAAAATAACTCAAAATATTATAAAAGTAACGAGATTCATGTTCCTACTAATGATAGCTACACAGAACAGTACTTAGGCGGCAACATTCCCTCATGACATGTACCCAAGGGTAATGCGGTATTTTAATATGGTAAAGAATGTACAATACATGTATGTATATATGTATATTTTTGTTACTTTTGTTGTTGTTTTTGGACTATTTTTTCATTTACTTTTAGCAGAATAGACTCACAGTACTTCACTTACCGAATTCGACACATTACGTATTGATTAGCGGAACTCAACGCCACGCTCTGTCTTACCAGTTACTATAATCGTACCGTTTACAGTCAGATGCTATACGGGGTGTCATGACACCAGGTACTTTCTGTTTACTCTGCTATGCGGGATACAAGCGTGAAACTAAAAAAAAAAATTACACAGATATCATTGCCACTAATAGAAATTTTAACAAAAAGGGGAGTTCCGCTGGTTTCATGCGCCACTTTTTTTTGAGACATTAAATTTAGTGAACCGACAAGTGTTTAATTATTTGACAATTTTTAAAGTGTTATTCCACACTTAGGATAATAAAACATTTTTGAAAAAAACGTGTAAAAATTTGAACGCAGCAGGATTCGAACGCGCGCCTCTTGGATACCGTCCAAGCGCTCTGACCGCTAAGCCATGCGTTCTACTACCAGCTGCGTCGAAATTCTTCTTCGTTTGTTACAAGTTATTTATATTCAAAGATTATTTTTTCAAAGATTATTAAGAAATAATATCTTAACTAGAGAGATCGCTATTTTATTTTAACATTTACTATTTTTAAAGTGTTATTCCACATTTAGGATTAGAAAACATTTATGAAAAAATTCTTAATAATCTTGGGAGATTCAAAATTAGAGTTCATTGAAGTGAGAGGAGATGAGGGAAAGAATGGGTGGGAATAGGGAAGGCTGGCTTAGATGACATAAAACCGGAGATCGTTTGTAAGATAAAAAAGATAGTGGTCGCCAGTCGGAGGATTAACCTCCTACAACCATATTACTGGTATACCCTTTTACGGGACACTACCCAAATAAACTAACAGACTAAACTAACTTTAATATATATACGTATCACCAGCAAACCTAAAGGTACAGAAGCAAATCAGACTTTTAAGTAATCTCTGATATTAAACATTCCCCCTCGTTGTGAGGCGTGAATAATACACTGTAAATATAAGCCTTGTAATTTCAATTCATTTCGTTTCTCATATCTTTAGAGAATATCTTGAAATATTTTCGATATTTCATAAATCAACGAAAACCGATTTTTTTTTGGGAAACAAATATTTTTTTCTTACATTTTCTTACAAAGCTCTAAAAGCTTTACGTTTTTATTCCGCATTGCAGGGTAAATAGAAAGTCATTAGTGTCAAAACACTGTGTTCTGTGCTTTCTGCAATTCGAGACATTGCGTGTTGAGTGGTGGCACTCAACGCCGCGTTTTGTCTTAACAGAGCGAGGGAATGATAATAGTATTAAAAATAATCATTTTCCCAAGTGGGAATCGAAACCACAACCGATCAGGTTTTCAGTCAGACGCTGTACTACTGCGCTACGATCAGCCTCTACTATAGTAGTTTACTATAATGATTGATACTTTTTTTTAGCTTCACGATTTTTATCCCGCATAGCAGGGTAGACAGAAAGTACCTAGTGTCAAGACACTCCATACTTCGCTTTCCACCAAAGCCGAGACATTGCGTGTGGAGTGGTGGAACTCAACGCCGCACTTTGTCTTTACCAGAGCGAGGAATTGATAATAGTTTAAATATAATCCCTCCCCCGAGTGGGGATCGAACCCACAACTGGTCGCGTTACAGTCAGACACTGTCACACTGCACCACGACCGGCCTCGGAGTAGTTGATACGTAAAATCTCGATATTTTCCGTTCCCGTGGGAGTTCCGATAAATCCTCTGTCACCATTCCTCTACAGTCGCCAAGGAATATATGTATCAATTTCCAGCTTCAAAACTTTCTCAGCGCTATAAATTTGAGCAATAACTCGTTTGTGTACAACCCATACAATATCGATGTCAAAGATAATAAAAATAATCTACATTTAAAACAAACCGACTGCAAAAATTGAAAATAATTTTATAAAGATGTAATTTCAACACATCTTGCAAAGTAATATTAACAAAAGAATCATTATTTGGTTTTTATTACCAACTCCTAGGTTCGAAGTCGGTGCCAAGCCAAACGCTATAGAGATGCCTTTACTGTACGACTTATGAATGTATGAAATCAGACTAACTGTTGATTCTTCGCAGTTAACCACGAAAATATCAGTATCGTATAGCTACAAAGCCTTTAAAGTGCTAGTGACCTCCGAGATTACCGAGATCTACGGGGAGAGACCTGTGGCGAAACTATGTTAAAGGAATTCCTCAGCTTACTGCGAAACTCTAAAAAATATACCGTATTTTATAAAACGGCTTGACATTGACTTCAATTCTATGATATAATAAGAAAACGTCCAAACTTACTGCCATTTCTCCGATCTGGTAAGACAAACTGCGGCGTTAGATTCTGCTTACAAAATGTCTCGAATTCGAGCGAATATTTATACTATAAGTAGAACTCTGAAATTCATATTTTGCAGGTTTTAATTTATATAAAACGTGCAGGATTTAATTTATATTAGCATATTAAAGGTGACATTATCAATAAGAGTGATCTTTTCTAGGTAACCTCAGTCTTACACATTTTAATGCAGAGAAATTATGTATATTAATTGTTTTTTTTTTAGCTTCATATTTTAATCCCGCATAGCAAAGTAAACAATAATACCTAGTGTCAAGATACTCCGTACTCCGCTTTCCACCGTACGTAACTTAACTTCGCACTACTATATACAGTTTATGAGTACGAGAGTAAACTGTATAAAGTAAAAAAGGGTGAATGGATTCATCTATATAGTTTGCAAGTGCTAGTTCTAAGCCATCTTATACTTTAAATAATACAGCAGTCTCGTCTCTTTTATCCTTTAGGAAGTTGAGTTTAATCTTTTAACCCATATGGGATGTTATCAGTTACATCACGTACAAAGGTCTGAGGATACCATGAATAATCGATTTTCGTTCCTTCTTCATCGTTAGAAAAACCGCTTATGGCACAGTAGTTAATGGTGTAGATTTATATATATATTTATATAAAGATTAAATAGAGTATGAGAGCATTGTGTGTAAATGTAGGTAATGGGTTCGATTCCCACTCAGGGTAGTGATTATATTAATAATACATTGTAATTTATCCGCTTTGTTAAGACTAGGCGTGGCGTTGCTTTATCTCTCAACACGGAATGTCTCGATTTCAGGTCGAAAGCAACGGAGTGCCTTGACATTAGGTTATCTCTAACTAGGGTAGTTAGAGATTTCCCGTATAGGAGGATCGGGGGTTAAAATGCTACAATACTAAGTAAATCATATACAGTACAGCTAAAAATATTAACATTTCTCCAATCAGATCTGAACATACAACTATTATAAAATTTATTAAACTCTAGCTAACTCTATGTATAATGCAAAAAAAATTGCCAATTTGAATAACTTTGAGAAACAGGTATTTGAAAGTTATTCAAGTTGGCATATAATAGAAAGATAGTATCTTTATTTAGCTTTACGCTTTTATCCAGGATTATAGCAAAGTAGACAGGAACTACCTGCCTTGCGCTTTATTTGATTAAAATAAAGCGCAAGGCAGGTAATATATATATATATATATATATATATATATATATATATATATATATATATATATATATATATATATATATATATATAGAGAGAGAGAGAGAGAGATATTCAATTTGTAAAATAAATACACTTTTGTATGAGAGATACATTATTACATATTTATTTCAGTCAATGGATTAGTTTTTACCAATATATTAGTTTATTCATTCAATATTTCAATCACGCTATATTCATTTAGTTTTTGAAATAATTCTATAAAACAATTTTTTTGTCATTTTGTATTTAAAAAAAACATTTAAATTATTGATGAATTCAATTCGCTAGTTATATATGAATTTGGTAGTTAGTTAACCATACAAACAAAAGTTCTAGGGTATCTGATTATAATTGCGATTGGTTGTCGGTTCGACTCCCACTGAGAAGAATAATAATTTTAAAAAAATATTTTCATTTCTTTTCTCGTTGAGTTCGACTTGAAAGCAATTAACGGAGTGTCTAGACACTAAGTTGTCTCTGATTAACTGATATGCGGGATTAAGCGTGAATCTATATGAAATCATAAATCGAAATATTTTTGTAACACTTTTTATTAGCTTTATCTATATAAAAAAACTTTTAATAAGGTATTGAACTTGAATTAACAAAATAAAAATATTTTTAACACGGCAAGATCCCAACACATATGCCATACGTTCAACATACGGCCCAGTTGAAATTTCTATACGCTTGTTACAATTTAATAAGATTCTTAACATCTCTGTGGAGAGATTTTTGCTAATTTCTACTACACAAAGACTTTCGAAGTAATAATCGTTTGATTGTTATTAATATTCATATGGCAGAGTAGAAAGTGAGTACCTAGTGTCAAAACACTCCGTACTCTACTATCCGCTGAATTCACGAAGTTGCGTGTTGAATAGCGAAACTCAACTTTGCAGTTTATCTTACCAGAGCGAGGGAACGCGAATAATTTATATATAATCATTTCCCGACTGGGAATCGAACCCACAACAGATCGCGTTTGCAGTGTGGTTTTTGGGAAGTAAGCAGAGGCAGTCCCACTGTACCACGATCTCTCTCTTTTATATATTTTTGCTTTTTTTTTTTTAATTCTAAATATGGTATAACTTTAAAAATAGTAAAGAAACTTAGAACGCAATTCTAACCGGCTCTTGTTAAATTTGCTTGAAAAACACACGTGTTCGGATCCGATGACGGTGCGTTCTTTATGTAACGGGAAACTGATTTCCTTGTTATGGGAACATGACAGGAAAATAGTTTGAGGCGTATCTCTTTTGATTTTATTTTTAAGTTATTTTTGTATTGCCTGTCAATTTTTTCATAGCAAGTTATCTATGCAATATGGAGTATTTTCAATATGGAGTTTATCAAGTACATTTTTTGTTTTTAATTGTTTATGGGTATATAATAAAGAATATCGTTGCTTATCTATTATTACATGAATTGCTTTCTATCTATTTCTATATATTTTATTTAGGTATATGAAGAAATCCATATACATTGAAATTATATAGTTTTTAAAATATTTTTTTTATTATTATAATATAATTCCGCAAGCAGAGTTGGAGACAATGTAGTAATACAACACTCTGTTGACTACTTTCTCACTAAATGGTGAACTCAACGCCGTGCTTTGTCTTTCAAAATAGCAAAAACATACTTTTTAATTATATATATATATATATATATATATATATATATATATATATATATATATATATATATATATAAAGTATTCCTTTGCACGGAAATCGAACTCATAATTAACCGCCTTACCACTGGCAAACGCTTTTGTCAAATGTGAGATATGATAAGGTAACGAGCATTTTACGCTTCCACGTTCCAGCTTACTAAGTTATCAAAGGATCAATAAAAGACACAGAACCACATCTAAAATCTCAAATAATCGACTCAGCTAATAAAAGAATATAGTAAGTAACTCGTGCCACATCTCCCCACTTATCCCTTCTCTTAAGCCACCTCAATCCCGCGGGATACAAATTTAATAATCAAGTTTGTGGAATAAACTTCTAATTACAAAGACTGTCGATGTAAAAGCAATTTAAGTTGAGGCGCGAGAAGTTTCTGCATTAGTTTATACTTGAAAGCAAATTGGTACGTTATCCCAGTTGAAACTCTGAATTATTCAATTCTTGGAGCTCTACCACTAACAATGTCTTATAAAGAGAGCTGAGTGATAAATCACTCTGATGCCATTTTTTGCCTCTGACTACGTAGAAAATGAATCTGTAACCAATCGTGTTGACAGTCAAAGGCTGTTCCACAAAACATAATGATATCTGTTTAATCATTAAGAAATGTTCTTTTGGATTTATGTAGCTGGTTTGATTATCTAAACTTTTTTTATGTAACTTAACGCTTTTATCCCGCATAGCAGTCTGACAGACCTATCTAGTGTCAAAATTGCAACTTTCCGCCGAATTAGAGACATTCCGTGTTGCACCGCCCTTTGTCTTATCAAATCGAGAAAATGAAAATAATTTAAAAATAATCAATTCCCCGAGTGGAAATCGAACCCACAACCGATCGCGTTTACAGTCAGACGCTGTCCCACTGTGCCACGACCGGACTTGAGTTTCCTTTCTAATGAAATTTGATAAAAAAGCCAACTCCATTCATTTTCCTATTATCAACTCAAATAAGCATAATAAATCAAAATTAGCGTTAGAATTTGGAAAGAAAAATTAAATAAATTAATCAAATATATTTTTAGTACCAAAACTTTCATAGATCCATGAATCCTCTCTACAACATTAAACGATCCTGATGAACAGATGGACATATGGTTATATCCTATGACGCAATTCATTAAATAGCTCCTAAGGGATCACACAATCAATATTACACGAGCTTTGTAAGTTTTGTGGAAATATACTGAGAACAACTAATTTTCTATTGGAAGGCCCAACTAAAACGTAGCAAAAAATGCAATAAACTTATATTTTGTTTAATAGTTCAGACAAGAGAGCTTTTGGATATAAATTCCATGTTGATTGTCGGAACTCAACACCGCATTTTGTCTTATAGGAGCAAGGAAATGATTATCATTTAAATATAAACATTCCCCCGACATCGGTGACGTCAAGCCCATAACCAACACGTCAAAACCATTGTATAGCTCTAACGCTGTGCCACGATCGGCCTCAATATTTTTTTTCTTGCAAGCTATGTACAATATTACATTAAATAATATAACAAACTTTAGCCTAGATGTTAGTAATTATTTTTATTCTTAATTATTTATTAATTTATTTTTTACACGTGGCGCAGTGGGACAGAATCTGACTGTAAGCGCGTTCGATTGTGGTTTCGATCCCCACTCGAGGGAATGATTAAATTTAATTTATTTTCAATTCTTCGCTCTAGTAAAGACAAAGTGCGGCGTTGAGTTCGGATCGAAATTTGACGGAAAGCGAAGTACTGTCTTAACACTAGGTACTTCTTCTTCTTCTTTCTACCTGCTATATGCGGGATAAAAGCGTGAACCTAATAAAATATATATAATTATTCGTTCTTTTATTCTATAATTACTCTGTAAGAACAGGCAAGAGAACAGGCCTTCTCTAAAAATGCCCACTTTTCTTTAGAATAGGCTTATTGATTCCGATTTACACCCCCCATATTTATTATATTATTATCTTCCAATCTAGCGTAAGTTCTATCCTACCTACGCTGCCTCTCTGGACTTGTAGACGGCCCAATTCCATTTCCAGGCAGGGGATTGCTTTAGTCCGTCTTGGGCTTTGGTTACTTTTCTAATATTTGAACGTCTTGTCCTTTAAAACTTCTTGACGTTTAACATGGTACGCCGAATCGCTCGTTGACATGTCATTATCTTTTTCTCTGTTTTATTGTTAAATTTCTTTATTGCTTATAGTAAACATGGCAGAAGACAGGTATTCAGGACTCTTGTATGGATATTTGTGGCCATCGTTCTTTTAATATATCTTTTAAGCCCCAATATTACTTTTCAAAAAGATTTTTACTTTGAACACCTCAGCCTCATTATTATAATTTATATGTAAATTACTCTGTCAGGTGGAAATCAAACACAGAACCAATCGTCACACTCAAACACTTCTCACTGCTTCATTATGGTATCACGTTTCACTTTGGATTCATTCAAATATAATCAATATTTATCCTTAGAGCACACCCTTCACGTAACAGCCTATTGTTTCAAGGAAATTACCGCCTCAGGCGTCTATGAATACGTAAGCAATTAATTTTAGATAATAAGAATTCTGCAGTAGATTTGCACAGAGATTTCATACAACTATTTAATTGTTAATGATTTGTACAGCTTCACACTTTATCCCGCATAGCACGGAAAGTCAGAGACAATCTAGTGTCAAGAAATAGACCCAAAACTGAGACATTGCATGTCAATTGACGGAACTTAACGCCACGCTTCGTTTGCCAGAGCAGCGAAATGAAAATAATTTTGAAAGTCCAACGAAATAACCAATCTTGTGTACAGTGATTCACATATAGCAGTCAGAGACAACATACTGTCAAGACATATCGTTGTTTTCCGCCCAAAATCGTGATATGATAAGGTTTTAAGTGGCAGAACTCAACGCCGCACTTTGTCTACTAAAGCCAAGGAAAATCGAACCCCACTACCAATCACATTTATAGTCAAAACTCCTACTACGTCACTTTGGCAATCCTTATCCATTCCGCTCCGTATAACGAATATATATTTTGTTATTTTCCAAATAAGCTTGTAACAAAGAAATAAAAAAAACATATATTTTCAATAGTTTTTCGTTACAATAAAAAACGTTACGTTATCTCTTTTAAGTCGACGTCAAATACTAAAAGGATCAAAGGCCTTACAATTGGGGTCTTCCCAATAACACAATTGTAACAATTATCTGAATAGCTAGAATAGAATTCTTGAGTTGAATGCAATAAAACGTAAATTACTTCGAAGGTCGCGTGTTCAAATCTCATATTAGAAATATATTTTTTTTTTAATAAAACAGATAAAGTATGAATGTTTATTTAAATAATTATCATTGAGGCTTTAAAACAAAAGGACGAAATGGCTTAGCGCTAGGTATTTTGCTATTTCAGATGGAGGTGAATGAAGCAATTCTTTTACAACTTCACGCTATAGCGTGGTAGTCAGAGACAACCCAGTGTCATTATACTCCGCTCACTGCTTTCCGCAAGAAATACTAACATCGCGTGTTGAATGGTGAATTCAATGTAAATAAGGTAAGATATTCAAGGTAAATTTTGAATATTATCATTCCTCCCAGCAGGAATCGTACCGACACCCACGATGGTGCACAACATGTATTCGGGGACTGCATCTGAAGTGTGAACGCAATTGGCTTGTGGGTGAGTTCCATCAACACTCTAGGAAATGACTGTTTCCAAATTATTTTCATTTCTCCGCCTTGGTATAACAAAACACGGCGCCTCGAAAGGATTGATTCGACACTAGATTATTTCTTACTATTTTATACGGAATAAATTTTAAAGTTTTATATAAACATGTACCGGTTTTATTGTTAAATACCGCCTTTATAAAAGCGTCTTTCTTAATTAATTGAATTGTATTCATTTTTTTTATATTTACTTTAATAAGTGTTTATTTTGTCTAGATTTTCTAACATCGTTAGTAGACCTGTGTTGTTTGTACGGTTTATTATAGAGTTCAAAAAATCAGATTTCCAAAAATATATTTTCTAATAACAAAAATATACAAGAATAATTCGTTTAAAATAATTTCATTAATAATATATCATTCACTCAAGTGCAAATCAAATCTGTAAAAACGTCTAATTGTGGATTTATTGTTAATTTTATAAGGGATTTATTGTTAATTACGCCTAACAAAGGGTTGAAATTTCGTTCAATGGAGTATATGTGTATATATGTATGTGTGTGTGTGTATATATATATATATATATATATATATATATATATATATATATGTATGAATGTATAATATAAATGAGTATATAAATGTATTTATAAGTATGTAATTTATTTATTATTATATTTAATTGATATAATTCTTTCATTTGTCTTTTGCACTATATATATATACTTCCTGCTAATTTACAAAAAAAATTATTCTAAAACTGTTAATGTGCAATAAAGAATATATATTAGGTGTTTTAAGGGAAGTTAACAAAACATTTTTACGATATTTAGACTGTTTTTAACTTAAGAGGTTCTACTGTATTTATTTCATTCATTTAATGTATTTCTAAAGAATTATTACTTCAAAATTTAATATTAATTATACCTATTTTAAAGTTTTCCAGTTTGTTACATATTTTTTTGTAAAAATGATCTAAAGAATCCTCCACATATTAATATATAATTTATCACCTCGTAGTCACTCACTCTCTCTCGCCCACACTCTGGCCTTTAATTTTGGATATAATTTGAAAATATTTTTAATTTTTGCCTTTGTTTGCTACTCGTGAAAACCAATCAAATACTCATTTCACCTAAGTTTCCTAAAATAAAAATAAGTCAATAATATACACTCGCGAGGCCGGTCGTGGTACAGTGGGACAGAGTCTGACTGTAAACGCGATCGGTTGTGGGTTCGATCCCCACTCAGGGCAGTGACTTTATCTAAATTATTTTCACTCGCTCTGGTAAAACAAAGTGCGTCGTTGAGCTCCACCACGTAACACGCAATATCTCGAAATCGGTGGAAAGCGAAGTACGGAGAGTCTTGACACTAGGTACTTTCTGTCTACCCTGCTATACGGGATAAAAGCGTGAAGCAAAAACAAAATAACCTTGAACTGATAAAACAAACATTATACGTAATTCCAGCAATCAAATTACAAAGAACACATTTCATTATTCAGTGATATGAAACCTCTTGTTTTGGCTTAATGAATGTAAAATGACCGCCTGCCGTGGAATGTTTATCATTTCATTAAATAAACACAAAGGTAGGTTTTTGTCTTTCTTTTAGCTTCTGTACATTTTTTTTTTAATTTTGTAGAAATTCCTACAGTCTGGGATGTAATTAAAACAAGTATATGAAAATAATCACAATAAGCATATATACATATATATATATAATAAGGCAGTAAATGAACCAGTCAAGTGCGAGTTAGAGCGCATGAAGGGTTCCGTATATTTAAAAAAAAAGGGAAAACCATATGTATGGAAGTTTCTAATTTCAGCTCTTAAAATTTCCTTTTAAAAGTAAATATATGACTAATTATTGTGTAATTATTACAAGCGGCTACCAGTAGCCTTTATTAAGCCGTTAAAAAAATAGAAAAAATACTTTTGTATATGGGATGGGCTCCCATTATTCCCTATTTCTTTTATAATCTAATTCCCTATATCTTTAAATTTACAAGTATCTAGCTGTGATGGTCCATGAGATACAGACGGACAGATAGACTGCGACAAACTACTCCCCGTGGGGGGACGGGGTAGAATACATTTTCCCCCCGTTGTTGGGTAAAGTCTCATATGAAGCGGGTATCCCAGTAATTTGGTGGTAAGAGGTTAGTCCTCCGACTGGCTCGCGACCACTGTCACGTCACAAGCAATCCGCGCAATTTGAAGATATATCCTGGTTCGATGTCATGTATCCCGCTTTCCCTATTCCCACCGTCCATTTCCCTCATGTCCTTTCACTTCCTTCCCAAGGCCGGTAACGCATCTACAACTCTAATTTTGTAGATGTCCATGGGTGAAGGTGAAAATATTGACAAATTGTCAATATTTTTTTTATTTTCTTGTATTGAAGTTAATTATAATATACGCTTTAAAACGTCCAAGAAAATATTTTGATTTCTTTTAATGAAACTAAACTAAGCGAAGTATGTTTGAAGAGCGAGGCGTGTTTTTTTTTAATTTTAGCTTCACGCTTTTATCCCGCATAGCAGGGTAGACAGAAAGTATCCAGTGTCAGGACACTCCATACTTCGCTTCCGACCGAATTCGAGACATTGCGTGATGAGTGGTGGAACTCAACACACTTTAGGAAGTGATTTTCACTTCCACGCTCTTCTTATTAAATAAAATCAGCACCCCCGAGTGGGAGTCGAACTCACATGTGTTTCAATGAAAAAACTGTTACAATATAAAGAAGAAATGCAGAAAGTCTATATTTTCTATAGTGACATATAAAAAGCACTAAATAATGAAATAAATATTACATATTTTACATACACGTTGCTATGGTTACAAGTGTTTTACTTGTCCACGTGACTCCTAGTTGTTACTTTCTGCTCCATAAATGTTAATGAAACATTTTAATATAAATAGCAAACAATCACGATATGTGACTATATATTTTATAGTAGTAGTTACTTTAGTATAATGGTTGAATAGTTGATATAGAATTAAAATGCATTTGCCTCTAAAAGCCTGAACGAACGACTTGTTAGGGTAATTTGCGATGTGTCGATGAGACGTAGGTTTCAATAGATGTATATATATATATATATATATATATATATATATATATATATATATATATATATTGCTTTAAGCTTTTATCCCGCATAGCAGGGTAGTCAGAAAGTGCATAGTGTCAAAACACTCCATACTTCGCTTTCCACCATTGCGTGTTGAGTGGTGGAACTCAATGCTGCACTTCGTCTTTACCAGAGCGAGGAAGAGAAAATAATTTAAATATTATCACTCCCCCGAGTGGGGATCGAACTCACAACTGGTTTACAGTCAGACGCTGTCACACTGCGCTGTCTATTCCTCACATTATATACATACACACACACACACACACACACATATATATATATATATATATATATATATGAAGTGAAGATGAAGACAAATTAAAGCCGCAACATGTATTTTACTTTATATATAAGAATAAGTCTAATTACATTAAATAGTACAGTGCACCAACGATAACGGCATGTTATGGTGAAATCATAGCATCCGGCGTTAAACGCGATTGGATATAGGTTCTTTTCCCGCTGGGAGACATGATTACATTTAGTTTTCCGTTCATTTCCCCGAGTTCGACACTCGTCAGGCAACCTCCATTTCTGTATCAAGATACTCTCTTTTTCATTCTACCTAAAATCTAAGAATTATAAGTGGATTTGCGGAACTCAACACCGCAACATACAAGGGAATTTAATCCATAATTAATTGTTGGCTTTAATTTAATAATTATTGTACTGAAAATAAGGTTTCCTTATATAAAGAATTAAGATTATAATTTAATTTATATTAAGATTGAAGACATCTAATTTTTTATACACTTTGTCAACAATGTCTTTTTTTGATCTAGGTTCTTAATATATTTTTTTATAGTAGCCTAAGTTTCAAAACTGTTTATATTAAGTTCATATTAAATTATTCTATTAGTGTTGTGTATTGTACCTTCATACTATGTTTGCTTTCTAAAAAAAATTACTTAATAATAAAAATTTGAACGCAACGGGATTCGAACACGTGCCTCTTGGAAACCGTCCAGGCGATCTGACTGCTAAGCCATATGTTCAAGACTCAAAGATTACTTTGGGTAGCAGAAATAGGTAAGAATCTCTCTACGTTGATGATTAAAACGTCAGTAAGTTGTAACAAAAATGCATAATAGTGGCAACGCAGCTGGATGTAAAATTGTATATCATAAATAGACAAATATTATAACCGGTGTGTTAGCGTTATTTATTTATAAATAGGATATTAGTCCTAAATTATTAACTAGGCCGTTCGTAGCGCATTGTGAGTTCGATTCCCACTCAGGGGAATGATTATACCAAAATGATTTTCAATTCCTCGCTCTGGCAAGACAAAACGCGGCGTTGAGTTCCGCCACTCAACACACAGTCTCAAATTCGGCGGAAAGCGGAGTACGGAGTGTCTTGACACTAAGCACTTTCTGTCTTCAATGCTAAGCGGGATAAAAGCGTTAAGTATAAAAAGACGAGTACCTACGAGCACGTTATTATGGTCTTAATAGTTATTTTTTAAAGGAAGTCATTTGAATAATATTTATAATATATAAAAAAAAACACCTAGGTTAGGTGTTTTCTTTCTTCCTTTGGCTTCCTTGGTTGGTAATTAAAGCCACACGGGGCTCCTTTACTCGATAACTTTAGAATAGTAGATTGTGTTCGATGCCACCTACTGTTCTAACCCTGACGTTATTATTATTATTTCAATATATTTCACTTATATATTCTAACAAGTGTTTGTTATATAAATGTATATAGTTAAAAAGCACTCTAGCTTTGTAAATTGTATTGTCTATCGCAATGGAATAGTTGCTAACTAAGTTAGGTGCCGGTACAAATCGAGTTACCTGTTTTAGTTCTACCTTCCATCTAATGGGAAATGTAATAGAAACTTTATAGAATTTATAACGTATTGATGAAATATTGAATGGCATCTGTGATTAAATTAAATAGTTTAAAATTTAATGTCATTATAAGCAAAAGTGTCTCTCAAATTTAGTGTCAAGACACTCCGTTAATTGCTTTCCGCCCAATATCAAGACATTGCGTAGTAAGTGGTGAACTCAACGCCGCGCTTTTTTGATAACGATAATGTATGTGTTGTTTTTTTTTATAAAAAATGTTGAGTTTCAGTTCAACTTGAACACTGAAGCCACTCTGACACTGTGGAACAGCAAACTCATTGTGTAAAAGTATCTTCACGCTTTATCAGGGAGTCCCTAGTGTCAAGACACTTCGTTGATTATTTTCCGAGCAGAATTTAGATTAAATATTCCTCTGAGTAAGAATGGAACCCACGACCAATTTCATTCAGTGTCAGACGCTGTCTCACTGCGCTACGGTGCTCGATGGTGGGATGGAAGAAACTGAAGAACAGAGTATTTTGACACTAGGTTCTCCCTCTAGTGACTACTCTGCTATGCAGGAATAAATACATTTTTTTTAGCTTTACGGTTTTTGTAGGATACAAAGCAGGGTAGACAGAGAGCACCTAGTGTCAAGACTCTCCGTACTTTACAATCCGCGGAATTCGAGACAAAGCGTGTTGAATGGCGGACCTCAACGCCGCACTTCGTCTTACCAGAGCGAGGAAGTGAAATAATTTAAATATGATCACTCCCCCGTGTAAGAATCGAACTATTTACCGACGTTAAAAAAATCCTTGAATTCCTAATATGAATTTAAACTTACGACCATAAAACTGCAAAAGTCATATAACGCCATCAGACTGTCCGCAAATGACCCACAATGTATCTACCGTGAACTCGTGATATGTGAAATAAAAGCCCCGTTATATTTTAGAATACTCAAAGAATACGTGATTTATCCCTTTAAAGCAGTTTTATTTAGAATGTGTAAAAAGTACCCAAAAAAGAGGGTAACGGAGTGTTGTATCCAGATTCTCTCTGTACATTATACAAGATAGGAAACCCCTTATCTCTATGGTTACCTTAATAAATACAAAACCAATTAATCCCAAATTTCATAATATAAATTAATTTCAAGTAAATTTGACGCTAACACTTTAACGAGAAACTTCTTCAATTATTCATTTATTATTAATGTATATTGTTTTTGTTTTTCAGTACACGTACACGTATACGTAGGTGACTTGTTCGTGTATGTTAAAAACTAAAATTCCTTTGCGGGTCGTAGGTTCAAATCAAACAAAATTATGAAAGTTCTTATCTTTACGCGATGCTCGCGAATTCGAACCCCATTCGAAGTTTTATTTATATATAAATTCTCTAATATTCTTTGAGGAAGCATGCAAGCATCGAGTTACGTCATTCAACACTCAATGTCTATTATCTGCATAGAAGGGACTCAACCGGCTCTCTCCGCCCATATAATACGGAAAATATCTGTTTATTTATTTATTTTTAACTTCACGCTTTTATCAAGCATAGCCGGGTGCACAGAATGTACTTAGTGTCAAGACACACCGCACTTAGCTTTCCACCAAATTGGTAACATTGTGTTTTGAGTCTCGAAACTCAACACCGCACTTTATGTTACTGGAGCGAGGAAGGGAAATAATTTAAATAAGATCACTCCCCCGAGTGAGAATCGAACTCACAACCGATTGCGTTTACAGTAAGACGATCTCACAGCTATATATATATATATATATATATATATATATATATATATATATATATATATACGATATATATATATATATATATATATATATATATATATATATATATATATATATATATATATATATCGTTTGTCACAAAAGGCGAGTCACAAGTAGCCACCATGACAAAATAATTGAGTTAAGTACGCCTTAATAGCTTAACAAGTTTCTGTGGGCAAAAAACAGGGCACGTGCGGTGTGGATTTATAAAGTATTGGTTCCGTAAAACGCTTGTTAACATATATATAAAAAAAACATACTTTAGGCAGAGAGGCTATTGTCAAAACACTCCTATCTCCGTCTAATGTTCAAAGGGTAACTAAGAACCCGAAATTTACAGTACTTTATAGTACTCCGTTGTATGTCTAGTTGTAGCCATGACAATTATATATATATATATATATATATATATATATATATATATATACATATATATGTGTATACACACTGGTTCTCCTGCCACTACGGGACCCTAAAAGGCAAAAAAATGGGTCACGTAACAGTTTCAGCATGTGCGCGCTAATTCTACTAAAAGGGTATATTTTATGGTATTACTTATAGTTAGGAATATTGATTTTGTTACAATACAATGTCTGTTATATTGAGGTATTCTAGCGAATAAATTTGAATTAACACTTTATTGCTGGCACCATACATAGCAGGGTAGTTGGAGACAATATAGTGTTAAGACACTGCTTTGGTCGTGAAATTTGGATATTACGTGTTGAATAGTGAACTTGACGCTTTATCGTACCAGAACGGAGAGTAAAAAAAATGATTATAATGACTCTATGGAACAGTCTAGACAAGATCGTTTATTCTACATTTTCGGTTCAAAAGAACAGAGAATAAAGACACTCCTTTCCATGTATTCACTTTCCAAGCAACGGTTACATGTACTTTAAAATTTTCTTTGAACTCACTCTACATGACAAGATAGGCATTGAGAACCTAGTGTCAAGACACTTCTCCATCTTCTACCCAAATTCAAGACACTTCATATTGAGTGGCGGAACTCAACGCCACACATAATCAAAGCGAAGAAGTAACATTGTATTAAATACAATAATTTTAACCGTGAACCTATATTCATTACGACAATAGTCAGACGTTCTACTGTGTCACGACGGTCTCACCTTTGATAATTGTCATAGTAAAAACATGAAAACACTCAATACGAACTGTCTGGTCCGAATGAGGTCAAATACACTATTAGGGGTTAAGCGACCTCGACCTTACGAATCAGATACGGTCTGTTGATACAACGGACGTTATAAGTCTGAAAATTGATTTCAGAAAAGAACTCGCTTAGACATTTAAAAAATATGTCTAAATAAAGGAGTCTTCACACTTTATCCCACATAGCAGGGTAGTCAGACACAACTTAGTGTCTAGACACTCCGTTGAGTGATTTCCGCTTGAAATACAGATAAAAGTTTCTAAAAATGTATTTTCGAATACCAAAATGTACGCGATTAAACCGTTTAAAATATTTTCATTTAAAATTAAAAATGTTTTATTTTATATTATGAACGACTTGAGACTATTATGGTACATTGAAATAGCCTTCGACTGTTAGAAATAAGATTGTTTTTTGTCAATTTGGGTTGATAAAGTTGATAAAAAGATTGATGGTTTGACAAAACAGTTGACTAAGCTGCTCAAGTGTTTCTATGTTTAAATGAACGGTGAGTGAAGGCACAAATAAAGAGAAAATGAGAACAAACAAAGAGAAACTTGATATAAGTCTAGAGCGACCTAAAAAAATAAATTTTATAATGGCATTTCTTGGCAGCTTCTGCTTAGATATGCATATCGCGCTACGTGCAGTTATCCACTTCTAATTCGAAATCAAGACATTACATGTTAAGTGGCAGAGCTCAACGCCGCGTTTTAGCTTACCACGGCGGAGCTTTAAATTTCAGTCAGACGCTGTCCCAGTGAGCTACTAAAACAAACATATCTAATAAAATTAAAGTATAAACTTTATAGTAACTATATAACTACTTATCTATATTTTGTTACGAGTAATTTACCTGTATCTCTGAAACTACTGGACCGATTTTAATGAAACTTATACTGTTTCCCAAGTTGGAGTATAATTATATATAATTGAAAAAAAAAATCGAAATTATTTTTCGTTTTAGAGAAATTCGTGGATAAACGCATGTGTTTTTTTAACTTCACGCTTTTATCCCGCATAGCCGGGTAGACAGAAAGTACCTAGTGTCAAGACACTCCGTACTTCGCTTTCCACCGAATTCGAGACATTGCCTGTTGAGTGGTGAAACTCAACGCCGCACTTTGTCTTTACCAGAGCGAGGAAGGGAAAATAATTGAAATATAATCACTCCCCCGAATTGGGCATCGTACCCACAACCGATCGCGTTTACAGTCAGACGCTTTCCCACTGCGCCACGATCGGCCTCACGCAAAAGCACTTACCAAATTAAATAGATCAACATACTCAAATATAATTCAATTACAACTACATTACATATATACATATTATACTGATAAGCTCCTGCTTTTGAAGTCAGCTAAAAAACCTTTATTTCACGTTTTTCTTCGAACAATCCTTTTCAAATTACAACTGTCACCAACAGGCTTATACTAAACGAATAGAAGACAAATGCTGAGAAAATGAATTAAAGCGTTTTAAAATGTTATTATTTTAATATTTACTATTTTTAAAGTGTTATTCCACACTTAGGATTAGAAAACATTTTAGAAAAAACGTATAAAAATTTGAACGCAGCGGGATTCGAACCCAAGAGGCGCGGGTTCGAATCCCGCTGCGTTCAAATTTTTATACCTTTTTTCTAAAATGTTATTATTTATTACAAGTTACAGTTGGTGGGTTTACTTGTAGTGTTGTCAACTTACTTGTTTAATTTTATTTAGCTTTACACTTTTATCCCGTATAGAAGGGTAAGTACCTAGTGTCAAGACACTCCACTTTCCGTCGAAATTCGAGACAATGCTTTTTAAGTGGTGGACCTTAACGCCGTGCTTTGTCTTACCAGAGCGACGAAAAGAAAATAATGTAAATATAATCATCTACAGCCAACCGAATCTACAGCTGATCGCGTTTACAGTCAGACGCTGTTCCACTGTACCATAATATTCATAACAATGAACTCAAAGTTCTCCCTTTAACTATTAATATAGTGATATTCAAACAATGCCCTATATCACGTCACGGCCCATAAAGATGATGTGTTATTTTGTTCTTACATTACAACACGTAGTGTCTCAAATTTGGCGGAAAGCGACATACAGTGTCTTGATACTCTGTATTTTGCTATGTGGAGATAAAAAAATATTTTATCTCCACATAGTAAGATAGTCAGAGTGACAAAACACTCCGTTCTACACTTCCTACAAACAGACATTACGTGTTGAATTGCAGATTTTTTTGTGATTTTTTTTATTTTTTCAAGCTTTTTTTTTTACTCTTTGTAATTCATGTATTTAATTTTAGTTACCATTTTTTTCTGTCAAGGATAGTTTGTGTTTATGTTGGCAAATATTATTTTTAAGTAAATTGATTTAGATGAATGATTTTGGTATTCGAAAAAAAATTTTTTTGGTAATCTGACGTTTCAAACACTTTCATTTTCACTCGATTCGTTGCAGAATGAGTGTATTTAAATGTCACTATTGTATGTAACGTTGGCTTCCTAATAAATAAATTAAAAAAAAAAAATTAAACTCGACACCGCATTTTGTCTTAAATAAGGGGATAAATAAAAATAAATCAATCCTACGAAAAGATATCGAACCCACAACCAATTGCGCCACACCGACATCCGTTTAAAAAACAATTACATATATCAAGAGGTATAATGAAACTGTTAAAGTCAACTCAGCGAATAGTATATTCGCTTATAAATGTGTAATAATTAAAAAAAATTAGGGTGAATATGAAACAATTTGTACCGGAAATAACAACTACATTTCAACCACTATATTGCCGTATCCGCCTATATCCGGTTGACACATTTGTACCTTAGAACAAGTATTTATTAGAATGGCGATAAGAATACAATATTTTCGAAGATTTAGCGTTATATTTGCAAATATTATAAAGCTTGTTTTTTTTTAAGAAAAATCTATTCAATTATTATTTTTTTATTCGGTTAAAGATTTAATGAAAACATACATTACCTATTTTTATATTTTTATAAGATTTGTATACAAAATACTTAAACAAGTATTTGTATACAAATGCATATAAAAATGTGGCTAAGAACATATGGCTTAGTGGTAAAAAACTTTGACGGTTTTCGCGTGATCCGGATTTGAATCGCGCTGCGGATAATTTTTTATAAATTTTCTAAAATATCTTCACTTTCAGAAAGTGCAAAACGCGATCGCTTATGAATTTGATTCTCACTAGGACGAGGGATTATGTTAGAATTGTTTCCACTTCCTTGTTCTGGTAAGACAAAGCGCGGCGTTGAGTTCCGCCTCTCATTACGACGAAATTCCTCAAATTCAGCGGAAAGCGAAGTTCGTACGTATATAACTTCTATTTTTCTTTCTAACCCCAAGCTACTGTTATGAAAGGTGTTAGTCATGGCATATTTACAAAATGTCACATAAGGTTAACCTTGTTACATAAGCGAGCGACTTTTGATTAAATTATAGATTATAAGTTTTTTTAACGAATAAAAATTAAGATTTTAAAAAGCTCTTTTTTTCAATTTTTATTTGCTTTATTATGTCTAATATTATAGGACAACACGTGGCGCTAAGTTCCGCCACTTTGGCATTCGAAAATATATTTTTTGAAAACTCGACCAGGCGGCAGGACCTGTGACGATTGCGACTAATTTATTTAAAAAAAATCATTTCAAAATGAAAGCTTTGTAAACATTTTTGAAAAAACGTATAAAAATTTGAACGCAGCGGGACCCGCGCCTCTTGGATACCGTCCAAGTATGACGGTATCCAAGAGGCGCGGGTTCGAATCCCGCTGCGTTCAAATTTTTATACGTTTTTTCAAAAATGTTTTCTAATCCTAAGTGTGGAATAACACTTTAAAAAATAGTAAATATGAAAACTTTGTTTTTTTAAATAGATAGAAAAATACGTAGACACTAAAGCCTGTACATTTTCTATCCTAAGGATATTTATAGGTATTGGTATATGAATCTAGTTATTTCGAACTATATCTACTATTTACTACATGAAAAAGAATTAATATTTTAAAAAAAATAAAGTTTCAAATTATTTCGTAAATATCCAAATTATTTCTTTTGTTTATTATGAAATAACAATTAAAGAACTCAATCTGATTGTGGCGGTCATATTATAATTACAAAAAAGGAATTATAGGAGCTAAGTGACAATCTAGAGTCAATTTGTCGCTTTTTCCTTATTTCAAGACAACGTGTGTCACACGGCGGAACTTAACACCGTGCTCTTACCTAAACAGGGTAATGAAAATAATTTTAAAAATAACCGCTTAACAAAATTCATCAAAATAATACATATTTTAATGTCTTTCAGGAAATGAAAATTAATAAGAGATTGTTTAATAAATTGCCGTCTACAAACTGTTACTTGAGATAAATCAAATAAGCAACAAAATTAATAAAAAGTCAACCAACTTTTTGAGCAAAAATTAATCCTTTGATATACTGAAGTGGTTTCAAAGTGATTTTGCAAAGAACATTTGAATTTTTAATTTATTTGATACGCAAAAACGTCAAGAAGTTTGTAACAACCTAAAACCACTTATATAGATCTAAGAACAGTGATATTACACTCTTAAATGAAACAGATAATTTAATCATTTTTAAATAACGTATAAAAATTTAAACGCAACAGGATTTAAACGCACGCCTCTTGGAAACCGACTGACCGCTACGGCATGGTTTTTTCATCGTGGGTTCGAATCCCACTGCGTTCAAATTTCTATACGTTTTTAAAAAGTTTTCTAGTCCTAAGTGTGTAATAAAAAATAAAAAACAGAATGTGGAATAATACTATGAAAATATTATAGTAAAATAGATAATATAATCAATAAATATTTGTAACTTATAATTTACATACGATTTTCAAATTGTAAGAAGTAAATTATTGTATATCGTGAACTATTTGATTTGTTTCATAACGACTGTGTCATTAAAATTGGAACTAGTCGTAATATTTGACCGGAAATAAAAACTATTTATTCAATAAAAATCAGAGAGTGAATTTAATTTTTGTATCAACCGACAGACAAATGCCGCCTTAGTCTACCCGCAAGTGACCACGGACTACTGCAAAGTGTTCGAAACGTCGGGTGTCCAAAATGTATTTTATATTCGAATATCAAATTATGTGATTTATAAATAAATTCGTTCGCCTAAATGGATCATCATACTCAACACAACAATTATAGATACATACATATCAAACTGATAACTTCCTTTTTTTTAGCTTCACGCTTTTTATCCCGCATAGCAGGATAGACAGAAAGTACCTAGTGTCAACACTTTCCGTACTTCGCATTCCACGGAATTCGAGACATTGCGTGCAACTCAAAGCCGCACTTTGTCTTACCAGAGCGAAGAAGTGAAAAGAATTTTAAATATAATCACTCTCAGGAGTGGGGATCGAACCCATAACCGGTCGCGTTATCAGTCAGTCGCTTTTTCACTGCGCCACGACCGGCCTCAACCCTCCTTTCTTAAAGTCGATGAAAAAATATAAAATAATCGCTCGTTGCCTAATGTAATAGCAGCCTTAACACAACTTAGCGTATCGCGTGAACAGTATACATTATAGAATTTACACGTCCTCTATTTACGTTGTCACATGCTGCTATTAAATTAATTGTTTTTTTTTAGCTTCACGCTTTATCCCACAAGGCAAGGTAGGTATAGTTCTTCTAGTATCAAGACATTTTGTTGACAGCTTTCCAACTGAATTCAAATTATTTCATGTTGTATGACGGAACTTAGCGCCACTCTTTGTCTCGCCAGAACAGAGAAATGAAAATAATTTTATCCCAAACATCGAGATGAATGAAAATCGATTAAACAATGAATAGCATTTACAGTCAGACGTTGTCCCACTACGACACGAGAGACTCATTTAAATTTACTTTTTAAATGTTTTAGAAAAAACGTACAAAAATTTGAACGCAGCGGGTTTCGAACCCGCGCCTCTTGGAAACCGTCCAACCTCTGAGTTCAAATTTTTATACGTTTTTTCAAAAATGTTTTCTAATCCTAAGTGTGGAATAACACTTTAATAATAGAAAAATATTTTTAATTTTCATATTGACATATAGAACACACTACACTACGCAAAGTGTTGTCTTCGAAACATCTAGTTTATACAGATTATATTTTAGATTCCCCGCTCGCTTGACGTTTGTATTGGTTGACACACGTATTAGTGAGGTTTCATATTTTAATTAATAATCTCTGAAGTTTAAGTTCTTTGAATTGATCTCTTTTAACACGGTGTTGGGTTTTTAGTTAATGTTAGTTTTATATCGTCATATTAGGTAAGTTAGTTAGCGTTTTAAGGTTATATAAATGGATAACAATCGCCCGCCGGATCCTCCGGATCTTGGTGATGATCCATCCCTAAATCAAATTTCCAGAAAACGCCAAGGGGATGATTCATCCTCCTTTAATATTGTCCCTGCTAATAAAAAAACTATTGTGGATCCTTCCTCTGCTACTCCGTCTATCCAAAATGTGTATGTTCATCCTTCCTTGTCTGATGGTGCAAAATCTTATATTAATTCCGACAAAGGCCCTTTTATAGTATATGTGTCAAGGGATACTCCTGATCCTAACCTCTATGAAAGCTATTAAATTTGGTCAGTTCCTCCATACAAATAAAATTACAGACATAGTTAATGATGGTGTAAAAAATGTTGGCCGCAATAAAATTAGCGTCCAATTTGCGTCGGCTGAAGCTGCAAATAATTTTTTGATTAATCCAGTTCTAAGTCTATGTAAGTATGTTTGTATTATACCAACTTTTAATATAACAAGAATGGGTATTGTAAGAGGAGTTCCTGTTGATTGGGGAATGGAAGAATTTGTTCAATCATTAAAATATCCATCTGGATGTGGTGAAGTAGTGAAAGCGCGAAGATTAAACAGAAAAAATGTGAGTGAAGGTGTTACTACAGGGATCCCGACTCAGTCAGTTGTAGTAACATTCCAACTGTTGCCTGAAAGAGTCTTTTCTTATTGCTCCTCCCTTCGTGTAGAACCATACTACTTTCCAACCATCCAATGCCTAAATTGTTGTCGATTTGGTCATGTCAAAGCACAGTGTCGGTCTAGTTCCATGTTGTTCCATGTTGATGTTACAAATGCTCGCAATCCCACATTGGTGACTCGTGCAAGATAATTGAAGAGTTTTCTACTTGCCTCTATTGTACTTCTAAGCACTTTGCCACAGACAAGGGCTGTCCTGAGTTTGCAAGACAACAGGCTATTAAAATTTTAATGACTCAAGAGAATATCTCTTACATTGAAGCATCCTCCCGACCGCTTGCTCAGCGTTCTTATGCTGATGTAACTAAGGAAATGTTTTCCACTTCAATTCCCTCCAAACCAGAAGCTGATATGAGGAAAGCTCTTTCTTCTCCCACAATATCCTACCGCAAAACTGTTATCCGCTCTCCCCGTCCCCAAGCTCCTCTTGAAAAGGGATATGATAGCCTCACTCATCAAGCAATTGTTGGGGACTGTCCTTCTTCCCTTCCTAATGGCTGTGCTTTACCTGATAGACCATCAGAATCCAGAAAAGATCTGCTAGTTGCTTTGACTGAAACCCTTATAAGTATTTTAACCCCATTAGATGATGTCCCTTTACCGTCCAACGTTGCCCAAAATCTTGCAAAAATCTTTAATATCCTTAAATATGGCCCCTCTGTCCATCCTCCAGTGGAATAGTAAGAGTGTTCGTGTTTAAATACATGAATTGCTTTCTATTATTTCACTATATAAACCTGTCATTGTTGCCCTCTCGGAGACATGGTTAATGCCAGAATCCCGTTTTAGGGTCCCGGGTTTCTCATGTTTGAGGGAGGACAGGAGTGACGGGTATGGAGGTAGTGCTATCCTCGTCCAGCACTCCACTCCATATTCCTTGATTCCTCTTTCTAATCACAGTCCTCATTTTAATGCTGTTGCTGTGAGATTCCTTAATATTTCCTGTCTTTCTGTTTACATCCCCCGTCCATCTTCTTCCATCTTTCTTGAGTTAAATTCTATTATTTATTCCCTCCCTAGTCCTGTGCTAGTCTTGGGAGATTTTAACACTCATCACACGATGTCCTGGTGTTATTACTGTGATGGATTCTCTACTTCGTTGGTGGAAATGATTGATGATGCTGGTCTTTGCGTCCTCAATGATGGCTCACCGACTCGTAGGGTTAATCCTAATCAGAATCCTAAGACTGCTATAGACCTTTCCCTTTCCTCTCCTTCCCTTGCCTCTCAACTATCATGGTCTGTACTTTCCTCCTCCTATGGTAGTGATCACTTTCCCATTCTTCTGTCCTTAGCTAATCGTCAGGCACCTATTCCCTCCCCTTATCCTTTTCCTAAATACAATCTTAAAAATGCAAATTGGTTAGAATATGCATCCTCTGTTGATGACATGTTGGGTTCTCATCTTGAGTCTATTGATAATGAGAAAATAACTGTCTGCTATGGTCGGTTTGTTGATGCTATCTTATTATCTGTAAGTCATAATATCCCCAAAAAACACTTCACTCAGTATCAGATGCCTTTCAATCCATGGTGGGATCAGGAATGCTCTGATTCAGTCAAACGGCGTACATTTGCTGAGTTGTCATATGCAGCATGTATGACGGTGGAGAACTTTATTGAGTATCAGCGCAGTGACGCGTTGTTTAGAAAATTGATTTGGAAGAAGAAAAGACTTGGATGGATCAATTTCTGTGAATCCCTCTCTCTCCACTCTTCTTCGTGTATTGTCTGGAATAATGTTAAGAGATTTCGCCGATCTCTTAATATTAATTTCAGCCCTAGCTCCAATAACCCCGCTTTTTGGCTTGACGATTTTACTGACAAATTTGCGCTTCCATTTGTTCCTTGCCATGATTCGTTTTATAATTTCTCCCCAATTATATCCTTAGTGGAAATGGATTCATCTTTCTCTTACAATGAGCTTGAGAGTATTCTTATAGGCTTAAAAGACACTAAACCTGGTGAAGATGGTATTCCGTATTCTTTTTTAAGTAAATTAAATAAAATAACCAAAGAGTATTTTCTAAAATTAATAAATCGTATTTTTCATTCAGGCAATATTCCCGAATCCTGGAAATCTCAAGTTATCATCCCTATCCTTAAACCAGGTAAAAATCCTTCCGATCCTAGCTCCTATAGACCCATTGCATTATCGTCTACTTTATCAAAAATTGCTGAACGGCTTTTAAAAAATCGATTGGAATGGATAGTGGAAAGCAAAAATATATTAGCTCCCTCTCAGTTTAGATTTAGAAGGGGGATGAGTACCATTGACAGTCTCAGCATCTTCACTACGGACATTCGAGTAGCCTTTGCCAAGGAAGAGTACTTAGTTGGTGTTTTTCTAGATATAGCCTCCGCATATGATAATGTGCTTCTTCCGTTACTCAGGCAGAAAATGCAATATCTGAATATTCCCGTGAAGTTGACTCATTTCATATGCAGTCTGTTTACCGGCAGGACTATTTCTGTAAAACATCCTCTCCTTACTATACCTCCCAGACGTGTCTGGAAGGGTATTCCTCAGGGTTCGGTTCTTAGTCCTCTACTATATAATATTTATACGCATGACCTTGAATTGTCTGTAAACAATTTTTGCAACATTCTCCAGTATGCTGATGACATTGTTCTCTATTATAGTTCAAATTCAGTAGAGGACATCAATTTTCGTTTAAACACTGCTTTGCATTATCTAAACCAATGGCTCTCTGAACATGGTCTTTCATTGTCGGTACCGAAATGTAAGGCTGTTTTATTCACAAAAAAAAGAGTTATTCCAAATTTTCGAATCTACTTTGGAGATGAAATTATTAATTTTTCTGATAATATTAAATTCCTAGGCATAGTTCTTGACAAACGACTGAACGGAATGGCACATTCTGAATATCTTATCAAAAAATGTGAAAAAGCTACTCTACGTGCAGTATCTGGTGTATGGTGGGGTGCACATCCCTATACTCAAAAACTCTTGTACAATTCTTTAGTCCGTAGTCACATTGACTACAGCTTATTTGTTTTAGACCCCTTTAATAAGGTTGCTAATGATAAATTAAATCGAATACAATACAAATGCCTTAGAATAGTTTTAGGTGCAATGAAGTCTACTCCTACGAATGCACTTCAAGTGAACTGTGTTGATCCTCCTCTACCTCTCCGGCGTCAATTCCTGTCAGATTGATTTATAGGTAAATTGTTACAGCTCTCTTCCCATCCCCTATTATCTAAACTATCCGCTTTATCCAACCTTTGTAATCGTGATAAATCGGTATCATATTTACTCAACAGCTTTCTTAGATTTACCAATCTCCCTCATTCCTTGAAAAGATTTCCATGTAATCCACTTTATTGTTATATTCCCCAATCATTATCACGGATATTGGCTTGTCCAAAGATGATCCGGGTGCCAAGACAAATTTTAATTCGTTAATTTAGCGAAATTGGTTTAACCATCTTCTCATCTTTACTGATGCTTCCAAGCTTTCAATAGAAAGCTGTGTTGGTGCGGCTTGCTAGATCCCAAAATTCAAAATTATCTTACAATTTAAATACCCCCCCGAATCATCAGTGTTTACAGGTGAGGCTGTTACTCTATTGGAAGCTATCCTATTTACGCTTTCACATGACTTCCCACGGACTGCTATCTTTACAGACTCTATAAGTTGCTTATTGGCCATCAAACAAAAACCTTTTCATGGTAAGCTAGTATCTTCTATTATTTTAAGGATTCGTGAAGCTTTGTTCGGATGTCATCGTAAGGGTTTGGATATCTCATTGATTTGGATCCCGGGTCATTCTGGGACTGGAGGTAATGTTACAGCAGATAACTGTGCTAAGTCAGCTGTTCAGTGCGGAACACTCGAACATTTCTCTATTTTGGCCCAGGATCTGTTGTTTCTTGCAAAAACTCATCTGGATAGTTCTTGGAATCGTTATTGGGAGTCGTCTAATCGACTAAAAGGTAAAAATTATGCACTCATTCAAGCGAAAATCCCAAAACGACCGTGGTTTTATAGATTAAAACATGCAGATCGTTGGGTTATCTCAACTGTCTGTCGTTTGCGCTTTGGACACTCATGCACACCTGTACATCTGGCTAAGATCAAGGTCAGGGACCATTCTCTGTGTGAGTGTGGCCTCGATGAAGGCACCCCCTCCCATATCCTTTTTAGCTGTCCTAATCTTCTTTATCCCCTCTATGAAATCCTCCCACTTAAAGTTCCTCGTCCTATAAATGTAAATTCTTTATTAATGTTTGTGTTTAGTCCTCTGTGTAAATTTCTTTGTAAATATATTAAAAAAAACATGATTAAATTGTAGATGTACTTAATGTGTTATATATTGTTTCTTTACTAACCAATTTTTGTGTAGATTATGTAGGTATGTATTTTGTGTTTTGTTGTAGATGCAGACTTTTTACGGGATCACTTCTTTATGAATAAAATATTTAGGAGTGTTTCAATTCACGTTCTTACCGTACAACCTCCTTCGTGTGTTCTCCTATCAACGTGACATTGGCGAAGTGATTTGTGTTCTACTGGCATGCTCGAAACGCCATAAGCTAAGAACCAACCAACTAACCAACCAGATTATATTTTTTTACACAATCCATCCAATATGGACATCACACCAAGTGGCTTCAAGAGAATTAGTAAACAAAATAATTATCCCTTAAAGGGCACAAGGGGTGTTTGACACCCAGCGTGATTTAACGTTTTAATATTTCGTATTAAATAATTCAAAGACATGGTGAACCCTAGCGGTACATTAGACCTCTGAACTAAAGTTCCTTGGGCACGCTTCATCCTCCAAGCGTTAGTATTTCCACAGCAGTTGTTCGGAGTAGACGCGTCTACATCCCCGAGTGCCCGACACCCAGTGTGCTTTGGTGGTTTGAAGCAAGACGCTAAAAAAAGATTTTACAGGCAATATTGTTTGCTATCGTACCAGTGTCCTTTGTCAAGTTTTCAATGTAAGTAAATTATCTAAAATGGAAAAATATTTATTTTATCTATTATAATTTTTTTTATAGATGGCATACAATTTGCGCAGGCGAACTCTGCACAAAGTATTATTGGAGGAGGAGGGTAGCCATGAAATCTACGCCGGGGAAATAAATGAGAACGACCAAGGCAATGATTCTGAATGTTCCGATGATGAAGACCCTGGCAATGAGGATGACGTGGAAGAGATAGGAAATGCATCAGTCTTAACATATATGTCCTTCGGCATTTTAGACCAGGCAATCAATGCCAGAATTCTCCTATTGTGTACCCAGATGAACGACAATGCTAAGAAAGTATCTGCACACCTAAGCATTCATGAAGTAGGTCATCTTTTAAAATCATTCTAGACCCTGCTAGAACAATCTATAAAAAAACATCTAGCGTAGGAATATTAGCTGGAATGTTAAACATTACAGTAAGGAACCAAACTTCAACAACTGGAAGAATAAAAATTGACAATTGTTATCAACGGCGTGCAAGCAAGATTGCAACGAAGAACGAAATTATGTCACGCAGCATGCCAGCGAGCAATTTGTAATAAACACAGATGTATGGTCTTTATAATGAATGCGGTTCTCTAGAAAAAACTAACAAGTGTTTTTTATATTTTATATATATATATATAAATATATATATATATATATATATATATATATATATATATATAATCTTTATTGTTCACTTTCATAAATATGCACAAAAGGCGGGCTTAACGCTAAAAAGCCTACCAGCCAACCTTGTCATGTGGGATAATAGTGTAGGTGCAAAAAAATCCTAATAATGTTTCCATTGAAAATAATAAATACATATATACACATATAAATACACACAAAGATACGAAATGGATGTGGAAAGGAGTATTGCTGCCGGTAACAGGGTTAACGGTGCTATTGCTGCATTGATGCGACGGCATAACGTCAGCGTACCTGCACGTGTTGCAGTTCACAATGCAGTACTGATACCGACGTTGTTATACGACAGTGGAACGTGGATGTGTCAAAAGAAGAATGAAAGAAAGATGAATGCAGTAGAGATGAGATCTCTTCGTCGGATATGCGGAGTCAGCTTAGCTGACCGTATATGCAGCGAGGAGATACGCAGAATGGTGTAAGCGTGAATGTCACAGTAAGAATGAAGAAGAACGTGCTCAGGTGGTTTGGGCACGTGGAAAGAATGAGCGATGAAAGAATGGTAAGAAAGATTTATGAAGCCAAGGTGACGGGGGAGACCTCGGTTGACCTTCGAAAACACAGCATCGAAGATACTGGAAGAAGGTCACGTAAAAAGTATGAGGACCGCCCGAAGAGCATGCATGAAGAGGATAATGACGAGGCGAAAGAGGTATGCAGGGACCGTAGCATATATATATATATGTATATATATATATATATATATATATATATATATATATATATATATATATATATATATATATATATAGATATAGATATATGTATGTGTATGCATATATATATATATATATATATATATATATATATATATATATATATATATGCATACACATACACACACATACACATATATAAATATATACATCCTCATAACCGAGTTTATGCTTTTGTATTAAATTTCAGAAACTTTTGTTTGAATTTACTTCATACAAATATACAAAAGTCGAGATTTCATTTTTCGACACAAGTCACTTCTTATTCTTCAAAGTAAATACGTTTTTTGGAACGACCAGTATTTCACTAATTTTATTTTTTTTCAAAAATATTATGTTTCTGAAATATGTTGTTCAATTTGTATGTAAAAATAACAAAAATCGTATTATTTTTTTTTTCCTAAATATTTAAGATTAAATGAATACGAACAAGACTGTTTTTCTCTTTAAATAGATACATGGTAATACACTAGGTAATTTTGTATAAGAAAATATTCAATTTCGCATTGCAGTGGAACGCGCCTGGTCTTCCTGTATTTTTTTAGTAAGTATGACCTTTAAGGGTTAATTCACTTAGCAACTTTTGAAATTCATTCGTTACGTTACCTTATTATTTATTTAATAAAAAAAGAAAAACATACAGTTTTTTATATATACATATTAAAATAAATGTAATTAATTTTATTTATATTCAAGCAATCGCCAATAAGTTTTCAGAATTAAAAAAGCTCGTGAAAATTATATGATCTCAACACATTATCATAATAAAAATTCTAATTCACGATATATATATATATATATATATATATATATATATATATATATATATATGTATATATATATATATATATATATATATATATATATATATATTGTTTCTGTCTACCCTGCTATGTGGAAAGCTAAAAGTATAAATAATATTATTTAATACATTTACTTATAGAGAAGAAAATATTTATTTCGTAAAATCGAAATTACAAAACAAATTATGCTAATAATTGTAGAAGTTGAAAAAAGTTTATTTTGTTAAGATTTATGTTTGTTATTATGTAAATTGTTGAGGAAACTGACAGTTTGATGGGAAATCGATGGGGGGAATGGAAGGTCCTAATTTATTATATTAAATTTGGTGTTTCATTCAAAATATTTTCGACCAGCCGCAAAATACGTTCATGATTAATTATTCAATGTCTATAAAAAGAAGGCTGGTCGTGGCACAGTGGGACAGCGTCTGACTGTAAACGCGATCGGTTATGGGATCGATTCCCACTCGACGGAATGATTATATTTAAATTATGGTAACTTGCTCGCTTTGGTAAGACAAAACGCGGCGATGAGTGCCGCCACTCAACACGCAATGTCTCGAATTCGATGGAAAGCGGAGTACGGAGTGTCTTGACACTAGGTACTTTCTGTCTAATAGATATATACGTGAGTAAAGATGTTACTTTATAGTAAAATGTATACATTATTTCTATAATTATTCTCTACATAATGCTAAGAAGAGATTTTCTATCACGTACAAGGTTTTCATAAAAAAATATATTTGGACAAAGTACGTTGAATTCAGTCAACCAGTACAAGGCTTACTTTGAAGTACCGAGTTCACTCACCGGAGAACTCTACAATACCATCCATATGTAAATCATATTTATCTTGTTTATATACGAGGCCGGTCGTAGCGCAGTGAGACAGTGTCTGACTGTAAACGCGATTGTAAGTTCGATCCCTACTCGGAGAAGTGAAAATTATTTAAATATAATTTAAATTATTATTATTTAAATATAATTTAAATTATTTTCTCTCTCTCTCTCTGGTAAATATAAAGTGCGTTGAGTTTCATCACTCAACACCGCAACGTCTCGAATTCGGTGGAAAGTGAAGTATGAAGTGTCTTGACACTACGTACTTTCTGTCTATCCTGCCATGCGGGATAAAAGCGTGAAGCTAATAAAAGTTTCCAACCAATAAAAATAAATAAGATTAAAAATAAATAATGATTACTGGCGGAAAGCTGATAACGGAGTATCCTGACACTACGTTCTCTCCTATCATGCTAAACGGGATAAAGCGTGAAAGTAAAAAAAAGAAACCCAATGGAATGTTTAGACATTTTCCATAGGAATCAACCAACTTTAATATAAAAACGCAACTTAACTAAGGGTAAATTCGCCAGTTTAATCGATATTTAAGCACCAGAGAAACTAAACAGAGCTTTACAACTTCACTGGCCGTCAAGTTCCTTAAGTAACTCAACTTTAGTTGTAGATAATACTGTAGTTAATTATTATCACCGAGATTAGTATACAGTATTATTATATTATGTTAAAACTATATCTAGAGGTCTTCGTGTATTGTGAGACTGCACTTCACTGTAAACGATAGTTCTAGGTTCAACGTCAGATCTGACGCTATAGAAATAAATAGATAAAAAAAATAGATAAAGTTTTTTTTGCTTCACGCTTTTATCCCGCATAGCAGGGTAGGCAGAAAGTACCTAGTGTCAAGACGAATTCGGTGGAAATCGAAGTACGGAGTGTACTTCGCTTTCCACCGAATTCGAGACATTGCGTGTCGAGTGGTGGAACTCAACGCCGCTCTTTGTCTTTACCAGAGCGAGGAAGTGAAAATAATTTAAATATAATCACTCCTCCGAGTGGGGATCGTACCTACAACCGGTCGCGTTTACAGTCAGACGCTGTCATACTGCGCCACGACCGGCCTCATAGATAAAGTTATTATTATTATTATAGCAATCTCTTTTGTTAAACGATTATTTCTTAACCTTTAAGTAGTAGAAATTTGTAAAAATCTCTCCACAGAGATGCTAACAACATAAATAAGTTCCAATAACAACATAAAAAATGTATCCAAGAGGCGCGGGTTTGAATCCCGATGCGTTCAAAATTTTTATACGTTTTTTCAAAAAAGATAAAATTATTGCTAAAAATACATCATATAAAAAAAGTATAATTCTATATGAATATTATACTGATTTTAATGTCTAGAATTAAAAGCTTGTTTTAATCACACTCAATCAGGAAGTTAATTATGGTCATGCACTCATTGTCACTATATTTCCAAAGAGCAACTGTTGAGATTCCCGCCGGATTTTTTCAGCATAACTGCCTTCCTGAACTTGTGTAGATTAACACTACGAAAGGGATTGTAAATAACCTACTTGAATAAAGAATATTTTGTTTTGATATGATTTACACTCGGCGGAATGATTTTATTTTTTACATTATATAGATTTGAATTTATAACCAGCTATACCCACAACTTGAAACTTTGAAAATATATTTTTGGAAACGTCACAGGTAGACAGGAGTCTAAATAGTTTCATTTAATGTTTTAAATATACAATGTAAAAGAGTTTAAATTCTTAATTTCAATGGGTATATATATATATTTTGTATGTATGTATGTATGTTGAGACAGATCGCTTCAAACGGTATTTTATAATGATATTGCTTTAAAGCGATCTCTCCCACGAAACCTTTGGATGTTGGAGTTGAATAAATTGATGGTAAATTATCGCCAGTATAAATTATGTTAGTCGATCGATATCTGTTTAATTTGATTGCCTTAGGCTTTATTTATAATTAAAAAATTCTATTGTTTATAGTGCTTCAATTTTATATGATATGAAAAAAAAATCTATTTAAAAAAATAATAATAAAAAGTAGATAAAAGAGTACAGCAGTGGGTTCGAGTACTATGGAGTATGTATATATATATATATATATATATATATATATATATATATATATATATATACAAAAGTTGGTAAGAAATTCTATTTTAGAAGAATATATTTAACAAAGCTTCGTCATTTTCCAAAAGGAAGATTAGGTCCAAGGGATAACTCTGTCTCTGTCTTTTTTTATTTACACTAGTGGACCTCTTAATGCGTTGCCATAGAAACTTGTAGTTTACTTTATACTGAAGTGTAGGTAGGCATGCATTTTGTTCGTACTACTAACATAAATATATCATAGCATATCATCAAAAAAATTAACGCAGTTAATTATACTCAAATTATTTCTATTTCCCTGCTCTGGTGAGGCAAAGCTCGATATTGAGTTCGCCATTCCGAACGCCATGTCTCGATTTGTGCCAGGAAGCGGTCAACGCAGTGTCTTGATACTAGGTTATCCTTGACTGCCTACCCTGCTAAGCATAAAGAGAGATAAATCCTTACGTCGGACAAGTTCAGGTACCTTGGATCCATCGTGCATGAGTCTGGGGGCATTGATCACAACATCCATGCTCGTATCAGCGCTGCTTGGGCCAAACGGCGTGAGGTCACAGGTGTGGTCTGCGACCCCAAAATACCGCGACAACTCAAACAAAGAGCAGATATAAATACAAGAGCATACCGACCAACCGACCAGTTCTCTATATGGGGGCGAATGTTGGCCAGAACTATCTCGGCACACCCAGGAGCTTTACGTCACGGAGATGAAGATGCTTTTTTCAAATGATAAAGCTTTGTAAGATATTCTTCTAAAATAGAATTTCTTACCAATTTTTGTAACAACTTTCCAAAAATATATATCTAAGTTTTTCTTAGTTTAGTTGGTTTCGTTAACTTCTGTACATGTATAATATATATATATATATATATATATATATATATATACATATATATATATATATATACATATATATATATATATATATAATGAGTTGAGTTGACCGCGACTTGACACAATTTCTCGAGTTGTAACTGAAAGCAATGAAAGAAAGAATGGAAGTCTAGAAACTCCGCTCTCTCTGCATACGCTTCTAATTCTATTCAGAATAATTCGTGATACTGGAAAAGATTTCGAACCTGGCACTACCTCATGTCATCGATTTTTCGTAAACATACCATAAGGGTGTTAAAGATTTTTTATAATTAAGTAATTGAAGAAAATGTTTCACTTATATTTTGAGTAAATAAGGAACCTCCCTAATCCCTTTCAAGTCAATCCGTCTTCAAGTCTTTAAGATCTTATTCAAATAAATTAACAGGAAAGAAATTTTAAGATATGGGCCGAATTATTTTTAATTTTATTAATGACACCCTTATTGCATAGTAAATCAATGAGCGTATAAGTTACAGCTTCAAATTTAATAAATCTATATCAATAGTTTCAACGGGTACAGTAGACACAATTGGAAACTTACCTGATTTATAAAACTTAAAAAAATAAAGATTTCGAGTCGACAAAGTATATCTACAAAGTATATCGGACTGTCGAGTATTTTGTTAAAGTCTAATGTTGCTGACAGACTAAAAGCCGTCGCCATATTTTGTTCAGCAAAACGTCCCCAATACCTAATGCCATTTTGAGCTTAAGGTCGATTCACGCTATCGTTTAAGTTTCAGCAGATCACCTTGATAATTATAATTTTATATATATCTATTTAAAGTATCCCTGCCAATATTAGTAATGGCATAGTGCTCTCTGTAAAATAAGTCATTTAAGCAAAACGATATATTTATGTATTGAAATGTAATAGAGTAGTTTTCAAAGCGAGCAGACGAAGCGAGCAGGCCGCTACTTATATACTATCGGCCCGCTCGGTGCAACTTAATATTAAAATGCAAGAGTTCTTAAACCTTAATACCCTGTAGTGTTGTATAAGTTTATACCCTGTCACAAAAGCCGTTTTTTCTACCTCGAAATTGCATCCACATATGATACCATGGTCCATATGTGATTTTACTCCTTCACACATGACATCATGGTCCACATGTCACTTTACCCATCCACATATGGTATAATGCTCCACGTAAGAAATTACTTGTCCAAATATGACCTCATGGTCCACATGTGATTTCACTCATCCACACATGACACCACGGTCCACATGTGATTTTAGCCAACCACATATGGCATCATGCTCCACATGTGATAACACATGTCCACATATGACATCATGGTCCACATGTGATTTTAGCCGACCACATATAACATCATGCTCCACATGTGTTATTACATGTCCACATATCACACGACGGTCCACATATGATTTCACTCATCCACATATGACATCATTGTTCACATGTAATTTCATTCATTTACATATGATACCATGGTCCACATGTGATTTCATTCATCCAAATATGACTCCATGGTCCACATGTGATTTCACTCATCCACACATGACACCACGGTCCACATGTGATTTTAGCCAACCACATTAGACATCATGCTCCACATGTGATATTACATGTCCACATATGACATCATGGTCCACATGCGATTTTACTTATCCACATATGACATCATGGTCCACATTTCTTGTCGTTCTAAAATCACAAACATTTCTCAATTTTTTTATATCTCTTTCATATTTTAACAGAATTACATTTTTAGATAACATTTAAAAATTTGAACAATTGATGCTACAAGGACAAGAACGTATGGCATAGCGGTAAAGCTGGAAGGTTTCCAAGAGACGCACATTTGAAAAACGTAGGACACAATTTGATAAAAGTTTTAATTTATTTTATTTCAAATAAGCAGATTTACGCTTAATCTCGCATACAAGATAGTCAGAGGCAACGTAGTGACAAGACACTCTGTTGACTGCGTGTCACCCGTAATAAAGACACTGCATGTTGAGTAACAAACGTCTTGTTTTGTCTTATGATACTAAATAAAAAAATTAATCATTTTCCCAAATGGGATATAGATCCCACAACCATCGCTTCCACGCTGACACTGTGATATTGCGCCACAATGGAGAAAAATATAGCAAGTTCAGTTCTATAAAGATATAAAAACTTTATGAGATCTTAATTTTAAAAGGTTCATAATAAATCAGATTTTCCCTCACTTCTGTTTATGCGGAGATAAGTAATCTAATGTCTTTGAAAAAGGTTTTTTTTAGTAACTTAATGTAAAAGAAACACTTATAATTTATATAAAATAAAGCAGCTTCATACTCTAGAACGCACAGCTGGGTAGTAAAAGAGCATTTTCTACCCTCCAAACTCAACATATGTGTATGTATATTGTAAATTTTTTCCACTACTATATCCTCTAGGTACAAATTTCGGAAATTCCTGTCTTAAGGCTCCTCGACATTCCCCTAGAAATTTATATACCAAACTACTAATTCGGACGTGCTTGAAATATTTTTTTCGATATCCTGACCAGGATAGTAAAGAAAATCAAGATCATGCATTCTCATTGAATCCGGTCACGTTTGGAAAATTTCAATTAAATCGGACGGCAAGAAGTGGGTCAAAATATCGTTTCTAGACTTCCTGATATCGATTGATAGTTGCAAGCTTAGTTATATTTGCTTTACCAAGGCTTCGTCTAAAAAGAGAAAGCAGAGAACAGAGGGTTGTAACATTAGGTACTTCCTGTCTACCCTATGTAAGAATATGTTGGATAAAATCGTGAACCTTTTATATATATATATATATATATATATATATATATATATATATAACAGAGAAATGTCCATTTAAAATAAAACGATATTCTCGATCAGATTTTCACTTAAGACTCTAGGGAAAGACGTCGTTGCTTCATCTCTACAAATCCGATACGCTTTAAAGGTATATATTACGTATTATGTAAGATAGCTGAGAAATATATGGAATAATGTAAAAAATAGAAAAGTTCTTTTATTAAATAGATATAATTTACGTTGATACAGAGAAAATCTAGTGTAAAGATACTCCTTTTACTTTCCGTTCAAATTTGAGACATTACGTTGCTTATTTGCGGAACTCAACGCTACAATTATAAGAGCGAGAAAAAATGTAGTGAAAACAAACTACCAAAAGAACCTGGCGACGCTTAGTTTCGGATGACATGGAGATGTAAAAACAAAAGTCAAGTCAAGTCAAGTCAAATCAAATCAAATCAAGTCAAGTCAAGTCAAGTCAAGTCAAGTCAAGTCAAATTAAAACAATAGTCTACAGTCCCACTGTGCTACAATATATGTGAGATGATGAAAGGAGCATAAAACATAGAATATTGTATGTATTATAAAAACGATTATTATTTTGATTCGGTAAAAGTAAGCAACTACTCAACCCGCAAGCCAATCGCATTTGTACTCGAATTCATACTTTTTCAATTATCTCCCCTTAACGCTTTGCGCAGGGTTGCCCATTTCTGTACTGATTATTTTTTTCTACACCACTCATATTCATAATAAAATATTTTTCTTATTTTTTTAGCTTCACGCTTAGCAGGGTATACAGAAACTACGTAGTGTCAAAATACTCCGTACTTTGCTTTCCATTCCAGTCGAGACATTGCGTGTTTGAGTGTTGGAACTCAACGCCGCACTTTGTCTTTGACCAGAGCGAGTAAGTAAAAATAATTTGAATATATTCACTCCCCTGAGTAGATATCGAACCCACAACCAGTCGCGTTTATAGTCACACTCTATCACACTGCGCCTCCAAAAACGACTGGCCTCCAAATAAAATATTCATAAATTCAATATTCTATTTATTTTCAGTTACTACTAGATGTTGTAAAAATAGTTACTATAGTATAATGATAATGTATTTATGTATATACTTATAAGAGTGTAAAGGTGGTTTTTTTACTAATAACCTGTCCCGTCTATCTTTCTTTGAAAATATATATATATATATATATATATATATATATGTATATATATATATATATATAAAATAAAGAAATAAGGAACAAAGACAACCCTACAAATCTTTCACATTGAATTACTTCAATCACTTGGAATTAGGTGAAAATATTTATTGAATAGTAAATTCACTAAAGTTTGGGGGCAATAGGCAAAAGGTGAAATAAAACTAAATTGTGTTAAAAATAACTTTGGGTTGTTCGGTCTGTATGTGTGTGTGTATATATGTTTTCATTTAAATTGTACACTAATACAATTTTAGTAAAACTTTCGGGAATATCCCATGGGATTTTCTTGGTTTACAGAATAAAATTGCCATATCATTATGGAGTTTTATTGAGTAAGCAATGAGAGTAAAGTGTCTTAACTCTAGGTTCTCTCTGTCTCTTAGTTTGAAAAGCTATTAATAACATAGTGCCTAACAACCTAGTGTGAAGACACTCCGCTTTCCACCTAATTCAAGATATTCTGTGTTGAACTTATATATATATATATATATATATATATATATATATATATGTTCCTTTCAACGTTCACCTAATACGTGCATGCAGAGGAACCTATTATTTCCCTTTCTACTAAGACCAAGAGCGGTGTTTTGGTTTCGCCCACACGCAATTCCTCGTATTCGAATGGTATTTTAGTTACTCTGCTCTTAGAATAATTGATTTACCCATATACATATACGCTGTATGTATTTTAAAACATTTTCTTAGTAAACCTTAATATCTAATTTTAGAATACTCTTTTGACGTTCCACCAATGTTTACAGGTCGCTGGACCAGTAAGGAATTGTACGAGTCCAAACTAAGGACTTCTAAAGTACGTCTCGAGCATCCGTTCCATCTAAATTTTGTTGCAAAATTCAAATGAGAGCCTCTTCATATGTTTCATATTTATATAGAAAGAATTTTTTTTTTAAATTCACGCTTTATCCAACATAGTAGGGTAGTCAAAGATAACCTAGTGTTGAGACACTCCGCTGACGTCTCTCGGTTTTAAACCAAACAGGAACAGGAACGGAATTTAATATTTTTTTACGCTTTTGTTATCCCCAGAGTTAGAGTCAAACACAGGACTAATCGCGTTTACAATAAAACTTTCCTACTGCGTTATGGTGCCTTTTTTTATTTAGATTAAATATATGGTAAACCAAACTTACTTTCTTATTAAATAATTTTTACTTTCCGCATATTTTACAGACATCGACTTATGAAGCGGATCTGAACGCCGCATATCGTCTTGCCTAATCGATGTCTTTTTAAATATTAGAATCCTTATAAGAATTGCACCCTCATCTAAAGCCAGTACAATTTGATGCCAGTACAATATATATATATATATATATATATATATATATATATATATATATATATATATATATATATATATATATATATATATTTAGCTTCACGCTTTTATCCCGCATATCAGGGTATACAGGAAGTACTTAGTTTCAAGACACTACGTACTCCGCTTTCAGCCGAATCTGAAAGATTGTGTGTTGAGTGACGGAACTCACTCACTCACGAACGGAAGTCAGCAGCAGCGTCTAACGGTATGGTAAATAATGTATCTCTTAACATGTAACATAATATTATAAGGCTTTATATACTTTGTGTCTAAAAGAATATGTCATGGCATGTCAGATCGCGATTATTACCCTACATATGAATAGCTAAATTGGAGGACACCGAGGCGTAGTCGGACAGTGGTCCAATTTTTTTTTGACACTCCCAGTTACTTCCTGGAGTGCCCCACCGTTCCCTCTTGATACGAGCGATACAATAGTAAGTTAATTATATAATTTTTTTGCTTGAGTTAAATATTTTTTAAATTAATAAGATCAAGGATTAGATAATATTTTTTAAAAAACGTATAAAAATTTGAATGCAGCGGGATTGGAACCCGTGTCTCTTGAAAATCGTCCAAACGCTCTGACCGCTAAGCCATGTGCACTACTACCGGCTGCTTCAAAATTCTTATACGCTTATTATAACTTATTTATATTGTTTCGGTAGTAGAACGCATGGCTTAGACAGAGCGCTTGGACGGTTTCCAAGGTTGGCGTGGGTTCGAATCCCACTGCGTTCAAATTTTAATACGTTTCTTTAAATTTTTTATCTAATCCTAAGTATGGATTAACACTTTAAAATACTAAACTATTAAGATCCCTGCTTTTCTCGACTTTTACACATTTTTAATGAAACTTTAAATTAATCGTTAAATCTAGATTAATCTAACCTGAGTCTCAGAGCCACTTCAATTTACCTGCAAGTGTGATAAAAGACTGTAAAGTGGATTTTCTAAAACGTATTTTTAAATACCAAAACATACGAGATTGATCCGTTAAAAGTAGTATCATTTAATTTTTTCATTTTTTTATATTTTATTCAATCAACTGTGTTATTAAACCCATTGGGCATGATAACGATTTGGGAAATCATTATTTGAAAAATTAACAAGAATTGAATGGGGTTTCCGTTCCGTTAAAGTGGCAAACAATTCTATAATCCGTTCTCAAGGCTTCATACTTCGAGCAATTGATAATTAGTTAGTAGATATTTTAAATTGTTTAATCGCATTGACAGAGACACACTGCTGGTTTTCATTTTAAATCTATATAAAATTTCAAGTCGTCGTGGCGCAGTGGAGTGGCGTTTGTCTGTGAATTCGATGAGTTGTGGGTTCGATACCACTACGTATAGCCGACATGATTGGCAACACAACACACACTAACGCAACTATATACATGAAAGGCCTTGGGTTCAATTCCCACTAGGAGAATGATGGCTTTTTTAGCTTCACGCTTTTATCCCGCATAGCGGAGTGCAGATACTGAGTAATTCGCATTCTGCAAATTCAGAACATTGCATTGACTGCTGGAACTAAACGCCACTCTTAACTTAGAAATGAAAATCAAAATGATTTAAATATTATTAGGTTTTATAGGTACGTATGTACATATGCAGCGTTGAGTTCCGCCACTTAACATACAATGTCAACAATTATCTCTATATCCGAAAAATATAGCAACGACCAAGTTATCCAATCCAATTACAGCGGAAATCAACGCTGAGTTTTCAACCAGGGCAGTGGAATGAAAATCATTTCAACTCTTCATAGCATGATGCTCATAAAAAAACAAAATAATTTAAACTGCATTGCGCCATTATGTTTGACAGAATTATCTCATTATTACATTCTAGAAGGAACGAGCTACATCTAGGTATCTTAAATAATATAATGACTCAAGTCAGTCAGAATATAGCGTAATGGGTAAACATCTGAGTGTAAACGCGATTCTGGGTTCGATTGCCATTCAGGGCAATGATTATATTTAAATTATTTTGATTTTTTCGCTCTGGTAAAACTAAACGGCGTTGAGTTCTACCAACAACATGAAATGTCTCGAATTCGTTAGAAAGCGCAGTACGGAGTGTCTTGACACTAGGTACTTCTGTTTACTCAGCTACGCGGAAAAAACATACACCTAATAGATTTTTTTCCATTTCCTCGGTTTGGTTTTACCAAATGCGGGGTTGAGTTTCGCCAACAACACGAAATGTCTTGAATTCTCCAATGAGTGTTTTGACATTAGCTACTACTTGTGGACCCTGCGACGCGGAAAAAAGCGTAAACCTAAAAGATTTTTTTCCATTTCCTTGCTTTAGTAAAACAAAACGCGGGGTTGAGTTCCGCCAACAAGACGAAATGTCTTGAATTCTGAAATGAGTGTTACACTGCTCTACTACCTATCTATTCTACTATACGGGTTAAAAGCATGAAGCCAAAAAAAATGAGTACCTAAAAACAATTAGGTATAACATAACTCTAACATATTCTTTGTAACAATTTTCATATCAAGCAACTCGCCAAGTTTGAAGAATTAATAATTTTCAAGCAAGCTCCAGCCTCAGCCTCTACCTCAGCCTCAGGCTGGCCTTTTGTCAAAGCCAACCTAACTTATATAATTACAACCTGTTAGACGAGCATGATAACGGTGTACAATGAAAATTCTTTTGAGAACATTATATTGTGTGGTATTATTTACCTTTAATTTTGGACGCTATCAGATTGGGGTGACATGAAAGGAAAATTTAATTAGGTATGTTATTTTTTTTCGCTACAAAATGTGTCTATCGTGTGTGTCTTGTCTTGTCTTTAATTTTTAATTCCTTTAATCAAATCTTAGGCCATTGTGGCGCAATAATTCAGTGAGCATCTAACTGTAAGTGCGACTGGTTAGGAGTTCGATGCCCAAAATTGCTCTGATAAGACAAAGTGCGGCGTTTAATTACTTAATGACCACGGAAAATCTCGATTTCGAATGAAATTTCGAGAGCAGAGTTATCAATCACCAAGTTCTTTCCGACTCAACCGCTATGCTGCAATAGCGAAACGCTACAAAAAATAACTTATATTTAAAAGAACAAATTACGAGTCTAATAAAATTTTCAACTTATATCAAAAAGCAGCTTCACGCTTTATCCCGCATAGCAGGGTATTAAGAGACCACCTAGTGTTCAGACACTCCGTTGACTGCTTTTCTAGATATTGCCTGTTGAGTGAAACTAATCGCGTTAACAATCAGACGCTGTCAGAATGCAGCACGGAGACGTCACATTAAAAAAATCAGTACAAACAAAAAAAATAGTACTGTAATAGCATCTCCGCAAGCCCTGTTCCAAGTTTAGCCTTCAAAGGATCACTCGGATGGAACAAAGTTTCCGCACGATTGGCTTTTTGATCATCTCATCTAAAATAATATCCCATATAAATGTCAATGTAGCACATGTCTTCGACTAAAATTACATATATCTGTATTTGTAACTATTTATATTTATTTACATGTATTTATACTAGCTCCCTAACTGACACTTGACAAAATGTAAGTCACTTTACTAAAGTGTATGTCAAACGCATTGCTGTGTGTGTAGTATTTAATTTCGTAATGTATTGTGTTTTCAAATACGTTTATTCATGTTATGAATAGAACTATATCTAATTTTATACTCATACATCCACCTACTTTTTGTTAAAACTCCCTTACGTATAAACGTATCACGACATACAGCGGGGTACACAGAAACTGTTTGACGGTATTTTTTTACCTTCCCGCTTACATCTCTCCCAGCTGTGTAGACACTAAGTGCCTACTGCGCCACGACTGGCCTATAAATGGTAAATTTTCGCATTATATATATATATATATATATATATATATATATATATATATATATATATATATATATATATATATATATGCAAGTCAGTTGTTCAGGGAATTAAAGGAAATCTACTCTGTGTACTCTTATCTATACCACACTATCTATACACATCGCTATAAGAAACGTAAAAGTTATCATTTGTGTATTGTCTGTGCGTCACTCAATAGTAAAAGATATTTGCATATACACATGTTACCTGGAAGAGATCGCTCGTTTAGCGATAAGGTCGCCTATTGTACTATTTAAATACAAAGATAGATTATGTTTATTTTTTATTTTAAGTACGTTAAAGAGTATTTTACTTTACTTTTTTACATATATCTCAGAAGCAAAATATTCTTATAAAATAACTCCATTCTTATTTTGCATGAGCAAATCCACCCGCCTATTCGAGGACGAGTGTGAGACGGATGTGGGACTCCAACCATCGTCTGTTTACTCACGAAAACCTAACGGACCTCCTCCTCGACCGCCACTTGTTGGACTATGAGAAACCCAATCTTCCATGAGCCCGACGATGGGAGCCAGAAAGGTACGTCATAGAGTAAGGGGTGACGGGTCACCGTCGACGGCCTGCTCAAGAGAAGCGCGCAGGATCTCTTTCCACCCTAACAGGTCAGGGGACGGTCAGCTTGGGGAAGCTGATAGCCTATTATCCTGGGCCGAGTAGGTCCGCGCAGATAATGTATCTTATTCCTTCAGGTTATCTTTTGTAAATTTTAATTAATAAATATATTTAATAACAAATACAGTTATTTAATAATCTTCAAGAGTTTTCTACTACTATAAAATTCAACCTTAAATCATACAATACTATTCCATAGTAAAAAGTACTACTTAGTTGATATGTAAAACATTTTCCCCTATATTACTGGCTTCCCTTTTGAAAAATTCACCCTTCGCCCCTAATATCTAAAAGCAAATAAACGCATGGCAAATAAAACGTATTCTTTAAAAAAATGATATGCCGGTCTTATTAAAGTTCTTTTTATATTTTTTATTAATTATAAAAGTTATCATGGCGTTGTTCGATTTCCATTAAATTCAATTTATTTAATTTTAATCTCCTCGCTTTGTTAAGATAAAGCAAAAGCACGGCGTTTAGTTCAGCCACTCAACAGGCAATGTCTCGAATTCAGCTAAAAGTACAGAGTGTCTTGGCACCAGGTACTTCCTGGCTACCCTTCTATGCGGGATAAAAGCGTGAAATTACAAGATTTTTTTCCTTAAAATGGCTTTTATGTCATATAATAAGGCATATAATCAGATTATTTATTTCTTATATTAATAGAACACACTGACTTAATCGAATATCATTTCTCATAACAAATATCCAATGAGGAAAGAATTTTTAATATAATAAGTCTATTTACAAATTTACTACATAAAACTTTAATATTATATTCAGCTGAATATACCTGCAGATGCAATTTTCTTTAACTACATAATATACTTTTTCCACTAAATTCAAGACATTTCGTGTTGAGTGGCGCAACTTAACGCCGCACTCTGTCTTACCAGAGCGTTGAAATGGAAACAATTTAAATATAATCATTTTGCCCAGTGGGAATCGAACACACAACCGATCATGTTTACAGTCAGACGCTGACCCACAAGACACGACTGACCTCTGTGTGTAATATAAGTGTTACTATTGTATGAACGAACTGTACTCGCTACTTCGAGTCCGTGTAACTCAACTAAAATTAAAACAACTAAAGAAAATCTTATTACATCAGCTTTCTTGAAGTAAAAGTTCAATTAAAATCGGTCCAGCCAATATACAAATTATCCGGGACAAATTGGCCGATAGAAAGACAAAAAAACAGTACACAAAAAATATTTTCCATGAATTTAGTAAATAGCAGTTATTTGCACTACAATATCATTTATTTGTATAGATTTAGACCTGTCTAGAGTTAGTTTGATAAAGAAAAAATGCGGCGTTGTGTTCCACCACTCAAGACATAACGTCTCGACTACGGTGGAAAGCGAAGTACGTAGTGTCTTAACACTAGGTACTTTCTGTTTACCCCGCTATGCGGAATAAAAAGCGTGAAGGTAGAAAAAAAAGAAAAGCTTGGGTAGTGACAATAAGCGTTAAAGTACGCAATAAAATTCAAGAGTTAAACTCCGCCTTCGCTCTTAAAACATTGACCATCAACTAAAACTATAATACAGAAACGGCCAAGTGAATGAAATATATAACAGTAATTATTTACAAAGAAATTAACTTGGCATGTTCAGTATCGTATGATTTGATTTGCTTCGTCTCAATTGAATTAAGTGAAGCGTGTAATGTAAGGGCCTTAAATTATATTACACTGTTAGGAGCCCTACTTCTGAAAGGTATAACTTAATTAATTTAATATATCTATGATTATTTTCTAAGGTATGGTTTTCTTTTAAAACTAATCTTTCAAGACATTTCTATATTTTTTTAATGTATTAATTATTTTTTTAGCTTCACACTTTTATCCCGCATTGTAGGATAGACTGATGGTATCTAGAATCAAGATACTCTGTACTTCATTTTGAATGGCGGATCTCAACGCCGCATTTTATCTTGCCAGAGCGAGGAAGTGGAAATAATTTAAATATAATCACTCCCTCCTAGTGGGAATCGAATCTACAACCGATCGCGTTTACAGTTAGACGCTGCGCCACGACCGACTGTACTGAAACTGTGACTTTATTGATAGTGTGTATTGGCCTTAAGGAACTCAATATTGCATTCGGTAGTAGTGTCGTGGCTAAAGAAGCAGCAGCTGTCACCTGAATGTCATTGGAATTTAACAAATTACTAGGCAATACGATTTTCGCAGATATATATTATCTACTAAGTACAAAGTAAGGTTTTAATCAACAAATCTAATTACCGTACCCCTTGAAGAAATTATTAATTTAGAATTTTGTAATATAATATATGAAATAATAATTATATATATTATAATTATATACTTTTGTGGATTTAGAAAAAGCATTTGACAGAGTTGTAAAAAAGAAGTTATGGGAGATACTGCCCCGGTACAATGTGAGCGGACCCTTGTTGCAGGCTGTAAAATCTCTTTATCGAGATCACTCAGCCTGTGTACGAGTAGGAGCTGGCACGCCTCAGTTTAGATATTCAATCGGGTGTCAAACAGGGCTGCGCCATGTGAGCTTGGCTGTTCAATTTGTATTTGGATAGTTGTCTCCAAGTAGTGAAAGATAGTGGCATAGGAGTGAAAGTTGGTGATTTGACAGTAAACTGTCTGTTGTACGCAGATGATGCAGTGCTAAGTGCAATTGGTCACCACTCTGAAAGAAGGGTGTGAAAGTAATGGTCTAAATCTGAATGCGAGTAAAACTAAGATTCTTGTATTTGAAAGAGACGAAGAAAGAACGGAATGCAAGATTATGGTAGATAAAAAGATATTAGAACAAGTAAATGACGTGATATATCTGGGAAGTATGTTTAGTAGAGATGGAAGTTACGAAATGGATGTGGAAAGGCGTATTGCTGCCAGTAACAGGATTAACGGTGCTATTGCTGCATTGATGCGACGGCAACACGTCAGCGTACCTGCACGTGTTGCAGTTCACAATGCAGTACTGATACCGACGTTGTTATACGGCAGCGAAACGTGGGTGTGTCAAAAGAAGAATGAAAGAAAGATGAATGTAGTAGAAATGAGATCTCTTCGTAGGATATGCGGAGTCAGCTTAGCTGGCCGTATATGCAGCGAGGAGATACGCAGAATGGCAGGTGTAAGCGTGAATGTCACAGTAAGAATGAAGAAGAACGTGCTCAGGTGGTTTGAGCAAATGGAAAGAATGAGCGATGAAAGAATGGTAAGAAAGATTTATGAAGCCAAGGTGAGTGGTACGAGACCTCGGTTGACCTTCGAAAACACAGTATTGAAGATACTGGAGGAAGGTCACGTACAAGGAATGTGGACCCCCCCCCCCCCATTAGCATGCATGACGAGGATAATGACTGTGGACGAGGCGAAAAAGGTATGCAGGGACCGTAGCGTTTGGCGCTCCGTACTCTCTGACTACCCCGCCAGGGATGAAGCGTGAAGCTAAAAAAAAAATTATATACACAAAGGCACATATAATAACTAAAGTGACATTTTAAAATTTAGTTCTGAGAGTTAGTATATAAAATTTAAGAGGAATATATCTAATATATGAATATGTACGTCGCACGCTAACTGGTTCACGGGTTCATCTTACCGTATAGCAAGGTGAGTAAACAGAATCTAGTGTCAAAACACTCATATTCTTAATCCCTCTCTTTAATTTCTATATACAACATATATAAGCAGCTTCACGCGCCATCCTGCATTGCAGAGTAGTCTGAGGGAACCTAGTGTCAAGACACTCCGTTGACTGCTTATATATTAAATAAGTGTATCAAATAAATAAGAGTGTTGTAACAGGCTCGCATGAAACTAGAAGAACTCCCTCTCTATAGTCTCTATATACTACATATATAAGCAGCTTCACGCGCCATTCCGCATAGCAGGGTAGTCAGAGAGAACCTAGTGTCAAGACACTCCGTTGACTGCTATAATAAAATAATGTTATTATAACCATAACAAATAATAATACATTTTCCGCTTAACGCTCGACAATATGTAAAGTAAAGGTTAGATACAAAATATTTCAATTAAAATAATCTCTTTCGGGGAAGGAATAACGCCGCGTTAAACTGCCAAGGGGAATCCGTACACGTTTTGTTTTAATTAATTTTAAAACTTATTTCATAGAAGTTACGATTCGTTTTCCCACAAAAATTACATTAAAGAAATCCTTTCATAATTAAAGATAAATGCCTAATTGCTTACTTAGTATAATTTAATTTAAATGAGGTTTCTGGGGAGAACAAAATAAGCAACTTTTGTATTTCAATATTTTTAAAGTGTTATTCCACGCTTAGGATATAAAAAATAATAATAGGTGTACAACAATTTCACATAGGCGGGTCTAGAACATATGGCTTAGTGGGTCAGAGTGCTTGGACGGGGAACAGGAGATGTGGGTTTGAATCTCGCTGCGTTCAAATTTTTATTTTACGTTTTATTTTAATGTTTTCTCATTTTATACTTAGCAAGTCTATATCTTCCTATAATTAAGATATTTCCATTTGGCAATTTTATACATTTTGATGAGGAAATATTTTAAGCAGATTATGATATTATTATAGCAAATATATTCCAATACAAAAATAAATTTCAGAAAAATCGACGTCTCGAATCGCTGTATCCCACGAAGGGTCACATAACGTAGATTCATGACGCTGCGTTGACTTCGAAACATTGTGTGTTAAGTAAACGAAATTAAATATAATTTCCATTAATTTAAATATAATTTCCCCGAGCAGGAATCAAACCCACAACCAACCGACACCAATTCACCGTCAGGTATCCCACAAAACACGATAGCCGTTCAAATAAACAAGAATTCCATTATAAAACCAACAAAGGGACATTGGAAAAGGTATTGAAATATTTACCCAATGTACATATATATGTACATATATATAAATAATGCTAGAATAATCCGGTTAAGCAAACAAACAACGTTCAATGTTAGTTTTGCTTTTATTTTGAATATTTGAAGGAACATATTTCGATTTTGAAACCGGTCGTGGCTCAGTGGGGCAGGGTACGACTGTCAACGCGATCGGTTGTGGGTTCCATCCCACTCGGGGGAGTGATTATATTTAAATTATTTTCACTTTCTCGCTCTGGTAATTACAAAGTGCGGCGTTGAGTCCCATCAATCAACACGCAATGTCTCGAATTTGGTGGAAAGCGAAGTACGGAGCGTCTTAACACTAGATACTTTCTGTCTACCCTGCTATATGCGGGATAAAAGCGTGAAGCCAAAAAAAAGATTTCAATACTGTCTGTCCGTATAATAAAATAATATAATAAACAGTCAATTTAAACACATCTTGTAAAACAATATTCATAAAATAACTACCACAGTTTCCCAATAGGGATGATAGGATTTTGATAGCTCACAGCCACCATCTTGGTTGTTTAACATTTGACATTTGTATTGTTTTGTGTTTAGTAATGTTTGCCATTTAATCATAAATGTTACCTCAACGTTTGGAAATTACCCAAATTTTCTATCAAAATTCGAGAAGTATTGTCTCTACTCAAAGAACATTTCGTGCTAAATAATGTCGTCATGGTGCACCGTCTGAGCTCGCTATACGTTGCATAATCCAAAAACTAGAAAGTGAATATTCTTTGCACGATAGTAGACCACCAACACGATAACGGACAGGCCATAGTGAAGAAAATATTGCCGCCGTATCAGCCAGTGTCGAAGAAAATCATAATGTTTCCGTTCCACGACCTGAACCGCAGAACCTATTGTCTATTGCGTTTAAGTGACGTAACGGAACGCCGAACTTAGTCTAAACAGCGAGCTAATGACAATTTAGAGATTGAACCCATGACCATCGCGTGCCCGTAAATCATATCATATCTAAACATACAACATTTAAAACAAATAATTTCGTTTTGTATATAAATAAAAGCGGAAAGGTGTAAATTTTTGAATCCCTTTTGCCGTATCGCCCGTGACGCTGTCCGATCCACGTGTTAACTGTGAATGTATAACTAAATAAATTTCTCTTTTATATTATTTTTTTTGTTACTCTTTGTACAATTTCCTTTTGAAATTTATATTTGCTGCAAAAAATGTTAGGCAAATTTTATTTTTATATATCTATAGCTAAATATGCCTAAATATACCTATATATACCTATTTACGATATTTTGTCAGCTTCACGCTTTCACGCAAACAAGGTAATCAGAGACAACGTGGTGTCAAGACTATCCGTTGACAGTTTTCCGTCCGACATCAAAACATTGCGTAATTCATCGCAGCAAAATGACAATCATTCAAATAAGATCATTGCAACGAGTGTTGCGTGTACCCAACCCACAACCTATCACGCTAAAGCTCAGAGGCTATGGCGATGCCCTAAGCAAATATGTCCCCAAATCAAATTCGAATCCAAGTTCATTTCATTCAAGTAACACTTAGAGAAAAAAAGCAGTTAGACTCTTCATCCCGCATAGTACGATAGTCTATGAACATGGTGTCAAGACACTCCGTTAACTGCTTTTCCCACGAAATCAATACGTGTTGAGTTGCCTAATTCAACGCCGCCATTTCTACCTAATGGAGGAATGGAAATAAATTTTAAATGTAATTTTTTGCGAATTGGGATCGAACCCACAACCAATCGCGTGTACAGTTGGACGCTATTCCACTGCGCCACTAATTTGTAGCGATTTTATAAAATGTTATTTATACGCTTATAAGAAAACATCTGACTGTAAACGCGATTGGTTGTGAATTCAATTACCACCTAGTGACTATATGTATATAGCTCCGGTTAGACAAGGTGCGGTGTTAAGTTCCACCACTTATTAAGCAGCGTCTTGAATTCGGCGGAAAGCGAAGTAAGGTCTATGTGCAAAAGAAATAAAAATTAACACGTTTTTTTATAAATATTTAATGTTTTATTCGATTTTTCTATATGTATAATGGGTATTACGTCACCATGCCATATTCCATATGTTATCAGTGATGAGAACCCGTCTATGCACTCAGTTAATGAAATATCGGCCCTTATCATTATCTCTTATCAGTGTACGATATTTCCGATCCATAATTTTTTAGTGTCCTTATGGAGGTTTTGTGGTTATGTTTATATATAAAATAATATTTATATTTATTTTCGTTTCTAAGCTCTGGTAAGACCTAGCACGGTGTTGAGTTCCGGCACGCGGAGTTCTGTGTGTTTCGCAATAACTACTGCCTGTCTATAATGCTGCTGGTTGAAAGTTAAATAATAATAAAAAAAAAGTAAGACAAGATGACTTAGTAGTTCGGGCGCTTGAACAACTTTTTGAAAGGTGCAGGTTTGAATTCAAATTTTTATACGTTTTTTAAAATCACTCCTTTGACTAACCCACTGGGTAACGTGTAACGCTAAAGAGAAACACTATATAGTCCCCATTATTAATATAACGATAATGTAATTTTATTGTGTTTTTTTTACCTTCACGCTTTTACCCCGTATAGCAGGGTAGAGAGAAAGTACCTAGTGTCAAGACACTCCGTACTTCGCTTGTTCATTTATTTTTTAAACTAATTTATAATACTGTTTTAGATTCATGTATTAAAAATGATCAATATGCAATGGACTGTACCTGATGATGTCGGTTCGATTCCCATTTGGGGTTTTAATTATTTTCTTTCTCTCCGTACTCTTAAAATAGAAAAAGACTTCTCTTTCTTCTATCTCTATCAACAATCACTTGATTTATATTAAATGGCAATCGAAAGCGTCTACGTACAAAAGGAAATATATTACATATTACTGAATACCCACAACTTCGTTTGTGTCACGTGATCGGTGTTGTAACTTTACTGAACAAAATATTTTAAATTAATACAACTTTCTTATGTATGTACAGATTGACATGAAACTAACATTCAATTTTAAGTGAAATTTACCAAAATATAATAGTCAATAGTCAATACTGCAACGGTTAAACCATTTCCGAGGCATGCACAAACGCACAAACAAACAGATAAAATATTAAAAATTGTTGTTTTGAGTTCTATTAGGTAATCTATTCATATATTGATTAATGCTCCCAGTAATAGATCTTCTCATATATCTTCCATGTACAGGGAGTTACACATTTAATATATGTAAAAATTTTGATATATGTTTCTGTTATTTTTGTTATAAGAAACATAGCATAGAAAATCATATAAAAATACGAACCTATCAAGATTCGAACCCGCGCCACTGATTACTTTCACGTCATCGTTAGTTTGTGTATATATCGGTTTGAAATATTAAAATATTTCATAAACATCAATTTTTCTAGCCAAATGAATTCCTAAAATAACCTAAATATAGTGGAAATTAGTAAAAATCTTTCTATATTTACTATTTTTAAAGTGTTATTCCACACTTAGGATTAGAAAACAAAATCTTTCTACTGAGATGCTAACAACGGAAGGTCACGTAAGCAAGTATGAAGAGGATAATGACTGAGGATGAGGCGAAAGAGGTATGCAGAGACCGTAGCGTTTGGCGCTCCGTCCTCTCTGACTATCACGCTAAGGATAAAGCGTGAAGCTAAAAAAACAATTAATACAAACTAGATATTTTGAAAGTTGGCTTTAACCCTCTCGGGTCATTAACCTCTTTATACATGCCCTTCAGGGTATCCTTATGCTGTTTGGATGACCTTCATCCACTATCATTGATATTATATTTTCTAAGGTCAACCGAGGTTTCCCCCGAACAAAAAATAAAAATTTTGTTTAAAAATAAAAATAAAATTTTTGTTTAAAAATATATTTTATAGTTTAATATATCCAGCAAATATGTCTAAATAAATACTATTGATTTTGTTGAAACGTAAAATACATGTTTCCTATACAACAGTGTATGTCAAACGCGTAGTCGTATTTATTTTATTAACTCATTGTATATCTTATACTTTAATATAAAAAATACTAACTTTTTGCATTTTTGTTCCATAAAAATTTAACTGTGCCAAATTTCATACTCCGTCATTTACCTTATTAAAAAAAAGGAATATTTAACTTTAAGACACTTCGATTTCCACTTCTCACAATCAAGTGTGTACTGGAATGCGTAACCCAACGCCGCGCCATGTATTATCAAATCAAACCGTGAATCCTCGTAGCTGTATACAGTATACATAAATTCAACTGCCAATAAAGAAAGTATTTAATAAAACCTACACTTACCACACTTAAGTATTAAACAAGCGTTGAACTCGGTAGGTCGCGTGACACTATTGTCCCTAGAAACTTCTTGATTGAATAATATATGAACTGAAGAAGTCAATAACAACCAAAGTTTGTATTCTGAAGGTTTCCAAGTGATAAGGAAAGGCGAAAGGGAGAAAGGTCGACAGTAAACTATTAAACGATTCTCAGAAATAATCTTAGAGGCCGATCGTGCCGCAGTGGGACGGCGTCCGATTGTAAACACGATGGCTGTGGGTTCGATTGCCACTCGGGGGAATGATTATTTTTTAATTGTTTTCATGTCCTCGCTCTGGTAAGACAAAACGCGGCGTTGAGTTCAGCGTCAATCGACACATAATGTCTTGAATTTATCGGAAAGCGAGCTACGGATTATCTTGACACTAGTTACTTCCTGTCTACCCTGTTATGCTGGAAGCGTGAAGCTAAAGGAAAAATCTTTGTGTATACGAAATTTGACGCAATGGGATATAAAAGGCACGGTTTAGCTGTCAGAATGCTTGGACGACTATAAAAAGGTGCAAGTTCGAATCCCACGGCGTTTAAAATTTTAACAAAAAAATTAAACAGATAGTGAGGCTACAAACCCTTTAATATTAAAATCAGTGACATCATGCAATCATACACTTAGTTTTCTACACTTAGAATAAGGGTAGGTTTTTGCTGAAAATTGTCATGGGACTAATTTTGGAGTATATTCATCTATGAATTTCTATAAAAGAAGAAAATTATAAAAATTGTGTTTAGTCTGCGCTATGTGTAATACAAAAAATATATTTCGATTTCCTCGGTTAAAAATGTCATACATTTTTGAACGCAGAGGGATTCGAATCCACGTCTCATGGAAACCGTCCATTAGTCGACCACTAAGCTAAACGTGTTTTTACAGGTGCAGGTCCGAGTCTTGCTGTGTGCAAATTTTCATACGTTTACTAAAAATATTTTTTTCTTATCCCAAGTGTATTATTGACACTTTAAAAATATAAAAGTGCAAATAAAACGTTGATTTTTCAATATAATTTCCTTTTTATATGTTCCACTTTCTGAATAATTACGTTTCTTTTCTGCTTAAGGTTAGTTTGTTTAGAACTACATGAGATATAATTATCTATTGATAAGTAATTCCTAGCAGACCAAAACATATATTTGCTAACTAAATCACTAATTTTTATACTGAGTCGTGTATAGCCTTACTAATCGAATTATTTATTATCTAACCAGCACATTTTCGTAGCGAGATTCGAACCCATGTCTTTTGGAAGCGTCCAAGCTCACTGATCGCGTGCGCCATGCGCTCTACATCAGGCTGCTTCGAAACTCTTATATGTTTTTTACGACTTATTTTTCTTGTTATTATCTTTGTAGACAGATTTTCAAAAAATTTTTGCTAGATTATTTCTGAGAAATAATCTTTTGGTAAGAGAGAATGGTTTTTTAAAACAATTTAGTTTTTCATAATTCAAAAATATATTTTTTTTCAATATAATAACACATTATTTTATACTAGAGCATCGGCATAAATTTGAGTGCGGTTATAGCGCAGTGGGATAGCGTCTGACTGTAAACGCGATCGGTTGTGGGTTCGATTTCCACTCGGGGGAATGATTATTTTTTAATTCGCTCTGGTAGGACAAAACGCGGCGTTGAGTTCAGCGTCAATCAACACACAATGTCTTGAATTTGTTGGAAAGCGAGCTACGGATTGTCGTGACACTAGTTAGAAGTAACTAGTGTCAAGACAGGAAGCTGTCTACCCTGTTATGCTGGAAGCGTGAAACTTAAAACTGGATCGGTTATGGATTCGATTCCCACTCAGTGGCACGATTATATTAAAAAGTAGCGGCCCGCAAGAATAGCTATGTTATTCTTTCGCCTGCCCGCGTTTTCTTCTCTTCCCTACTTAAAACACAGACTTTGCAACAATTAATAATTTTATCGATTTATAAAACTAATAATAAATATGATAAATAATCCTCCAACCAACCTACTTTTAAATTAAATCGTCTACGACCTACAACCTAAACAATGTACAATGTACAACGTACAATGTACAATGTACAAAGTGCGACCTTATTGCGTGTAATAAAAAAAGTGAATTCTGCACATAAATATTCAAGAAATAATTTAATTACGTATAGCATATATAGTCAATAACTCAACACGGTAAAATTTTTGTCTGTTTGTGTGTGACCGTTTGTGCCAATCGCGCTAGTATATCATATATATTGTAATAGCATATGGTCTGGAGCTGCATATGGGATAGGTTTTATCCTATCCTAAACCTAAAGGCTAAAACCCGAAAAGTCAAATTACTTGTTATTACTCACTAATAATTTCATAATAGATAAGATTGTGTTTTTGGATACCAGTTGCTTGGAGCCTTAGAGCTCAAATGCGAAAAGTATCAAATATCATAATTGCTTTCTATAACTCCTGTAGTAATAATAAAAAGAAGCCGACACTGTGAGATTTTATCGATTACTCGCAAAATCTGCTTTCTAATCTAAATATGTAATTATTAGGAAAAAAAACACTGTACACATACATATATGAATACCTTCGCATATGTATGTGTGCACTATTTTGTAACTTCACTTTTTGTTCACAGCGTAGTGTTAGAACACTTCGTTCTCTACTTTCTGCCCCATTTCAAGCTATTGAGTTCTTCCACCTGGTGTTAAAAAATTAAGATTATTTAAATATAACAAACACACAACATACGACAAACTTATTATTTGCGGTTAGTTTAGTAGTTATGACTATGGTTCGAGCTGCAAAATTAAGTTTTTTTTTAATGTATCTACTTTTCCGGCATGAAAAGTACCCAGTGTGTTGCCCTGCGTTGAGTTGGAACTCAACGCCGTACTTTTTCGTGGTACGCAAAGCACGGAGTGTCTTGACACTAGGACTACTTTTGTCTACCAACCTGCATAGGACGCAAGTTGAAAGGATTAAACATTCATAAACCCATGTGTGTATATATATATATATATATATATATATATATATATATATATATATATATATATATAAACATAACAGCGTTATACATCAAATATCATATTTCACATACCCCAAAGGTGTCGTTCTAAATAACAAATGAAATAATTAAAATGTATTTAACTTGACACGCGAGTGTTTTCATTCATAATATAGAGTTGATTGCTCGATCGATTTTTTAATAGGACTTGATAGAGTGGGAGGCCATCGTGAATGTGGGTTCGATTTCCAGTGGGAGGAAAGATTATATTTCAAATTACAAGACCTTTAATTACTTATGAGTGTCTCGACACTAGATTATGTCTACTTTTATATTGGTAGAGTGGTAGCAGGTTCAATTAACCTAGTTCCTTTTTAGTGTATAGAATAAAGCAGGGTTACGCTTTATCCCACAAGATAGAGAAGTTAGAAATAACGTAGTGTCAAGATACTCCGTACTTCGCTTTCCACCCAATTCGAGACATTGCGTGTTGAGTGGTGGAACTCAACGCCGCACTTTTTCTTACCAAAGCGAGGAAGTGAAAATAATTTTTACATATAATCACTCCTGCGAATGGGGATCGAATCCACAACCGTTCACGTTCACAATCAGACGCTGTCACACTGCGCCACGACCGGCCTAAAAATTGTTTTTTTTATTAATATTAAGTTTTTGATGAATATTTAACTTTCAAGGGTAACAGGTCACAAGGGTAATAGGTCCCAATTGGGCAACACTTGTTTATATTCCACGACAAAGTCGAGCAATTCTTAAGGGAATCTTGTAAAATATAAGTTACTGTAGACCCTTTTGGTATAGTGGTAAGTGTATTCTTATTGATTACAGATTCTTATTTCGTGGTTCAAATATTTCTACCACACATAGCAGTGTAATCAGACAACCTAGTGTTGAGACACTCCGTCGACTAGTTGCCAGACAAAATGGAGACATTGTGTATTGAGTAGTGAACTTAACGCTGTGCTTTGACTTAATAGAGCGGTAAAATGAACATTTTATATACGAGTATATTCATTCCTTCGAATGGGAATCGAACCCACAACCAAATGTCATACAATTGGATGCTGTCACGTAGACACAATGGCTATATTTTCTATGAACATTTAAATATGTGATAATAAATGAAATATTTATTACACACACTACCATGTGTTGGACATACACTTTTGTACAAAGTGATATACGTGTTGGCAAGGGAATGTGTATTATATTTTTTTAACACAGGGGAAATCTTCCAAAGGTCCACGGAATCAGAGTTGGTTACGTAGGATTTTAACCCACTAAAACTCATCGATTGCCGACTTCGACACAACAAAAGGGCCCGAGAATCATATGAACTGCACTCGTTGCCCCTCTTAGATGCCTTGCCCATTATGGGGCTCACATTGAGAGATTATATTCATATATTGACCACATGAGATGTCTAATGGCGTGAATACTGCAAGTAAAGCTGCTCCCTCAATAGATAAAGTACGGTATCCTCTTACAATTCTTATAGAAATTCTTCGCTGTGAGCTATAAAGCAACATGTCAAAGTCAAAATTTAGATCCAAAGATTCTGTTTTTTTTTAATTTAATTATAACAATTTCTCCAAATGGAATTTGAACCCACAGTCAATCGCGTTAGCACTCAGACACTATCCCACTTCTGAAAATACACTATTTTCTATTTGTTATCATATCATAAAGATACTTTTATTATCCGATTATATTATACAAGAAATAGAATACATTATGATACATTCACTAGAGTCTCTAAGGAACATTAGCTAACTCAAACAAGGCTTGCCAAGTTTCTTTCATTAGATACACTCTTAACCCAGATCCTTGCGAACTGTAATTACTTCCGATCTAACCCTATAACTATCAAATTTCTTAAATTAAAGTGTTTTCTTAATCACTTTCACGCTTTATCCCGCGTAACAGAGTAGTCCGGTGTCAAGACACTCCGTACATTGTGTATATTTAAGTACTTTTAAAATATTAAGAAATAAACGATGCGGGATCGATTCCCAATAGGGGGAAAGATTATATTGGAATTATTTCCATTTTCTCACTCTGGTTAAGACGAAACGCGGCGTTAAGTTCCGCCACTTAACACTGTCTCGAATTCGGCGGAAACCTGAGTATGAATTGTCTTGACACTTGGTACTTTCTGTCTACAACAAACTACTGTGTTTGACCTAAATTAAATTAAAACAAATATTATACATATTGACTATTTTTAAAGTGTTATCCCATACTTAGGATTAGAAAACATTTTACCAAAATTGATTAACATTTTTGTAAATATTACTCACATTATCATGTGTTTGATACACACTTTTGTGACAAGTGACATGTATGTTGCCAAGGCAACGTGATTTTACGCTTTAAAAAATAGGAAAATCTTACTGCAAAGTAACTTCGTATATTTTCCCTATAATAAATGTAAGTTGCTTCGAAACTATAAATTGTTAAGAAACTGAATCAGAGCAACTTCTAAACTTTCATAATGGTTTCCTTTTAAAATTGTTTAACAATTATTTTATATTCTTCCAATGAGTGGCGGAACTCAACACCATGATTTGTATTACTAGAATATTTCTTTTTTAGCTTCGCTCTTTTATTCTTTTACTATTTTTATATAGTAGAAAGTAAGTACCAAGCGTCAAGACACTACGTACTTTGCTTTCCACCGAATTCGAGACATTGCGTGTTGAGTAGTGGACCTTAACGCCGCATTTTGTCTTACCAGAGCGAAGAAATGAAAATAATTTCAATCTAATTACTTCCCCGAATGGGTGGTCAAATTCACAACCGATCGCGTTTACTGTCAGTTAACGTTTAAAATTTGAGATTGTCGATTAAATTATTTGAATCCCAATTGAATCCAGTACGTTTTGATAAGATTTTCTATCCATTAAACATCGAATAGAATAGCGTCTGACTGTAAACGCGATGGGTTGTGGGTTCGATACCCCATTCGGGGGGTGTGATTATATTTAAATTATTTTCACTTTCTCGTTCTGGTAAAGACAAAGTGCGGCGTCGAGTTCCATCACTCAACACGTTAAGTACGGAGTGTCTTGACACTAAGTACATTCTGTCTACCCTACTGTGCGGGATAAAAAGCGTGTAGCTAAAAAAAATCATAGTATTCTCTAAAAATGTTTTCCCAAACAAAAGATTTGGGTCGATGATAAGAAAATCTGCAAATGGAAATCTATTGGCTGTCTAATTAAGCTTCATATTTGCTTCTTGTAACTCATTTCCGCTTTATCTATATATTGAAAGGGAAAGCGTTCCTTCAATAAGAAAAGAATATACCACAAAAACCATAGTTATATTATAATTAAGATGTTTTTCTACTATCTGATATTACTGGTGATACATGACACGGTGTTTAGCTCCACCACTTAATGCACACTGTTCCTACAATGGGTGAAAAGTACAGAACAAATTTTCAAAAAAAACTATTATGAAAGTTTAAAAATTATTCTGATCAGTTTCTTAATAATTCATAGTTTCAAAGAAACTTGCTTTACATTATTTGTAAGGAAAAGTATATCAAGCTATTTTACAGTACGATTTTCTTATTTTTGACGTGTAAAAACACGTTGCCTTAGCAACTTATATATCACTTTACACTTTTGTCAAAAATGTATGTCAAACATATTTGTAGTGTATGTATAAACTATCACTTTAACTTTAAGTGTAACTTTAAGTGTGCTTATTTTATACATCTCCGTTCAAATATTTTTTCTAAAAATGACTCACTGTTTTTAAAGTGTTATTAGTAATTGTTTTAAACATTTAAATTCGTATAAAAATATGAAACAGATTTGAATGTACGCCTCTTGTTCCCTGTACAAGCGCTCTGACCGCTAAGCCATGCGTTCTACTACCAGCTGTGTCGAAATTCTTATACGTTTTTGTTACAACTTATTTATGTTGTTAGCATCTCTGTAGAAGGACTTTTACAAATTGCAATTCTACTTTTTTAAAAAAAATAACGTCTTATTATGCATTTTTCAAGAAAAATTTCTACATTTACCGAATTATAGACACTTATATAGGGAACTATTATGTATAATTATTATTTATTTAGTGTAGTTCACAAATATATTTATTAGAACAAAATATAACATAAATTATTTTCGTATTTTCTTATATAATTGTAATGATGACTGTAAACATGGTAAATTGTGGTTTTAATTCTCATTTGGAGTAGTTATTATATTTAAATTATATTAAACAGTGGAGGAACTCAATGCCGAACGCGTTGAGTTCCGCCACTCAACACGCAATGTCTCTAATTCGGCGGAAAGCGGAGTATGGAGTGTCTTCATATTAGGTACTTTCTGTCTACTCTGCTATGCGCGATAAAAATGTGAAGCTAAAGAAAAAAAAAAATATGCTCGTTTTTACTATAGCGAATCATCGGACGAGACGACTGGACAGCAAGTGTTATTCTTCTACCGCCATCTTGTTGGTTCAAAGAAAAGTAACAGCCGATACCGTAGCTGTATTTCGATGCACTTAAAATATAATTTTTAGGCAGAGTAGACAGAAAGTACCTAGTGTCGAAACACTCCGTACTTCGCTTTCCACCGAATGTCTCGAACATTGCGTGTTGAGTGATTGAACTCAACACCGCACTTTGTCTTACCAGAAAGAGAAAGTGACAATATTTTTGAATATAATCACTCGCCCGAATGAGGATCGAACCCACAACCGATCGCGTTTACAGTCAAACACCGTCCCACTGCGCCACAACCGGCTTTGACTTTCATTGTTTCTTTGTTTAGTTATCGTAATTATAGGTTTTGTATATTTTGTGGGGAACTATTTATTTATTTGTACGTCGGTATATTTATTGCCGTGACTTCTATTTGATATATTAAAGTCTTCGATCGATTATTTACTAGATAACAGATCGCACACAAACTCGCCTGAAAAACGTGGCACCAGTCAATAATAATAAAATATAAACACAAATTCAAATTATAGTCAGTTACATACTACCAACAATACTTAGAGACTTAATATACCTTTTATAAAATCCATATAATAATAAAATCCATATATAATTATAACATAAAATATTTTCAATATAATCCAACCTTATTACAATCTGCTAAAGTTTAGTTGCGACTAACGCGTAGTATATAAAACATTATAGTAATGTTGTATCAAGTAGACACATAAAAATCGACCGTCGTGTCATGATAATAAGGCTTAAAATTGTATTTAGTTCAGACGAACCAACATTCGATGATTTGTTGGTAGTGTGGTGGCAAATATTGGCAAAACGACGAACTGTATATCTAAAGGTTTTAATAATTTCGTACATATAGATTTAAAGAGACCTAAGACAAAAATTTGAGTTATGGAGTTAAATTCACTATATAATTTTTTAATTATATAGAGAACTTAACTCCATGACTTAATAGTAATAATAGTAATAATTTCGGTAACCTACCGACCAAAAAAAGATATTTAAAAATATGAGTCATAGTTGACGCTATATGGCGTTTAACGCCGCTATTGTTGAACGAGGGCACCAACAACCCCCTAACCTAAACTCAAGTTGCAATCAGAATCCCAAGCGGAGTACTTATGTCCACTGTAAGCATTTTGGGGTTTAAATGAGTTAACCCCCTATTGCTGGCAAAGTAAAGTCTATATTTTTTTTTAACTTGTTACCATATTGTTAAAATAATTTAAAATTTCTAGTTATGTCTCTTTTGTTGAATCAATTTTTTCAGACCTTATATTTCTTTGAAATCCAAACAAAATAAACCTATTTTGCTATTGGCGATTGGAGTTATTACAACTTAATATTATTTTTCTATTAATCTCTCAAATACTGGAGTTTGTCCTTTTTTTCTGCTACTTTTTGAATTAGATCACTATAATTGAGTCGCCAAATATATTTTTACAATATCGCTAATAAGATTGAAAATGTTTTATTATTGACTTAATAACTATATCAATGTAGGGGACACATGACCTTGTAAGTTAGTAAAAGAAGGATAACAATGCAACGCGGACGATTTTAGTAAATTTAGTAGAAAAAAGGGGCAAAGAAAATATCGGTCCACCTATAAGTCTTAATCTACATGCAGCCGTGGAAGATGACCTGCAGATGTCATCAAGTGATGAAATCTCATCTAAAGCTCAGATTAGAAAAGAATTGATAGCAAGTGATAAATCATTGGTAGATATCAACTGAGATTAGAAAATACATCGTGAAGGGGTGGATTATCGGTCTTCAACATTCAACAGGATATCCAAAACCGAATTTAACATTTCCTCCATCATACTGAAGAAAGATCAATGTGATTTGTATGAAAGGTACATGAATTCAAGCGAAGAAGAAAAGCGCAAGACAGTCTAGGAATATTAAGAGCATTTCAAAGAAAAAATTTTAGCAAGGACAGAAAAAAATATAAGAATAGTACAAATGGTATAATCGTAGCAGTTTCCGACCTCCAAGCTACGTTACAGGTTCCTAAAGGACAAATATCCTGATCCTTCTATAAATTCAGGATCAACTTAGTTTTACTATCAGCGATTTAAGAGTAAAAGATATCGTGTGTTACTTTTGGGATGAAATAAAGGAGCTGTTAAAATTGGCAGCTGCATACGTCAAATATGCATATTCATTAAAATTGTAGATAGACCGAAACCTTGATAGAGAAATGGACGTAATTTTCTATTCGAATAAGTTTTTCTTGTCTGCCTTTACCTATATTGTCAACAACATTTAATTTGCTATTATTAATGCATTTATTTAGATTGTTTCTTAAATTTACAGGTGATTAATTATAACTGTGATTTCAGACAAATGTGATTGAAATGATTCAGACGGGCGGTTATGACTTCTTCTAGGTTTCTATATACATTTTGAAAAAACGTAAAAAAAATTTTTATTCAATTTTTTTTTAAAAACATTGTCTTATCTTAAGTGTGGAATAACACTTTAAAAATAGTATATATTAATATAAAATAGCAATCTCTCATGTTAAACGATTATTTCATAATAATCTTTAAGTAGTAGAAATTTGTAAAAATCTCTCTACAGAGATGCTAACAACATAAATAAGTTGTAACAAAAACGTATAAGAATTTCGACGCAGCTGGTAGTAGAACGCTTGGCTTAGCGGTCAGAACGCTTGGACGGTATCCAAGAGGTGCGGGTTCGAATTCTGCTGCGTTCAAATTTTTATACGTTTTTAGAAAAATGTTTTCTTATCCCAAGTGTGGAATAACACTTTAAAAATAGTAAATATTCTATGTACATTTCTATAATGTTCTGTTAGAAAACTCACTTAAATTATGTATTTGTTGAAGAATGATGACCCATTTGATTATAAAAGATTAATTAATGTTACTTATAATTATATGTAAATAATATTGTCTGTACATTTTCTTTCAAATATTCATTAAATATATTCTAACTGTTGATCGTATCATACTCTGTCATTCAAATTTATAGGGGCTTTTCAAAAGAGATTCAACTAATAACCTAATTTACCAACACAGGTCCCACTCAAAATAGTATAAAGAATATACATATATCGTTAAACAAAAAGCAAAGATAAAATAACTCTAGATTTCTGATTAAAAACACCAATTTTCAGACCAAAATTAAAATAAAACACTAAATATAGTTATTCTTATGTATAAATACGCTTACTTCATAATCAAAACGCTACTACATTGTATAGGGGCATAGAAAATAGTCTTTTAGCGTTTTCGGAAAAAAAAATTTTTTTGAGTTTATATCTCTTTAGATATAGGTGTGCGATTTTCTTTAAAAAGATTTATATTATTATCAAATTGAATATGACATGTACTTACACAAAGAATGACACTCCTTTTGAAACTACTTTTCTGATGATTATTTACGTTTTTAAAAACACATTGGAGGCCGGTCGTGGCGCAGTGGGACTGCGTCTGACTGTAAACGCGACTGGTTGAGGGTTCGATCCCCACTCGGGGGAGTGATTATATTTAAATTATTTATCATAATAATTACACTTCCTCGCTCTGGTAAAAAGTTCCACCATTCAACACGCAATGTCTCGAATTCGGTGGAAAGTGAAGTACGGAGTGTCTTTACACTAGGTACTTTTTGTCTACCCCGCTATGCGGGATAAAAGCGTGAAGGTAGAAAAAAGAGCACACTGAGATATTTTGCATGTTTGCTTGTTGTCTATGGATATGCATTAATGAAGTAAGAACACAAAATATTTTGTGCTCTTATTTGACGGGCCATTTTTAAAGTATTACCTATAATCTAATGGATAGTTGATAGAAGGTTAAAGTGATATTGATTTGTAAATAACGAAGAGCTAAAAGTGTTGACTTTTTCTTTCTACAACCAAACAGTAGTATAGATTTTAAATGAAACTAGTTTAAACGCGTATATTTTAATCGATTAATCGCGTATATTTTGCCTCGCGTACAGCCTTACATTTGAGAAACAGATTGCGGTAGATTGATATAATCTACTTGTGACCACGGACTACTGTAAAGTGTTCGAAACGTATTTTCAAAAAATCCGTCTAACATATTTTCATTTAAAATGTGTAAAAAACGCAAAAATCAACGATCTTGTTAATACCACAGATACTTTAATTGCCCTGAATGGGAATCGAATTCGTAACCTCTACGTGTACTATCAAAAACTCTAGCGTCGAAAATACAAATATTAAACTAGAAAAAATATAGGAAAAAATCAATCTATTAATTAAGCGGCCGTCCACTTATCGGAAGCATTCGTTCGGTTACGAATAAATCGATATCAACTTGATAAAGGCACTACGATATGCTTGTGATTTAGCGCTAACACACATTTTCATGTGAGTTTGGTTTTCAACACTATAATTTTGATTGGTTGTGGGTTCGATTATCACTCAGGAACTATTTTACTCATGTGCTAAGTCCTGCCACTTCACACGCATTTAATTTGGGCAGACACGAACAGAACAGAGTGTCTTGATACTAGTTGAAACCTGACTATACTGTTAAGTAGGATAAATAGAAATTGAAGGAATCGCAGAATATTTCAACAAAAGCCATGATTGTGTATTAGAAATCCTTTTAGAGAATTTTTCTCTCTTTTTTAGCTTCACGCTTTTATAGCAGAATAGATAGAACTAGTGTCAAGACACTGCACTCTGCTTTCCGTTGAATTCTACTTATTGCTTGTCAAGTGGCGCTACTCCACGGCCTTTCTTAGCGGAGAGAGAAAATGAAAATAATTTAAATATAATCATTTCCCCGAGTGGTAATCGAATCCGCGGCTGGTCGCGTTTATAGTCAATGATATCACACTGCACCACGACAGGCTTTGTCAGAAATATTCATATAAATATTACAAGTCTGTATATCTTATATTTGCGTAAATATTTTCAATGTAAAATCCGATATTTGAACCCGAAACTACCTTATGCAAATTACGCCACTATTTTAAAATTTCTATTAATAGTGTTTTGAAATGCTCTTCCAATTTTCATTTTTCAGTGGTTAACAGTAACTATTTTCATGAAAATCTTGTAATATTTAGTTTTACGTCTAACAATATACCTCTTATCACAATTTCAACTCTACAGCACGTCTACGAGGGGTCTACGCAGGGTCTACGAGGGTCTAAATCTATCTATTTGTAGAACTAACTATCTATTTGCTGTACATAGACAAGTTGTAACGTTTTGAATATATTACTTTATATAATATTGTATAATACTTTTTTTGAAAGGGTAGTGCATTCGATTCGGGTTTGAGGTAAATAATTTATACGTATGTATATATACTCATATACATATGTGGTTTACTATTTTCTTTATTGAAAATTTCACTTAGGATTTTCTTTCGATTATGTATATCTATATATATATATATATATATATATATATATATATATATATATATATATATATATACATCCGATCCCGAATACCCGAAAGTTCTCTTATCTTAGCTCCTAGCTTGCGAGAGATAGCTACTTTAGCGATATGGCCTCATATACATGTTATTTATATTGCTTTTTTATCCTTTACATTATGTTTCTTTTCTCTGTTATATTTTATTCTCTTTTTGTTACTCTTCTTTTGTTTTGAGAAAAATAAAGAATTATAATTATTATTATAAAAAAAATCAATAATAAAATAATAGGCTTAGTTTAACTAAGACAGTCTTTGCTTGAGACCATCGTATTAAAAGTACACCTTTGAAAGTGACAGTCTTGGCTTCAATTCTAATTTGGAAAATTATAGTATTTTTAAAGCTCTATAGTCTGGTAAGACAAACCGCGGCGCTGAGTTACGTAAACCACGGTAGATACTAAAATTGAAAGTAATGAAACTTTTAATTACATCACTTTCTGAAGTACAAATGCTTTAATATAATAATAATAGCCTCGGACATTAGATTTCCACTTCATAGAAGAAACCGCAGAGTCAGTTCATTTGCGAAATGATTGCTTTTCGACCTTTACTTGCCAAAAGGACATTCGAATAACCCAGTCGACGGTTAAAATACGCGTTGCCATAGCAACGTGTATGTCACTTCTTGCAAAAGTGTACATAAAACGTATGGGAGTGTGAGTAATAGTTATAATTATGCAAGCAACTTCACGCTTTATCCCCCTTAGCAGGGTATTCATTGACAACCTAGTGCCAAGACACTACGTTGACTGTTCGTACGAAATCGAGACATTGCGTGGTAATTTGGAAGTAAACGCTACGCTCTGTCATATCTCTGGTGTATCTAAAATTCGTTATTTATCAACGGAGTCTTAACACTGAGTTTTAAAACTGTTTTTAAAAAATAATTTGAAACAGATATTTATTTGAAATTTGGATTTCATTTGTTCGAACCAAATGATAAAATTATAAAATTAAAAAAAATACATTGACATTTTCCTATTGAAAACTTTTGACTTAAATCCGGAACAAAACCCACGACCTTTCCTCGATGCTAAAGATATTGCTACCCCAAGAAGGTAATAACAAAATTTAATATTGAAATTGTAGCATTCAGACTGGTATGTATTCATACTGAACTCGTTAGCTAATTCGTTTACGTTTGAAACTGGATATAATGTAATGCGTCTTGTGTATAAAGTACATATTAATATAGTGTCTGTCTATTTGTTTATATAGCTTCACGCTATATCCCGTATAGCAGGATAGCCAGAGACAACCTAGTGTCAAGACACTCCTTAGTAATTGTTAAATTTTAATTATTTTAAATAGAACAAAGTATGGTGTTAAGTTTCACTCAATACAATATCTTGAATTCTGCCAGAAGATAGGGAACGTAGTATCATGACATTTGGTTACATTATCCTTGTATGCGGGATAAAGAATGAAGCCATGAAGTGGTAATTTATGATAGATCCTTTTGTCCTACGTGAGACTTGCCTAATTGTTTAGATAATAGTTTACACGTTCAAATTTCACTTTAAGATTTTTTTTTATACATTTATAATATCTATTAATGTTTACTATTTTTAAAGTGTTATTCCACACTTAGGATTAGAAAACATTTTAGAAAAAACGTATAAAAATGTTTCTCGGACGGTATCCAAGAGGCGCAGGTTCGAATCCCGCTGCGTTCAAATTTTTATACGTTTTTTCTAAAATCTTTTAATTTTTTGTGGGCTGAATGCTGTGAATGGGGTAATGTATTACAGGCCTTCTTTAGTTTATATCTTAAAATATCAAATTTAATGTTACTTGTAAGCGCTGATTCGTAAAATATAACGCCTAGACAAGGTGCATGTCAAACACGAGGTAATATAAGTACGTATTTTTTTTAGCTTCACGCTTTTTATCCCGCATAGCAGGGTAGACAGAATATACATAGTATAAAGACACTCCGTACTTCGCTTATCACCGAATTCGAGAGATTACGTGATGTGTGGTGGAACTCGACGCCGCACTTTTTTACCAGAGTGAGGAATTGCAAATAATTTTAAATAAAAGCACTCCACCGAGTGGGGATCGAACCCACAACCGGTCGCGTTTACAATCGGACGCTGTCCCACTACCACCACTTAGCATCTCCGGATCTCTATTATATATTTATTGGCTGCTCGTCAGTGAAATTACCATTAAAAATTGGTACAATCGTTCCAAAAGCAAGCTGGAAGAAAAAATATAAATATATTCTTTGAAACATTGTATATAACAAAGGTGGACCTATCTCCGACATATATATTCCAGTCCACCTGTGAAGATGGATATGTAAAAAACAGTCAGATTTTTTATCTGTCTGATAGAAAATTAATAGAACAAGCATATTTAATGAAAAGCGTTTATTTTAATATTTTAAAATCACTACAAGCAAAAATATGTTTAGTATTGAAGGAATTTTCGGCAAATTATTGTTATATTTTGATCTACACAGAGGAAATTTTTAATTTATAACGAAAAAAAGTTAGAATAGAAACCTGAAAAAGAACTTTGGATGCAAATAAAAATATTGAAATAAAAACGCGGATTCCAAATAAATTATTCAACGCGCTCGGTGGAGTTTCAAAAACGACGTAACAGTGCGTACTGGACCTACAACGAAAAAAAACCCCAATTTACGTCATTAGCAATTCTTTGGAAAGTTATTTTTAGAAAGATTAGCTTTTAGCATATTTCATTTAAAAGAATAAATTATTTCTCGAATACGTGTTATAATTTGGACGTGGCGAGATTCGAAGCTGTACTCATTGGAAATTGTATAAGTATTCCAACCAGTAAGTCATTCGTAAGTAGCGTTGTTACTAATTCATGTTACAATTACCGTATGGCATATTGCCCAGACTACTTTAACGGTCTCCATGCAGTGTGAGTTTCAGTTCAATTTTTGTGTTTTCCAAAAAACATGCTTTTCTTTTTAAATGAAACTATTTTAACCGGATTAATCGCGTGTATATTGGTATTCGAAAATACATTTTGGACACCTGACAGACTACTGTAAGGTGTTCGAAACGTCAGGTGTCCAAAATGTATTTTCGAATACCAAAATATACGCGATTAATCCGGTTAAAATAGTTTCATTTAAAATGTATAAAAATCGCGAAAGTCAAAGATCTTATAATGCTTTTCTTATCCTCACTATCAACTTTTTTTAGCTTCACGCTCCTATCCTAATGGCAGAGTAGGAGCAGTTGAACTTGCTGCCAGTGTTATTATTACCGTAAACGTACAATCCAAGGACCTTCAAGTATAGAGTGAATAGGTTTCTCCTTCTCCTACCTACATCGTTGACCACATCACCACTTAACACTAGACATAATATAATCAAACGTTAGTCTATAACATACAAAAAAAGTTAAAACGTTAAAAAGTTAAAAAAAGAGTCCAGAGAGAGGGGCTGAACTCGACGCCGCGCTTTGTCATAATAGACTGAAAAAATGAAAATAAATGAAATATAATCATTCCATCGAGTGGGAATCGAACACATAACCTATCACGTTTTTAGTCAGACGATGCCCCACTGATCCACGACCGGCCTAATTATTTAGTACTATTTTTATCAAAAAAATATATAAAAATTAGGCAATAGAAATGTAATAGGCATTCACCAGTCAATACGGAATGTCTCGAAAAGTGAAGTACGGAGTGTCTTGACACTATTTAGTGGGATGAAAGCGTAACGCTAAAAATATGTATGTACACATAGTTCTTAAAAAAGCCAAAAATATTCTAACGATAAAAACTTAGATATAAAATTGTATTAAGTTATCTGGTTATTGTATTTGAGGCTGCTGTTATATTTAAATCACTATCAATTCTCTCTCTGGTAAGTAAAAGAATGGCGCCAAGTTTCGTCTTTAAACACAATGTCTAAAAATCGAGCAAAATGCTGGAACTGAGTTTTGGGTGGGAACTGACTGTAAACGTGATCGGTTGTGGGTTTGGTTCCCACTCGGTTAAGTGTTTATATTTAAATTATATTTTCAATTCATCGCTCTGCACAATTTCAGAAATTATATAACGTATATGATTATATTTATTTATTTATTTATTTTTTCGCGCTGGTAAGACAAAACGCGGTGTTGAGTTCCACCATTCAAAACGCAATATTTTAAACTCGGCGGAAATCGTAATATGGAGTGTCTTGACACTGGGTACATCCTGTCTATCCAGCTCTACGGAATAAGCAAGAAATTGGGAACAAAATCGCAACATTTGAAGATATTTTTGTATATACAAAGAAACACTTAGTTTGAACTAGTCAAACTGAAAACTTCTTTAAATTAGGTCAATCGATGTGTTGTACTCGTTGGAATGTATTTTTGTACGTTGACAAAAGTTTCTTTATTGACATGTTATTCTATAAATGTCTTGAAATATTATTTTTTCAAAACAATTTCGTATTTCATTGGAATTTAAAACCAGTTTATGGTCATATATAAATATATATATATATATATATATATATATATATATATATATATATATGGGTGTGTGTGTGTGCCAGTATTAGTTAGAATGCAGGGTAATGTAATTAAGAAATTATTAAGTACATTTTTTTTAAATGTAAAAAAAAAATTTAATTATTTTAAATTGTATTTTAAAACAGCTTTACGCATAGCTCAGAAGTCAGGACAGCCTAGTGTCAAGACACACTGTTGTCTAATCACCGCCGGAAATCAAAATATGGAGCAGCGAACTCAACGCCGCGTGTTGTCTTATCAGAGCGGAGATGTGCAAATAATTTTTAAATATAATAATCTTGAGTAGAAATCGAACTCATAGCCTTTCACGTTTCAGTCAGACGCCATTCCATGCGCCAAGCCACCGAAACTGCTTATCGTTCGAAATCAACAAATAATGCCTTTTTTACTTTTATTCAATATCCGGTAGTTAAAGCTTTATTAGAACAAACAGTTATTTTCCATGTAATGTTTTGAAATTGTTAATATAATTAATGTAGTTAACAGGCCAGTAGTGGCCCAGTGTGAATTTAAGCGCGATCGGTTCTAAGTTCGATTCCCACTTTAGGAAGTGATTATACTGAAATTATTTTCATCTTCGCTCTGATAAGACAGAGTGCGGTGTTGATATCAGCCACTCAACACGCAAAGTCGCGAATTCGGCAGAAAACGAAGTACAGAGAGTCTTTACACTACTTCCTGTCTACCCCGCTATGTGGGATAAAAACGTGAAGCTATTTATTTTTTTATTTAAAAAACCTCCAACCATCGTGTTTACAGTTAGATATGTCCCACTGTGCAACAATAGAGCAAGTTACTTAATCATTCATACATTATATATAAAGCATTACAATAATTGCGTTCCTAGTCACGATATAGCTTTAGACGTGTCATATAAATAGAATTATACACATTATTATAATTTCATTTTGCCTCTTTATTCAGATAAAACGCGGCGCTGGGTTCCGTAACACACACAATATCTAGAAAACAAAACGCAGAATATTGTCTTGACACTATGTTCATATCTCTGCATATGTAGAATAAAAGGATATAATTGACATTAAATAATACATTTGCATGAGCATTTGCAATTCTTAACTAACGTATAAGACGTTGACGTATAGTCGAAAATTAAATTTAATTATGATTAACCCAGTCCATACATTCGGGTAGCTAGAGAGATAAAACACTATGTTCTCTAAAACTAAAACACTCCGTTTTTTATTTTAAATCGATAGATAATTTCGAACGTAGTGAGCTTGATTGGTGAACTAAGTACCCCGCTTTGACTTAACAGACTGTATAACTAAGGCATCTTAGTAGTAACACGAATTGGTTTGAACACACAACCCTCGCTCAATGAGACAATCCCACTGTACCACCATGACCTTTTATTAATAGTAATAGTGATGAGAGATATAAAAAAATCTATTTGACCTTCAAAAGGTCAATGCTCATTTTCTATTGATAGTTCATTTGTTCGAAGAGTTGTTTCAAATGTTTGTATTTCTTTTGTTATTACCATTTCAAACTGTATTCACTGAGGTTAATGATCAATCCAGGCAGCGTTATATCATTTATAAATGCATAAAAATTGAAAAAAATCAAATGATTTTTTAGGAACAGAGGAGAATTTCAAATATTCTCCTCTCAGTATTCTTATACACGCTCTAAAGACTCTACATGCTAAGTTTCAGGTTTCTATGCAACACGAACTAAAAAAAATGCAGAGGCGAAAGAAGTATGCAGGGATTGTAGCGCTTGGATCTTCGTTCTCTCCGACAATCCCACTACGGATGAAGGGTGTAGGGAATAATTGTGTCAGTCATTGTGTCAGTCATTTGTCAGTCAAACATATAATAATTTCGTTGCGCATAAAAAACGGGACCTTTCCATGGCACAAGGCTTATATGAACGAACAAAGAACCGGTACATAATGGAACACAGCTAATGATGTTCTTACAACAAAAAAATAAATTACCTTAAAAAATTAAAATAACTTGTTTGAGGTAGTTTATAATTTCATCGTATTATGTTTAAATTAGTTGTAAGTAGTAAGACAAAGTGCGGTGTTGAGTTCTGTTTTATGCGCAATATTTTGAATTTGGACGAAAAATGCACAACGAGGTGTCTTGTCACTAGGTTATCTCTGGTTACTCTGTTTTGCAGGAAAAAAATTGACACTAACGTTCATTATACAATGCAGTATTTACTTGTTAACTTTTGGTAGCTTTAATATCAATTAGCCAAGTAAAGAAGAATAGAGAAGTGAACACTCCTTTCCGCGGAAAAGTGACTCTTCTTCAACTCACACTCTTCTCATCTCTTTCATTCTTTACAATTAAATGGCAGCGTATGCAAATGAAAAACACGTTTGAAAACCTTTTTACTTAATTACTGAATCTCAATTAAAATTTCAATACAACTTCCTTTTAAAGGTTAATTTTAAAATACAAAATTATCTGTTTAAAGATGAAAATATATTATAAAGTTGTTTTTTTAAACAAAAAAAGAAAGAAATGTTTTTAGTCTTACAATTGTATTTTTAAAAGCAAAAAAAAACATAATACGTGAAGAACAAAGTGTCTAAACACTACGTTCTCATTGTCTTTGCTGGCTAGCTTGTTTTTGACAAAAAAAAATAATAAATTTAAAAAAGTCACTCATAAAACTTCCAAACAAAGAACTTACAGCACCTAAAATATTTCCAAAAAAAATCCTGAAAAAATATTGCCTTTTCCAAAATTATCCAAATCAAGGTATTTTTTCTGAAAAACCTACCTTTTCCAATAATTAGTTGAAAACTACACAACACAGCACTACACTAACACACCGTATTAAATTATTCAAACGGGCTACGTAGCGCTATACAACCGGCTGCTACGAACACCGACGAACTACTGAAAGGATCTACGAAATAAAGGCACTTACACACTTTGAAAATTTTTATTTAAATACATCCTTCGTGTAACAGAACATATAGAGACTAGTATCAAACTTTCCGTGCCTTATTAGGTAAATTTAAAAGACATAACGGTGTTGAATGGCGGAACTAAACACTGCGCTATGTCTTTGTCTAGACTGTATTATTTGCATAACTTTTCTGGGTCCCCTTTGGTTTCCCTTTCGAAACGTCATAGTAAAATAAATTATTATTTGCAAGGAACCTCTTAAGAATCTATTCTTACGCAGGCCTTTCATAGAATCGGATTCAGATTGTAAGCCTATTAATTGTTATATATATTGTTATTGAGTTGGAACTCAACGTTGCACTTTGTCTTACTAGCTCTAGCAATAAAATTAATCGAAATATAATTCCCTCAATTGGGTATCAAACTTATACCCAGTGTCGTTAACCAAACGCATTCACATTCAACAATCCCACTGAACCACAATGGCCTCGTTTTTGACATGTGTACTTAGAAATCACCTTCTTTCAAATATTTGTACGTAGTAATAGGTGTTGGATAAAATACTCGATGGCGATATATGACTATCCAACTTTACGCTTTATCCCGCATTCCTGGATAACAGTGTCAGAGGAATCTGGTATAAAAGTATTCCATTGACTGCTGTCCGGTCAAAATCGAGACATATCATTTGAGTGGTCAACTCAGGGACGCGTTTTTGTCTCAAAAATAAATTTAAATACCATCTATTACTGGAATGGGAATCGAACCCATAACCAATAGCGTCTACAATCTATCAATGTCCCACTACACCATCATGACCTCCTATAATTATATGGCCTTCGAACATATTTTATTAAATATTTAAAAATGTAAATTTTTCATTAACAATTCTTAATGAATTCAAAGTTCATAAAGAATTGATCGCAAAGTTCTACATTTGTTAACATTTACATATACGGAGCGTTAAAATAAACAAGAAATTCCATCTGTATTAAAATAAATGAATGTATATATATATATGTGTACTGAACGTTTAGATGGAATTTCTGAACAGAAAAGAGGCCCGTCGTGAAGTCGGTCAGCGGTCCGACTGTAACCGCGATTGGTTGTGAGTTCGATTCTGCGAAAAAAAATTTAGTATAATCTCGAAAAGCAGAAATATTTTTTGTAATTCCTTTTCTTCCATAGGAAGAGAGACTCCACTCTTTTCTTCCCTGTCTGTCCGTCTACGGAAATTAGTTAGCAATTACCGACAATAAGGACAGCACTTTGTCTAGCCAAACAGAAGAAATCGGCATTAGAGATCCAAGAGGCATGAGGTTAAAACGTGAAGTAAAAAAAAGACCATTGTAATGAAGTAGGACTTCGTGCAATGGCTTATACAGAAATCGGAGAATGGAATGTCTTGACACTGATTTTCTCTGCCTTGCTATATACACCAGATGGATAAGCTAACGAGGCCGTTTATGGCGCAGTGTGACAGCGTCTGACTCGAACGCGATCGATTGAGGGTTCGATTCTCACTCGGGGGAGTGATTATATTTAAATTATTTTCACTTCCTCGCTCTGGTAAGACAAAGTGTGGGGTTGAGTTCCGCCGCTTAACATGCAATGTCTCGAATTCAAAAAGCGAAATACGGTATTTCTTGACACTACGTACTTTCTGTATACCATGCTATGCGGGATAAAAGCGTGAAACTAAATAATAAATAACAATAAAAAGTACGGAGTGTCTTCTCACTAAATATTTTCTATCTATCGTGAAAAGCTAACTAACAATGTGTGAAATAACCAAATCTCTATAAAGGCCAAACTCATCCGGACAGCAATTTAGTCATAAACCAACAGTTTCACAAATACAATAAAGTCTAGATTTTATAACATTGGTCAATCGTTACTCTCTATCGGCTTTCAGAAAAGTATCTTGGAATATAAACCGCCTGGTTTATGTTACAAATATACGTATTTCCCAGATTTTCTATAATTAAAAAGTAAGTGCAAAAAAAACTAGGAACCAGTAAGGAAAGAACGTTATCATATAATAACAAGAACACTATACTGATGTTAATGTGTGTAAATTGCAGAATTGTATTTAAAGGATAAATATTGAGTTTTCTTGTCTTTTCAGCAGAACTGCCTTCCGAGCTGATAGTAGTTTTTTATATATATTCTAGGTAGACATGGTGCAGAGCCAAGAGCCATCTCCTCGAAATCCTCCATGTATATATCTGCTATTACAGGGGATACAGGCGAACCCATAGCAATGCCATCCACTTGCAAATAGAATACCTGATTGAACACTAGATATCCAGATATAAGGCAGTGTTCTAAAAATTCAAGATACCTTCGCGACATGTTGAGCCAGTTTATACGTCGGCGTATCGATTTGGCTAACGATTGGACGAAGTGGTACATTAGTTTTGTGTATTTTTGGTAGCCCATACAACTTTGGAGGTTTAACACAACTAGGCACGAGTGATTTAATGTCAAGTTGTAATGTTTTTGCGTGTTTTGTTATTAACTCGGACTTGCTATCAGATGAATATAAGCGGTACGTAGATGATACTTTCACAATTTTACCTACGGATAATATTTATATATTCCTAAACCATCTGAATTCTATTAATAACAACATAAAATTTACAATAGAATTACAGGCAAATAACTCTTTAGCTTTTCTTGATGTACTTGTAATAAAGAATCCTAATGGCACATTAGGCCACACAGTGTATAGGAAGCCTACCCATACTAGCAGGTATCTCAATGGCGAATCCCACCATCACCCTACACAGTTATCTACCGTTGGCAAATCTTTGTTTCAGAGAGCTTACCATCTTTGCGACGCTGAACACCTAGGGGACGAGCTTCGACAGGTGAAGGGTGCCCTTCATCAGAACAAGCTGCCAGTTCGCCGCCAGCGTTGTATGAAGACCAACAAGCCACCCACAGTGGAGAGACAGCCAGCACTTCTACCGTTTGTGAAAGGAGTTACAGACAGGATTGGCAACATCTTAAGAAGAGCTTCTATTAAAACCATATTCAAGCCTAATAAAAAAGTGAGCCAATGCTTGAGACCCGTGAAATGTAATATTCCTTTGCAGTGTGCAGGTGTGTATAAACTAGACTGTGACTGTGGCTTGTCATACATTGGCCAAACAAAGAGGAGCATCGGGGTTAGGGTGAAAGAACACATATCCGATGTCAAGAATGGGTGTGTATTGCAGTCAGCTGTGTGTGAACATACAATGAATAAGTCCAACCACTACATCAGGTTTGATAAGCCACATATCCTCGCTAGGGAAAGTAGATATGTTCCTAGAATGATCCGCGAGGCTATTGAAATTCAAAAACATCCAAATTTCAATAGAGAAGATGGTTGGAAACTATCTACCACCTGGGACCCACTTATTAAAAATTTAAAATCCCAAATCCACCACACCAGAGACAAAGATACAGTGAGCTCATTCTGCAAGAATCCAGGGCAGTGCGCGAGGCAATTGAGAAATCGATGGCGGTAGTTTGATATAATTAATTTTTTGTATCAACTGACAGACGAATGCCACCTCAGTCTACCTGTGACCACGGACTACTGTAAAGTGTTCGAAACGTCAGGTGTCCAAAAATGTATTTTCGAATACCAAAATATACGCGATTAATCCGGTTAAATAGTTTCATTTAAAATGTATAAAAATCGCGAAAATCAAAGATCTTATTAAAAATTAACAATTTAGTATGTGTTATTGGTGACAATGATACATATGAAGTAGACTGGAGCTAGCGTTATCATTTATGATGAAGTAGACTGGAGCTAGCGTTATCATTTATGCTAGTGTTATCATTTATGAAATCATTAATATGGTAACAAACCTTTGATACACAAACGTCTTTTCCCTATATTTTCAATTGTAATATAGATCAAGCTCGAACGAGAGAAAAAATAAAGTTGTACTAGTGTGCCAATTCGAGATGGTGACAAGGCTTTAAATATTCCAGTAGAGTACCCAGTGCGGAGTACGGAGGTCAATTAACTAAATTTCTCAAATGTTATTATTTATTTATAAAAGTTTTCCAAAATTTAGTAAATTAAGGCAAAATTGTTGTGGAAAATCATCCTGATTGCTTAATTAGCGGTATGGATCCTCTATGTTAACCAACGATTGTTCTGGGTTCGATCCGCCTTGCTGGGATATTAACATCTAAACTATATATTTTAAAAGACACTATTTTAAATGGATTAATCGCGTATATTTTGGTATTTGAACACGTTACAGTAGACCGTTGTACTTTACGTACCTCCCCACCAACACTCTTATAGTTCGAAACGTCGGGTTAAATCTTAGTCGTAGTCTACTAAATGTTGTTGAGTTTCTACCTAAACTGCTATGCGGGAAACATTGTGACTAGCTATGTATATCTATATGTATATGTATATATATATATATATATATATATATATATATATATATATATATATATATCTTCTTCTTCCTGGCATTTCTCCCAGCTTAGCCAGGGTCCGCCTCCTCAGTGTTAAGTCCATTGGCTTTGATATCCTGTTTCACGACATCCAGCCATCCCTTGGGCGTCCGTGTGGTCTAATTCCAGGGACTGGTTATCTTAGGACGTGTGCCCAAACATTAAACAGATATTCAAATTTACTAGATTTATAAACCAAAATTAAACAATAATATTGCTGTTATCTCACTACAGTAATATACTTGTAACATAAGCAAGCTGTCTTCGATGTTTCTTGCCTTTAATAAATGATTTATGTCTTATATAAATAAGTCAGAATGTGCGTATGGCGCAGTTTGTTTTAGTCTCACCTGTTTTTAAAGAGTGGGTTCAAATTTAGAGAGTTTAAATTTGGGATAACATATATATACAAAGTAGTAATAGATCGTTGTTTTTTATTAGTAAATATCACAAAATATATCAAAGATATTTCTCAACAAACAGAGAGTAGATCTAGTGTCAAGACACTACATTCTCTACTCTCCGCTCAAGTTTGAAACATTGTGTGTTGATTGGCGAAACTCAACGCTGCATTTTGCCTTACAAGCGGGGAAGTGTAAATAATTCTCCCATTCCAATCATAGTGCTTTAAGTTAGCAGCTATTCCATTGCGCGACGTTAACACCTAAAATAGGATCAGTTAGACATTGCTTTTAGCTTCACGCTTTTATCCCGCATAGCTAAATGAACAAGAAGCACCGAGTGTCAAGACACTCCAAGGTATTGCATGTTGAGTGGCAGAACTCAACACCGCGCTTTGTCTTACCAGAGCGAGGGAATGGAAATAACACTAAATCTTTTATATATAATTAAAAGAAGATGATTTTCACCAAGTACGCATACATATTTCTTTCCTCTTCTAATATTTATGGACTCTCTTAAGAAGTATATTACAATAATCTGGTATTACATTAGATTTATATATATAAGAAATGCCAAAGCAATTTCAACTCTTAAGTATCATGAAAAACGGTCGAAATTCCATTGGAAGGTGCATATACGGATTTGGATTGTTAATTTATGTCGGTGGAAACGTCAAAAATGGATTACATTAATGTTCTCGCATGAACACTTTACCAATTGCGAAGAAAGAAAAGGAGAGTAATGTATAATATCACTTTTCGTTCCATATAGGGTAATGATAAATACTTGTACAAAAGGCTCGTGTTTTCTAGTTTTCTGGCTTGTTAAGATAATACATAATATCTGGATTTGGTTGAAATATGAAAAAAACAGTATATATATATAAAACATCTATTTAACTTATAAGCCTAGTTCAAAGTAATAAGAGAAACGGTTTTTTTTAAATGTAACAAAAATTAAAATAATAAGGTCTTTGATTTTCGCGATTTTTATACATTTTAAATGAAACTATTTAACCGGATTAATCGCGTATATTTTGGTATTCGAAAATACATTTTTGGACACTTGACGTTTCGAACACTTTACAATAGTCCGTGGTCACAGGTAGACTGAGGTGGCATTCGTCTGTCAGTTGATACAAAAAATTAATTATATCAAACTACCGCCATCGATTTCTCAATTGCCTCGCGTACTGCCCTGGATTCTTGCAGAATGAGCTCACTGTATCTTTGTCTCTGGTGTGGTGGATTTGGGACTTTAAATTTTTAATAAGTGGGTCCCAGGTGGTAGATAGTTTCCAACCATCTTCTCTATTGAAATTTGGATGTTTTTGAATTTCAATAGCCTCGCGGATCATTCTAGGAACATATCTACTTTCCCTAGCGAGGATATGTGGCTTATCAAACCTGATGTAGTGGTTGGACTTATTCATTGTATGTTCACACACAGCTGACTGCAATACACGCCCATTCTTGACATCGGATATGTGTGTATTGCAGTCAGCTGTGTGTGAACATACAATGAATAAGTCCAACCACTACATCAGGTTTGATAAGCCACATATCCTCGCTAGGGAAAGTAGATATGTTCCTAGAATGATCCGCGAGGCTATTGAAATTCAAAAACATCCAAATTTCAATAGAGAAGATGGTTGGAAACTATCTACCACCTGGGACCCACTTATTAAAAATTTAAAGTCCCAAATCCACCACACCAGAGACAAAGATACAGTGAGCTCATTCTGCAAGAATCCAGGGCAGTACGCGAGGCAATTGAGAAATCGATGGCGGTAGTTTGATATAATTAATTTTTTGTATCAACTGACAGACGAATGCCACCTCAGTCTACCTGTGACCACGGACTACTGTAAAGTGTTCGAGACGTCAGGTGTCCAAAAATGTATTTTCGAATACCAAAATATACGCGATTAATCCGGTTAAATAGTTTCATTTAAAAAAATTAAAATAATATTTAACCAAAAGTTACCAATATAATAATATTAACAATAAATATATTTAGTCTCTAACTAGAGGCGTTCTTGGCGCAGTGATACAATTTTACTGTAAACGCTATCGGTTGTGAATTTGATTCCCACTCGGGGAAATGTTTAAATAAAAAAAATATTTTTATCAAAATAGAATAAGACAAATCGCGGCGTTGAGTTCATCATTTAGCACGCAATATCTTGATGTCTCGCGGAGAGCAGTCAACGGAATGTCTTGACACTGCTATATGGGATAGAGCTTTACACTGCTTTTTATTAACTAAAATGAGTTACCTTTAGTTCACTTGCAAAATGGGTTAGGAAGACAATTTGATACAATGGAAAGGAAGATTACTCTTAGAACCTAGTGCTAAGATATTTCAAAATTTAATTTAGTTCACCAGTTACGTGCTCATTAACTTCACTGTACCACGATCGCCTCTCAACTTAATAATGATGACGTCACTGAGATGAAGTTATTAAGGAAAAGATCGTATACAAGATAGAAAAAGAGAAAGTAATTTTTTCCATAAAATTAATTTAGAGGTACATTTTTTTATTAGCTTCACACTTTTATCCCGCATAGCAGAGTAGACATAAAGTACCTAGTGTCCAGACACTCCGTACTTCCGTACTTCGCTTTCCACCGACATTGAGAGCGTGTTGAGTGGTGGAACAAAACGCCGCACCAGAGCGAAAAATCGAAAATATTTTAAATATAATCACTCCCCCGAGTGGGGATCAAACCCACAACCGATCACGTTTACAGTAAAACGCTGTCCCAATAAAAAAAGGACAAGTACGTAATAAACTAAACAAATTTATAATTAGTACTTAAATTAAATTATTCAATGTTAATTATTATTTAAACAATTTCTCCTAATTAGTGTCGCAAAAAGGCTTTGGAGATTCAGATCTTTGAAATACATTTATCCAACAATAAAGTCTTTGATTTTGGCGAGTATTAAGCATAAAACAAAACTATATATTCTCTGATTATATTTAAAATTTATTTTCACTTCCTCGCTCTGATAAGACAAAGTGCGGCGTTGAGTTCCACCACTCAACACGCAATGTCTCGAATTCGGTGGAAAGCAAAGTAGTACGGATTGTCTTGACACTTGGTAAACTATGTGTACCCTTCTTCAAGAGCGTGAAGCTAAAAAAAATAAAAAATTAAAACTTTAAATTTTCAATTTCTTTTCTTGTATGTTAACGTCACTATAGGTGATATTATATTTATACCTATACTTCTACCCCGCTTGCTTAGTGCTTGCCGTGTCTGCATAGGGAAATGCACTTATTGTTATAATGTTTGGAATTGGCTTTATTTACATATTGATATATAAAGTTTGTTATTTATTTTGTGGACCACGAAGATAAACACGAAGAAGAACAAATAAGTGAATCAACCAAAAAAATTGAATATATATTTAAATAATATTAATATTCTTTACTGTACAAAAGATACATTTCAATAAATCATAAGTAGCGGAAATATGTATGAGAGGTGACTTTATCGCTTTTCAGCGATCACTTCCAAGCAAGTTTAAGGCAAAATATAAAGGATATGAGCTGGGGTGTTAATAATAAATATAATTATATAAAAAGAAAATATATTACATGCAAACACACAAATAGACACATACCAACACACACACATACACACACACACACACACATAATTTACAAATTAATTTGAAACATTATTATTATTAATATTTGAACAAAACTCATCTGAGACACGCTCGTGTATCAAAAAATGCGGGATATTACCAATATCTTAATACTACCGCATACGTAATAAACCACTTTACTGATGGGGAAAGTCCCGATGTTAAACGAATGATCTGAAACAATGGCATTTAAGTTCAATGGAAAAGGAGTAAGTCTGAAATATTAAATTTAAACATTAATTATTGGAAAATGTTTTTGAATAAACATATAAAAAAATTTAAACCCACCGGGATTCGAAGCCGCACCACTTGGAAATTGTTCACGTTTTTATGTTGTTTTTTTTTTTAAATGTTTTACAATCTTCAGTGGGGATAATACTTAAAAAAAAGTAAAATGCAAAATATATTTTTTAAATATTTTTCTACGCTTGTGTATAAAGAAGAATTTGTACATGTGTCCGGGAACGATGATGTTATCATCATGTAAAAGAACCTTAATGCTTTATCTTGCACAACAGATTAGTCACAGACAATCTAGTGTCTAAACACTCCGTTCCCGTCTTCCCGCGTGAAAACGAGACATTGCGTGTTAAGTCACGGAACACAACGTCACGCTTTGTTACTTGCTTTGTTCGATTTAAATTATCTTATACCACTTTACTAAAGACATAAATCATTAATGTTTTTTAATAATTTGCTTCTTTAGTAGTAATAAACAAAATATAAAAAAAAAACACTTTTTATATATATATATATATATATATATATATATATACACACTATTACTATTATATATATTCATATATTACTTCATCCTTGTAAAACCAGTTGCTTGGTTTTCCTTATACACATATTTGCTAACATAGCGTTTTAAACGCGCGTTTTATAGTAAGATTTAGTTAAAGTATTTTTTTTATTTTAAAATGAATGCTTAACGATTTATTTTTCGCAGTTTCGTCTGTGTACTTTTTGCATGTTACAACTTTTTACCTATCTGGTTAAGACTAAGTGCGGCGTTGAAATCGCCCCTCGACACGCAATGCCTCTGAATCTCTGACGGAAAGTAGACAGCGGAATGTCTTGACACTAGCTTGACATTTATTATTTTTAAATTCTGAAGCTACTTATATATATATATATATATATATATATATATATATATATATATATATATATATATATATATATATATATATATATATATATATATAGTTTTTCTTTACTTTATTATTTTGCACCGCATCATGCCCGCTCTTTATGGTAAATCCTTATAATTTAGTTGCCGGGAATAGATTACTCTCAGTGATAAGGCCGCCTTTGTGCATTTTATTATTCTTTTTTTTTAATCTATGTACTATTTTATCAATGTGCATTAAAGTTTTTAACTAATTACTTTTTTTTAATCTATCAAACGGTTCGGCTTGTGTTAGTTTGTTATTCGATACATTTAATTCAATTTAATATGCAAATGAGTTTGTGTTTATTTAATATGCATTTAAATGTCAGACACTAGGCTTGCCCGATAGCCCGGGACAGGTTATGTGGGACTCCGGAATGGCATGTATAGGCCGCCCCATTTACCCACTAAACCCTCATGGTGTTCTTCCCCGGCCGCCATTACCCGTGACCTCGAGTACACTCCAATCCTTCCGCAAGCCCCGACGGCGGAAGCCAGCTACGCACGTCGTAAGATAATTCAATCCCAATTTATTTTTTGTTTATTTTATATATTTATTTATATTTATTCCGCATAGCAGTGTATACAGGAAGTACCTTATGTCAAAACACTCCACACTCCGTTAGAAAATGCAAGTAAACCATTCCCCTGAGTGGTAATCGAATCCACAACCGATAATCCTTACCGATAATTTCTTCTGTCCAAACGAACAAATCGCTGTGTTTAGTCCCGCTATACAGTAAAAAAGGCCAGATTGTCAGAAGTATAAAATATACATTTACTTATAAATCTACAAATAAAATCACTGTAGCTTTTAAAATCACAGTGTGTAAATTTCCTTAAATTATATATAGTATAAGTTAAAGTGTTTTTTCTGTAATCTCATACAAACAGTCGTGCGGAACTGTTGTTTCTTGTGATATTTAGAGTGACGTGCTTTAAATAATAATATACTCTTATATATAAATATGCAATACATTTGTGTGATATTTTATTTTGTTTCAAGTAAGTTAGATATATATTGTTAACAAGAAGTTAATATACATATTTGGTTTCAAAAAGAATAATTTAAAATCATGAAAGGAGTTTTAATCTTGAATTATAATAATTGAGGCCGGTCGTGGCGCAGTGGGACAGCGTCTGTAAGCGATCGGTTGTGGGTTCGATCCCCGCTCGGGGGAGTGATTATATTTAAATTATTTTCACTTCGTCACTCTGGTAAAATACGTATTCTCTATACTTCTTCTCTCTCTCTTCTACTCTCACTTTGAATGTGACCAAGCTTTAACCAAATTCGAAATTATTCAAATAATGCCGTTTTGAAGTTTATTTTTAAAAATAAAAATGATAATTCTGAACAAACCTAAAAATTTATAAAAATTTATAAATATCTTTTGCTTTTATACCTCACGTTTCTACTTCTACCATTTATCTACGTTAGTCGTTACTCCTTAGGGTTTAGTAGTTTTATTTAGCTTAACGCTTTTCAGCCCACTTAGCAGGGTTGACAGGAAGTACCTAGTGTCAAGACACTTCGTACTACCTCTGTACATTGGGTATCGAGTGGTGGAATTCAACGCCGCACTTTATCATACCATAGCGAGGAAGTTAAAATAAATTTAAATAAAATCACTTTCCCAAGAACCCACAACCAATCGCGTTTGTAGTCAAACGCTGTCACACTGCGCCCCGAGCAGCGCTCTATAGTTTTCTATTCTTCTTTCCTTCTTCTCTCTTCTTTTACATACTTCTCTATTATTACTACCGAAACACTAACGGCTTAACTTATAATTTATAACACTTAGTCGTGAACACGTGTCGTGCTGTTCCTACATTTCATAGAAATCTAGAAAGTCTCTAGTTTTATCTTATCAAGTACCTTTGAACTGGAAGGGACGTATCGCGAAGTATATATATATATATATATATATATATATATATATATATATATATATTATAAGGTTTATTAATTTCTTTTTCGGTATTAACTCGTCTATGAAATTGAGTTCCTAACATAAATTATTCACGAAATTGGATTTTGGAGTATGTTTGTTTATGATTTAACTACATGATGTAGATATGATTGATGTATAATATGCTTTTCAAAGAATTTACAAAGTATGACAAAGCGCGGCGTTAAGTTCTGCCACTTAATACGCAAGGTCTCCAATTCGACGGAAACCGGTCTATCCAGCTATGCGAGATAACAACGTGACCCTATTAGTAAAAACAATTATCTACATGATTATATAATTAACACCGTAGAGATATTAGAGTGTAACCACATTGGTTTTAGGTTCGATTTTTTTACCAGAACGTAAAAAAATACTTAATTTATTTCCTCAGTGTGATAAAAGAAAGCGCGGCGTTTAGTTACAACTAGCACGCAATACTTCGAGTTTTTTTTAAATAAATGTTCTTTTTTTTCAGTTATTAAACTTTATAGTTTACGCGAAGTGTCCAAGAGGTATGCGGTGAGTATGAAAGTGCAGTGCATGATTATGTATTATTTCTTTTTCAGCCCCCACTTTCTTGATATAGTATGTAATTTAGAATAACCAAAATAAACACCATAAATTTGCTTAAAATAGTTTAATTTAAAATTAAATTAAATATTAAAAAAAAGACGCAGCGTCAGCGTCTGACTGTAAACGCGACCGGTTGTGGGTTCGATCCCCACTCGGGGAAGTGATATATTTAAATTATTTTCTCTTCCTCGCTCTGGTAAAGACAAAAAACGACGTTGAGTTCCACCACTCACCACGCAATGTCTCGGATTCGGTGGACATCGAAGTACGGAGTGTGTTGACACTAGGTACTTTCTCTTTACCCTGCAATGCGGCAAATATTTATTAATATAGAACTTATTAAATTATTAATATAAAATATAAAAATCAAATGAAATTTTTTTCGGTACTCCTTAAAAATTGATAAATTTCTTAGAAAATTTTGTATTTTGTTATTATATTAGTGGCAAGTAATGACAGGCTTATTATTCATTATTTATTTATTTCTCCGTCCCTCCGTACGTCTTTCTGTCTGTTTATTTATTTATTTATTTATATTTGTTACAGCAAGAGGAACCATGGATTTGGAGGGATAATCATTTCAAACAAACGTATGTAAGTTGTTTTTTTTTTGTTGTTTCAACAGCGATATGACACTACATATACGCCTGTTACAACGTTTTTGTTGCTAGCGTCTCCATAGAATGTTTTTTTTTTTAATTTTTATGTTTTTATTGTGTTTTCATATGTGGAAAATTAAATATCTATACAAATAAATAAAATAGGTGTCCGTTTATAGTAATTTAATAATAAAATAACCGCCTCATATAAAATGCATATGTATGTGTACACGGTATATATAACAAAATAACATTTTCTACAATATTTGTCTGTCAGTTTGTGTAGAAGAATTTTTTCTTTGTCGTTCCAGGAAAAATATCAAAGCACGGAGAGAACAACGGAGAGAACAACGGAAAGATTATCAACTGGATATTTTAATCGTGACAACTGTGATTTCGTGCGCCCGCCTAATCCAGACTTCAGGAGACCAGGACGTAGAATTAGTGAAGCAAGTTAGAATTACTATTTTTTCACGCTTTTCTTAATCATAGCAGGGTAAACAGGAAGTACCTAGTGTCAAGACATTTCTCACTTCACTTTCCACCAAATTCGACACATTGCATGTTAAGTGGCTAAAGTTAACACCGTACTTTATCATACCAGATAGAGGAAGTGAAAATAATTTAAATATCAATCTATTTTTGAAAAAACGTATAAAAATTTGAACGATTCGAACCCGCGCCTTTTGGATACCGTCCAAGCGCTCTGACCGCTAAGCCATGCGTTCTACTACCAGCTGCGTCGAAATTCTTATACGTTTTGTTACAACTTATTTATGTTGTTTAGCATGATAGTAGAACGCATGGCTTAGAGGTTAGAGCGCTTGGACGGTATCCAAGAGGCGCGGGTTCGAATCCCGCTACTTTCAAATTTTTATACGTTTTTTTCAAAAATGTTTTTTAATCCTAAATGTGGAATAACAATTTGAAAATAGTAAACATTATAAATATATAATAAAATCCGTTACTTTTTGGAGTTGTCTTGAAGAAATTATCATATAATTAATATATAATAATTTATTGATTATTCAACCCAATTCGATATGCAAATACCTTAGTATAGTTATCGATGTATAGATAATTTTAAGCTTTTGGCCTTAAACACATCGACTTTTTGCCTTTCAGAATGCTTAGAATATATTTGGGAAAGAAAGATTAGAGAAGAGATATCAGTGAATATTACTGAATGTAAGTGATTATATTTTTTTTAATGTTAAATTCTAAATCTAGTCTATAACTGATTATTTTAAATTCAATTTTCATTGCAAATGTTAAAATTCCAAATATTAACAAATAAAAAAAATGTATAAAATTTTGGACGGATTCGAACTCGCGTCTTTTGAAAATTGACAAAGCGCTCTGACCGCTAAGTTGTATATTCTACATCCAGTTGTATCGAAATTCTTATATATATGGATGTTAGAACTTATTTTTTTGTTAACTAAAAATTATTTCTAAGAGACAAGCCTTTGGGAAGAGGAAATGTTATTTTTTTTTTAGTTTCACGCTTGTATCCCGCATAGCAGGGTAGACAGGAAGTACCTAGGTCTAAGACACTCCGCGCTTCGCCCTCCACCGAATTCGAGATATTGCGTGTTGAGTGGTGGAACTCAACGCCGCACTTTGTCTTTTTATTAAATTGCTTAATATTTTTAAAATTATAAAAAAAATACATATTTTACTATTTTTAAAGTATTATTGCACATTAAGGGGCCGTCCATTAGTTATGTCTCACGTTAAGGGGGAGAGGGAGGGGGGTTGACAAAGTGTACAGTTACATTTTGAAAAAAAAAGATATAAAAATTTGAATACAACAGGATTTTTAATATAGAGAAATAATCCCAAGTTCACAGCAGATAATGCTAAGTTAAAAAATATTTTTTAGTATATATATATATATATATATATATATATATATATATATATATATATATATATATACATATATATTGATCGTTATTTCAGGTCTTAGTGAATTAAGAAAGAAAAATGGACCTTATGGGCCTTATTTTGCCATTGGTGGTGTTAACGCGAGGCCTGGAGAATTCCCACACATGGTATAATTATCTACACAGAAATATATGATAAAGAAATAAAATTATAATTTCAGGAAGTGATAAGAGGCGAGCTTTTCCCATTTCTCTACATAAATAGTGTATATGATTGCAGTGTTTTTGTAAACAAAACTATTATACACGTAACATATTTCAAAATTGAAGTCGACGGAGAGACTGTTTACTATATTTATTTTTGAAATGTATACTTTATCTTATTGGATCTAAATAAATTTTAATTTTCATATCTTCTTCAAAGTATCAAATCTTTAAATCAGGGCGCCTTTTATCTTCCTCAGGGGGGAGTGGGATGGAGAGCCAAAAAGGGAACATGGATCTTCAAGTGCGGATGCTCTCTCATCAGTGACAAGTTCACTCTGACAGCCGCTCACTGTTCCAAGTCACCTCTTGACACGAGCGTGGAAAATGCTGTACCGGAAATTGTTAGACTTGGTGATAAGAATCTTATTGATATCGTAAGTATGCTATATGAAGTCGTAGCACAATTTGAAGGTACCCAACTTTATGTGGTAGTTCTAGGTGTGATTATATACATATATTTCAAACGTGTCCATGATACTGATTTGTAAGAAAAGAACACTTGTTCTAACCAAATGTCGTGCGCTGTTTCTCTTGACCGCTGATTACATTGTTAATATATACTATATATAATATATAATATATATTATATAAGTTAATATAAACATATATAAAAGGGTATTACTTCAATCAACAGATGTAATTAACTTAAATGTTGCTTTGTTAGTTATTTGAAACATAAAATTTCTCAATGTATTGTACTACACTCACCACTAATTAAAATGAAAGAATTAATTAATTTATTAATATTATTAAAATATACAAAGGACTTAGGCAACGCCACGACTAATTTGAAACTTATTATCTACTGATATTTATTATAAGATTTATATATATATATATATATATATATATATATATATATATTCATTTTTTTTAATTTTCCCCATTTTTACAAATTTTTAACAGGCGATTAAAATTACATATTTGATAATATAATTTCGGATGATCATTTTTTTAGAGCTGTTTTTTTTGATTTCCAGTATTCAAACGGCTTCTTTCCACAAGATGCGATAATTCTAAAGATATACATCCATCCTCAGTATTCATCCCCTAGAAAATATTATGACATAGCTCTAATGGAGATACAAAAGATATTTATGTTTACAAATAACCTCCAGCCTGCGTGTCTTTGGAGTCACTTTGATACTTCAGCACTTGGTACATCAGCAACGTTGACTGGTTGGGGAGTTGTAGAGACAGGTAAGTAGAAGGTGATGGGGAAGAATTAGTTACATTTATCTTCTTTGAGGCCAGAAGTCTGTTGAATAATGGCAATGTCATTCTCACCACCTGGATTCATGTCTTAACTCAATATCCCAGTTCACCAGATGTATTTTGTCACGGACTTACAAATTATGAAACTAACTTCTACCAGACATGTTTCCTCTTAGTTATGATATCAAATTCTTTATGGAGCGGGTTAGTAAATTTATTCTTCTTTTTCTCGTTTGCCCGGTCTTGATTATAGAAGAAAAAATTCATAAAAGGTTATTTTATCAACAGCCTAAGAAAAAGATTTTGTTTTTTGTCATATTTAAATATAAATATTTTACCAAATAGACCAAAAATCTACAAAGATGGCGCATCATGTTCACATGTCTAATGAAATAGGGAAAGGGAAGGGAAAGCGTTAGGGAGATATAATTGCAAGCATTACGTTGGTTATCATCCGATATAAAGTTATTATAAATGAATAGAAAGTAGTATCTTTTCCTACATTTCGAAAAATTATTAGAAAATATTTATTTTTGTGTATTTCATTGTAGTTTTCTCTGTAAAAAATTACAATGTACCAAACAGATCTCAGTCAATCAATCAAATCATTTTTAGCAACAAAAAGGACGTCTCCTGAACTTCAAGCAGCTGTAGTGGATATTATTGATTCGGAACAATGTGACAGTCTGCTTCGGCCTTCATGTTACCGACATTGGTGTGGCCTTCAGGACCATCAGCTTTGTGCGGGAAAATTGGCAGGGGGTATTGATGCATGTCAGGTATACCTTTGTTTTACTTTTATTTTTAGGTGTGTTTTATATTATGTAGGATGTAATAATAATTCAATCAGTTTATAACTTTCTCCCTTGTCTATCAAATATTGGAACCCAATGTCTTTCTTTATCTGACCAAATCCGATTTGATTTTAAAAGCAAACTATTTATTTTAGTTATGTGCGTTATGCAATGATTTATTTGCTTTGAAAACCCTTAATTTAACAATTCTAGGGTGACTCTGGAGGTCCTCTGCAAGTGAAAATTCCGTTACCTTACTCCGTGGAAGGGTCCATGCACTATGTAATAGGTGTGACTTCGTTTGGAGTTGGCTGCGCCCGACCTAACCTGCCAGGTATATACACGAGGGTCTCTAGCTTTATTGATTGGATCGAAAGTATTGTTTGGTCTGAAAATTTACAATAAAAACTTTTAAAATTACATATTTTTTATTTCAATCATAATCTTTAACTGAAATTGTTTTTTTTTAATTAATCTGTACCTCTATGGATATATACGTAATAAAAGAGTAATAATAAAGTCAATTCTGTATATGAAAAATTTATTAAAAATTTAAATTATCTACATTAATATATATATATATATATATATATATATATATATATATATATATATATATATATATATATATCAATGGGGACAGCGTCTGACTGTAACACGGTCGATTGTGGGTTCGATCCTCACTTGAGAAAGTGATCACTTCCTCGCTCTGGTAAGACAAAGTGTGGCGTTAAGTTCCAGTACTCAACGTCTCGAATTCAGTGGAAAGCGAAGTACGAAGTGTCTTGACTATAATAATGAAGGTAGATAGGAATTATTATTTTGCATGGTAATAGCTTGAAGCTTGGAGCAAATAAAAAATCGAATTACGTCTAATCACGTCGATAGCTGCTTTCTGATTCCACAAAGTAATGTTATTAGAAAATAAGCAATAAAAATTAAGATATAGGACCACTTATTTCATAAGAATAAAATTATTGATTTTAAATATTAATATTTCATCAATAGAGTAAGCACTATCGACAATTTGTAATCAAATTTTTCAAATTTTTCAACTTCTGAAAATGATACGATGTTTTAAGCGAATTTCTTTACTGTTGGGTTTTGACACACATGTTAGTGAGACAGTAATTTAGTATTATTTTCTTCAGTGTTTTTAAGCGTTTATAGATTAATTGTATAAAAGGATCTATATATTAATATAGGTGATTGTAGTAAATGTTTGTGGTTTGTTTATTAAATTAGTTTTATAAGGTGAGATAATGCTCATCCACTCCCACCTCATTGCTCTCACCTCCAGGATCCTGGAGGTGAAAGTAATATTTCGCAGGTATCGAGAAAAGGCAAGGTGAAAAGTCACACCAGAATAATGACTGACCTATCAACTGCAACACCTATAATACGAAATATGTATATAAATGTCTTTTCCGAAATTCCAAAATCCTATATAGAATCAGACAAAGGCCCTTTCATAGTGTATGTGTCGAGGGAAATTCTCGATTCCGCAGCTGGAACCGTTATCAGAGCAAGTAAGTTTGGTCAATTCCTCCATATTAACAAAATTAATGTCATACCCGTCTAGATGAAGTGAAAAACATTGGGCGCAACAAAATTAGCGTCCAATTCTCATCTGCTACTACAGCGAATAAATTTTTAAATAACCCAATTCTAAATCTATATAAGTATGTTGCCGTTCTTCTTAACTTTAACATTACCAGAATGGGTATAGTTAAGGATGTCCCAGTACTTCTCTTTAGATTAATTAATTAATTTTCTGAAATTGTCGTCAGGCTGTGGACAGGTACTGAAAGTGAGAAGGTTAAACAGAAAAAATATAAGTGAGGGGGTGACTATATGGATTCTGACTCCAGCCGGTTGTAGTTATACTCCACAAGTGTTATACTCAACAAGTGTTGCCTGAAAGGATATTTTCCTACCACTCTTCCCTAAAAGTTGAACCATACTTCCTTCAGTGGAATAGGATGAGTGTTCGACGTAAAAAATCACAATTACTCAATATTGTTTCACTGTATAATCCTGTAATTGTTGCCCTCTTGGAGACCTGGTTGGTGCCTGACTCCCCTTTCAGTGTGGTGTCGCCTGGAGTGCTATTTTTATCCGGCACTCCTCTCCTTACTCCCGAATCTCTCTCCCAGCTCAGAGCCAACAAATTAATTCAGTTGCTGTAAGGGCTTTTAATATCTCATTTCTTTCAGTGTACATTCCTCATCCGTCTTCGTCTGTCTTCCTTGAGCTTCTATTTTCTATTTTTGTCTAGTCTATTTTCTCTTCGCTTTCTAGACCTGTTTTAGTCCTTAGTGACTTTAATACTCATCACACCTTGTGAGGGTGATATTACTGTGACAGAGTTTTGCCTGCGTTGGTGGACACGATTGATGATGTAGATCTTTCCTCCTCCTCCTCCTCCTCCTCTCAAATGTAATTTTTAAAAGGCTGACTGAAAAAAGTATGCCAGCTGTGCGCACTGTATGTTGCGCAGTCAAGCTTCATTCAGAATTGGATGCATTTTAATGAATAGTCGGATCAGGAATGTTCTGATTCTGTTAATCAGCGAACATCTGCCGACGCATCACACTCAGCCTGTATGACTATGGAAAAATATTTTAAATGAAACTATCTTAAACGGATTAATTGCGTATATTTTATTTGTAGGACCTGTAACCACGGACTACTGTAAAGTGTTCGAAACATCAGGTAGCCAAAAATGTATTTTCGAATAATGAATAATAAATATTTTTTTGTAACGTCCTTCAATACGCTGATGACATCGTCCTCTATTACAGCACAATATTTGTGGATGACATAACTTGTCGTTTAAATAGTGCTTTGCACTATCTACCAGTGGCTCTCTGAACATAGCTTATCACTACCTGTGGCTAAATGTCAGGCAGTCGTGTTTACCAAAGAGATAATTATTTTAAATTTTGAAATTAATTATGATCATGATATCATTGGAATTACAGAAAAAGTATTTTTTTTAGGCTTGATACTTAATAAAAGCCTATAGATAATGCCTTAAAGCTGTATCTGGTGTGTGGTGGGACGCTCACCCATGTACTCAAAAACTTCTCTACATATACTCTTATTCGTAGTCATATTGACTATGCTTTATTTGTCCTAGACCCCTTTGATAAAATAGCCACGGAAAAACCAAACCGTATTCAGTACTAATGCCTCCACATTATCCTTGGAGCCATGAAATCTTCCCCTCATCACACTTTAGGTGGAGTGCCTTGTTCCACCTTTTCCTATTCGGAGACAATTCCTTGCAAACCGATGTTACAGCTTTCTTCCCATCCCCTATGGTCTAAGCTGAGTTAGCCGACCTTATTCCAAGAGATAAACAGCTTTCATATTTGTTTAATAGTTTCTTGAAATTTACTAATCCCCTTTCAAATTCTCCGTCTAATCCATTTTGTACCATATAAGGCTCTTGTATATACACCCTCCACTACCACAGATCTTAGTCTAACCAAAGGAGATCCTAACACCAACACAATTATTATGTATATTCTATATATTATGTCTATTCTACCTGTGTTGGTGAAGCTTTTTTTTTAGCTTCACGCTTCATCCCTGGCGGGGTAGTCAGAGAGTACGGAGCGCCAAACGCTACGGTCCCTGCATACCTGTTTCGCCTCGTCCACAGTCATTATCCTCTTTATGCATGTCCTTCGGGGGTTCCTCATACTTTTTACGCGACCTTCCTCCAGCATCTTCGATACAGTGTTTTCGAAGATCAACCGAGGTCTCCCCCGACCTCTCGTACCTCTCACCTTGGCTTCATAAATCTTTATTACCATTCTTTCATCGCTCATTTTTTCCACGTGCCCAAACCATCTGAGCACGTTCTTCTTCATTCTTACTGTGACATTCACGCTTACACCTGCCATTCTGCGTATCTCCGACGAAGAGATCTCATCTCTACTGCATTAATCTTTCTTTCATTCTTCTTTTGGCACACCCACGTTTCGCTGCCGTATAACAACGCCGGTATCAGTACTGCATTGTGAACGGCAACACGTGCAGGTAACGTGCAACACGTGCTGACGTTTTGCCGTCGCATCAATGCAGCAAGAGCACCATTAATCCTGTTACCGACAGCAATACGCCTTTCCACATCCATTTCATATCTTCCATCTCTACTAAATATACTTCCCAGATATATCACCTCATTCACTTGTTCTAATATCTTTCTATCTACCATAATCTTGCATTCCGTTCCTTCTTCGTCTCTTTCAAATACAAGAATCTTAGTTTTACTAGCATTCAAGTTTAGACCATTATTTTCACACCCTTCTTTCAGAGTGGTGACCAATGCCTATAACTCGCATTCTGATGATGCAATTAGCACTGCATCATCTGCATACAACAGACATCTGCTCCCGCTGTCTTACCACATTTCAGACTTCGTATGGCATTTTCTACTTCTTTTATACCGATTTCGCCATCTGCTACATCAAGACTCAGCATATTGCTGTCGCTTGAAACAGAAGCGTCATCACATTCATACATCTTCTTATAGAATTCCGCCCATCGTTGCAAAACATGCGTTCTTTCCGTAAGTATTTCACCGTCCTCGGAAAGCACCCCATTCATTTTACAGGTTGGCGAACAACGCCGAGAATCATTAACTTCTCGCCAGAAAAGCTTCGTGTTTTCCCGGAAATTGTTTGTCAATCTGTCATCTCTTTCACGCTCTGACTTTTCACGCTTCATCTTTTAGGCTCGAGGCGTTATAGTCCTGTCATGCTTTTTTCTTTCTTTCTACTGCCTCTTTCACTTCATCATCCAACCATTCATCGCGCTTTTTACTAAAGCCTCTTTTCCCAATGCCACATACCTCAGTTGCAGCTTCAATCATACAATTCCTAAGATTTTGCCAGCATACTTCAACACTTTCAGTACCTATTTCGCAGCTGTCTAGCTTCTTGGAACTTCTTCATATTCCTCTCTAGTCGGTGGAACTTGAAGTTCCAAGCTTCTTATGCGATTATTCGCCACCAAGTTTGGATACCTGGTGCGGCTGCGCCAACCGGCAAACAGACCCCTTATTCTAGCAACTACTAAGTAATGATCTGTTTCCAAGTCGGCACCCCTAAACACACGCGTGTCCATAACTTGGTTACGAATACGCTGATCTACTAGGAATATACCAATCATGCTTTTCTCTTCTATCCGTTCCCACGTGTACATGTGAATTTGTTTGTGGTCAAACATAGTGTGTGCCACAGACAAATCTTTTTCCTTACATAATTCCAATATGAGCTTACCAGCCTCATTCACTCTCTTATCACCATACTTCCCTACTACGCGTTCGTAACCATGTCGTATGGTGCCGACCCATCCATTCAAATCACCACATACTATTAATTTTTCATTTCCTCTTACACTATCTAGAACTTCCCTGACACTCTCCCAGAATTCCTCTATTTCACTTGATAGAGCTGAAGATACCGGCGCATACACCATTAACAGGAATATTCTTGTTATCCCCAGCTTGAAGCGAACCCAGAGCAGCTTCGGGTTGTTCGCCTTATATTCCATTGCACTCACCAATCGAGAGGATAATAACACACCTACACCTTGACACCCTCGTTCGCTTTCTGGAACTCCCGCCCAGAAGGCTACTCGGTTGCCCGGCAAATCGGTCATGCTATTCCCCTTTCTTTTGGTCTCAGTCACACAAACAACATCTAAATCTCTTTCATTCATCACATCTAATAATTCATTCATCTTCTGTTGCATCCCTCCTCTTACATTTCACGTAGCTATTTGTAGCTCCGTTCTCCACTTCCCGCCGTTACGGACATGGCGTGCTGGGTGGCGGTTATCAACGCCGCATTCGTCGCTACTTCTCACACCAGCGGGGACGCACTGGTGCGCGTCGCCTCGGGGGGACGCCCTAGCATGGTGCGCCCTGGTACTCGTGGCGGATGGAATGCTGCAGCCTTACACAACTATTGATGTTATGTAAGGCTGGCTGGTGCAGCTTGTTGGATCCCAAAATTCAAAGTTATTTTAGAATCTCCTGAAACATCTTTGCTTCTGCGATCATTTGCGAGCTTTGTATAAAGCAAACCTGTTTGCACGTTCCCACAATTTTAAATAAACAGCAATTTTTACTGATTCGCTCAGCTGCTTAATGGCATTGAAGGGCAACCCGTTTCGTAGTAGATTAAGGTCTTCAATTGTTTTAAGAATTCGTTGAGTACTGTACTCATGTCACCTCATGGGTTTGGATGTTACCTTGGCGTAGATTCCAGGTCATTCTGGAATAATAGAGAACAAATCCGCAAACTCTTGCGAACGCCTTCCAATATGGCATTTAAGATCGTTTTTATAATTCATCCCAAGACCTGTTGCATCATTTTATTTGAGTGATTTGTGGAGTTCTTCTTGGGATTTATGGAAATCTCAGAAAGGTAAGTATTACTCCTCTATCCAACCACTTATCCCAACGTGACCTTGATTTTATTCTCAAAGATATTCTCAACGGAAGACTATCAACTATATGTCGTTTACGCCTTCGCAATACATGTATACCTGTGCACTTGGCAAAGATCAGCGTCAGAGATCACTTGTGAAGTGGTTTGCTCTACTGGCACGTTCGCAGCGCCATGTATAAAGAACTGAACAGGATTTTAATATATTTTTAATTTACTTACAAAATTTATACCGAAGATAAAGATAAAGTTGGACACAACACGACATCTGGTATAGCAAAGTAATATTCATTTAGAATTAATAAAAGTAATCATCTTGTAAATATAGATTCAGTAACGATTGAGAATTGTAACAATTATAGTTACAACGTAAAATTTGTAAGAATTAAACTCCTTTAGTTTAATCTAGCAAGCAGGATAAGAATTTCATTTAAAAAAAACATAGAGAGCCATCGTGTAGAGCCATGGTGTGGGACAGCATCTGTCTGTAAACTCCATTGGTTGTGGGATAGATTTCCATTGGAAAAAATGATAGTAATATTTTTTTTTCTTTCTCTATTACGATAAAGCGCGGTGTTGAGTTCGCTAGTCACCATACAATGTCTCGATTTTAGGCGGAACACAGTCAGCGGAGTGTCTTGACACTAGATCGTCTCTGACTACCCTGTTAGGCGGGATGAAGCATGAAACTGTTCAGTATTTACTCTCTTAGACTTTATCAAAGAATTATAACTTATACAGGACTAATTTTAATTTAGAATTTCAGTTAATATAATACTTTGTCAATCAATAATGTATGTTATGGATATCATTAGATGTTATTAGATTACCAATATCTAATTAGTTTATTATAGTCTATGTACAAGTCATCTAAATCTTACAATGTACATTGTATAGTAACAGTGTTATTTAACTTATTTAACTTTAGTTTAGCTGTTGGACCCATTTCATAGTATAAAACGAAGTCGCACCTGTGGTCGGTGCGCTTAGATACTATATAACGGATTTTATTACCATTGTCATTAAATTTGCAAGAGAAAAATTATATAAGAGAAAAAGTGTCTGATATAAGAAAGAACGTGGGACGAGAGATAAGAGGCGGGCGCAAAAACAATATAGATATAAATGGCAGCGAAGCCGAGAGCGGGCCTCTACTACATACAAACTATACAAAAGGTCAATTCTGTACATTAAATATTTAGCAAAAATTTAAATTAGATGTAAAAAAAGAGAATCATGGTGGCATGTGTGGATGAGTGAAATTAGATGTGGACCATATATGGATTAATAAAATTACATGTGGACTATGGTTATATTTGGGGGTGAGGGAAAACACATGTGGACCATGATATCGTATGTGGGCGAATAAAATCATATATGGACCATGGTGGCATGTGTGAATGAGTAAAGTCACATGTAAAGCGTGGTGACATACGTGAGGGAAATCACAGGTAGATTATGATGTCTTAAATGGATGTATGAAAGCGCATGTACATACAACCTGTCCAAGATAACATGAAATTTGGAGGAAGAAGATGTTTATTGACGTTCGACGTTCGACGGCTTTTATGACAGGGTGAGATTATAAAGGTTTCGCAAGTGTATAGAGTCTTATATGAAGTATTACAAATTTTGGCAACCTGCCCTAATTTGTGCAAGCAGGTAAAAGAAATAAATAGCTATGGTATAGTGAGTTCACAAGGGCAAATCTAATATAATATTAAATAATTATTATAAATTGATTGAGGACAAGTCTTTATTATTTATTACAAATATCAAATAAAAAAAGCATGAAGAAAATGTTAACATAATTATTAGAATTTTAATAGTATAACTAAAAGCTTTTTAAGATGTAATTTTATTTCCAGTTGGTTAAAAAGGACAGTAGACTTACAAAATGGTGGTGCAGTGAGACAGTATCTGATTGTAAGCACGATCATTTGTGGATTCAATTCCTACTCGGGGGAGTGATTATATTTAAATTATTTTCACTTCCTCGCTCTGGTTAGACAAAGAGTGACGTAAGTTCCAAGTAAGTAAGTTTAAAATATTATTATACCATAGACAGAACTGATGACGATGTACGAATAGAGATTGTTAAACAACATGGCAAACTTGCTAATGATCATGCAAGTTACTACAAAAAACATCATTGACATTGTTGGAAATATCAAATGAAATACAATGTTCTTTTAAAAGCTTATTCTTGGTTATCTAGCCGAACGACACTTTTTATCCAATCAATGAAGCTGGAGACCCTCGTGTATAGTCCTGGCAGATTAGGTCTGGCGCAGCCAAATCTAAACGAGGTCACGCCTATTTTATAATGCATGGACTCTTGTACGAAGTAAGGCAAAGAGATCTTAACTTGCAAAGGACCCCTAGAGTCATCCTATAAAGTTAATATACCAAATCATATAAATATCATATTTAAATTAGCGCAACTGGAACGTACGTAGCTAAATTCTTAGGGCGTTTTTGTTTTATGCAATGGTTATTACGGCTTACTGAACATAAAGTATAATAAAATTTTTGTGTCATTCATTTGTCAATACCAAGGCCTGGATAAATAATAAAAACCTAAATAATTATCAAAGCGCATTAACGCATTGTTGAGTTACAGATCCTGAATTTGCTTTGCATAACGTACATAATAGCTGTAAAGTAAAGATATAAAAAGAACACATTACTCAAAATCTTTTACCTGACATGCATCAATACCGCCAGCTAACTCCCCTGCACAAAGCGGATGATGTTTTCTAATCCTAAATGGAATAACACTTTAAAAATAGTAAATATTAAAATAAAATAGCAATCTCTCTTGTTAAACGATTATTTCTTAATAATCTTTAAGTAGTAGAAATTTGTAAAAACCTCTCTACAGAGATGCTAAACAACATAAATAAGTTGTAACAAAACGTATACGAATTTCGACGTAGCTGGTAGTAGAACGCATGGCTTAGCGGTCAGAGCGCTTGGACGGTATCCAAGAGGCGCGGTTTCGAATCCCGGTGCGTTCAAAATTTTTATACGTTTTTTCAAAAATGTTTTCTAAACCTAAGTGTGGAATAACACTTTAAAAATAGTAAATATTAAAGCGGATGATTTCGAACCCCACACCAGTGTCAATAGCATCTATGTCGCAGCAGATTGTCACTTTGTTCCGAATCAATAATATCTATTACTACTAATTGAAGTACAGGAGAAGTCATTTTTGTCTCTAAAAAGGTTTTTTTTTTTGTGTATAACGTTATTTTTCACTGTTATTTTTATATCGTCAAACAATAACGAAAAATTTCAATACTTTTATAAATTTTTACGCATTTTTCGCATATTGCAAGGCAGACCCAAAATCCAGAATGATTGCTCACCATGCATTTTGGGCTCCATGTTGGGATAAAGTTTCTATCTAGTAATATTCAATTTTAGAAAAAACGTATAAAAAATTGAACGCAGCGGTATTACGGCTGGCGGGACTACCAGCTGGTAGTAGAACGTATGGCTTAGCGGTCAGAGCGCTTCGACGGTATCCAAGAGGCGCGGGTTCGAATCCCGCTGCGTTCAAATTTTTATACGTTTTTTCTAAAATGTTTTCTAATCCTAAGTGTGGAATAACACTTTAAAAATAGTAAATAATATTCAATTTATTTTCTGCTCTGCATAAATGAAGAACTTTGACAGTAAGCAACGGCACAAGAGAACTGAATTATCTTCATATAAAATCCTAAAAATATTTATAATATTTTTCTAGTAATTTTTTTTATCTAGATCTACAACTTCCCAACCAGTCGACGCTGCTAAGGTACCAAGTTCTGAAGTATCAAAGTGACTCCAAAGACACGCTGGTTGAAGGTTATTTGTAAACATCAATATCTTTTCTATCTCCTTTAGAGCTATGTCATAATATTTACTGGGAGACGCATACCGAGGATGGATGTGTATCTTTAAAATTATCATATCTGGACGAGATGAATCAGTTGTCTCCTAAAAATCAGAAATATAATTTCATCTTTAAAACAAATGTATGATTCCAAACTTCGAAATGAAAAAGTCGGTGCTATCTTTATCAAGTACGGGGGCTCTTGTCAATTCAAACATTCTGATACGTTCACTGCTAAATGTGAATGTGGAGCACATTTGGCTACTTGCAATTGTAACTGTAACTGGCAATAATACACATTTCTACATATGTTTCGTGTCGTTCGTCTCAATTAAGCATATAATATACCATCTCAATGAATTCTTCTAATATTTATCCATCTCCAGTAATCTTACATTTCACTCTTTCTTAATCTATTTCGAATACCAGAATCTTAGATACGACGTCACGATTGTGTGTTTCTGTGTGCGTATGTGTGTATGTGTATAAGTGTGTGTTTGTTTCAAATAGCAAAATTACTCCACCAATAAGATTCTTATCACCAAGTCTAACAATTTCCGGTACAGCATTTTCCACGCTCGTGTCAAGAGGTGACTTGGAACAGTGAGCGGCTGTCAGAGTGAACTTGTTACTGATGAGAGAGCATCCGCACTTGAAGATCCAAACATGGATTTTCGGCTCTCCATCCTACTCCTCCCTAAAAATATATTAATAATAATCATTACATTATTATTGTTATTAGTTCTAAAGATGTGTACGAACAACCTGTTCCCATTTTTTGTCTCTCTTATTCTTTTCCCTCCCTCTGTCTCTCTTTTTCTGTATATAAATGATAAGTGTAAATATGACATTATACCATTATATCATTAATATATCATTAATATTTAATTTATCATTTTTTTAGCTTCTGCTCTTTTCTCCCAAATAACAGAATAGACACGACCTAGTGTCAAGACACTCCGTACTCCGCTTCCCGCCGATTTCAAAACATTGCGTGTTGAATAAAAAAAAATGATACGCAAAATGTTATTAAATTGAACTTTGTATAAATTACATACACTTTGTAATCACTTAAGTAAAACACAACTAGGTTAGTCAAGGCTGAACGGGAAAAAACAACTTTTTTATCTCTAGCAGGGTAGTCAAGTAGAACGTAACTTAACGCTATGGTTTCTGCAACCATCTTACGCCTCAAAAAGAAAATAAGTATTAAATAATATCTAGGGGTTTATATGTATTTATAGTCAAGACTTATATTTATGTATGTATTTATAGTCACGACACTTACTTATCTTTCTTCTCTATTTTTCATATCTCTTATGTATTCTAGGCATTTTGAAAGGAAAAAGGATAATGACAACCATTATAATGACAACCATTATAATAAGCATTTTTATATACATGTAAGAGCGAGAAAAAGAACGCTTTAGATTTCATTGCTGACAACAGGGGACTTACAACTTGTAACGACACACCGTTCACTGATTTCCGATGAAAATCGAAGCATTGTTTCTTGAGTAGCGTAACTCTACGTTTTGTTTATCCAGAGTAGAAATAAAACAATCACTAGCCTGAGTGGGAATCAAACCTGCAACCTATCGTGTAATTTTTAGTAATAATGGATCATAAATAAAAATATATTTTTTTATTGGCATAATCAACACCTTACAGTAATAAGCCTTTTAAGGCCAAGTTGTGCACCAGCCAAAAGATCTCTAATTTTCGCGATTTTTACACACTTTTAATGGAGCTATGGTAAACGCGATCGATTGTGAGTATCGAACCCTACTTGGAGGAGTGTTTATATTTAAATTATTTTCACTTCCTCGCTCTGGTAAAAACAAAGTGCGGCGTTAAGTTCCGCCACTCAACACGCAATGTCTCGAATTCGGTGGGAAACGAAGTTAGTGTCTTGACATTATGTGCTTTCTGTCTACCCTGCTTGCGGGATAGAAGCGTGAGGCTAAAAAAAAATAATAGTTTACTAACTCTACGTCCAGATTCACTAATTCTACGTCCAGTATTTTTAAACAGCGGCTTTGGTGGACTTGAGAAATTGCAATGATTTCGATTAAAGGCTCCTCTTTGTACTGTTTTCTCCGTAATTTGATATTTTTCCTGAAACAACAAAAAAATACGCCACATGAAATTGTCAAAAACGGTTTAGGTGGTAGGTATATATATATATATATATATATATATATATATATATATATATATATATATATATATTTAAATATATATAGATACCTGTTAAATCTGGTCAGCTCTTAGAGTATGTATGTGTGTATGTGTTTTTTTCATTCCAGGAAACCAAAAAGCTATCTTCTGGTGGTGGTTTCATATTATGTGTTTACAATTAATTTTGCTACGTAGGTCTTTTAGTATACCCTTTATACAATCACTGGTTGCTTCCCAAGCGGATGCAAATGATAGTATAATTTCAATTATGTTTTCAGGGCACATAAATCTACTAACTCTAATATTCCAGGAATAGCGGGTTTCTTCATCACTTGGGCATTTAAAAAACACATGCTCAGCATCTTCAATTATACCACCGCAGTTTGAGCGTTCCGGGGAATCTTCGTGTTTGAACCGGTGCAAGTAATCGCAGTATCAGCCGTAACCAGAAAGCATCTGGGTGACATAAAAGTTAACCTCTCCATATTTCCGATACACCCACGCTGCAAATTTTGGTATGAGATAATGAGTCCATGATCCTTTGGCTGATGTATGCCATACTATTGCCATCTTTCTATCCTCTTACGTCTCTCATCCGTCTTCAATCTCCCATCATTCTTCCCTTGGAATGAGCTGTGTTGGTTTTAATACGTTGGTACAAGTTCCTTCGTTCCTCAGAAAAGATTTCTGTTTTGATAATTCCGAAAATCACGCGTACTTCTTCCACAGACACAGTGCGAAATACGCTAGCTGCACGGAGAGCACTTCTTCTGTACACAGACACTCTGTTCTTTTGTATGTCAGGGCATGAGAGCAGAGTGGAGCGCCATATAGGAGGACTGATGTGACCACAGATGGTAATAGATTTCTTCTGATTTGTTTAGGGCCTCCTACGTTGGGAATAAGCTAGAATAATGTTGTAGCAACTGCCGCTTCCTCAGCTGCAGAATATACTATATGTTTTCTGAGGGTCATGCGTGAGTCTATCATTATACCTATATAGCGAATATACGACTGCGTAGTAATAAAATACTTTAGCTTACAAATAATACTTTAGCTTCTCTTGATGTACAAGTAATAGAGAATTTAAATGGCACATTAGGCCACACAATATATAAGAAACCCACCCATATCCACAAGTATCGCAATAGTGAATATCACCAACTACCATACACAGTTATGTACCGTGGACAAATGTTTATTTCAGAGAGCTTACCACCTTTGCGACGCTGAAAATCTAGGGGGCGACCTTCGACAGGTGAAGGGCGCCCTTCATCACATCAAGCTACCAGTTCCCCGCCGTCATTGTATGATCACCAACAAGCCACCCACAGAGGAGAGACAGCCAGCACTTCTACCATATATAAAGGATTTTACTTTGTCTATCATATAAGGTAGTAGAACGCATGGCTTACCGGTCAGAGCGCTGGGACGGTATCCAAAAGATGCGGGTTCGAATCCTGTTGCGTTCAAATTTTTATACGTTTTTTCAAAAAACTTTACATAAAAATAATAACTTTACATAAAAATATACTTTACATAAAAATATTAGATATTAATTGTTCGTTGAATGGGAAACGCCACGCTTTATCTGACCAAAGCGAAGAAATTAATATTAAATACAAAGTATACGCTAGAATCATTCCCCCAACCGGGAATCGAACTCACAATCAATAACGTTTACAGTCAGCCGCTGGCCCACTTTATACGCAATGTCTCAATATCACGCGAAAAGTCAACGGAGTGTCTTGACACTAGGTTGTCTCTAACTACCCTGCTATGCGGGATAAAGCGTGAAGTTGCCCTTTAATTACAATTTCTTAGTGTTTTTTGCAAATAAAAAGATAATATTCATCAAACTCATTATATTTGTATATAACATATTTACATAATAACTTAAAAGAAAGTTTACTTAGCGATATATATGTAATGTTATATATCGATACTGTTAAGTTCATTGTTTAATCCCACCTGAAGCCGGGTGAGACCTTTTGTTAGGGACTCCGCCAGTTCCTCACATAAATTAAAACTGGGACCCGCTCCTGGGAGGACTCCTCTACTATTTACTGATTTTATTGCAGTATGTCGGGAGCTCTCCACCCATTATCGTATATTAACACTAAATAAGATTGAAACGGGATCGCAAAAATGCATGGAGGCCATGAATCCGTGATTTAATAAAAAAAACATTTAAAAAAAACCATCTGATACTAACTCCAAATTGTATTTCAATATATATATTGCAAGTATCATTAGATATAATAAATTTATATATAGACATAAACAACAATACATTCGGTTATGGATTCGGTATGAGAAAAAAAAAAAGTTTTAAATATCATTGCTCCAATGAAATCGAATCCACGACCAATGGCGTTTACAGTCAGACGCTGACTACATATATGTGTATATATATATATATATATATATATATATATATATATATATATATATATATATATATATATATATACAAACTCCTCTTCACGTTCAGTGTTTCTTTTATTTTAAATTGGTTAATAAATATAAAGTATTTTGTTCGACATAATGATAGGAATTATAGTTATATATTTTTAATAGCCTTAAGCCTGTTGATTGTTATTATATATAAAGGTCCATGACATACTGCAAGAAAAGAAGAAAATTCAAAATTAAAAGCTTCTAGAACGAGTAGATGAGAACTCCCAAAAAGGACTCTGTAGGAGCGGGTCCTAGTTTTAATAGTTTTAAGGAACTGGAGGAGTCCCTCCAAAAGGTTTCATTCGTTGATCTTTTCACTTGTTAGTGCTCACTGGTTGCCAGTGTTGGGAGTCGCAGCAAATTATATACTTATTTATATATTCTTTATTGCACAATAAATTTGTACATTACACGGGCTTAGCGCTAATAAACATTCTCACCTAGCCAACCTAGTCATATGGGAAATTTATCTGTGTATGTATACTCACATACAAACATACATATGTACATATATAAATTAAATAATTTATAGATAAATATTTAAAAAGGACTCCTTCCAGACATTTGAAGGCCTCCCGGGAGGGAGCCCTTTGGCTGGATACGGGGCAAGTAGTTATTTACTAACTATGAAAATAAGCAGGTTGGCATTCTAACTCGTTATTTTTATATATTATGAGGTTTTTCCATTAATATTCTTTAATTCTTCTCTCAACATCGCAGCTTCTTCTTCCATTTCTGCTAAACTTCTAGCAGGTTTCGAGGGATGACCCGCTTTTATTCTAAAAAAAATAATTATTATATAAAAAGAAATATTATTTATGTCTGTGTAAATAGTTAGCTTAACACCTTTGTCCCGCATCAGGGTAGACAGGAAGTATGACAAGACACTTCGTCCTCCACCCTCCGTAGAAACATTGCATTAAGTGGCGGAATTCAACGCCGCGATTTGTCTTACCAGTACAATGGAATGGAAACAATATTAAATATAATCATTCCCTCGAGCGTGTATCGAACTCACAACCGATCGCGTTTACAATCAAACGCTGTTCCACTGCGCAACGACCGGCCTCTGCACTTATTTTTTTATTACAAAATAATAAATAACTCCCTTTCTTTATATATCCCTTACAAATAATTTAATATTTAAAAAAATAAAATCGTACGACTCAATTGTTTATAAAGCATGGACAGTACAGACTCTAAGGACACAGGTTCAAATCCCGCTACGTTCAAATTTCAAAACAGTTTGAAAAATATTAAATTACGTTTTTTTTTACTATTTACAATATTGCATCAAAAATTAATATTAATATATTTAACTTACTGATCGTTTTTCGCTAATTCCAAGTAAATCAAATCATTTTCAATGAAATCGCCCTTTTTTCTTGGCATTATGTGACAGTGCAGATGCTAAAAATAAAACAAAAATAATATACATCTTTTATCGCGCACAGAAAAGTAGTTAGAGACAGCCAGTAGTGTCAAGACACTCCGTGGACCGCTTGCCGAAATCAACGCCGCACTCTTCCCTATCAGAGTGGGGAAATGAAAAAGAATATAAATATAACATAATAACCCCCGAATTGGCATCGAACCTGAATAAGTTGGAAACTTCCGGATCAGTATAAAAAAACCTTCCCTTTAAACATCAAAAACCTCCATTACTCGAAATCTCAACCCCTCTATTAGTCGACATATTTAGTGAGTTTGCTCCAGTGGATAGGCAAGTAGATGCGCTGGTCCACTGGCGCAAGACATTTTGGTACGCATTCTCCCTCCATAACTCCAAAAATTTAATAAGACCTTTATACGTCGAACATAGCAATGTTTTATTTGACAATCTTTATAACTTCATTACTTGAAAATTATTGTGTTTTTCCAATTATAAATATCTATTCTTAACTTTATAGGAATAAATGTCAACCTCTTTATTTTAAATTGAAATATTTTAAACGGATCAATAACGTATATTTTGGTATTCGAAAATATATTTTTGAAAACCTGACGTATGGAACACTTTACAGTAGTCCGTGGTCACAAGTTGAGTCTTTATGTCGAACCAAAACCGATCTGAGCCAAAATCCTCCATAAGTCGAAAACTCAATAACTCGAAAATTTTGGTGTCCCATTTGAAGTTCGACTTATAGAGGTCCTTAGATAAATTATTAATTTTATACATTTTTTATAAGTGGAAAAAAAATTCAAATAATTTCCTTACTTGCACAGTTTGTCCAGCGTCGGGTCCGTCTTGTATCGTGACGGTACAAGATTCAGTGTTGTGCACTTTTTCCATTAACTATGAAAAAAATTACCTTTATGTCTCTTGAAGTCTTAAATGATTTTTTAATTAAAAAAAAAATAAAAATACATATATTGTATTATATTATGTAATTTGTGTTTAGATGGATTCGAACTTGCGTCTGTTCAAATAAATTATATAAAAACTTCTACCTAATTTAATAAAAAAAAACGTTTCCAGCTTTTATCCCGCATATCAGGATAGTCAAAAACAACCTAGTGTCAAGACACTTCGATGACGTTTTACCGCCCGAAATCGAGACATTATAAACTAAGTGGCTAACTCCACGCCGCGCTTTGACTTATGAAATATAATCATTACCCGGAGTGGGAATCGAACCCACAACCAAACGGGTTTACAATCAGACCCTATCTCACTGCACACTGTGAACACAATCGGTTGTGGTTTTGATTCGCAACCGGCGGAGTTATTATATTTAAACTATTTTTATTTCCTCTCACATCTCGTCTCGAATCTGGTGGAAAGATGAGTACGGAGTGTCTTGACACTATGTACTTCCTGTTACCCTGCTATGCGGGATAAAAATCGTGAATCTAAAAACACTCACATTTTGTACGAGACGAACGGTGCTATAGAAATCACCAGCTTCCTCGGCTGTCAAATCTTTGTTCCTTTTAGCTAAGCGCAAAGGCGCTATAAGGACATGACCGGGAATGACACACCTGTGAAAAAAAAACACAATAAACTGCACATTGGAAAAGACCATCGCGTCTCGTCAGCGGGCAGCATCTGACTGAAAACGCGATGATAGGTCGCGAGTTCGATACGCTCGAAAGGAATTATTATTGTAACTAATTTTCTCTAGAGACTTTTTTGCTGTCAAATAATGTTAGTAATGTTAATTTAGTAATTGAAAACAGAAGGTACCCAGTGTCAAGACACTCCGTATTCCACCCACCGCCGAGTTTCATACATTGCGTGTTGAATCGTGGAACTGAAAACTGCGCTTTATGTTACCAGAGCGAAATGAAAATAATGTAAATATGATCATTCCCCCGTGTGAGAATCGAACCCACAACCGATCGCGTTTACAGTCAGACCCTGTCCCACTGTGCCACGACCAGCCTCACTATTTTGCATATATTTTTTAGGAATAAATATTTTTTCCTAAATATAGAAAAATACTTTCTTATGTAATTCGTTTTTTAGAAAAAATAATATATTGTAGAATTGCTGCACAACATTTTTTTATTTCTCCACTCATAATAAGACAAAGCGCGGCGTTGAGTTCCACAACATTTATATTTCATCTTCCCGCGATTGTTCGCAATTTTTTTCAAGTATCTAAACAATCTGTATGTCTATTTGTAATATTTAAATAACCGCTTTTACTAAATGCATATTTATGTAGACGCGGTACAGATAGCAAAATAATTATATACAATTATTGTCTGTCTTTTTGTTTGTTTGTTCGGGATAATCTCAGGAACAGCTAGACCAATTATGATGGGATTTTAACTGGTAGATAACGGATATTACGAGAAGTAATAATAATTAAAGCGACTTTTATTTTAGAATAATAGAATAATGGTCCAGAAATGTTAAATTCCTTTCAAACAAAATCTAAAATGTATTGTAAAAGATATTTAAGTAAAAAAAATCTAACCTCAAATTAACGAAGGCGTACGTAAGTTCACTTTTATAGAACACACACGACTCAGGTATTTTGACGTGACCGAACGTGTATACCGGGCCCGTTGGAGAGGGGGTTCGATTCTCAGTTGATGCAACGTGCTCCTTATGTTCTGGTAGCAAAGTGTTCCGGAGACTCAATGTGTACAGAGAATAGATGTCTGGCCTGAAAAAAAAATAATTAAGCAATAAAAAAAGATATTTTTTTCAATATAGACATACGCGTGTCCAGCTTAAAAAATGGTAAGCAGCGGGATTCAAACCCGCGCCTCTTGGAAACCGTTCAAGCGCTCCGACCGCTAAGCCATGCGTTCTACAGATTAGAGAGAGCTTATGACGTAGACGGGTGTAGAGATGGCTTGGTGCTTAGAGGCGCTAGTACGAGAAACAAGAGGTGTGGTTTCGAATCTTGTTTGGTTGATTATATTACCCATATTATCCATATTTTCTTACGAGTTATTTACCTATATCTCTGAAACTGCTGGACCGATTTTAATGAAACTTGTACTGTTCCCTATGTCGAAGGATACCAACAGAATCATTAGATATGATATTCAATTTTCAAAAAATCCGTGGACAATCTTATAAACGAACACTTACTTAAATAAGCTGACTTGCAATGAAGCCTACATACATATTATTAATTTAGTCGGTTAAAAACAAAAGAAACCCTAAAACGAATTCGAACCCCAAAACTCACCGTTTATGTTGAAACACCGGCATATTTCTCCTCACTTCCTTTATTTTATTCGTTATTTCTAACACCCTGTAGCTTGGAGATGTATCATCACAGTCCACTACCACTTCCCCCCACGGGTCTACTCCCAGGGCGTGACCAAAAGACCGCCTTTTCGGATTATGGTTACCAGATTGGGCTGATGCTATTACGTAGCATTGATTTTCTATCGCACGGGCTCTGAAAATATCTTTATATATATATATATATATATATATATATATATATATATATATATAAGTCACAGGGCACAGCTAGTTATATAGAGCAGTGTGCATAGTGCGGTGTTGAGTTCCGCCATATACCACGAAATATCTCCAAAATGGACGAAAAGTAAAGAATGAAGAAATTGAACTTATTGTTTTCTTTGTTTATAATAGATATATACCTCAACAATGTATGCCAATGTGCCAAGCCAGTTGCGTAAGTAAACGCCGATGGAAACGTTAAAATTTCCGCACCCAAGTTACTTAACGCCGTACTTAGTTCTGGAAACCTCATGTCGTAGCAAATTGCTAGACCTGGAATTAAAAAAGGAAACACTCTACAGCAGACCAAATATATATTACGAATAAATACAATAATAGTGTCTGTTTGTAATATAACAGGTTTTTAACAAAATGTATATGAATATAAAAACATTTTATTTATAAGTATGTATTTTTTATTTAAAAATTAAATTAAAAAACAATACATTCAAATTATTTTAATCTCCTCACTCCGTAAGACGAAGCACGGCGTTAAGTGTCGCCGAACACAAACAGAAACTCTCTCAATTCCCTGCTTTACGTAATAATAATTTTACTTTTATTTAAAGACACAGGTTTTCCACCATAAATTTCATAGAAATATTAACTTGTCCAAAAGTACAGTTTCCTTCATTTTTATAGAAATTCATTCCTTTCGGGAAGAAAGGAAGGTATGACTCCTTTGTATATATATATATATATATATATATATATATATATATATATATATATATATATATATATATATATATATATATATATATATATATATATATAAACTAATGACGCTAGTCCACTGGCGTAGTCCTTGCTTTAGACAACGTTCAAAAATTTGAAAATATCGAGACTCAAACCAGCATCTCTCAGAAACCTTCCAAGCACTCTAACAACTAAACCATACCTTCTCTATCTGGCTACCTCAAACTTGATACGAGTTGATACAAGTGATTTTGTAAGTAATTAAAGTCATACATACCAACTTTTCCTACGGGAGTGTCAACGGGGGCAACAATATGGCTGCCCGGTGTACAAAAGTCACTCTCTTTTAATCTTATATTTTTCTCCGGGATTTCAACATCAAATAAGTGTAGTTTTCTATACGTTTGGACTACAGCGCCCTCGTTATTTATTATAATGTGAGTATTAAATACTCTATTTGGATTGTTTTCATCCTAAAATTATTATTATATAAATTTATTTTATAATAGAAAACCCTTTGACGCGTCAACAACGCGTTACCTTGACAACTCGTATATATTTACATGTATATATGTGAAATACCGAAATCAGTCAACGGAGTGTCTTGAGTGTCAAGACACTCACTCTGTTAAATGCTTGATGGATAAAGCGTGAAGCTACTCAATTTTTTATTTAAAATATTATATAATTAAACAATTATTATTTAAAACGAATGTTAGCATTTAGCACTCCTCTACGTTAACTGTAACTGTGCCAAATTTCATACTACTCAAGACACAAAGTTTTGCTTTACATATTCGCGGTCGCTGAGGTGTATTCATATTATTTCAAATTCTAACCCCGCTTGCCGCTGATGTGAGTTCACCTCACGTTTTTTTCATTTCAAATTCTATTCCTGGTTCACACCGATCTGAATTCACGTCCTGCAATTACTCGTTCAAAACGCGCCCCCATTCGTTTAGTGTTAAGAGAAACTATTTGCATACATACAAGATTGCGGCAACCAGCTTCAGAATTTCATTATATTAAATAGTACTCAGAATCAGAATATATATATATATATATATATATATATATATATATATATATATATATATATAAAAAGCGTGAAGCCAATATATAGGTATTATAACAACCTTCTCATGGACACCACCCATTGAGAGCCACACATTATGACTTGCCGCTAACTCTCTATACTTCTTAACTGTATCACCAGTCAGAATCGATTCAGCTGAACTTATTGTATCTTTTTTATTATCACATACATAATCACAGCCTTCCGGAAAGAAGATCATCTGAAAAATAATTCAATTTATTAGTTATATTATGTGTATATATATAAATATATAAACATATATATAAATATATATATACATATATATATATATATATATATAAATATATATATATATATATATATAGAGTCAGTGTTTGACCACATAGAGCATCCGTTGATGTCTTCTACGATGGCACATCCTTTACTATAAGATAGTTGAAAATTCTATATTTCAAAATGAGTTATTGAAGAGACAATGTCAAAGGTAAAGGGGGTTTTCCTTATGAATATGAACATGCTGGTATCAATTTCTTGTTAAAATTTCAGACATTTCTGTATAGGAAATGATGCTAAATATCTCTAAATCAAGACTCTCTGTGGTCTACTTTTCACCCAATGTCAAGAAATGCAACTTAAGTGGCAGAATTTTATACCATATTTTGTCACATTAAACAAAACATACATGAAAATAAGACTAATCAAATTGAATAACCATTCCTTCAAATGGAGTCAAACCCAGAACCAATAGTGTTTACATTCAGATGCTATCTCAATGTACCTCAATGACCAACATGATTTTGAAACTGTTTATGACTTTTTTTTATAAAACACTTGATTTCTTGTCTTGTTGAGTGACTTGATGCTGGGTCATCTTTGTCTATCCTGCCATGCGGGGTAAAGGATAAAGATGGCTTTTCGTTTAAATTACAAAAAAGAATAGAAGTTCAACCACTTTAAACACACATACACTTGCACTTTACCTGCACATCATCTTTTACAGCGTCACTTATTAACTTGCTGACTACATTCATATTTTGTTCCTTATCAGCTACCGAAGTCATTTGGCATACAGCTGCCCTCTTACTAGCCATTGTGTTGTTATGTCTTTTGATTTCAAAATGTGTTATTCTTCTTAAAAGAGATATTGTCCAATGCTGGAATAATTATTTAATTTTAATTAATTATATATTACATTCAAGTTTCTAAACTTATATAAGAACGTATTTATTTGTCTATTGATAACTGATATCAGAGTTTATCATCTTTTATTTACATTAAACATGCAATTACAGTACTATATTTTATATAATATATTAATATTATTCAATATTCTTACCCGCATGATAAGTTATTTTTATTTAGAGCCAAATACGAAGATAATTAAAAAAATAGCAAATTTTTAAATAAATATAGGATAAACGTACTTGTTAGGAAATTTTCTTCTCATTAATAATTAACGTTTAGTGATAAAAATAAAATACTTCTTTCAATCTTATCAGCTGTTTGTCTACAGAAATTAAACGTCAAACTATATAGATATTGTTATCTGTCACTTCTAGTATATCCACAGATTATCTATAAAGTCAATAACTTGTCAGTCTTTGGACAGATATTCTCTATCTGTTATTGCCGTTAAAAGAAATTGTACAACCCCATAAATGCCTTATAAAGCATTGTGACGTCACGCTGGTTTATTTTAGCTCTAACCACGATCATCATGTTGGTTTTATTTTTGTCCGATAGCAAGTCCGAAGGAGAGCTTTGTTGTCTCTAAGCGGGTCAACAGATGTTCTATATCTTCTTTTATTGTACCTCAAGTTAAATAACGTTTAACCTCCCACTAAGATGCCCTTGTCCCACCGATCCAAAACTAGTCTCATGATATATACCGTGTATATATTGAATGAAAAGAGTAGATATAAACCCTATACACTGACACCTATATATGTCTAAAAGCTTTTCAATTCGACATTGTACGGTCGCTGTATGAGACAAATAAGATACTCAGGTACTCATTAGTTTGAATACATCCCATAATCAGTATTGAAACAGTATTGCCTTGCGAAAATCGACAAAGCAGATATAGAGTGGGATGTTATAACATTGGGCAGCTCTTACAAGAGATGATTTTCGATTGAAAAATTAAAGTCTGTATTTTTATCCTAGTAATAATAGCACTTTTTATATTTGATCATAACGTTAAATTCTAGTCTTATCTACGAATTGGGCCAATTTTCTGCATCAGGCTTTTCTTAACATTTTTTATAATATGGTCATTAAAAGTTAAAATATCCAACGTTAAAAGAAAGACAGCTCTCCTAATGATTATTTTCTTTTGTATAAAAATCGCTTTAGGACGATGCTTCTAGTATAGACCGATCGCGGTTAGAACTGTTGCGTGTCTACAGTTGACAAGAAAGTCAAGTTTCTTAAATCCAAAATTATTGAGCTGTTTAACAAGCATGCGTCATTAAAACTTATTAAAATAAAAACCCGTCCTGCTTTGTGATGTAATGATAATTTTCGTCAAGCTACGGCTAAAAGAGATAGGGCTTTCTTAAAATATAAGAAGAATCGAATGACATCAACTCGTTTGTTTGTAAGGTTGCAAGGAATCAATGCAAAGATGGGTAGAAAATTAAAACGCTAATAAATTTTTAATTTTATGTATTTTAATACATGATTCCTCTCCCGCTGTGAATTTAAAATTTCTAAAGTCCCTCGGTATTGACAAACTCTAACATTCTCCCATCGATACGAACATAAAATTAAAAATAAATCAACATGTCTTCATCTCCTCTTAGTTTTAGTATCAAGGCTTGTACTATTTCTGTAATTCATATTTTGCCAAAGTCACGTTGACCAGCTTTAAAAGTAATTCTATCAATGATATTGATACTAAGAAAACTTTTATAGGTATCTCATCTAAAGCGATAGGTTTGGATAAAATTAGGCGTGTCTAATGTGTGTGGGGCGAAAGGCATTTATTTTCCCTCTTTCCAAAGCAACAAAACCTACGCTTCCATCACATTTACACCCTATACCAATCCTTAATTTCCTATCTAAAATTCTAAAATCCACTATCCACAAACAAATCTTCAGTTATTGGTTAAAATGCATTTTTTTAATCCATTACAATCAGATTTAGAATTGGACAAAGCACTACAACGACTTTATTGAAAGTTACTAAAGACATTAAACTAGCAATCTCATTGCTCTTTTATCCAATGCCTCCAACTTAGCTTTAAAATATGTTTCTTCCCATCTTTAGGGGCGTCAGAAATCGATTCCTATTTTTCAGGCTAATTCTGATTTGCATGATGTGACGGCTGGCGTAACTCAAAGTGGTATTCTATCTTCTCTTGTTTTTTCTATACATTAACTCCATACCTATCATTATAACCTGTCGATACCATCTGTGCGCCGATGACTTAAAAAGCTTTACGAACACGCTGAGGTCGATAATATTGATAAAGCTATTCGAATTTTAAAATTGCACCCTTAACTAAATATCCTCACCACCTCCAATCCTAATAAATGTCAGGCCAATATTATAGGAAGTGCGCGACAACTGGCTAAACTCAATTTTGATAGATTTTGGTTACCTAACCTAGTTTATAAAAACATGGTAATAAATTTGACCACTACCGCGAAAGATATTATTACAGACAATAGACTGACTTGGAGGAATTATATTGCAGAAATTTCTCACAAGATCTATTCTGTTTTGCATTCGATGATGCATTTTAAAATGGTTTTACCAGTGATCACCAAAATTCATCTGGTTGCTTGCTTGATAGCTTGATTACGTTGATGCTTGCTCTTTGGATATAAATAATGATCTCATAAACTAACTATAATGGATTTTTATGTATGTATGACCGCATATCATCTTGGAGGTGGCAGCTTGATTGGCTCAAGTAGCCGATCGCAGGAAGACTAAGCCTAATTCTACCACTTATCAATCTTTCAACTATTCTGACTTTATTTCATTGATAGGTCCTTAGGTTACCAAGCAAATTTTCTTTCCGTACTTCAGGTTTTATGTCGAACTTGTTTGGAGTAGCTGGAATCAGGCACTGGAATAACTTACCCGAATCCATCCAAAGAGCTCCCTACCGTGAGACGTTTAAACGTCTTGTAAAAGTTTGTTTTCTTTTTCAAAAAATCTTAGTTATCATTTATATAAATATTGGTCTGTAAATTAATTAATTTATTTATGTATGTATGTTACTGTATATATACCGGGTTGGCCATTAAGTTATGCGAATTTTAAAAATATATAGAAAAATTACATGGTTTATGAAAGAAAAAAATCAGTGGTGTGAGATCTGGGCTCCGAAGAGGCCACGGAATGTCCCCGCGACGCGATATCAATTTTCTAGTAAACATTTCGTTTAGAACCGCTAAGGACTTAGTCGATATATGAGATGTCGCGCCGTCTTGTTGAAACCAGGTTCTGCTCTTGTAGACTTCAAAATTATACAGTTGCAGGAAGAAAAAGGTATGTAACGTGTTTCGTCATTTTCGAAGAAAAGGGGTCCAGTGATTCCTTCAGCTGACATGGCTGCCCAAACTGTCACTTAAAGCAATGGTCTTTGATGTTTTAATTTAGGACTTTGTTAGGCCTAATACCGACAAATTGGCTTATTCACATATCCTCTTAAATGAAAAAGAGCTTCATCCGAGAAGAGAACATAATTCATTGTCATTTGGTTTCAATTTCTGGACTAATTGTTAACTAGTTTATGCGAGTGAAACTTAAGATCTTTTGCGAAAATACGCCTTAATTCTTGATATATTAATTAAATACTTGATGTATTAATTAATTGCTAAAATACGCCTTAATTCTTAATATTAATATTAATATATTAATTAATTCTTAATTCCTGATATAGTGAACTCAGTTAATCTATTTCGGGTTGATAACTGGGCAACACACCGTACGGACGTCACGACTTCCCTTACAGTTTCTTCCGTTCTTATTGACGTTGGACGCCTCGCAGGTTTTTGATCCGGTGTCGAACCCGTAGACTCAAACTTATTGACCCACGATATGAAATCACTTTCACTAGGACATTGATTTAAATCTAAACTGAAATCAGAGCAAAATAGATGCCGCACAACAGTGCACGAATCGCCATTTTAAAAATAATAAGACTTTAACAGAACGCACACTGCTCACCAGTGAAACGCTCCATAGAGATTAAATTTCCGAGAATCAAGCTACCTATCACCATTACCCACGTTCCGCTCCCGCGTCCCTTTCCTAATCAATCCGATTTTGAATTCGCAAGCCTTTTGGGCCCACCCTGTATATGTATATGTGTATACACACCTTTTTTTTAACGTGAGGAAATCGCATTACGGATACCTTCCCGATCAGGGACTCGGGACAGGTTACGTGGGACTCCGGATTGGCAGATGTAGGCCGCCTCGTTTACCCACTAAAACCTCATGGTGCTCCATCTCGGCCACCACTAGTCGAGGTCCGGGAACCCCAATCTTCCGTTACCTCGGCGGCATGTATATGTACACCTACACGTAAATTCCTGACATCTCAAGTTTAGCTGGAAGAGAATACTTATTAGCGTTAAGCCGGCCTATTGTACAAATATTATATTATATATAAATAAATATAAATGTTAAATTCTCTAATTTTTCTGATTGTCTATCAAAGAATTAATATCTGCTCCCTTGTTCTTTATTTTTCTTTGTTGTTCTTTGTTCTTTATTTTTTAACGATTCAGAAAAGCAGGTGTTCAGTCAAGCGTTGATAATATGAATGTGAAAATATAACTATGAGACTCCTTCTTGTGTAGTGATATGAATGTCTCCTAGACGTGATTGCAAATATCGGGCAAAATTCTAACTCCGTGTTCACTCATTGCTTAAAAAGCTTCTATTCAGATGTGGTCTGCTCCTACAGTCACATTTCAAAATGGATGGTTCCCCAAGATTTTGTTCAGTTTGTGAAAGTGTACTGATGCAGAGTGTTTGTGCAGCGATCTCTGAATTCCGTTATTGCTGTTCCATTTAAATCGTCGATAGCCCAGATCTTACCACTGAATTGCCGAGTTATAATTTCATTATATATAAGCCTTTAGTTTCATGTCGCTCTGCGTTTCGATTCAACTATCTTTCCAGTAAATCTCTCTTAAACTGGTAATAGTGATGTCGCATCGCTGAAGTTTCTGCTCTAAAATGTGCAATTTGCCTTTTTTGTTTTATTTAATGTGAGAAAATCGTGTTGCGGATATCTGCTCGATTCGGGACTCGGTTATGTGTACATTGATACCTCAAGGTGCTCCTCCTCGGCCGCCTCTGGCTGGGACCTCGGGTACACCCTGATCCTTTCGTAGGTTCTGTCAGCGGGAGCCAGCTAAGCACGTAGCGGTGTCAAGGGTGGCGGGTCAGCCTCGACGGCCTGCTTACGGCTTCCCGCGCCTTCTTCTGTGGTGCTGTCTCTACTTGCTCCTCAGACATTGTGCTAGCCCTAGTGTTCCATGGCAGGACTCCAGCATACGCTACATCACCGGAGATGGTCTGGTACCTCCGTATCGCCCGGATGGCCATCACCCTCTGCACGCGCCACAGCAGGGTGTTATTTTGCCGATCCAAGGCATCCACGCACAAAGGCGTACCGTAGAGGGCCATCGACCTGACCATTTCGGTGAACAGGCGATGCGTCAAGAAAAGCGTCGTCCGTTAGTATTGGGAAAAAGGTGCGCCAAGTTTGCTCCTGTTTTCAACAATTTCAGGGCCAAGATGGTAAACTAGCCCCAGAAGTTCCGCTTTAAGCTCCGCTTGACGTCAATTTGACTCCGCTCACGATGTGGGCAAATTCACTGAGGATGGTAGTATAACACCTCAGACTTGTTGAGGGCGACTTCCAACTCCAACCTACGAATAGACCCGACGACATCGGCCATTCCTGCCGTGGCCAAAGTAGCTGCCTCCCAAAATGTGCTCTGCTGCGCCAATACGATGGTATTATCGGCGTAGCTGAAGACTCTAATTTGCCCTAATCTAAGAGTCCTCATATGTCACATGAATTCCAAGTCTTACCTGGTTACCTATATTTCCTTGGCAGGTAGGGCAGCAGTTAGGCTAACATGCATTTTTTTTGTTTTGCGTTTTATCATTCAACTCTCTTGGAAAAAGCTATCCTGTTTCAATTCAATTCATTTGAAATCAGTGCCTGTAGAATTCTGTTAGTGAACCGATGCAGAACATATGATTCTTGTGCTTCACTACTGTAGTGGTGGCCACCGCTACCCTCCACTAGTATTTAGGTACTACGCCCCTTTGGCTCGTCTTCTGCTGGTTGGACTATAACGACAAATGTTATCTCCGCTCTTATCCACCATTGAGGTCTTCACCTTCGACATCAAGCTTCGCGTTATATCCCGCCGAAATGCGTGCCTGCTGAACTTTGCCATTTATCCACTCCGGGTTATTGATGAAGCCTAAGATGACTGCGCTTGGACGCGCCAGATGGGAATTGCTCAAGTGGAAATTAGAAAAGATATTTGTGTTCTTCAATGGAGCGGGTTAATAGACGTGTGTAGCCCCACGCTAATAAAATTTTGAAAATCTTCCATACACTTACAATGTTTTTAATATAATATATTAAAAAATAATAAAGAGAAAATAAATCGTCATCCCATTTAACATATTATTCACAATATTTGTTCAAATCATTATTTTCTTTTATTTAGTTTAAAGCAAAACTTCAATAGTATAGTGTAGTAATTATAAGGCTTTATTTAGCTAAAAACTCTTACAAATAATTAATAACATATACGTATATAAATATGCTATATATAAATATAAATTTAAATAAGTTTTTCTTTAAAACATCACCTTATCAAAATTTCCGAACGCATCTCATCTAGAAAAATCTGACTTGACTCTTTTCATATATCCATTACTAAAGTGTCACTTGATGTTAAAAATAAACACCAACTGTCGACTATATCACAAAGAAAAAAAGAAGTTATCTTGAAATAAATAAATAAAGGTGACACAAATAAACGAATATTAAAATGAGTGAAGATAATAAACAGCCGGCGGAGGTAGGTTTGTTTTTAAGTATAAACTTCTTATTGAGTGAAAGTGGATTCTTGATTTTGAGGTTTCAGAATTGATATGGTAGAAATAATTTAAATTCTACGCTAAAAATAATGCTTTTATGATTTTAATTGTTTTTTAATTGATAATCATTTTAAAATTCCTGAGTACTTTCTTTTTTTACAAATTAAAATAAATTAACTTATTTAATAAAGACAATTCACCTCTTTATTGTACAAATATTATATTCATAAATAAAGTATAAAATTAGTTTCAAATTTAAATATGCTTTCCATGTATGATATTTTTTTAAAAAGCTATTAAGCCTTTGTGAAGCATTACAATGTTTTATTATATGATTTATATTTATATAACTTAAATAATTAAATGATTACCTAAAAAATTACTCATAGTTCTTATTATAGCTAATGCTCGTTAATTGAATATCTTTAAACTTTATAAAACTTATACAACATATATGTTGCAGGCTGTGAAACCTAAAATTAAGCATGACTGGTATCAAACAGATGCACTAGTGGTAGTTACAATTTTGCTCAAAAATGCACCTGCTGATAAAGTGAAAGTTAATTATGGTGATAAGAGTGTAAGTATTCTTTTTTCTTTATTTCTATGTTAATTCTTTGCTTCATATATATATTTTTATAAATTCTTCATATAAATATTTGTTTAAAAAAAATTACCTTAATAAAATTTTATATTAATACATTAGTTACCAATTATATTAATATAAGTGTTACAGTATAAATAGCAATGTTAACAATTAAGTAAACAAGTAGAGCACGAAAAATCTCTACAGTGATTAATTTGGAACCTTGTTAAGTCAAACCTTGACAATTAACATCTTCCATATCCCAAAAGGATGTTTTGTGTTTTCCATTCATACACCAAGGAGGTTGAAATTGTAAATAATGGAGGTTTCATTACTTATAATTTCAACTTAATATTAGTGAAAATACTCAGTGAGTTGCTGCAAGCCATTTCAGGACATATTTTACCTCCATTACTTGAAATATTAAATTGGACCTCTGTACCTTTCATTATCATCAGCCGGAACATGTCTACTGCTACACATAAGCCTCTTCCATAGCAGGCCAGTTGGAACGGCTGCATGCCTCCCACATCCAATGGTTACAACCTTTACAACTCCATTATTTGAAAATTACTAAAAGTTCAAACAAAAATTAGTTACCAACTTCAACAATATACGTAAAATGTATCCATGTTTTGATATTTATGTTTAATTATAAGACAAGAATATAATTTTCGACACTGCAACTTGAATTTTGAACTTATTTTACATCTCTTAACTCAAAATTGCATAAGCATGAACACAAAAAAATGAATTTTTTGATGTTTCTTTTCTATTTGACATGAGGAAATTGTACTGTATATTTTATTGCAAAAAACACATATGTAAAATTCTATGTAAAGTTCTCTCATATCAAGTAACAATTTTGCTCGCGACTTCATATGTGTGAAATTAAAATCTCTAAACCTTTATTTTATAATTCTAAAGTAAAATTAGCTCAACACACTTAATATTAAACCAGCTTCAGCCAAACAGACAGACGGACAAAAATTGAAAAAATATTATTTTGATATAATTGTGTATCACTTATGTGCTAAGTAATCATATGCGAATAGCATACAGCTTTTCAGATATGCCTTTCTTTTAGGCAGAAAGCAGGGAAGTCGAGTGTACTGACTCCAGGTTTTCTATGACCCTGTTAAAAAAAAAGTTTTTTATGTCAAAACCATGAAGTGGCTTAAAAAACCTTAATTTATAAACTCTTCTGTTTACAGCTGTCAGTCTCAAGCATAATACCAAATTCAGATTCAGAATATAGTTTAGAACTAGAATTGGCCCATGAAATCATACCCGCAATGTGCACATATGTAGTGTCTCCATCTAAAATAGAAATCAAATTGAGAAAGAAGGAGGGATTGCGATGGAATGCTCTAGAAGGAGAAAGTCAAAGAGAAGAAGTTAAAGCTATACCACAAGGTAAATTGGCTCATTTGTTATTTGTTATAGATATTCAGATGTTATGGATGCGAGTAATATTTCAAATTTTGAAATAAAACTATTTAATATGTTGTACAAAGGTACCGGTGACCACGGACTACTGTATAGTGTTTGAAACGCCATGTTTTCAAAAATATATTTTGAATACCAAAATATACGCGATTAATCCATTAAAAATAGTATTCAAAACTTATATTTTTTTCTTATATTTATTAATTGTTAATACAATGATTACAAGCGGCCGGTCATGGCGCAGTGTGACGGCGTCTGATGTTAAACGCGACCGGTTGTGGGTTAGATCCCCACTCGGGGAGTGATAATATTTAAATTATTTTTTACTTCCTCGCTCTGATAAGACAAAGTGCGGCGTTGAGCTCCACCAGTCAACAAAGTTCCACCACTCAAGTGTCTTGACACTAGGTACTTTCTGTCTACCCTGCTATGCGGGATAAAAGCGTGAAGCTAACAGTTGCTTACATCAGAACTTTAGACATTGTGCGTTGATTGGCAGATCATAACGCCGTGCTTTATCTCACCACAGCGAGGAAAATGAGAACAATTAAAATATAACCATTTCTCCAGGTGAAAATCGAACCCATAACCGATCGCGCTTACATTCACATGCACTGCGCTGTTTTAATATATTACTTTAATATAATTGGAGTTTGGTGTTTAACCTTAATCGAATCCATATATATATATATAACAGGTAAGTTGTTAGACATTTTAAAGGGGAGTGATTTTGGGAGTGAGTACGAGGGGCCCTCATTGGTACATGTATATTAAAATTCTTGCTGAGGACAATCAATTCGGTTACCGAAAATTTTGGAAAACATAAAATATTCATACTTTTTGTATTAAATTGCAGCTGTCATTGACGCCTCCGGACCACAGAAACCACCAAAGCTGTTCAAAAAAGACTGGGATAAGATAGAGAAAGATATTAAGAAGATGGTATGTATGTTTGTTTTGGCTAACTTGTTAATTTATATGCAATTATGTTTAGTTTTAGTTCTAGTGAAATTGACTGTAGGTTCGAATCCAACTCGAGGGAAAGATTGGGGATACATTTATTTTTGTTATTGCAATCTTGTAGAAGAAGAAGAAAAAACGCCCTTTCCGGCGTTAGATTATTACATGTTAAAGTGAAGGAAATGAACACCGCGATTCGTCTTACCACGGCGAATAAAGGAAATATTTTAAATTTAATTGTTCCTTTGAGCGGAAATCGAACCCACAACTAATCGAATTTACAGTTAGACTGATTTAAATTTATAATATACTAAGACCTAAATTGTATGTTTTTTTTTATAAAAAAATTATTACACCACAGATTGAGGCCGGTCGTGGCGCAATGTGACAACGTCTTACAATAAACGCTATCGGTTGGGGGTTCGATTCCCACTCGTGGGAAAGATATTTTATTTCATTTGCTGCCTCTATGATAGTACAAAGCGCGACGTTGAATTCCGCCATTCGACGGGCAATATGGTGAATTTGGCGGAATGTGGAGTACGGAGTGTCTTGACATTAGATACTTCCTGTGGATCCTGCTATGCGAATAAAAAGCGTCAAGCTAAAAAAAATGCACCACAGACTGCGTCTTCTATATTCTTTTCCTTATTGTTTTATTATCTCTCATGTGAATGTAATTATAGTCGGCTACTTAGATATACGATTTTATTCAAGCTTGCTCCATTTTCATATAAACTAACGCACAAGGGTTTCCGGTAGAGATCTTTTTTAGATATAAATTAGTCTATGTTTACATTGTTTTCCTGTTATATTTTAATTTTTTGTTTCCTATACAGTACATGAGTAAATAAAAAAAATGCTAATGAAAAAAATCAGTCTATTACAATGATACTGAAAATAACTATTAACATAAAAAAAATAACGCTGAGTTTCTTGCGTCTGTTCGTCTCAGATCAATAACTTGAGGCATTACCTTTAGTGAAGTGACAAGTGGTAAATTATTTTATGTAAATAAAAAATTCTTTTGCTCCTCTATAATGTAGACTTAATGCCTTTTTTAACATAATATTGAAGCTGCTTATATATGTAGTATATAGAGACTATAGAGAGGGAGCTTCTCTAGTTTCATGAGAGCCTGGTACAACTCTCTTAATTATTTGATACACTTTTTGATTATATAAGGTCAATGGAGTGTCTTGACACTGGGTTCTCTCTGACTACCCTGCTATGCGGGATGGCGCGTGAAGCTGATTATATATGTAGTATATAGAGACTATAGAGAGGGAGCTCCTCTAGTTTCATGCGAGCCTGGTACAACTCTCTTATTTATTTGATACACTTTTTGATTATATAAGCAGTCAATGGAGTGTCTTGACACTAGGTTCTCTCTGACTAGCCTGCTATGTGGGATGGCGCGTGAAGCTGATTATATATGTAGTATATAGAGACTATAGAGAGAGAGCTCCTCCAGTTTCATGCGAGCCTGGTACAATTCTCTTATTTATTTGATACACTTATTTAATATATATATACAGACAACGGAGTGTCTTGACACTAGGTTCTCTCCGACTTCCCGCTGTGCGGAATAGTGTTTTTTTTTATTTTTAATAATAATATTTAATTTTGACACTGCAGGAAGAAGAGGAGGCCCCTCAAGGTGATCAGGCGTTGAATGCTCTCTTCCAAAAGATATACGGGGAAGGTTCAGATGAAGTGAGACGAGCAATGAATAAGAGTTTTGTAAGTATTATTCTTAATAAACTTAGAAAATTATTATATATGTACGTATTAAATTGTTAAAACGGCGAGATTTGAACCTGCACTTCCTGTATACGTCCTAATGCTTATAGGGTTTTAACATATCTTAATTAATTGACCGTAATATGGTATATATATATTAGTATGCAAAGGAAAATGTTCTAATAAGCCAAACGGAGGATCGGTTGTGGATTCGTTCCCCACTCGGGGAAGTAATATTTAAATTATTTTCACTTCCTTGCTCTGGTAAGACAAAGTGCGGCGTTGAGCCACCACTCAACACGCGGTATCTGGAATTCAATGGAAAGCGAAGCACGGAGTGTCTTGACACTAGGTACTTTCTATCTAACCTGCTATGTGGGATTAAAAGTGTGAAGCTAAAAAAATAAAATAATTATATTGAGTAAACACATAAATATATATTCACCATTAAGATTTTTTAATTTTTTCCAATTTTTACTATGAAACTATTTTAAACGGTTTAATCGCGTATATTTTGGTATTCGAAAGTACATTTTTGGACACCTGACGTTTCGTAGATCAATTAAGTCGGCTACAAAACTACCCTCTAAGGGCTGATAAAACCATTGGAGTTACTTGAGCGCCATAAAGTGGGTGTAAAATTTCGTTATAATATAACGATAACTGTCAAGTACAAATAAATATAGGTTTAGTGCTTTATAAATTTCTAAATTACTATATGTATTTATATGTGTATGTATATGTTGTGTGTGTGTGTGTGTGTGTGTGTGTGTGTGTGTGTGTGTGTGTATTATTTATTTTAATATTCTTTATTGCACACAAGCTTAAGTTGCAAAGTCGAGTGGGAAATTAGAATGTAAGTCCATAAAAACTATTCGAATCTTAATTTTAAAAAAACATATACATGTATAAATAAATATATTTATATTGTACATGGATATATGTGCATATTTTATTGAATTTTTAGCTTCACGCTTTTATCCCGCATAATAGACAGGAGTAGACAGGAAGTAACTAGTATCAAGACATTGTTCTCTACTTTCTGCAGAATGCCAATGTCTCAAGACAGAGAGTGGAGGAATGAAAAAAATTTGGAATATTTTCATTCCCCCGAGTGGGAATCGAACCCACATCCAATAAATTTTACAGTCAGGCGTTGTCCCACTGCGCCACGATCGGCCTTTTTTTATAGAATTATTTTTATAAGCACCTACACAGTTATCCATGTCAAGTCTGACTTGTAGAAAATTATTTTAAGCCCGCGTTTTGTGTATATTTGTTTAAAATGTGCAATAAAGAATATATACATTTTTTTCATTAATTCACTTTTATCATATCAATTATTTTTCATTCATTCATTCACTCGTTCATTTCATTCCAGGTTGAATCTGGTGGTACAGTATTGAGTACCAATTGGAACCAGGTGGCTAAAGATAAAGTTGAAATGAAGCCACCAGAAGGAGTTGAATACAAAAAGTGGGATTGATTAACTATAGATAAATAATTAAATATATTAATATTATTGTAATTATTGTGTGTTTATTTTTTATCTGTGTACCATGTTTGTATCGGTTTTACCTATTTATGTATGTTACATACACACACAACCAAACTCGTTTATATATATATCGAAAAAAAATTTTTTTTTAAAAAAATCCTTATGAAAATTTAATGTCAACTATTTCAAGAATAGGGTCATTCATAAATTACGTCACTCGAATTTCATAACTTTTGGACCCCTTTCTTGTTCCTTCCCTTTCCTTTTGTGAGACCAATGATAACCCTCCCCCTGCCCCTGGAATCAAATAAATAAAACATCTCGATGACATCCTGCTGGATGACATACTTAGAGGAGGCAGATTGAAAAGTTCTGGATAAAGGAAACACGTTAACGTGATATCGGCTTTACGCTTTAGAAAATAATGCAACACGTCGAGAAACACATATTCATATATCCCCTTAAACCGGTCATATAGAATTGAATACTGTCTTTAAAAAAGTGCATGGAGATGAAAGGCACTCTTAACAAGGAGGGGAAGTTATTGTTTTAAAAGCAGCGGCAAATGGTCACGCTATAATTACCTCCATTTTGATAGAAAGCCAGAGCACTTAATCAATTACAAAAACGACCAAACAATATCGCAGGTAGACTATATATTAGTATATTAGTATACATTGGACAAGTTACGAATTGCAAAGTAATTCCAGGAGATTGTGATACCCCAACACCGTATTATTGGGATGGGTATGCCCTTTAAGAATACTGCCGAAGAGAAACCTCTTCAAACTCTTGAGCAAATGGTAGAGACTAAAAGGAGTAAGATTGCCGAATTCTGTAATCAGCTAACTAACGTAAAAGCTGACACAATCAGATTTTATATGGGATTGATTTAGCATATCAATTACAATACCTGCCAATGTTACTCATTTTTTGTATAGAAAAAGGAGGCAAACGAGCAGAAGGGCCTCCTGATAAGTAAGCTCACTTTAAATGAAACTATTTTAACCGGATTAATCGCGTATATTTTGGTATTCGAAAATACATTTTGGACACCTGACATTTCGAACACTTTACAGTAGTCCGTGGTCACAGTGGTCTACCTGTGAACACGGACTACTTTAAAATATACGCGATTAATCCGGTTAAAATAGTTTCATTTAAAACGTATAAAAATCGCGAAAATCAAAGATCTTATTAATTAAATTCACCTCGGCCTATGGACATCCACAACATTGGAATCGTGGATGCGTTGCCGGTCTTGGGATGAAAGTGAAAGAATATAGTGTAGTGAACTCGGCAGCTAAAACTGTCACCACATTTTAAGGTAAAGGATAAGTGTGAATAGGGAAAGCTGGCTTACATATATAGAACCGGAACACATCATCAGATACTTGGCGGATCGTTTTTGTTATGATATTGGTTGCGAGCCAGTCGAATGACTAATCTCCTACCACCAAATTACCAAGATACTCGCTTCTTACGAGATGCAACCCAGCGGCGGGGGAATTCTAATCTACCGTACCCCTCACAGGAAACTACGAACTACTCTTGGCCGTACAAGTGGTTTTAAAAAGAGACGTAAAGAAATATGGCGCGACCAGCCAATAAGACATCTTTAATATCTTGCAGCTTACGCTCAGCATCAATTAGAAACTAAAGAAGGCCAGAAATTCATTTATAAGCTAGCAAAGGAACATAGTTAAACTTATAGAGAAGTAACGCTGCGTGTAAAACTGCCAACGGTCCTAATGGTTGACTTGTTGTATAAAGACAAAGATCTCTTATTAGCCTGACATCACTATTATCACCAATTACTAAATCCAAAAATTCTACACAGAATGACGTCCTTCAAAAAAGTATTAAATTCATACCATCTACATTCTTTTTTTTTAACTTGAAGAAATCGCGTTACGAATACCTAATTGGGGACTCGGAACAGGTCATATGGGACTCCGGATTGACAGATACAGGCCTCCCCGTTTACCCACTAATCTCCATATCATCTTACAGTGCTCCTCTTCGACCGCCACTGGACGGGACTTCGGGTACCCTTCTTGTTTTGTCTGGTTTTAGATAGTTACTAGAAGCATTCCTGGTAGGGAAACATTAGTTACACGTTGGTGGCTTAGAGTTGAGTGATGCTTAAATATAGGGCCAGTATGCGATCATTATAAATGTTATTCTCTGGAAATTTACAATATAACATACAACACAGAATCGCCACTGCGTGGTTAAAATAGCGAGAAGTCTGTACTGTCACCTGCGACAAGAATATGTCGGTCATATTTAAAGGTTTAATGTATAAAACGACAATAAGACCAGTTCTAATATATATCGAAAAATTGGTTGTTACCCAAAAAAACAACCGTGCTATCCAAGTAGGTGAAATGAAGATGTCAAGAGTAAGTGTGACATGATCAGGCTTGGCTTAATTGCAAAAACTCATGCGGGAAAGCCTTAGAGGGCGCGACATCGCTGACAAAATGCAAGATAGTCGGCTGCCATGATATGGCCATGTAGAAAGAGGCTTCCTTAACTTGACTAGACATCGAAAAACTGGCACTAAGCTTTGAAGACATGGCGGAAGGTGAGAGGATGGAGCCTAGAAAAGGATGTAGTGCGAAAGGTTAGAAGGTTGTGCAAATCATTGATAATTACGTTCTGGAAGGAGTGAAATGGAGGAGAAAAATAGGGTAAGCTGACTTCGTTGCCATGTGGGACCACACTCGAAAGAGAAAGAGATATAGATATTTTTTGTAATGAATCTATTTTATTATATAAATTTATTCTCCTCACTAACTCAATATTTAATTTTTATTATAACACAGAACATAAAGTAAAATTACGTTACTGCAAAAAAATGAAACGCTAATTTCATGTCACATTGACTTTGACATTTATGCCAATTCAGATTTGACGTTCACCTTAACAATAATAATATTATTGAATAGTAATATTTAATATAATCTTTTTAATTTAATATTTAATAAATCTTGTGATTCTATTCTATTGAAGATTAAACTTCTTAACATTGGCAAAGCAATAAATTTATAATATATAGAAAAAGAAAAAAACACTAGCCCTTTCCTTTTACATATAAATATTACTAAAATATTGGCCTTTTTCGTACGTATAATACAAGGTTAAAAAAACTATTGGAAGTAAAAAAAATAAAATGCCGTCTGCAGATGTTCTAGAAGCTACAAGGAGATATTTAAATTCACATAATATATTTGTTACGGACACATGGTTGGCTGAGTAAGTAATATTTTATTTGAATGGGTACAATTGTTTTTTTTTTTAAAATTACTCTATTTCAATTTTCAAATGTTTTATTTCAATGTTAGGAAAAATAAAGGTTTGGAATCAATAATTATTTATAATATTTTAACAGTAAAAATCCAATATATTCTTTATTACTTAAGGGTATTATTTAAAAATTCTCTCTTAGCAACACAACACCTCTCCTATATTTTTAATTACAGAAATATAGATAAATGTCATTATTGAAACTCACTAAAGCCAAAAAATGTGGTTATATCATAAAATAACTCTGTTATAAATTAATTAAATAAAATTATAAATAATATTCAATTAATATATGTTTTTTTTTATATTATAAAGCATATACTACATATATATTTTAAAATATATCTATTTTAAAATATAAGTAGATGTCCTCAAAGATTCGCATAGTAGAAAAGCTGCAAAAGACACAACAGTTGGTCTTTTTATAATATTCAAACTTGAAAATTATTTAAAAAACACACTAACCCTATTTTTTTAGCTTCACATGTTTTCCATCCTGTGTAGCAGGGTAGACAGAAAGTATCTAGTTAAGACACTCCATACTTAGCTTTTCACCAAATCTGAGATATTGCATATTGAGTGGTGAAATTCAACTCCATACTTTGTCTTTTTGTCTTACAAGAGCAAGGAAGTGAAAATAATTTAAATATAATCACTTCCCTGAGTGGGGATTGAACCCACAACCGATAGCGTTTCAATCAAATGCTGCCCCACCGCACTATGACCATCCACTTAAACCTGTTAATTTTTTAATATAGTCATTTTATATGAATAAGGTTTTATGATTAAGGTTGGTGAAATTAATATGAGATGTGTAATATATTAAGGGACAAATGGGCATTGGTGTAAATTTCAATCAAGTAAAACAAAAATTTCAGGGGTCTTGAATATTTCCAAGAAAATTTATCGGAGAGGAACATAAATACAATACAAAGTAATATCAAGGAACAGTATTATTTGAACGACTTGAGGGACACTTCCCGCGGATCTCTGCCCAAGAACTTGAATTTGAAAAAAGAAATTGTACTGCCAAATAAATATATATTGCAAATTGATTCTATTATTGATATTGGTATGTAGAAAAACTTTTATTTATTGATTATTTTTTTTAATAATCAAAAATTAGAATGCCTTAAACAAGTTTACAATAAAATCATTAATATATAAAACAGGGAGATAGCGCTTGACTGTAACGCGATCTGTTGTAGGTTCAATCTCCACTCAGGGGAATGATTATATTAAAATTATTTTCACTTCCTCGCTCTGGTAAGACAAAGTGCGGCATTAAGTTCCACCACTCTACCTGCAATTTCTGAAATTAAGTGGAAAGCGAAATACGGAGTGTCATAGCACTAGCATACTTTCTTACTACGTGAAAAAGCGTGAAGGTAAAAAAAAATATCATTTAAAATTAATCCATTTTTTTAATTTCTTATTAACACTCTTTGGACACAGGTCCATATGATTTTTTTAATTATAATTTCTCCTGTATATATTAAAGTGATTAAGCTTATAAGACTTATAGAGGCCGTAGTGTCTCTGTGTGTTCCCTAAGAGAGTCCAGGATTTATCTAAGATTTATATATTTATTTCAGAAGTCATGTGCGAAGTTTTTTTAAATAATATATTGCTGGTAAAGAAAGCTATCCTATAATTATGAAAGCGAAACTATTCTCCACTTTCTGCCTGAATTCCATATATAGTATGTGCAGTGGCGGAACTCAACGCCGCGTATTGTCCTACTAGAGTGGGGATATAAAACTAATTTAAATATATTCATTCCCACCAATGGGAATTAAACGAATAAGCGTTGCTTTTACTTCTCGCTTCTTTAGACAGAAAATACGTAGATCGAGATACTTTACACCGCATTTCGCCGAATTCGAGACATTACGTATTGGGCTGCGAATCGCCGCGTTTTGTCTTACTAGAGCGGGGAAATGAAAAATAATTTAAATATAATCATTCCCCGAACTCACTAACCCACAACGGTAGCTTTTACAGTCAGACACTGTCCCACTGCGCCACGGCCGGCCTCACATGTTGCGTTTAATCACCAATCACTATATTAATCAAATTACTAAATAATTTGTACTATAATATGAAAAATAATTATCATATAGGGTAATTGTAGAATACCTAGTGTCAGGTCAGTAATTGTCTTTCTAATTACTACTCGAAACAAAAATACATTAAATGTTGAGTTGGAACTCTTTTCTTTGTCACTAAAACTAGGAAATAAAAAAAAAGACAATCTGGAAATCCATCGTGGTTCAGTGAGATCGTCTGTATGTAAATGAGATTGGGTATGGATTCGATTCCCGCTAATGTAAATGATTTTATTTAATTATTTTTCGTTATTGTACGTTGGCGGTTAATGGTACTCGTGTCCGGAGAACGTACCATCTTTTCCTCAACACATCCTATTTATGTTCTCCGTGTGATTCGTAACAAGTAACAGTTGAGTGTTGAGTATTAGGCGGCGTTTAATTACCCAAAATAATCCAGACGATACTGCACAGTGAAGGTAGGGAATGACATGTCAGTCACTAGCCGTAAACTCGTGGCCTTCGCTTCGTGTCGATAGGATGCATGGCTATTGAGAAGACCGGTCTCTAGTGCCATTACAATGTACCTGGCGAACGTTGTATATATAGCTTCACGCTTTATCCCTTTTGGGGTAAACAGAGTCGACGGCGGGGCAAACGCTACGGTCTCTGATTACCTCTTCTGCCTCGTCCACAGTCCTCAACCTCTTCATAGACGCCCTTCAGGGGATCTTCATGCTTTTTACGTGACCTTCCTCCAGTATCATTGATACTGTGTTTTCGAAGGTCAACCAAGGTCTCCCTCGACCTCTCTTGCTCATCTCATAGTCGAACCCAAAACAAGATAAAACCTTAGCTCAAAAAATGTTTTATTGTGGCGTTTAATAGACCACCATTACAGTCTTTGAAATTAACTACGAATAACTTTCTGAACACACACAGTAGACCTTCAAAAATTTTAAACAAAATCCTCCATTTTGGTCTAAACACTAGGTTCTCTCCGAATACCTTGCTAAGGTATTTAAATGGGAAACGGTTTTTTTTTGTTATAACAATTCCTTGGAGCTCCTAACTGATGATCAGCGTTCACCGTCACTTTCGTTCCAGGCAAACCCGCCTACCAACAATATATGGAACTCCAGAAAGTAGACTTGGATGACATTGAAGCTACTAAGACGTACGAGGAAAAAGTACCAACATGTCGGTAAGCTACTTTTCTTTTTTTTCCCCATTCACGCTTTATCCCGCAAAGCAGGGTAGTCGGAGAGAACCCAATGTCAAGACACTCAGTTCTCTGTTTTTTTGGCTGGATTGGGAACGTTGTGTTAAGTGGCGGAACACAACTCCGCGCTTTATTATACGTGATTAATCAGTTTAGAATAGTTTCATTTAAAATGTGTATAAGTTGCGGAAATTAAAGGTCTTAATTGCCAATATGGGCCCATATCAGCAAGACCTTAGACTCTACACAGGAGTTTTAAAAACTACCTGCATTATGACTATTAAAATCCGCCATTTTGTTCAGTAATTTTATATATACAGTAACACTCGTGTGTATCATTTGTAGACATCAGTTCAAGGGTTTACCAGTTACAGAGGAACATAGAAGCGGACACATGTACACACTTACATACACTACACGCATTTCTGTCAATAGGGGGAAACGAAAATAAATGAAATATTCCCCCAAACTTGAATTCAACCCACAATTATTGTGCTTATAGTCAGACTCTTAAATATATTGGCGTTAGTTTCTTTTGATGTAATTTCAGAATGTTAAAATTAAATATGACAGACGGCGAGCAAGACGTCGTTGGAATTGAATACAGGACTATCAGAAGTTTAAACGCAAACATATCACCTGGGTTCAAGATTCTGATAAAAGGTAAAAGAGGATGGACACAGTGGACCTAGTGTTAACACACTCCGTTTACGACTTTTCACCTGAATTCCAGACATTTGCTGAAACTCAACGCCGCGTTATGTCTTATCAAAGCAAATAAATGAAAATAGTTTAAAAGTTGTTGGAAATATAATCATCGTTGCCTCAGACTCTGAGACAAACTCAGTTACAAAGCGTTCGTTTTTTTTTCAAGTGGTAAATTGATGTAGATGACATTTTATTTCTCTCGTGCCTCATTCGATATTTAAACACACAACCACTTCATTTACCATTATGCCGTTCTACTGTATCGTAATGGCCTTGAAAAAGAAAATTGTTTGGAAAATATTTAGAAAAATGTATATAACATTCCCCAGGTTGAAACTGGCGCCAGTCAAAAATAAGCACATAATCCTAGGTTAACCTGATTACAGAAATTTTGAGTTGCTTTGCCTGACATTGGCACCAGTTGCCTGTTTTTATTTTTTGACCGTCGCCTTCTCCCTTAAATGCGCCAGATGGCGGTCACCTTGGGGGAGCTGATCACCTACACCCTTAGTTCAGGTAGGCACGTGCAGGACACTCCCACACGCTACTCCGAGCGAGCTGTGGAAAGTGACTCACCACCCTCGACTCTGCGACGGGTGAGGATATATTCTCCCTCACAATAATCTCTCCTGACTCATTCCATTATGTCAGAACAAAGTGACAATGCTCTCCGTTCTAACTTAACAGGGCCAGTGATATATAGAAATGGATTTTTATTACTCGAAGACAAAAATTGTCAGCCCCTCGACGGTGAAGTAGATGTTTTGATGCAAAATAACTCCCAGAAAATGATGTTGGAACAACGTCTGCGGTTATTTGGTAAATTCTATTTTAATTAGATTTATTTTTTATTACATTATCTTAAAATATGTACCGATATATATAAATCTTGATTTACTGAATAAGACAGACAAATGTTATAGTTTTTTTTTGGCTTCTCTTTTTTATCCTGGACATAACAGGGTGGAGAGCACCTATGTACCTAGTCTCAAGACAATTCTTACTCCAATTTCCACCGAATTCAAGACGTTATGTGTTGAGTAGCGGAACTCATCGCCACGCTTTGTCTTACTAGTGAAAATAATTTAAATATAATCATTCGCCAGAGTGAAAATCAAACCCATAAGTGCGCCCGGCTAGTATCCGAATGAAAACCCGATCGGAACCTGCACTGATAAGACAAAATGCGGCGTTAAGTTCCAACACTCAACATGCAATGTCTCGAATTGGGAAAGCTGGGTACGGAGTGTCTTGACACTAGATACTTCCTGTTTACCCTATTACGCGGGGTCAAAGTGTGAAGCAAAAAAAATATTATTACCTAACTCGACTTTTACGTCAGTATCTACATATTTCGTCCTGAAACATTCAGGAAAAGCAATATATAGTTTCTCCCTATTTCTTCCTCTGTATTATTTTCTGTATCTGTATTATTTTCTTTTTTTTTAGACTCTGATAAACTCAGATCTATTATGACATCTTCAATAACTCAGCCACTTAATACCGAAAAGGTTTCAACCTCTACGAGCGTAACACAAGCCACTGTACCTTCCACTTCGAGAATTCAACAAGATTCTTCTAGAAATACATCAGAATTGTTTTCGACATCATCTATTTGTCAAGAACAAACAACTTTAGTCTCGGCTCCATTTATTTCAAAAGCAGGACCCTCTGGAACGATGCGTGAAAGAAAAAAATCCTGGGAGGGTAGTTTGAGGGGTGAAATAGACGAAGATATAGACATGGATATCGTCGATCCGCAACAGCTTGACGAAATCGAAGCCCAATTCAAGCAGGCACTAGACAAATCTGACGACATTGAGATGCCGCCAGAAAAAAAAATGAAAACTGATGAATTCTCTGATGAATGTATTATTATAGATGAAAACGACATGATCTGTGCCACGGATGTTGTCAATATAAGAGATATAAACGGAATGGGAGACAAAGCCTGTAAAACCTTCGAAGTGAAAGCTAGGATTGTTAATATTTTGTCAAAATTGTCAGTCACCAAAGTGTGTTGGAAGTTGAGCTGCAGCTTATCCGACGGCACTGACAATATCGATGTCGGTTTCTCCAACGGTGTCCTTGAAAGGGTCATCGGTTACACTCCGCAGCAAATGAAACAGTTGAAAAATCAAATTAAAACACAACCAGAGCTGGTGGAAAAGGGGAATATGGTAAATTTTACAAGTTTCTACTCATATTTGCTGAGTTAGTTAGTTAGTTATTTAGTTAGTTATATAGTTAGTTATTTGCTTATTTATATAGTTAGTTATTTGGTTAGTTATATAGTTAGTTATTTAGTTAGTTATATAGTTGGTTATTTAGTTAGTTATATAGTTAGTTATTTAGTTAGTTATATAGTTAGTTATTTAGTTATTTATATAGTTGGTTATTTAGTTAGTTATATAGTTGGTTATTTGGTTAGTTATATAGTTAGTTATTTGGTTAGTTATATAGTTAGTTATTTGGTTAGTTATATAGTTAGTTATTTGGTTAGTTATATAGTTGGTTATTTAATTAGTTATATAGTTAGTTATTTAGTTAGTTATATAGTTAGTTATTTAGTTAGTTATATAATTGGTTATTTAGTTAGTTATATAGTTGGTTATTTGGTTAGTTATATAGTTAGTTATTTGGTTAGTTATATAGTTAGTTATTTGGTTAGTTATATAGTTAGTTATATAGTAGGTTATTTAATTAGTTATATAGTTAGTTATTTAGTTAGTTATATAGTTAGTTATTTAGTTAGTTATATAGTTAGTTATTTAGTTAGTTATATAGTTGGTTATTTCACAAAATTTATATCACAAAATTTATATTTAATCTGTATTGTTTATTAAAAATGACAGCCGCAACCAAATGGCGGATTACCTTTTTCATACAATCTATTCAATGAAATGACTAGAAGATTAGAATATAAAAACTATTAAAAAAATATTAAAATAAAGGTAGATCCAAAAACTTATTTTTTTGTGTGCGGCGTTGAGCATCTCGCTTAAGACAGATGACATCTTAAGACGGATGATATCTCTTGACAGATAGATATAAAAATAACTTAAATACATTTATTCCCCCGACTGGAAATCGAATCCACAACCGAATGCGTTTATTAATTACCTTCTTATTGACACTTGTCCACAGATAATAAGCGAGGCGAAGGAAAAATTCAAGAAATTGAACTGCAGAATGAAAATAGAGTTCACGTCGGATTCCGAAATGCCCACAGTCACCGACCTGATTGATTATTGTTGACGGTGTGTGTTGACTTGTGTTTATTTTGTATATGTTGGAAATGTGCAATAAATGACTTTATAATAATAATAATACACGAACAACTTTTTGCTTGACTCGGGAATCGAACCGCATATAACCTCTGTTTTAGAGAAATATAAATGATTTGTAAGCTTACATTTTATTTTTAAATTTAGATTATTAGTGTATAGAAGGATGAACCAAGTAATTATACTATATTTATATTGTTTTTTGTATGAAATAGAGATATACATAACCAAGACGTTTATTTGCACGATATTTATTAGAGTTACCTTGAACATAACTAAGTAATTTTTTTTACAAGGAAAAGTTTTTTTTTTTAAATTAGTGACAATACCTTGCCAATGCAATAGAAATGTAATACATACATTTTACACTTATTAAATGTTTTTTTTTTATGTATTTTTTGTAGCCTTTTAAAAAATGGTTAGTAGACTATAATAGTGAAAGTTCACTCTTCATTCCGCATAGCTGGTATGTGAGAAACAACCTAGTGTCAAGACACTCCATTGCTTTTTGAGTGGCGGAACTCAACGTAATTTAAATATAATCAGTACCCCAAGTGCGTATCGAACCCATTGTAATTTTAATACATTTTTTTTAAATTCACACTATGAAAATTTTAAGAATATTCAATTATTTCAAATGAGAACCCTGAACCATTCGTTTTTACAGCAAACATCTCACTGTACTACGATCGCCATAATAAATATAACGTATTATATTAATTAACAAGAGTTGAAAGAATAAAATTAAACAATTAAAAAAAAAAACAAATTTTATTATTGCTCTGAATAGAAAATACAACTCAGTGTGTTTAATTAAAAAAAATAAAGTGAAAATTTTAATTCTATATAATCTTAAATAAAATATACCTGCCATTGTTGTGTTGTTGGGATAATCTTGATTATATGCAATTGCGAGTTCAAATCCCTTTTGGGGAGACGTTTATACTTATAAACACCCTATATATGCGTAAAATTCGCGTTGCCTTAGCAACGTGTATATCACTCACAAAAATGTATGTCAAACATGTGGTAGTGTGTATAGTATTTGTTTTATAAATTGAATATATTTCTAATGTATTTTCATGAAAATATATTTTTTAAAAATGCAAGTTACAGGATAAGCTAAAACAATATTACAAAATATGTTAGAATAATGTGTCAATTAATTTTAAAAATTTGAACGCAGCGGGAATTCGAACCCGCGCCTCTTGTTCCCAGTCCGAGACATGTGACCGCGTGCGCCATGCGTTCTACTACCAGCTCCTGCTGTTTATGTAGGTAGCATCTCTGTAGAGACACAAAGATTATTATGGATGCATAGCGCATGGCTAAGCAGTCAGGCGCGGGTTCAGATCCCGCTCCGTTCTAATTTTTATACTTTTATTTAAAAAAGTCTCCTAATCACGAGTGTGGAATAACACTTTAAAAATAGTAAAATATGTCAATTATGTATAACAAAGGAAAAATGATAAAAATCTCAGCATATACTGTGAGACTCATTGCCTTGTTTTCGGTTTTAAACTCGTCCTTATTGTGATTACAGTAATTAAACTAATTTCTAAGAATGTATGTAAAAAAAATTCACAGTCAAAATATAAACATACACAAAGAAAGCCGAAATAACATAAAAAAAATAATCTACATTAATAAAAAAAAAATATAATTAAATTTAAATAAATTGTTCGTTTAATATTTAATTGAAAATAATATATGAAAATGAGGCTAATTGCAATTAAATATTTAAATTTAATTTAAGTTTAATTAAATAGGCTATTTAATGTATGTAAATTTTATATGTACCAAATTCCTTACACTATTGTTTGTATTATTTTATTAGTAATTGTTTGCTTATAAGTTAGACATTCCGAGTTTATTTCCTCTTTAATTTTAAAATAATGCATAAATCTTAAAAAAAAATTATAAATAATTTGTGTAAAATAAAAAAAAAACAAAAACAATATCAAAATAAATTATAATCTAAAATGCTGTACAAATAAAGTTAAATAAATACACAAATAAATACTTCAAAGTATCTATTCATTTTAATAGTGAGTTCAATTCTCATTTGAGAGAGCATTTATTATATAATCGTTTTATATAAAACGTCATGTGTCAATGAGTATTCTCCGTAAATGCACTACAAGTAGAGAACGAAAATTATAACTACATTGTTTTTCCCTTTCCTTTTAATTAAGTCAGAAAGAGATGTAAGTTTAATTTTTTTTCTTATATTATTTACAAAAGAATTTATCAATTAAAAATATCCTAAAACCTTATCTTACAATACAATATATTAAAAAAACTCACACAAAAAATTAAAAAAAGATGCTCAAAATATCTAATTATCTAAGACCTAGATTATTATTACTACATGTCAAAAAAATTTTTCTAAACGTCTTAATGTCTATTTAATCTTTATTTTTACATAACGAGATTCGAACCCACACCTCTCGTTTCCCGTCCAGCATTCTAACCGTCAAAATTCTTATACGCTTGTTAATAGATATATTTTCAAAAAATCATACCCAAGAATAAATACAATTTTTTTGTAAATATTTTTGTGTTCTAGGTATTGAATAACTTTAAAAATAATATAATTTGTATTTTTAATATCATCCCCGAGTGGGCACAGTAAATATATCGACAGGCGGTCTCACATAATTCTTTTCTTTGCCTTCATGTATAGTGCTCATATCTCCTGAACTCGATTGTGTAGAACGGAGAGTTGGTTTTCTTACGTTGTTCTGTTCTGGTATATCTATTAAAAAAGAAAATAAATTAAATACAATTTTCATTTCTTTATTCTGGTAAGACAAAGCGCAACGTTGAGTTCCACCAATGAGGTGTAATCAGAAGACCTAGTGACATAACACTCTATTCTCCATTTATTTAAAAGGATATCTAACAGTAACTTTTTTTAATAAATTATATTATGCAAATTATAATAAATATATCTAAATTAAATGTAAATATTTATTTTATATTGCAATATAGATAAATTTTAGCATTCGCGGCGTTGTACTCCGTCACTCAACACACAGCCTCTAAAACGAACAGAAAATATACGAAAATAATTATAATATAAAAAAATATATGGAAATATAAGAAAAATACCATCTTTCATTGTAGGCCTTTTCAATTGCATCGCAACCACACAAGGCCCCTTCGCCAAAGACCAAACAGGCACATCTCTACTTATATTATTTATAGGCTCTAAAATATTTCTCCTAGACCGTAAAACCTCCGGCAGGTTCACTCCACTCTCCACGCTATCTGTATTCGGTAAATTGTCATCTGTCACTTCACTTGACACTGACATTGACAGTTCATTCCCGTCCCGCGCTTTCGCTATTGTGAAAATTTCCTTATCCTCCTTTATTGATGGGTTTATATCGTCGGACGTGTTAGTTTCTGTGCTTATTTGCGGGATAAGGCTCGTTTTGGATTTTATCGAGTCTATTCTCTTTGGTGCGCCATTTAATTTTGGCGTTCCGTTTTCTATTGAGAGAGGAGCTGAGGCCATGTATTGACTATACATGTTTCCAATTAGTTCCTCTGTACGTCTGTAAAAAATAATTTATTATATATATATATATATATATATATATATATATATATATATATATATATATATATATATATAAAGGTGTCCCAAAATTAACGCAAGATTTGAATTAAATAGAAAATGCCATTTTTAGTCTTTTAATATTTATTAAAAGACTAAAAATGGCATTTTCTATTTAATTCAAATCTTGCGTTAATTTTGGGACACCTTTATATATATATATATATATATATATATATATATATATATATATATATATATATGTGTGTGTGTGTGTGTGTGTGTAATGCAGTCTAAGAAAGTGTGTCAAATAACCATATAAAGCTCAAATCTGGAGCACTTACACGTTTTTGAGAGGTGTACAGGTTCGAATCTTGATACGAATTTTAATATTGCGTCTTATTTTAAAATTGTAAGAAATCCCGCATAGCAGGGTAGACAGTAAGTACCTAGTGTCAAGACACTCATATTTTGCTTTTCACCGAATTGGAGACACTGCGTGTTGAGTGACTGAACTCAACGTCGCGTTTTGTCCAGGTACCAGGAGCGAGGAAATGGACACTACACACAACCGGACACATGACTTGGTTTTATTCAGCAGTGGGGGGTCTGATGATATTATTAATATAAAACTTATTAAAAAGGTGCTAATTGTATGCAAGTTGGTTAGTATAAAACTAAGCGCAGTTTAAAAAAATAAACACCACTTGTGTATAAAATGACATACAGGTTGCTAGGCAACGTATGTCTTACTCACTAGTAACATACATAAATTGACTGTAAACGCGGTCGTTTGTGGATTCGTTTTCCACTCGGGGAAATGATTATATTACTTTCGTTTCCTCGCTCTTAAAACAAACCACGGCGTTGAGCTCCGCCACTCAACACGCAACGTCTCGCATTCTTCGCAAAACGGAATACGGAGTGTCTACACTAGATACTTTGCGTCTATCCTGCTAAGCGCGATAAAGCGTGAAGGGAAAAATTTGAAAGATATACAAGAAGCGCGGGTTCTAATCCCGCTGCGTTTAAATTTTTATATGTTTTTTCAAATATAGTTTCTAATCCTATGTAATTGAAAAATAGTAAATATTAAATTAAAATATATTACCTTGTAAGAGGTATAATAACAGTTTGCGCTGCGCCTTCGCTGGGATGATATGCGGTGGGTCCAAATCTATCTAGATGTGAACCTCCTCCGTTCACCTAATAATAAAATATTAATATAATAACAATAATGATATAATAAAATCTTTGATTTTCACCATTTTAACACATTTTAAATGAAACTATTTTAAACGGATTAATCGCGTGTATTTCGGTATACGAAAATACATTCTTGGAAACCCGACGTTTCGAACACTTTACAGTAATCCGTAGACTAACTGTTGCCAATTGTTACCAAAATATACGCGATTAATCCGTTTAAATTAGTTTTATTAAAAATAATAATATAATTATAACATTAGCTATTATTTTTATCTCGATTAGACGACTTCTAAGAGCACCAGTCACTCAGTGGAACAGTGTCTTTAAGCATGATGACTATGGGTTCACATTGCATATTTCCAGTCGAAAAAAAATTTATATAAAAAAAATTAAGTCTGATAACGTAAAAACTGCGGCGTTGAATTCCGCTATATTATAACAAAAAAACATATATTTCTATATAATTATTTATATTTAACATTTCACGAATTAAGAGCTTACCTCCATTATACCTATTTGGGTTGTTCTCACATGATATGGAAAGTTCTTATTTGCGAACACTGGCAATGTTAAGAGCTGAAGAAGAGAATATAATTAAAAAATACGAAATTATAACCACGAGAGCCGTCATGGCGCAGGACAGGGTCTGACTGTAAACGTGATTGGTTGTGGGTTCGATTCCCACTCGCAGGAATGGAGTGAATTAACACAAAACAAAACGTTTGTTTCAAGAACCTCTCGTTTACTATAATTGAATATAAAAATAATTTTAAGACGCAATAAATAACTATATTATAAATACAAATTATCTAAAAACACCCGACTGATAAGAATTAATCAATATAGTCAAAAACGTCAATAAAAATATTTTTCTTCATATATATATATATATATATATATATATATATATATATATATTGATGTCATTTCTTCACATTCTCTGTATTCGGAGCATTTTCACGGAACACAACCCTGCAAAAACAGCGCTTTGATTGTACCTATAGTATAAAGTAATTTTATTCTTACCAAGAACATAACATGCCCACTAAATGTTATAAACAGTAGAACGGCAGTGACGACGCTCTCCCGAACCCATTTGTCTAAAAAAAATTTATACACTTTTATATTAATACACCCTGTATATTTATTTAATACATGATATGATTTAATTAATTCAATAATATTTAGACACTCTGTCCTACTCCGCTTTTCGAGACATTGTGTGTTGAGTGGCGGAACTCAACGCCGCGCGTTTTTATACACGATATGATTTAATAAACGAATTCAATAATAATAATAATTAAAGCATAAATAGCCAACCATGTCTTGTAAGATAGTATCCGATTGTAAACGCAATTGGTTGTGGGTTTGATTTCCACACGGAAAAATAATTATATTAAAAATATATTTTCATTTCTACGCTAGGGAGAGACATGCGGCGTGAATCTCGATTTCGGGCGGAATGTCAAGGGATAGTCTTGACACTAGGTTGTCTCTGACTATCCTGCTATATAGGATATAGCGTGAAGCTGTTGAAAAATATATAGAATTTTCATGATGCACTGTGAAACACTTATATACTTACCTATATAAGAATTAGCAGTGAGTATGAACAGTGGCCCCGCGTAGAACCACAGCGTACCGCAAATGAAGAAAGGACAGTAAAACATATTCTGAAATACATTAAAATTCATTAAATTAACTCAACTCGCAGATAGAACAAAAAAGACCCAACTCAAAGAACTGATTTTTTAAACTTTATATTATCACAAAAATATAATGAATATGTTTTTTATAATAAGATTTTCGCGATTTTTATACATTTTAAATGAAACTATTTTAACCGGATTAATCGCGTATATTTTAGTATTCAAAAATACATTTTGGACACCTGACGTTTCGAACACTTTACAGTAGTCCGTGGTCACAGGTTGACTCTTTATGTGTATACGTTTTTTTATGTGTAAAAATATTTTTTTTTTTTCGAAATAAAATTTTTATTGTTAATATATAATCATACATAATTGATTATGGCATCAATTCTTATTCATTCTAAATACATGAAAATATTTATATAACATTTTCAAAAAACCTATAAAAATTTTGAACAGCGGGATTCGAACCCGCGCCTGTTGGAAACCGTCTAAGCGCTCTGATATTTTTATTATTTTAAAAGTGTTACTTTTAAACGTTATTCAATTCTGTTAAAAAAATAAAAAAAAGGATTATCAAAATATTCATATTTTTGTATGTGACATTTTATATTTCCCGCCAATTCTTGCTGCCACAGATTATTAGAACAAAATTTAAAATATTATTAATCTTTCAGTGAACTTACCTTTTCAGGGTATTTTCTAACAGTAAAAAACGTGGCGTACGAGAAAGCGCACCAGGCAGTTATGCGTAACACGATCAGGCCATAGCCAGCTGGACTCTCGTACAAATATAAGACTTCGCCAGGGTCAAATGCCTGATGACAATTATTAATTATCTTTACTAATTAAGAAAATCTAGAAAAATCTTAAAAAAAAAAACTTTTTCAATCAAATAACCTTAACCTGTACTTCATTAAACGACCTTTGATTTTTGTAATTTTAAATATTTTTTTTTACTTCGTGGCGATAATAATCATAATATGATAAATTCTATAGTAGTGCAGTTTGACAGCACCTGACTGACTGACTGAAAACGCGATCGGTTGTGGGTTCGATTCTCACTCGAGGGAGTGATTATATTTAAATTATGTTCACTTCATCGCTCTGGCAAGACAAGGCGCGACGTTGAATTCCACCACTCAAACACGCGATTCCTCGAATGCAGTGGAAAGCGAAGTACAGAGTGTCTTGACACTAGGTACTTTCTGTCTACCCTGCTATGCGGAAATATTTACCTTCGCCTGATAAATAAACAACACAACGTAAGTCAGTACGTAGGAACACATGAAGATGGTCAGCTTCACGGTGAAACCCACTTTGAGACGCCCTCTGGTTATAGTATAGCCTTTAGCCATTAGAATTAGTAACAGAAGAAATGTCGTTTCCGATATCCCACAGAAGAATTGTCCTGGAAGAAGAAAGAAGAAAACTCATTATTTTATGTCTATATATATATATATATATACATTTACACATATATGGTAGGGTAGGTAGAGAAAATCTAGTGTCAAGACACTCGGTTTTCTATTTTCTGTATATAAAAAGCATTCAGTGATCATTAGCGTAACTCAACGCCTTGACATGTCTTTTCAAAGTGAAAAAATGAAAATAAATCGTGTTAATATAATCATATTAATATTTTAACTCTTACGTACGTTATGACTCAACAATGATCAATATAAAATTTTTTTCTTAATATATCTGAACAGTTACTTTATTCTAAATAACATTCAAAAAATAACAAAAAATTTAAATTCAAATATTATATAAAAAAAAATTAAATATTAAAAAAAAATTCCAACCTGTCATCCTGACACTGGCGCTTCCGATCCCATTATATGCATATCGTATGCCGGCTAGACTTTGCAGTGTCACGCCCATGTGTTGGGACACTAGCGACACTAGGAACAGCTTGTAGGTAGAGTGTAGGAGGTGTCTAGACTTGAGCTCGACACTACACATCACTACCGCGACCATCACTATAACATACGCGAAGGTGTACGCAAGTACAATTGGCAAGACATCTGGAATATGAATAAATTCCTTTTATAATTTTATAAAAAGTTTAAATATAATAAAATAATATAAAAGACCGGTCGTGGCGCAGTGGAACGGGTGTGGATTCGATTCCCACTCGGGGAAATGATTATATTTACAATTTTTTTTGATTACTCCGCTCTGGTAAGACAAGGCGCGGCGTTGTTTTACCACTCAATTGAGGCTGAATTTGTTTTAAATATATATTGTGTTGAAGTTAGTGTATAAAATTATTTATTCGAATATATACACTCACAGAATTCATCAGCTGAAAAGTGTTCGTGCCAAAAATCGCCATTAGGGCCGTTTGTCATTAAGAACTTGTAGCGAACGTCGAGACCCTGTGAATAAAAATATATATATAAATAACTGACTATGTAAACATGATTGATTTGGGGTTCGATTCTCGCATGGAGAATTCATTATATTTAAAATTATTTTCATTTCCCCGTTCTGGTGAGACACAGAGCGGCTTTGAGTTCCGCGTCTCAACTCGCAATGTCACGAATTTGTCGGAAAGCGGAGTACGGAGTGTCCTGACACTAGCTACTTCTTGTCTACCCTGCTAAGCGAGATAATGAGGTATCCTTAGAACTGTAGCAATAATTAAAAAAATCATACTTTTTGGTTAACACCTAAAGAGTAATTGACGAATTAGATATTTTAGGTATTTCAAGGAGAAAGTGACAGAAATAGTTAGTTTAGCCTTTTCTAATATAATACATATTTACTAATCGTTAGGTGTACTAAATTCATGGTTCTTGAATTTTATTATATTGATTATAGTAAAATAATTTTCAACTTCCTATCCTAATAAGACAAAACGCAGCGTTGAGCACCGTTAGTCAACATGCAATGTCTAAAATCCGCCGCAATATTTAAAAATTAAAGAGAACGAAGTGTTTTGTCACTAGGTTCACTTTGCCTACCATGTTGTATAAGTGTATTAAGGGGTGTATATTCATATATATATAAACTATTCATCGTAGTGTAGTGAAAAAGCGTCTGATTGTGAACACGATTGGTTGTGGGTTCGATATCCTCTCGGGGTAATGATTTATTTTTAAATCATTATATTTTAATTATTTTCATTTGGTCGCTCTGGTAAGACTTAGCTCGGCGATAATTCCGCCATTCAACACACAATGTCTCAAATTCGTCGGAAAGCGGAGTACTTAGTGTCTAGACACTACGTACTTCCTGGCTACACTGCTAAGCGGGATAAAAGCGTGAAGCTAAAAAAAAATTACCCTAGGACTATCACAATTGCTGATAGCTATAAACCACCATCTTTCCCTCGCTGAACGGAATCTTCTAGAATTGTGGCAGGTTATCAGAAACCTGCCACTTTTCGTGTTCTTGCTGCCCTGATTTGGATTTGAATCGGAATTCAGTCTACGGCGACGATAACGCTCTAGAAGTTCGAATGTTGATCGTTTTATTTTATGCTAAAATACGAAAATCTATATTTAGTATATGAAGAAAGAACTCCCAAGTAAGTTGTTGTAATTTTCACACCTTTCATACGTGTCTTTTTCATGTATTTTTTTTTCTTTTACATTGAAAGTGACATAACTCTCTGATCAAAATATTTCTATAATCAATGATTTACGGTGAAAATGTATAAAAAACCTATTCCGATATTCAGAGAGTTAGGCCACTTCAATTTGACTCAGTATTTTTTTTACAGAAATTACTAAGTCGAAATATGAGAATAAATATAGAATAAAATAAACTTTATTGCACAAAAAAATCAAAAAAATAAAGAACATACAAATACCAAAATACAAATACAAAATGTATACAAAGGCGGTCTTGTTGCTACAAACAGTATCTTACAGACAACCTTTGGTATAAAAAGGATCAAAATAAAGTGAAAACAATATATAAGAAATAAAATAAGGATATAGTGTATTAGTGAAAATACACAATATATATATATATATATATATATATATATATATATATATATATATATATATATATATATATATATATATATATATATATATATATATTCACACATAGACACATTTATACTATAATAATTATAATCATTATATAGCGGAGTACGGAGTGTCTTGACACAAGGTACTTTCTGTCTACCCTGTTATATACATATACATATTTACATACATATATAATAAATATATCTATCTACAAATAAATAAACTAACGGTCTAAATTAAATAGGAAATATTTCAGATGATATTTAAAAAAATGGAGTGACTGAGTGCAGAATTGCTAGAGGAAGTTTTTTAGTGTCTTATCACTGGTTACTTCCGGTGTGCTGATAATTCTCTTAAAAATTATTATTTAAAAAAACTCACTCCACTCCCGTTATAATTGTCAAACAGCAACTCAACGTCTTTTAAATTCTCCATTCTCTCATTATTGCTGTTGGCAACACTCTCCCACAGTTCGTCGCCTGGCAACACCGTCGTGGTAATATTGAATTCATCGGTTGGCAACAATTCGTACCACATGGTAGAATTTGTATCGGATATGGTAGTTTTTGGGAGCGTGGTAGTTTTTAGGAATTGATCGTAATACGTGGGATCTGGCGGTGGGTCCAGTTTAGTTATGTTTGCTATGTCCGGTTTGGATGTGACGTTCGTTTTTGTGCTCGGTTTTGCTGTTGTACTGGAATATTTTTTAATATATTTATATAATATATAAAAGCGTGAAGTCAAGAAATATATTAAATAAAATATTATAATGCAAGATATTAGCTTTATCATACTTTAATTTATAAAATCTATTTTCATTTTAGATACATTAACTAAGTGGATTATCATTTATTATTTATCTTCACGTAGTTGACAGAAAGTACTTAGTGCCAAGACACTCCATACTTTGCTTTTCGACGAATTTGTGACATTGCGTTATATATATTCATATATATCGTGGTCTTGGATTTTTACGTTATAGACATATTTTAAATGAAACTATTTTAAACAGATTAATCGCGTATTTTAAATGAAACAATTTTAAACAGTCCTAAAATTTATTTCACGCTTACCTTTTAGTAGCAGGCAATTCTTTATTTGCCTGCGAGAGTATACATCCCGAATATTCTGTATCGGGATACCAGTGCGATAGTTTAATTATTTGGTTTTGCCCGCCTTTGTTGAGTACCGCTTCACGCTCCTTACACGTCTGGAATAACAGGTAACATAAGGCAAAGTAGACAATTAATAAAATACTTTTTTTAAATATTAGTTCAAATTCTACAAGTATGACAGCAAAAAGTCATTCTTCCAGCTATTAATTTTATATAAGCAATGGGTGTTGAGTGCCGTAACTTAACGCCACATTTAGTCTTAGTCAACTACGAAAGTAATATAAATTTAAATACACTCATTTTAGATGCGATCGAGATCATAACTATAGTGTCAACAGTTCCCATAAAATAATGAACCCGCACGTACCTTGCTGCTGTGGTACACTGATGGCCACTGGCTCTGATCGTCGTAGTACAAAAGCAAGTTAGGCGTGCCCATATCTCTATCGTACTCTATCAAATATTCAAATTGACCGTCCAGGGAGAGGAAACAGAAGCGAGCTAAGAATGCCCAATTCTGAAAAAAAAAAACTATATACAATACATATAAAAACTTATTATAATTACTAATATAATTATAAAAAAAATATAGCCATTATATATATTTAGAGATTTTTTTAAAATATAATCATGAATTTCTTATCCTTTAACATTATCGTCATCTCGTATATAGTAATCCTAGTGTTAAGATTGTGTTTCCGTTTATATTTAGAAACGTTACTTGCAGCATGGCAGTTATCAGTACCGCGCATTGTCTTACCAAAACATGAATATGCAAACTGATATGTACCATGAGCCTAGATGGGAATTAAGCCCATAGTAGATATTTTTTTATAGGACAAGCATGGCAAACGAGCGCGCGAGCCACGTGATGGTAAAGGAATACCGCCGCGGTCCACGGCCCCGTGTAACACCAGAGGAGCTACAGGAGCGTTGCCGGCCTTTAGGGTGGGAATAAGCGCGCTTTTTGAAGGTGTTTATGTCGTAACGACCTGGAAACACTGCCGCAGGTAGGTCATTAAACAGTTGTGTGGCACGCGGAAGGAAATTCCTAAGGAAAATGAAATTCCCGGCAGGAACCAGTTCTCCAGAACACTCCCCATTATATATGCGATAGAGAACGCATAACGATGAAACGTCTCTACGCAGCGCCAAAGTATCAAGCCTGTCACAGATAATTGGGTCCGCAACGATCCGTATGGCTCTCCGTTGTATGCGATCAAATGGTTTAAGCTGATACTCGGGTGCACCAGCCCAGAGATGAGAACAGTACTCCATATGAGGCGGTATTTGGGATTTGAGAAGTACGGTCTCGCTATGCCGATGACACCAAGTTTTTTCAAGGCTAACTTGGCTTTCTTTCCAGATGATCGCGATACTGGCAGTCGCTCGAAACGCTAAGGCCAAATATACTGATATCGGGCGCGGCTGTAGTTAGTAGTGGTTAACGCGCAAACTTGTGTCTTCAAGGCGTTGAACTGAACTAGGTCCTTTTTACCCCAGTAAGAGGCATTCTCAAGGTATGCCTCGACGGGAAACACAAGTTTTTTTCGGCACTTGTCAACATTTTCCCGAGAGAGACCTGCACGGCCGGTGTAGACGGCGTCCACCGTGCTGTTGTCTGCATAACAATAAATGTTAGGATCCTCTAACAAATCATTGTTATGCAGAAGGAACAGTGTTGGGGACAGCACAGAGGACAGAGCGAGGAAATGAAAATAATTTAAATATAATCATTACCCCGCGTGGGAATCGGTCCCACAGCCGATCGCGTTTAGAATCAGACGCTGTCCCACAGACACTAATTAATAAAAAACATATTGTATAAAAAATATTCGGACCATGAATAAGTTCTCGCTGTTTTTTTTTAAATATTTAAAATATAATGCTTACAATAACATTACTCAAAGTATTGTCCATCATTAGAGACCACATTCTTCCATCTCTCTGGTAGCAATTGAATCCGCCGTCGGAAAAATGACTCATCTTTAAAGCAATCCATGAATCAAGTCATTTTTCGCCTTCTTCAAAAGAAAGGAAGCGCTGCTCGCTTAAACCGTGCGCCATCGACCGAAACAAGTGGTAATCGGAGGGGGCTATGTACGGTGAATACGGCGGGCGGGGTAGAATTTCCCATTGAAGTGTTTCCAGGTAAGTTTTGACTGGTTTTGCCACATGTGGCCGAGCATTATCATGTAATAAAATCACTTTGTCATGTCTCTGCTCGTATAGTGGCCGCTTTTTTATCAGAACGCGATTCAAACGCATCAACTGAAATCGATAGCGAGCTCCTGTGACAGTTTTATTAGGTTTAAGTAGCTCATAATAAATTACACCTCGCTGATTCCACCAAATGCAGAGAAGAAGCTTAGAACCATGGATATTTGGTTTAGGCGACGATATTGATGCGTGACCCGGCATACCGAACGATTTTTTTCGCTTTGGATTGTCGTAGTGAATCCACTTTTCATCCCCAGTGACGATACGGTGTAGAAAACCTTTTCTCTTTTGTCGTTGAAGCAACAATTCACACATGAGAAAACGTCGCCCTACGTCTCTCGGCTTCAACTCATACGGCAATGCCCAATGTATTTGCTTTTGGATCATTCCTAACGTTTTTAAACGTTTTGAAACTGTTGTCGCATCTACTTGTAACGTTTTCCCAAGCTCTACTAACGTCTGACATGGATCTTCTTCAAGCAATGCCTCCAATTCTTTGTCTTCATATTTTGTCGGTACTCCAGAACGCTCTTTGTCTTCACGGTCAAAATCATTACTTTTGAAGCGCCTAAACCAGTCTCTGCACGTTGTATTGGACAAAGCATTGTCACCATATGTCTCAACGAGAATTCTGTGTGCTTTTACTGCAGATTTTTTCTGAATAAAGCAGTGCAATAAAATTCCCCGCAAAAACACTTTATTTGGTACAAAGGTACACATTTTCACAAAAGGCAAATAAATATGTAGTTGACACTGTGGTAAACTCTATTCTACTATAATTTGAGGTTACATATAGCACTACTTTGGTGATTCGTTACCATAAGAAATTCCAGGCACAGCTTGCCGCAACGCCATCTTTCAAAAAACAGCGAGAACTTATTCAAGGTCCTATAATAAATTTCACAATCAAAATTCGAACTGCCTACCTCTTTCGTATCCACTCTCCCCTCCACCCACTTCGCTTGTGCGAGTGACGTCATCAAGGCGATAACGACAACCGTTGTCAGGATCATATTGATATAATATTTCATTGTTAGGGACGCTGATGCTGGAAATGATTAAAAAATCATATTTTACATACACGTACGTTGTGGGTTCAATTCCCATTAGCTTCACTCCAGTACGACAAATCGCTGCGTTGAGTTACGCCACTTAAGACGCAATGACTCTAATTCCGACGGAAAATAAGCACGAGTGCGAAAGAAATAATTTAAAGCATGTTATTTGTAAGATTAATGTCTAGAGAAAATATTTTTTAATTATTACCTATAAGTAAAGTGTTATAAAATCAAAGCGAATACATTGGAAAGCAAAAGTTTTGATTCAAATGTAGATTAAAATATAAATAAATTAAAAAAAATCTTTTCTTTTTTTTTGTAAAAAAGATCAAGTAGGTAAATATATAAAAAAGTACTTAACAAACTAAGAAATTGACATTCAAAAGGAACGTAGCAGCTATGTATTCACTGTGCTGACATCCAATTCTTAGAGGAGATCGACTTAGGGGGTTCTTTTTAATACATAAACTCCGTTACTATACGAGCTTATATAAAAACCTAGGTCACACACACACACAAATTGTAAACGTAAAATATATTTCTAAGCAAATATCGTTAAGACAATAACTACTACATTATTATATTTCCAATAAATAATTAAAAATAAACGTACCATAATAACTTGATTCCTATAATAATATATTTTATTATGAAGAAGTCCAAACTTGTATGAAGAGACACTTGTTTTGAACCGTTTGATGTGACCTCACGTTGCTATGGCAACGCGTCGTTTCATTGCGTTCGTATAATTTATTCATGGAATCTTAATAGTAATGTAATAAAAAATTAAAATATATCGTTTATAAGAAAAAGTAAAAAAAAATATCTTAATAATAAAGAATAAAGTATTTTTGAAGAAACGTATAAAAACAAAATGTATAAGAATTTCGATGCAGCTGGTAGTAAAACGCATAGCTTAGCTGTCAGAGCGCTTGGACGGTATCCAAGAGGCGCGGGTTCGAATCCTGCTGTGTTCAAAAGTTTAATACGTTTCTTCAAAAATGTTTTCTAATCCTAAGTGGAATAATACTTTAAAAATAGTAAATATAAAGAATAAAGTTTTATGATTTTTTTTTATAAAAAATTTAATGCACTACAGACTGGACTGTACCTTTTTTTCCTTATTGTTATTTATTTTTCATTTACATATAATTATAATTGGCTACTTTGAACTGAAAATATATATTTAAATTTACGCGAAAAATAATCTTAATTCTACAAGGTACATAAGGAGGTTATATAAATTATTTTTTATATCAAACATATAAAACTAAACATATTTAAATAATAAAGATTTAATCTGGGTTTAGATGTAAGGGATAGAAGGGAGGCATGATTGCTATGGTGGAGGACGTGACTGCCTGGTTCCTACTAAAGGTTAGTGTTTAGACACTACATTCTCCAATTATTAAATTCAAGATTTTGTCTCTGAATCAAGCAGCACTTATCTTTAAAATTGCTATATAATGCTTATATTATTATATATTTATTTATTTACATATGTATGTATGTGTTTAATGATATGTATGACTGTAAATATTTATTAACGTCTATATTTTTCAAAGGTGTATTGTTTGTGTTTTCTTTAAATTATTTATAGCACTGGTTGTCACCCTCATTATAACATCACCCACTTCCACAGGTTGGCGTAGAGATAAGTCGACCGTTGAGGACTTTATTATTGTAATGTTTCTTTACTTTTTATGTATTCTGTTAAGTGCAATAAAGGATATATAATATGAACATTTTCAAGGCCGGTCCCGGCGCAGTGGCAATCCCACTCAAGCCAATGATCATATTTAATTTTTTTTATATCCTCTTTCTTAATGGAATTATAACCCCCACTTATATGCCCAAAATAGGTAGATCAAAGAAATAAAAAATATTAAAAAACACATCTCGCGCTGGTAAGACAAAGCGCGGTGTTGAGTTCCGTCAATCAACAATCTCGAACAATCGTGAGTTCCTTTTTACCCCACTATGCGGGATAAAAGCGTGAAGCTAAAAAAATATTCAAGAATTATTTGAACCCACTACCACCGCGTTAAAAATCCAAAATGAAGTCAATTATTTTATAGTTTTAACAAAATTTTATCAAAGGGAAACTAAATAAAACAGTGTGTACAATAATATTTCATATATTCACATTTACAAAAATCCCAAATCCTGACACATAACCTAAACGAACTATTAAAATATAAAATTAATTTATATAGTATAATCCATTTTAAATGAAAATATTTTAAACGGATTAATCGCGTATATTTTGGTATTCGATAATATATTTCAGAAAAGCTGACGTTTCGAATACTTTACAGTATTCCCTTGTCACAGATAAATAGTATGTACGCGATTAATCCGTTAAAAATAATTTCATTTAAAACGCGTACAAATTGTGAAAATCAAAAATCTAGACATAGCTCGATTAAAATTAAACTAAAAAAAGTTTAAAATATGTTTTTTTAAATTCTTTTTAATATTTGACTATTTTAATTATATATAATTTTTAATCTATGAAAAGCTTATTTTTTTTAAACATACTTTATATGTACTAACAGTAACAAATAAAAAAAATTGGACATATTTCTTAGTATACAGATTATATATAACTTAACATCGAAATAATTAAAGTGGTCTAAGTCAAATAAAAACCAGAACTTTTTTTTTAATATAATTTTTTTAATTTTTTTTTCAATTCATTGTAACGCATAATGTATAAGCATTTAATTACAAATAATTAATAAAAAATGATTAAATAAAATAAAGTCTCATAATTACCTAGCGTATTCACGTTTCCAGTAAAGCAGTGCAGTGCCAAATTCGACACATTACCCATTAAATGGCGGAACTCAACACCGCACTGTATTAACATGGCAGAAACATGAAAACAATATAAAAACAAATATACTTTCGAGTGTGCAACGAATTAATAACCAATACAGTTTACACTCTTGCAGTCCCCTAAGACTCGAATATCAAGGACCGTAGCGTTTAATTCTCCGTTCTCTGGTGAACTTACTTAGAAACCGTCCAAGAGCCGCGGGTTCGATTCCCGCTGCCTTCTAATTTTTAATTACGATTTTTAAAAATGTTTTCTAATCCTAAATGTGGAATAACACTTTAATAATAGTAAAATAAAGCACTGCAACTATAAAACAGACATCGATATGTGTTCAAAAGAATAATTCAAAAAAAAATAGAAATGTATTATTTTTATTATATTTGAATTATATTTGAATGAATAAATCTGTAAGAAAAATCGCGGTTAAATTGGTCATTCAACACGTAATGTCTCGATTTCAGGCAGAAAGCCGACCAACGGAGTGTCTTAACACTAGATTGTCTCTGACTACTCTGCTATGCGGCATAAAGAGTGAAGCTGCTTAAAACACAATATTTAAAGAGGACAAAACGTTAACACATTCTGATATATTCCGTGTATTTTATATTCTATATTCAAAAAAAATATATAAAATAATAAAATGATTTGAAATACGACTTACCCCACTTTAGCTATAACGGAAGTAATTCTTGACAAAAAAAAATATATTTAAATTCTAAATTTTCTTATATATTACAATAATTAACATTAAACTTTATATAACCATATATGTATACAATATAACAGCGATTCTCAACCTTTATTGAAAGTGACAAAAATACAATTAAATAAAATATAAGTAAAAAATAAATTCTTGTTACTGTTTTTAATTAAAAAAATATCACCTAGTGTCAAGACACTCAGTAAAGTGGCTAAATTGAACACTACGCTCTGTCTCAATAGACTGGACGAACATGACTATAATTTACATATAATCGTTCCCCTGAGCGTGATGGAATCCAGGACTATCGTGTCAATAGTCAGATAGTGGTGTCACTTGGGACTTTATGGCGTAATAGATTGAGAAAGCAGATTATTGTCTACTTACATATATATATATATATATATATATATATATATATATATATATATGACAGATTACATATATATGTATAATATTACAATTTTTAAAACAATTTCTATATAGTGGCTTAGTTGGCCGAGGAAAACCGCGAACGGGTTTGAATATAATGTAAAACATGTTATCTATTTTAGAAAAGACGAAATAATAATTATATTTAAAAAAAGAAACTTATACATTTATTAAAATATGTTCAGTAATTCATATATACTAGTACATGAAAATAGTAAAAAAACAAAAAAAACACCTTAACAAAAGTGACCTAACTAAAAAAATTCGCAAAAGATATAACTAAAAAAAAATAAAAGAAAAAATGAGTTAGACCACTTTCATTCTAAGAATATTACATACATATAATATAATAGAATTTATAATCTTACTTATACTACATACAATTCAATATTTAATTACAATATTACAAGAAAACGAAACACTCTGTATAATAACCAAGACAATACTACCCTCATACAATCTAAAAAAAAAACCATCATGTTCATTAAAAATGAAAAATGTAAACAAATCAAAATAAGTATTTATATTAAAAATGGAATAATCATGATAAAAAATTAATACCTTTTTTGGTAGTTTCTATGTATCTCTTGTAACCTACTGACACTCCCTAAGTACCTGTAAAGATTTTCTGAACAGCTCCTGTTGGGCGCGCGCGTGCTTGATCTCGAGCTCTGCTAAATCTATTAGACTGTGAACACAATGATTTTAATTTATTATCATATAAATTAATTTTTAATTTATTACGCGCAGTGTGACAGCGTCTGACTGTAAACGCGACCGGTTGTGGGTTCGATCCCCACTGGGGGGAGTGATTATATTTAAATTATTTTCACTTCCTCGCTCTGGTAAAGACAAAGTGCGGCGTTGAGTTCCACCACTCAACACGCAATGTTTCGACTTCGGTGGACAGCGAAGTACGGAGTGTCTTGACATTAGGTACTTTCGGTCTACTCTGCTACGCGGGATAAAAGCGTGAAGCTAAAAAAAACATTTTAAAATATACAGGGTATATATATATATATACATATATATATATATATATATATATATATATATATATATATATATATATATATATATATATATATATATATATATATATATATTAGCATCTGTAAGCAGTTAATGTAGTGTTTTTTTCTTTTCTTTAGCTTTACGTTTTTATCCCACATAGCATAGTAGACAGGAATTCGAGGCATTGTCTAGTGAGTGGCGGAAGTCCATACCCCCGTTTGGCCTTACCAGAGCGAGGAAAAGAAAACAATTTAAATACAATCACTATCCCGAGCGGGGATCGAACCCACAACCGATCGCGTTTACAATGATACGCTGTCCTGCTCTATAATTCTAAAACAAAAGAATTGTAAATTACTACTTACTATATTAACTTGCAAGTAAAAGTTTAGTTAATATTCAACTGTACCAGAGATTAGCCGAAACAAACAGACAAACATAATTAATATGTTTGCATATATTTTGCGTACCTCTTTCTAAAAGCGGCGACACGTCTGGTGCGGAAGTCCAGCAGCTCCTCCCTGGCGCGCGCTGAGAGCTGCTCGAAACGTGCACACGCGTCCGACTGCGCTTGTTCCGCCTGAGACGATTGAAATGTTAAAATAATGTGTGTTTAAATAAAATAAGTTGTTTTGGAAAAATATATTTTTTTAATATAAACAAGTAATATTTACAAAAAAAAATAAATAAAAACTTGACTGCGGTAAAAAACTAAGTTGAGCCTACAATTTTTAATGTCTGCATTACGGCGGCTTTTAAAATCCTCCATTATCTTTTTCCACTAATTTTATATATTCAGTGATACGCGCTCTTAAGACGAATCTAACGACGTATACTTTGTCAAAATCGGTTCACGGGTTTAGCAGCTACAATGGAACAAATAAACGGACATACATACATACATACATGCTTACATACACGATACAAACATAACCCCCTTTTTGGCACTCAGTCGGATAAATAAGTCAACAAGTAACAATTTATTTATTACACACACACACACACACACACACACACACATATATATATATATATATATATATATATATATATAACTGATTGACTGACTCACACAAGGGAAGAGCCTATATCTTTGTACTGGTGCTAAGCTATTAAAGATATCTTTACGTAACCCAATTAAGGATTCGAACCTAGAAAGATAACTCACTAAAATATGCATTTAAAAAAAATCATTTTAAGCGAAACGACAGTACATTAAAAACATTATATATTGTTATTATACGTCCAATATCAAAAGTATTTTTTTTAGGGTAGACCTGGACTTGGATTTAGTGTCAAGCCACTTCGTACTCCGCTGTCAGCCGAATTCAACACCAGTCTTACCAGAGTGAGGAAATGACAATAATTGAAAATAATTTATTTTACTTCAAAAATGTTTATTGCATCGCTACGTGCCAATTACACCTCAATTTGGTAGTAGGGTCTTTTATAATTTTTTATTTAGAATCTATGAAAAGGTTGCCTGTAAGAGATCACTTTACATGTAAAGGCCACCTATGTAATCTGTATTTTAAAGTGAAAATTGTTAATCTGTGGTTTTAATATATATGATACTTGCAATAAAAAGTTTTATTATTATTATTATAAGGTATAAATATATACATATCACATCCTAAGAAAAAAAACCTTACCTAAAAAAAAGGCTGTATATAATCAAATTTGTAACAAAAATTAAAAATATAATAATTTTGAGTTAGGACACTTGAATGAAAGTGTTAGGTGGGATATATTATATATTGTGTTACTATAAAAACTCGAATTACGATAAATTTTAAAATATTTTTTTGTAAGTCTATGGACACATGGTAGTTATTATTATTTAATTTCTTATAAAACTAAAGTATAATTATTTAGTTCCTAGCCTAAAATTTTAACATTTACCGTATTCAATGGTAAAAGTTTTAACGCTTCTGTGTTATTCCATTGATTCAAACTTCAAATTTTGGTAAAATATTTACTTTTAAGAGAAACGGTAAACGGAAATGTTAATAAAATTAATAAAAGTTTAGAATTTTCTTTAGAAAATCATGGTAAATTTTAAATTTTACAGTATTTCCAGTCTCTATGGTAACATATATATATAACTATATAATATAATTTGTGTGTGTGTGTTTATAAAGCGTGCTTTTACCTCTTGTACTTCCATCGGCTGTTTGTGAGTGCATTAAACAAAATTGTGGACATTTAATTATTTTTTTTAAACACAAAAATGAACATAAAAACAATTTTCTTCAAAATTGTTCTTTTGAGAATTTGCAATTGTTTTAATTTGTTATTTATAAAACAATTCATTATAATTTTGTTTTGTGATTTTCAAAATATTATAACACTGTATGAATAAGTTGATAAAAACAATAATGATATAAAAAAAAAAATATTATTTTTTCATACTCATAAAGATTTCTTCTTAAATTACAATGTCAATGCCAAAAACAAAACAGTATATAAATGCATATGTTATAGTCAAACTTCAAAGTACCAATAATTTTAAACATGTCTAGTTAAGTCAGATCAGTCAGTCAGTTAAAAAATATAATAATAGTAAAACAAACACACTGTTTATTAATTCTTAATTATTTTTAACTAATTTTGTAATTACTACTAATATTATATTTTAAGTAATAACCTTATTAGTTGGACTACAACATAATGATATAAATGGATGAAATTTTATTATATACAGTAATCCCCTCTATAACAAGGTAGTATTCTCATATAACGCGCCTTTATAATGTTTTACGTACAAATGAATTTCATTTAAATGTCATGACTTTATGAATGAAATATGTGGTTTTTATAAAAAACAAACAAAGAATTTTTTTTACAAAGCACCTTAGCATATGTAATCTAAAAATACAGTTAATTCCATATAAATTATATAGTTTCAATAATAGCTTTATATGCGGGTATGCGGATATGTTATACGGGGACTGAAATTAACTGTCATAAGGTTACCGTGTTATAACGGGGATTACTGTTATTAATTAGATACTTATCGTTATATAATGGAATCACACAAAATCTCTATAAATTATAACCTATGTGCTATTCTGATGTATAAGCTATATTACTGCAAAGTTTCATCAAAATCTATTTAGTAGTTTTTGCTTGAAAGCGTTGACAAACAAACACACAACCTCACAAACTTCCGCATATATAAAATATTGGCAATATATACTCACAGCATGGACATCTTTATTCTTGGAGCGGGCCCTTTCCAAATTCCTATTAGCTGCTTCGTATGCAGCGAGGCATCTGAATTCAATAGGAAAAAAAAATTAAAGTGTTATTCCACACTGAAGGTAATAATGCGTTATTTATAATTTAAATGATTTTCATTTTTCCCGATCTGGTAAGACAAAGTGATTTGAATCGCTTTTATCCCGCACAGCAGGGTAGCCAGAAAGTACCTAGTGTCAAGTCACTCCGTACTTGTTGAGTGGCGGAACTCAACGCCGCGCTTTGTATTACTAAAGCGAGGAAATGAAAATAATTTAATTGCGAATCACAAATATAAATTTTCAAAATACTGTTGAGTATTAGTTAAAGCTTCACACTTTACCCCGCATAGCAAGGTTAATCACCGAAACGTGACGGAACTTAACGCCGCACTTAAATAATGTGCTATAAGTTTCAATGTCTCACCTCAACCGCCTAACTAGAACAGCTTTAGCGGCGTGAGCGTCTCTCATGTAGTACCGCAAAGTATCCGCCAGCTTCAAATCCTGATCTGATGCCATACGACCTTCGATTTTCTGGAAAAAGACACATTAAAGTAAATAAATCATTTCATTTCGGAGGTCATGTACGAAGAGTTTAACTATGCAGGTCCGTTTTCTCTGCCCATTCCGATGGGGATGAAAAATAGAGAGAGAGACGGAGAGAAAGGTAAGAGCAAAAAATATGAATAAGAAGAAACTCCTATTATTTAACTAAGTATTTCCATTAAAACGAACTAACACAAAAAAAATATTATATATATAGACACGTTGCCATAGCATGTTGCTATGGCAACGTGTTGTTTATTCGAGGTATTACATGTACATTAGTAACGTACCCGACACTTATCAAACGTTTCGGCCGCTCTCGTCAGAAACCTTTCAGTGGGCGGTTGCTCTCTGGTCGCCAGCTGAGTGATGCAGGATGATAATTTTATATGAGCATCCGCTACATCTGTTTATAACAAAAGAGTTATATAATTATTTTAATATTTTTGAAACGTCATACCACACTTAGAAAATATTTTTAGAAAACGTTGAAAAAATTTAAACGCAGCGGGATTCGAAGCCGCACTTGGCAACCGTCAAGGTGTATCGGCAATCGTCGACGCAGCTGGTAGTAGAACGCATGGCTTAGTGGTCAGAGCGCTTGGACGGGGCACTAGAGCCGCGGTTTCGAATCCAGCTGCGTTCACAATTTTATACGTTTTCTATATAATTGTTATTTTTAACCGGCTTCAAAAAAAGGAGGACATTACTCAATTTGATCGTGTATATGCTTTTTTAAAGCAATTTTAATAATTTTTTTCACCTAGAAAGTAGATATTCCAAAGGATTAAATTCATAATGGGAAATCGGGTTCTGATGATGGAATATTAAGGATATCGAGAGGAACATTGAAAAAGTAGGTTTTTTTTTGTTAAAAAATATTATATATAAATGGGAATCGTTATATTGTGGGACAGCGATCTATCTGTAAGCGTGATTGGCTGTGGATTCGCCACGCACATTGATGAAGACGAAAAATGATTATATTTAATAAGATCTTTGATTGACTGATAGTCTACCTGTGACCACGGACTACTGTAAAGTGTTCAAAACGTCAGGTGTCCAAAAATGTATATTCGAATACCAAAATATACGCGATTAATCCAGTTAAATTAGTTTCATTTAAAATGTTTTTTTTTGATCGGGTCAGACAAAACGCGGTGTTAAATGCAAAAAATCAAGAACTAGACATATCACATTTAAACATCGTTTAGCTTAAAACTTAAATCAACTAATTCCATCTAAATATATTAAAAGAAAATTGTGTCTATTTATAATACTGATTTCACGATTTTTGTCTGTCTGTATTTTTGTTCCAACTAATCTCTGAAACGGCTTGATCGATTTTGACAAGACTTTCACTGGGAGATAACTGATGTAATAAAGAGTAACTTATATACTTTAATTTTAGATTTATACAATAAACACAGGAGGCACAGCTAATATTTAATAAATTATCAAGGGAGGTAAAAATAAATTTAAAACATGTGAATATATTATACGAGTAGATTTTTAGATTATATTCGTATGGAGTTAGCAATGCAAGTTCATGACTTGAAAACTTGTGACACTCATGTGTATAACAATTTACTTACTATTAAAAGGTATTAAAAAATTGTAAAATCTTTAAATTTCACGATGAGAACACATTTTAAATGAAACTATTTTAACAGTCCGTTCTACAAGAATCCTGGACAGTACGCAATTGCAAATATATATATATATATATATATATATATATATATATATATTTATTTATTTATATATATAGTTTCACGCTTTTATGCCACATAACAGGGTAGACAAAAAGTGCCTAGTGTCAAAACACTCCTTACTTCGCAACTCCTTAAGTCGAGACATAGCGCGTTGAGTGGTGTAACTCAACGCCGCACTTTGTCTTCACCAGAGTGAGGAAGTGAAAATAATTTAAATATAATCACTCCCCCGAGTGGGGATCGAACCCACGACCGATCGCGTTTACAGTCAGACGCTATCACACTGCGCCACGACCGGCCTAGATCTATATATAATTAATTTTTATATCAACAAACTGACGAATACTACTTCAGTCCACCCGCAAGGGTGACCACGGACAAAAGCAAAGCAAAATATTCGAAAGGTATGATATTCGAAAACACCTATCGTATACCAAAATACACGCGATCAATATGTTAAAACAAAGAAAAAAAAGACAACAGCTTCACCTTTATGTTTCGACGTCATCCTGTCCACTTTGGCCACAGCCTCCTTCAGATGCGAATAATATTCTTGGAGAAACGCCGTCTCCTGCTCAAAGAAATCGTTCACGTCGCGCACAGTCGCGCCTAGATATATTTCGTCGGTTGTTGTGGTCATTGAGCGTACCTGTGTGTGTGTGAGTTAAAAAAAAATGAGCTGTCACGTGACATCTGATAATCGGACAGGAATCGGATATGATTGCCTGAAAAGATAGAGCATTACCAATTTGTTCTTTCAAGTAACAATACGATTATTATATAAATATTCATTTTTTTTTAGCTTGGCGTTTTTTTATCCCGCATAGCAGGGTAGACATGAATTGTCTTGTGCGACGGAGTGTCTTGACACTATGTTCTACCTACTTACCCGGCTGTATATTTTTAAAACAATGCATGAAAACAACATTTAATCAATATAATCAATGACGCACACTATCATATATTTCACACACATGTTTGTATAGAGTGGCATACACGTTGCTATGGCAACGCGTTGTTTACGCATTAACGAAGCCACTAGTAACATTCGAACTCACCAATCCTCCAATTAAGTCCATCTTGCCTCTTGGTTTCGCACACAAATCCTGTTCATATTCCAGGAACACTCTGAGATGGGCGTCGTTCCTGAACACAGGGTGCGCAGCTAAACGCTGTAGAAACACTTCGTGCATGGCCACTGTTTTCTTGAAGGTAGCTAGATATTCTCTACGTAAAGGACAAAAAAAAATAGAAAATGATTATAACACGGTCATGACATAGTTGGTATAAGTCAGAGTATATATGACAGGGTTCAAATCGCAAACCAAGGAAATATCTACGGACTACCGATACTTTTTTATTCATAAGTTTTATATTTTAATAATATGAAACTTTAAAATAAAAACAATTCCACATATTTAGAATTTGAAAACAATTTTTAAAAACGTATAAGAACTATAACTTATTAGTCAGAGCCCTTGGACGGGAAACAAGAGAAAAGTGTAGTGATGTAAAACAATTCTATTTTTGATCAGCAATACTTCTTAACAAATTATTGTCTAGACACTCCATACCTCACTACAATAGCCAAAAACCGAATTTGAAACAAAATGCGCTAAACGGCGTATCTAAACGCCGCAGAATAGTTTCACCAGAACGAAAAATTACAATAATTTAACCACTGTGTCATGATGATATTTTAGATATGTAATTACCCTACATTTAAATTATAGTAGTGTTCAAAATATGAGATCAATGTGGCACAGTGGGACAGCATCTATCAGTAAATGCGATCTGTTGTGGATTCGATTCGCACTCGGAGGTACGATGTTCAAATTATTTCAATTATAAGACAAAACGAAGCGTTGAGTTCCGCCACTTAACACGTAATGTTCCAGCGAAAAGTGGAGTGTTGTAACACTATGTACTACCAAGCGAGAATGAATATTCTCAAAAAATATATATAATCCAACATAATAAACTAATAATATTATAAATTACTTACTCTTCAAGCTCTTCTTTCATTTTGAGAAATTCCTCTTTAGTCAAAGCGCCCTCACCCTCACCTAACCTCTGCAACTTTTCCCTTGATGCATCAAAATCCGGCCTCGGTGGAGCTGGTGGAATCTAGAGACAAAAATTTAATTTTAAATTTATTTTAAGAGCAACTCTATATGCTAATAAAAACATATTCTAAGGTGAAATTCTTTTTATATTGAACACTCTATTTTTTTGGCAACTCATTTGATGTTCAATTCTCTGTTAAACTATATCACATATATCTGGATTGAATCATACTAATGTGCAATTTTTTTTACAAACAAAATTAAACAAAATTTACCCTGGCTTTCATTTTACTTACAATATATCCTGCATATTCTTCATTCTCTTCATATCTATCATGCAACCAAACAAACTCCTCGTGTTGTCTGACAACAAAAAACTCAGATTTCTGAAACTCCGGCAAGGTTGTCTTAGTGTGAACTGTGAATTTAACTTTCTCTTTTTCACTGAGAGCATCTGATATGTCTACCTGGAAAAAAATATCAAATTTTTTATCTAGACCCAGGCCAAATATAAATATTAGCAAAGATAAGAACAAGTAATTTGATTTTTTATGTAAAACAGAACTATTATTGCTAAATAAAATAATGATCAATAAGACAGGTTCACGCTTTACCAGCAGGGTCAGAGACAATCTAGTATCAAAACATTCTGTTGATTGCTTTCCGTAAAATTAAATCATATTAAATTGTAATGAAAATTTTCCAGAAGTTAAATATTGCAAATGATATCATTTATAGCATATTGATTGTATATATTTTGTTAATCTAACATTCTACATAGGTAAGATAAAGTGCGGCATTGAGTTCCACCACTCAACACACAATATCTAGAATTTGGTGGAAAGCAAAGTATGGATTAATTAAACTTATTTATAAAAAAAAACTAATTATAAATCAAATGGATAATGTTGGTTATAAATTTTTAAATAATACTAACCAGTAAACTGTTATCAGCTAAAGAAATATTCTCGCTAGGTTTTTTCTTATCAGGTTTGATTTCTCCACTGGATGGTGGAGACACTGGTGGTACAGATAGGGGGTCATGGTTGTTGTCATCTACTGAGTCCTATAGGCAAAATGGAAACAAAAAATACTTTATTTTAATATTAATAATTATTATACATAAGTTTTGAAGAAAAATAAATAAATTCATTTTATACTAATGAAATAAAAATAAATATAAATTAGTTTTTACTCGCTTTTTAAAATCGAAATGTATATTGCCACTTTATAATCACATAATTTGGTAAAAAAAATAATAAAACTATCAAAACATTAATACTTAAGTGATGAATCATATAAAATATTCAGGAAGGTTAATTATCTTCTAGAGGTAAACGTACCGAATGTCGACAACGGCCTTTACTAAGCTAATATAATACAATTACCACGTCACGATTTCACTAAAATTTTTCGACTTAAATCGCATATTTATTTATTATTTACTATAAAATAATATTATAAAGCCTCTACAAATTAATAAAAAGCATTAATAACCAGTCAATATTTTTTGTTTATAAGTGACAAGAAATGACTAAAAATCTAACAGGATTCTAGGATACGCCCCCTGGTTTTGCAAAAAAACTATTTTATTTATGTTCTTTTTGTGTAAATTGAATTACTTACCATCATTCTGAAGTAGTTAACGTGTTAAAGATGTGTTATAAGTATATTTAATAATTAAATTATACTATTTAGATTAAATGATTCGGCGGCGATCGAAAACACACAAAACAATAATTGTCATTTGAGCTGACAAGTGTCAGCTTGTTTTTTAAAACGTTAGAGCTGATAGTGACGCTAGTTTTTATCGACTAATCCTATTAACAATTTCGCAAAAAAACCTTTGTTTCAAATTAATTGATTTAGTACTTCAGATTTTTAAAATCAATATTTAGTAAGTACTCATAATTTTTAAAATATGTTGTAAATCTTTTTAGTGGAAAGCATATTAAGTATCTACGTTTAGTAATCAATACTATTTTTTTATTTCACAGCTTGTCAATTTGAAGTTTTGATGGATTGTAGGGCAAATCATGGGATCGCGCAAAATAATTGTTTATAAATTGATTTCCTAAAAAATACTATTGAATTAAAGAAAATGGGCACACAGAAACCTGGAGAATGGGCCAACTCACTTATATCACGATTTGAAGAGCAGGTATAATATATACTATTTATATAAATTGTGTGTGACCCACCCATAGCGATTTATTTATTTATGTAAACAATCTTGTTTTTATATAATTATATTTCAAATTCAATAATAGTTCTATTGTTTCTTACATTTTTATTATTATTATGACATCCTGTCTTTTATGTTTAGTGATAAGGCACTTACATTATATTCTTTCCTTTCGATACACCTACGCAATTTTAATGTACATTCTCAACTTATGCCTTGTAAATTTAATGTGCAATTATTAAAAAGATTATCTTTAACTTATTTACTACCACTAATATTTTATTTGAATCCATAAACCTACCACAATCCATTACAATTATATTTATTTAGACAATAATATTATTGTTTTGTGATAATATAGTTTAAATAAATATTTATTTTGTATAATAAATAAATACTTATGTTCTTATCTACCAAAATATATGTGATTAATTTATTTGAAATAATTCCATTTAAATTGTGTAATCTTCATGGGGGCTTTGCTATTCTATCTTTCTTTTTCCTTTTATTTCCTTATATTTTATTATTCTGGTTAGATATGTCTTTTTATGGTGAAAGACAATCTAGTGTCAAGACATTCTGTTAACTGCTTTCTCTCTGAAAAAAAAGGTAATTTTCATTGAATAGTGACATTAATACCGTGCTTTGTCATATAAGAGTGGAGAAATAAAAATAATTTTTAAAATATTTAATCATTCCTCCAATGGGAATCAAACCCACAACCAATTGGGCTTACAGTCAGTTGCTGAAATACTGTGCTACAAATGTTCTATTACTTAATTAAAATAAATGTATTTTTTAATATTAAAATAAGAATGTATACATAATAAAATTATGTTTTGATACATAATCTATGAAATTTAATTTGATTCTTAATAATTAGAATGTTTAATTTATATTAATTATTATGAAAAATCAACATAAAATATACATATTTATAAACTCATGGAAAACATCAATGAAGTAAAGTTTACATAAGGCAAAACATTATCTTTTACATATTTCAAAAGTACTCCTTTAATACAGCTTCCCTATAAAACTGGAGCTCAAAACCTTCACTCCCGCATCAATGAAGAACAATGCAAGGCATGCTTGGTGCAAATCAGCCGACACAGATTTTCCCTTGTCATAGCAGGTCTTACGAAGATATTGCAGAGAGTTAATGAATTAGTAGGTGTTTTTATTTTATTTAATTTAAAAATAGTCTTTTTATAATATTTTTTATATATATTTACTTTAAATGTGAACTTTTAACATGTCTATCAAATAGTTTACACTGAGAAAATACTATAATTGTAGACAGTGAACTTAGTGTTAAAACATATTTTCCATTTCCGGTCGAATTTGGAGAATTATAAAAAAATATGTGATTAGCGGAACTTAACGTCGCACTTTGCCTTATATAATATATTGAATTCGGATATTTTCGCGTTGTATATAGGTCATTTTATAAATATTTTTTTCTAGTTTTAAATTTTTGTCATTTTGTTTTTATATATTTTATATTATTATTAACACATTACGCATATATTGCCCATACGTTTAAACATAATATTTTTTTAATATTACATTTTTACTATAGTAAAGACTCGGTTAATCGGACTAATTCTTGTTATTAGATGATCAAATAATCGTAAATCCGGATAGAATTCACGAAGGAAAGCGTGCTTTTGTACATATTATAGCTTGATACATAATACTAGATAATTCTTAAAAACAGAAAAAGTGAATTAAAGTTTTAACAAAAATCAATGTTTATAAAAAAAATATTAGAAGTTCACAATTTAATCGTATATATGTAAAGTTATCTGTTCCGGGTTGACAGTCCGGATAATCGCGAATCCGTATACTCGAAATTCTACTGTATGTTAATTAAGGCTTATAAAATTTTCTTATTGTTTTATAAGTATATAGTTGATATCTTATACATTATGCATTAAATTTTAAAAGAAACTATTTTAAACGGATTTATCGCATATATTTTGTGTCAGTACGGTGCCGCAGCCGTGTTCACAGGTAGAGTGTACTAAAATATACGCGATTAATCTGTTTTAAATACTTTCATTTAAAATGTGTAAAAAACGCGAAAATTCATTATATTATAATTAAATATTATAATTATTTCCAGTATCAACCAACAATATCGACATGTGTGAATCGTCCCCAAACGGAAACAGAGAAGGGCTACCACGACAGTCTTGTTATAGTTTTAGATACTCTAGAAATATGCTTAAGCTCCCAACCTAAAGATACCGCGAAGTATGAAGAGGCGATGAACGTGAAGATACTGCTGAGGGAAGTCTGCCAGTTTATAGGTGAGTGGTCACAGAGAAATAGTGTTCGGACTCTCCGTTCTTTATATTTGAATGTTTTATTTTTAAATTTAAATATAATCATTACATTAAGTTGAAATCGTATTCATGAATATCGCGGATTTGTTTTGTTTTTAATTTTATTTTTTCCAGTACAGACTAAGTAAGTACCTCTTTATTTTTACTCTTTGCGCTACGCATTTATCTCGCATGGCAAGGTACATAGAAAGTATCAGAGCATGGAAATGAATATAATTCAAATCATTTCCTCATCAATCATTTCTTCGAATGGAAATCGAACCCACAACCGATCTCGTTTATTCTCAGTCGCTGTTCTACTGCGCCTCGACCGGCCTCCTTTTTTTCCTTAATATAATTGTCGTCATCTCAACCCTATAAAGCCCGCTACTGGGCTAGACCTCTCCTAAGGATTTCCATGACGATCGATCCTGCGCTCCTGGTAACTTGGCTGCCTGCGACCTTGATCAGATCATCGGTCCACATGGTGTGAGGCCAGCCCACTGAGATCCTTTCTAACCCAACCCATTTCCGCTGAACTGTTTTTCGAGCAATGTCGGCATTGCGAGTGTCAAAAAAAATGTTTATCGCTTTCCTCATTATCTGAGACATTCCATGTTAAATGCCTTACCAAAGTGGAATATTTGAAATAATTTAAATACTTAATATTCTTTAAATTGACTATAATCTTTTGTTAGGGTTGATATAGTTGTGGGTTCGATTCCCACTTGAGGAAATGATTATATATATTTCGTTTATTTTTACCGCTTCCATAATACATAGCGCGGCGTTGAATTCCCCAATCAACACGCAATATCTCGATTTCGTGCGGTGTAAGCAATCAACGGATGTCTTGGTCTAGTGTAGTGTCAAGAATCAAATAAATATTCATATATATATATATATATATATATATATATATATATATATATATATATATATATATATGAATATTTTTTTGAATTTTTCATTTTTTTTTGCAGATCTTCGCAATGAAACGAACGTGAACAACACACTCCTGCGCCAGTTGGCCAGCAAAGTGTTATTTGCTCTCAGTTTAAATTTTTTTAATGCTGTTTTTAATAGAATTAGTGCGAGATTGCAGGTTGGTGATATTTGCTTACTACTTTAATATATGATGCTGTCCTTTTCTTATGGTTATGGTTGAAAAGAGATTACGTGATTATATTTTATTTGGCATTTAGAAACAAGAAGTATAGTATGAAGATTATGTGGTTATTTTTTTTAATATTTATTATCTAGTGTCCAGACACTCCGTATTCCGCTTTCTGTTGATTATGACAAATTGTAAGTTGAGTGGTTGAGTGAAGTTGAGTGCCGCGATCAATTTTTTGCCGGTATAGTTTCCTATATATTTTATAGCACGATGGCTCGGGGTTGAATTCGGTGAATCTTCCTCTGTACCCTGTTATGAGGGATAAAAGCGTGAAGTTTAAAAAAAAAACTACACTGAATAAATCCCATATATTTTTTACTTGACATTATTTAAATGACAAAATTATAGCATGTGAAAAACGTAATAACTGATTCAATATATATTTATCTTATATTTAATTAAATTTTTTTTTGTTTATTTATAACGCGTGTTTTTTTTTCTTAAAAAAAAATTATAATTTTTCTTACACACGATGTATAAAAAGTTAGTCACTTTTGTATTTAAAATATATATTTTTGTATATTTTTTATAGGAACTAGCGTCTAGCTCAGAGGAAAACCCCGACTACACTGACATAGAGTTGATACAACATGTCAATGTTGATATATTGAGGCTTATACGGCTGCTTACTGGTGAGCATTTATTTATATATTATACAATAAGATCGCGTGGAATTTCACATCTCTGAATGTTTTCTTAAATAAAAGAAGTCTAAATTACTCCTTATTACATCGAAATCGGCCCAGCCGTTCCAGAGATTAGACGGAACAAATAGATAGATAGATAAACAAAAATAGTAAAAACTGTTATTTTGGTTTAAGTTTGGTTTTTCATACACCAAATTTGGAATTAGTAGATCTTTTTTAGCGTATGAAATTTATTAAAATTTAAACTTTGTATGACGAGTTTAAGCTATTATTTTCTAAAAATGTATAAAAATTTGAATGCAGCAAGAATCGAACCCGCGCCTCTCGACAACCGTCCAAGCGCTGTGACCGCTGAACCGCTGACTAATTCTAAGTGTGGTATAAGATTTAAAAAAAATAGTATGAATAATAATGTAGAATGAAACATATTAAAAATAATTGGACATCTCTACACAGGGAACTCTAGTGAGGTATTGTGGGTCCTCCAAACAAAATATTCTCGCATTATTTATTCAATGTTAAATATCTGTTCTATGTATTTTTGGAATATTTGCAATCTATATACAATCTGTTCTGTATATATATAATATAAATGCGAAAGTCTGTTTGTCTGTTTCTTACTTTCACGAGCAAACCACTGAAGCGATTTAAATGAAATTTGAGATAAATAAAAATACTTAAGGACCCGGGGTCAAACATAGGCTAAAAGATTAATTTCAGCCACTAAAAGATTAAAATAGGGGATGAAAGTTTGTTTATCTGGTAATATGGGTTGGGTTTCACGCGGACCAAAGTCGCGGGCTAACAGCTAGTAAAAAATAAATAAATAAACAAACAAACAAATAAAGAAGTTAATATACTAATTAGTATACTAATTGTATACTTTTTTTAACAGAATCTATACAAAAATTTAAATTATTAAGAAAATCTGCGCACATAGTACTCGTTGTGTCCTTGGAGAAGGCGGTCTGGAATTGGATGGACACTTACCCCCAGGTGAGAAAGAGATAGATATATAAAAAATAAGGAAAAAAAAAGAGATGGATATATTTAACATTTAAAAAATATTCCACAGTTAGGATAAGGTGGAAAACGGAGTACGGAGTGTGTTGACACTACCTAGTGTCAACACACTCCGTACTCCGTTTTCTGCCTTATCCTAACTGTGGAATATTTAGTGTCTATCCTGCCATGCTGGATAAATGTGTGTAATATTAATATAATTGCAGGAGTTCGCAGAAGTCCAAAGTCGGCCTAATGAAGAGCTAAGCAAGTGTTGTGATACATTATTCGATATACTGCAAGATATATTTTCTGATAATAAAAAATCCAGGGTTGCCATGTGGCCGTTGCAAATAATGTTGCTCGTTTTGAATCCGGTGAGTGTTGCTAGTCAAAGTAATGTTTAAACGGATAAAAATTGTTTAATTTAAATTTTTCAACCCTTAGTTTTGCATCTGATATGTTGTATAGTTAATTTTTTTTTTAAATAAACCTTAGCATATGTAAACATTATTTTTATTCTGTTAGTTTTTTTTACAAAATAAAAAGATATAAAATATTGTCTTCTTGTTGTTGTGATAGATTTATGTAAGAGAGAGATATATGTAAGAAATATATGTAAATAAAACTAATGTTTAATCCTTGCGAGTTCCAATCCCATTTTTATTCATCTCTCTGTTAAAACTTTTAAAAATATTTTTATATGTATGTATGTATGAATGTATGTATGTATGTGTGTATGTATGTATATGTTTTTTTAATGTCTAAAAATAAAATATTTTAGTATTTCTTTTTCCACTTTTTAAAACAATCCTACTTTTGCTAACTGGCTTTTGGCACTCGTCTACTTTAAAAGATAAGTCCACCCTTATGTATGTATATACCATTTATTGTAAGTATATGTCATATTTGTGTTTAAATGCAATGAAGAATACAACATATATTTCACTATTTTTAAAGTGTTATTCCACACTTGGTATTAGAAAACATTTTTGAAAAAAGTATAAAATTTTGAACGCCGGAGGTGCGGTTTCAAATCCCGCTGTCTTAAAATAAATTACATTCTCTCTTGCCAAACAATTATTTCTTAACAATCTCAGTGTAGCAGAAATTTGTTAAAATCTCTCTACATATAAGATAACAACATAACGCTGTATCAAACGTATACGAAAAACAACGCAGCCGGATGTAGATCGTATGGTGCACGCGGTCAACACGCTTGGACGGAAAGCAAGAGCGGGCAGCGGGTTCGAATCCCGCTGCGTTCAAAATTTTTATACGTTTTTTCTTAGAAAAAAGAATATAATATGTTATCATTTTTTTTCACAGAAAGTTCTAGAAGAAATAGTGAACGCAGACAGCGGCGCACCGTGCAGTCCACGACATACTAAAAAGAAGCATTTTATCGATTCAGTCAAACGTGGTCTCAGTGAGTGGATTCTGTTTTTTGATTGATTTTTGTGGATTTTTTTTTCATAATATGTTCATTACCAATTATAGATTTTTTGAGCATCTCTGTTATTATTTGTTAGGACTTGGTGAGACACAACGTGGCCTTGAGTTTGCCCACTATTCTACACTCAATGGAGCTATCTTAACGTCAAAACTTTACATTCTCCATCCTCATTTTCTGTCTATCGAAATCGAGAGATGAAATGAAAAGTGACGGAACTCAACGCTGCACAAAATTCCTAATCAAGTGTATCGTACCAAATAATTTTCAGGTCCACAAAATAATTCTAAGCAAATGACGGAAGCTGCCATAGTGACCTGTGTTAAGTTGTGCAAAGCCTCCACGTATTTGAACACTGCGGATTCGAGCAACGTCACTTTTGTTCTTGTCAAGTCTGTTATGAATGATTTGAAGGTAATTACTTATTTTTTAATTTATAATGTGTTAAATGAAACTATTTCAAACGGATCAATCGCGTATATTTTGGTATACGAAAATACATTTTTGAAAACCTGATGTTTCGAATACTTGTAAGTGGAGTCACATGTAGTCAAATATACGCGGTTAATCCGTTTAAAATAGTTTTATTTATATTAATGTTTTATATTGTTGTTGATAATAATAATAATAATAATAGAAAATATTATATTTAAAACTTATTTAGTTCGTTTTTGTTATTCGAAATAGATTCTTCATAGAAATAGTATCTGATTGATAGACAGTGGGCCAGACGTCCCACAACCTGTCGTATAATCAGACTGTGAAATTGGAAATATTTTTAAAAAGCAGCGCAGCGGAATTCGAATCCGCGTATTTTGTTCCCCATTTCCCCGTCCAAGCACTCTGACCGCTAAACCATCTGTTCTACATCTGGCTGCGTCGGAATTGTTATACTCTTTATCTAAGATAAAGTCAATATTTTGCTATAATATGTCTTATCACTAATATGATTTTGTATATATTGACACTAGGTTCTCTCCGTCTACCCTGTTATACGAGATAAAGAGTTACGTTGAGAAAATCTATAAATGATTATTTCTCAACATATATCTATATATAATTAATACGTCGGTAGAGAATGAAATCCCGTAGCTCATTCAATCCCGCGGGATTGCAGCGCAGGATCTAATACTCCAACATTGTTGCTTTAAAATCGAATTGAATGTATATAGAAATTACTAATTTTCATAGATAAGCGTCAAGATATAGTTCGCATATTTAAAAGGGTTTTAATCCCTACATATAAACAAGTCAGTCAGTCAATCAAGTCGCTGGTCGCATCGAATAAAGTCATAGTACTACAGTAATTGCGGTGAAGTAGTCAGTCATAATCTGCCCTTCCAGTCTCTCCTCTTCAACCCGAGCAAGCCGTACTGCCGGTCCCCGTGTCCGGGCTACAGTGAGCTGGACCTACTCACGGACTGCTTCCTCTCCATGTTCCGCATAATGCCGCACTCAAACGACGCACTCAAAGTGTGCTTGAATTTGAACACTCATATATCCTATCACTATGTCATTATTAACTCATTGCTAAGGTAAGTTATTTTTATTTTATTTATGGAAAAAGGGAACACTCTGTATATTTAAAATTAAATTATTTTAAACTGATTGATCGCGTATATTTCTAACACTTTACAGTAGTCCGTGGTCACATGTAGTCCGAGGTGTTGTCTGTCAGTTGATACAAAAATTAATTATATCAATCTACCGCCATCTGTTTCTTAAAATCGCGAAATTAAAAGATCTTATAACACTCTGTATAGTTTAGTTAATGGTTAAGTTATAAACGCTGTATATAAACAGGAGATCGCAAGTTGGATTCTCGATTTTAATTTACAATTAGATTTGTGTATGTATGAACTCGAAGAATGTCACGTGTTCCCATTTGGACACTCATTTATGGTATCACTATATCATTGTTATTTCTTTGCTAAAGTAAAATTTATTTTTTATGAATTAAAAAAAATTAAATAAAACTTAACTTAAAATAAAAGTTAATTTTTTATTAAATGAAATTATTTTAAATTAAATTAAAGTACATTTTTTATTTAAAAAAAAGTCGATTATTTTAAATAAAAAAAATGTTGATGAGGCGAAAGACGTATGCAGGGACCGTAGCGCTTGGCGCTCCGTGCTCCCTGACTAACCCGCAAGGAATAAAGCGTGAAGCTAAAAAAAAATGTAAAAAAAATTAAGATTATTTAAAATTCTTTCTAAAATGTATCCTCAAATCCAATCTGATTAGTTATAAAGAATTTTTAGCAAGAACTAAGATAATATTGAAAGTAATATTATTTTGGATATATCTACGTGATACACTTATATGTGTATGAATATTTCTAAACCGGGTTTTTATTGAGCAACAATATAACGTATTTATTTACTTATTACACACACATATACATAGTTGTGTCGTCGCAAGCTGATGAGTCGGCACCCCACGTCGCCCACCACAGAATATTCAGTGTGACAGCGTATGACTGTAAACGCGACCGGTTGTGGGTTCGATTCCCAATCAGGGAAGTGATTGTATTTAAAATTATTCTCACTTCGCTTTGGTAAGACAAATTGCGGCATTAAGTTGCGACATCAACAAGCAAGTAAAATATAAGAAAAAAAAACTACTTGTATTAAAAAAATCAATGAATTTGAAAAGCTAAATAACAAAATTTTAAAATATACAAAGAATAAAATAACATTTTAACAACTGTAATAGTTATTTAAAGTTGTTTTTTGATATGAATGTTAAAAAAACTGAATAAATTATATTATATTTTAGGGTTATAAAACAGCCAAGATTGCCCTGGTGGCCTCAAATAGATCTCGTGTACCCAAAAGCCGCTGAACTGAGGGTTATGTTTACAGACACTTTAAATAAAGCTACGCAGGTATGCAAATTTTATATATTTATAAAATTACATATTTTGTTAGTTTTTTGTATATGTATTATAGTATAAGCAAAAACCATTTTTGTATTGAACTCGTGCTCTATGGTTTTTGATTGAAAATGTTGATCATAAAAATGTATATATTATATCATTTCCCCTCTTTCTCTCTCTGGTTAGACAAACCGCGTCGATGTGTTCCCCACTCACCAAGCCGAATGTCAGTGAAGTGTTTTGACACTAGGTTCTCTCTGAATATCCCGATATGCGGTACAGATTGAAGTTACTGTATACATGAACACTCTTATAAAAACAATTTTCATATCGGCATAAACCCTCTTTGAATTTTAAAATTTCTTTATTTCATTATATAATGGTTACTAATATAAAACCTTTAGGTTGAAAGTTTTTAATTTTAAATTCAAATAAATATAATTTCAGGGTTACATAGTACACACGCCATTACGTATGATCTCCCTGTCACTGAAATCCAAAGAGGTGCAATCAAAATTCAACAAATCTGAGGAGATGCCCGCTTACAGGCATCTGTTACTGTTGCTGGTCAAATTGATACATGCCGATCCTATGGTTATGCTAAGTGTGAGTGATATTATACGTGAAGAAAAATATTATATTATTTTAATATTAAAATTATATATATTTTTTTTATTATAGTATATTTTGTTATAATACATTATATTAATAATACATTGTACTGTAACTAATTATGTTTCACTTTAACATTTACTATTTTTAAAGTGTTATTCCACACTTAGGATTTTATACGTTTTTTTTTTTTTCAAAAATAAGTTTCATTTGCTTATTTATATTTGCCATTTATCATATTATAACGGCCTCAATTAATATTCAGAGCGAAAAGAAGGTTGTCTGGAAACTACTTATATATAAAATCGCATTTTGTACATTTTTTTCAATACCGTTATAAATAAAGTAATAATAGTAATATTTTAAACTTTTTGTACTTTTAGACATTATGGATACGAACTAATTGGCCATTTCCTTATTACCTGTTTTAATTTTCAACAGAACCCAGGACGTTCCGGTGTAGAGATCCAATCGTCCACCACAGAGCTGATCAACGGGCTCGTCTCCCTCGTCCATAACACCGGCATGGGAGAAATAGCCCAGGAGGCGATGGACGCACTTCTAGCTTTACATCGACCAGACAGAGTTCATATGTGGAACCCCGAAGCACCTTTGAACACTTTTTGGGATATTAGGTAAGATTTATTCCCCTTCTTAAAATTCCATATCGTTTGCCGTATCGGCACTTGTATAGTTTGGTATACCGTCTGTGTATAACTATATGTATTCCTTAATTTTTTTGACATATTTAAAAAAAATTCTTAATCAAAAATCCATCAAAAATATTGTGTGTGTCAAATTTTTAATTAATCCAAGGAAAAATGATGTTAGTAGTTCCTAGCCCAAAAGTGTATTCAAGGAACCCTAATGTTTACTATTTTTTTTAAAGTGTTATTCTTAAACTTAAAAAAATACTTACACAATGTTTTCTAATCCTTAGTGTAAGTAATCTTAATTACTTACACTAAGGATTAGAAAACATTTTTGAAAAAACTTATAAAAATTTTGAACGCAGCGGGATTCGAACCCGCTCCTCTTGGATACCGTCCAAGACGGTCTTGGACGGTATCCAAGAGGCGCGAGTTCGAATCCCGCTTCGTTCAAAAAAAAAATTATACGTTTTTTCAAAAAAAATATACGATTTTTCAAAAATAAACCCTAATTTTGCTTTTGAACTGAAATGTACATGTACAGTTACATACACATACAATCACGGGTATAAATACTGTTATATCTGTTTATAGGTACTATTTATATTATACATATCTCTTTTACACACAAGCGCTCTCTTTCCTACTGTCAATTTCTCCCACAACATAATACAGAAGCTTGCATAGAAAGTAAAGGACGAGTGTATGTACATACATTAATTTTTAAGTGGAAAGGCAAGTGTATGTATATTATTTTTATATATACTTCTCTCTTTTTCTCTCATCAGTTCCCAAGTCCTCTACAACATCAGTCAGAAGCTGATCCAGCGTCAGATCGGCAACTATCGTGAGGTTCTTAGGTGGTTACGTGACGTTCTCACCTGTCGCAACGAATTCTTGGCGAAACATAAGGAGTATGCGAACGTGGGGTCGCAGATACCTATTTGTAAACAGGCGCATATTAAATTGGAAGTAAGAAAACACAATACCCTGTACAAGTTAGCTTGATCTTTTTGACGAGCGAGCTTGTCATATAAAAATTATCGACTAACGCTTGAATCTTTAGGGACTTTTGTGTTATATGTATTTTTTTTATATTTTTACAATTTTTTAAATAATTAAATTAAGAATCGTCATCAATAAAATCATCAATAAAAATTACATCTGTCAAAAAGATCAAGCTAATTTATAAAGGGTATAGCTACACTAAGCCAATTCAAAGTTTTTTAAAACATCTTTATTTTAAGTTAAGCCATTTATATACTGATGAGGACATTCTTGTGATGATTGGTTATTGATTCGATTCTCGCTCGAGGTGATTGGATGTATTAAAATCATTTTCGTTTCCAAGCTTAGGTAAGAGAAAGCGCGGGGTGCCGCCATCTTATACACAATATCTAAAATTCAGACGGAAGTTTTGAAATTAGATTCCCTCTACACGTTATATAGGAAAAAGCTTTTATACCTACTCTGGATTTTGAACCCCTATCTACCTCTATTTCAGGTAGTATTCTTCATGTGTCTATGGTCTATAGACACTGAAGCAGTTTTGGTGGCGATGTCTTGCTTTGCTCTACTCTGTCAAGAAGCTGACATTAGATGCGGTTCAGACGATCTCTCCGCTCACTGTCTACTACCTAATTACGCGGTGTTCCAAGAAATAGCGCATACGTCTACTGTGTTAACTACTGGTGAGTTGGGTTGTGGGTTTGATTTTATTGGCATTTTCTGTTATCATCCATAATGTCCGAATTAGCTGACGTGAAAATTTTTGTTGAAGACATAATAATCTAGAGGCAATGTCCTATGTACATTATGTATGCTGAATTATGTTGATGAAAAGCTGAAAAACATAATAACACAAAGAATATCACAAAAACCAAGATAGAATGTATTAAGATTAAGTAATTATTACTAAGAATAGGTCCCAAATAATATTTTTATTTATTTTTTGTATCTGTGGCAACCTAACTGGCTAATTACTGGGTAACTGGGATATATGTATATCTTTTAGATAATATTATCTATCTTAATACTGAATTTTGTCTGCTTAAATTGTTATATAATATGCAGGTATGGAAGATAAAAGGAAATAATGTTGGAATGTAAGTAAAACTAAAAATTTTTGAGATTTGAACCCATAACCAACGGTTGTATTTGATAAAAATAACGTAAAGAAACACTTGGTATTATTTTATAATACTATCTCAAGTTTGAAATTATAAAAATATTAAAATATCAAATATATAATGTTGGCTAAAAATTTATTGGCAAATTTTGATGTTCGGGCGTCAACGTATAGCTTATTAGAACCTGCTTGCAAGAATACATGGGAAGCGGGTTCAAATTTTTATACGAAATTTTAATATTTTTACAATTACTATATAAATATTGTATTTTGACTTTTTAATATTATTCCATTTGTATGTAATAAGGTTTTCGCAATTCTTACAAGCAGCTTGTCAGGACATGGTCAGGGGATGTTTTTACAAAAATATACACAGTGAGTATAAACATATGTATTTACTTTTAATTAATGCTCATAGTAAACTCCGTATAACGATTTAGACGTCTTAAACGAGAAATGAGCGTTATAAGCGAGAAATGAAAGTAAAATATATTATGTTTAAGAAGTTATTATGATTGTATGCATTTTTATAATTTTTTTCATTTATAAATCTATTCTTATAAAAATATTTTTTATTCCTTTTTAATTTTAAACACATAACATTACGTTACTTCAAACTGATTGGATGTAGTATGACGCGTCAAAATTATATTTTATTCCATAGAAATACTCGTACGTATATAATAATAGAGACGCGATTTACGATTTTAAACATTTATAAAGACAGATATATTCTAATATTTATTAAAGAAAAATAAAGAAAATATAAAACAATGTGTTATAATATAGAAAATTAAATTTTCTATTAGAAAACATTTTAGAAAAAACGTATAAAAGTTTGAACGCAGCGGGATTCGAACCCGCGCCTCTTGGATACCGTCCAAGACGGACGGACGGTACCAAGAGGCGCGGGTTCGAATCCCGCTGCGTTCAAATTTTTATACGTTTTTTCTAAAATGTTTTTTATATGTTTTTTCTAAAATGTTTTCTAATCCTAAGTGTGGAATAACACTTTAAAAATAGTAACTATTAAATTTTCTATGTCTTTAATTGTAATGTTTTAGGCTCGGCGGCGCTACAGAAACGTATCATGGTGCTTTTAAGGAAAATAGAACATTGTGTTAATGGAGTACAACCTGTTTGGGAAGAAACTTTTCGGTGTTGGTATGTACAAGGGTGGGGTGATAAAGCTTTAACTGGCATTAAATATTAATTTCAATTTAAGGGAGTAATTTCTGGTTATACAAACTACGGCGTTGAGTTCCGTCGCTCGTCGAAGTTTATTCAGTCAATTTCGTGTGAAAAACTACGCTACTAGGCGAGGTAAAGCGTGAAGTAAACTTACTTGTATGGTAAACTATTAGTATAGTATTATATATATATATATATATATATATATATATATATATATATATATATATATATATATATATATATATATATATATATATATATATATATATATATATATAGATAATTATTAGTAACGTCCTTTGCTGGTTTTTTTTTTTTCATTTTTTTTTTGGTTTACGATTTTGCATAGTATGGTAGAAGGAAGTACCTAGTGTCAAGATACTCCGTACTCCACTTTTCGCCGAAACATTTTAAGTGTCGGAACTCAACGCCGCGTTTTATCGTACCAAAACGAGGAAATGAAAATAATTTAAATATAATCACTCTCCAGAGTGGGGATCGAACCCATAACCAGTCGCTTTTACAGTCAGACGCTGTCCCACTATGCCCATATGAATTTATTCCAATCCTCACCTTCCAGGGACTCGGTATGCAAACTCCTCCAGAAGTACCCGAAAGGTGTTCCAGGAGCTGATGACGCACAGGAACCCTTACACCGAGTTGCTGCAAAGCGAAGAGTCTCCCATCATAGCAGCAGTGAGCACGACATCGAGGTATGAATTTAAAATTAATACTTTTTAACTGATTATATATATAACTTGTCATGATTGTAATGATTTGATATTTATTTCTACCTGCTAATTTACATTATCTCTTTTAATTATGGGTTGGCTGGAAGAGATTTCTTATAGAAATAAGCCCGCCTTTGTAAACAAATTATATTATGTAAAATTACTCTAAAACTGTTAATGTGCAATAAAGAATATATATAATAGCTTAATGTGTAATAACTATATAGTATACAAGGTGTGACTGCGAATTCGTTCGCGTGCAAAATAGTTTAATAATTTTAAAATAAAAGTAGCTTAAATTATTTCATATAATATTAGCTATGTGCCAGTGCAAGTCGCATTAAAATCGGATCAACTATTGCAGAGATTAGCCGACACAAACTAACAGATAGACATTTGCATTTAGTGAAAAGCGGTTGTTTTAATGTTACAAACGGACACTCCGATTCATTTAATTTTGTGCCGACAGATGCAAATACAAGAGTGGGCTAACATAACATCGTTCCTATGCGCCCTCGGCGGAGTGTGTCTACAGAGACGACCTGCGCCCGTCTGGTCACAGATGCATACCCATGGTGAGATACTTTTGTGCGTCAGTACGTCTTTGGTTCCTAAATAGGACTCCTCAACAAAGAGTCCTAGGGTTCCTTTTCTGTAATATGTCAGGGATTCTCCACAATTACCTAAATCCATGGTATAATGTATTACATAATATAATAAATACATTATTTGCTAGTTTCCAGTTGCGAAGTGTGTGTATAATCAAAATTAATCTAATTTTACATAATTCTACATTCCAACACAAGATTTGAATATAAAACTATGTCAATTTTAAATGAAACTATTTTAAGAGGATTAATCGCGTATATTTTAGTATTGGGAAATACATTTTTGGACACCTGACGTTTCGAACACTTTACAATAGTCCGTGGTCACAGGTAAACTGAGGTAGCATTCGTCTGTCAGTTAATTATGAAAATTAATTAATTATGAAATCTGTTTCTTAATTAATTATACCAAAATATACGCGATTAATCCGATTAAAATAGTTTCATTTAAAATATGTAAAAATCGTGAAAATCAAAGATCTTATTAAAACTATGCCAAATTTTATTAACTAGATGATCCGTTCAAGCGTGGACACCGCGTTGCCTTAGCAACGTGTACATACGTCACTTTATATAAACGCGTATGTCGAACACATGGTAGTGTGCGTTACATTTATTTTATTAATTTAATATATTTTCCAATATATCCGATATGTCCATCTATCAAAGTTAAAAAAATTGCAACTCTATTTTAAACTTATTCGTGTAATCTGGTTTGTGTGAAAATTGTTTATGTATACAGTGATATTATATGATTTTAATGTTTCTAGAATTTTTTTTTTCATATTTTTATTAATTTCAGATACACGCAAGTATAACGTCCTCGCGAATAGTTCTCAAGAAGTGCAGTACTGTCCTGTTACACAGTGAGTCTTTTTTCTAGCTTCACGATTTTTTTTATTACGCACCGCAGGGGAGACAGGACCACTATACCTAGTGTCACTCCGTACTCCGCTTTCCGCCGGATTAGAGACATTGCGTGTTGACTGGTGGAACTCATCGCCGCGCTTCGCCTTACCAGAGCGAGAAAATATGATGGAAATATGTGGAAGTATTGATGACTTTATCGCTAAAGCAGCGATTTCTTTCAGGCAACTAAATATTTAGGAAATTGGAATGGGTGCTAATAGTATATAAATATAAGAACAATACATTAATCATAGACAAAAAAATACACAAAAATGGTACGAAAACCATATAAGTGAACAATTGATTAGCATTAGCCTAATTGTAACGCGAATCTCCTTACGTCATAGGATTCTTTATGTATTTAACAATTATTTTTTTTAAATATATATTTAATAACTAAAACAACTAAACAAACACATACAAACAAAGACACACACACAGATATACATAGACACATAAACACACACACGCACACACAATTATTACAAGGCCAGTGGTGGCGCAGTGGGACAGCGTTTGACTGAAAACGCGATCGCTTGTGGGTTCGATCCCCACTCGGGGGAGTATCTTAACACTAGGTACTTTCTGAATATATCTTTTCATAGAACAAAATCTTATTAATATATATACTAATACCAGTTCTCTTGAATATATAATTATTTCTCCCATCAGATTCATCGGCCAACTCCTCCGGCTGTTATTGTACAGCCATGAGAGGTTCGGTTCGCAGATACAAAGCCACGTGAAGGAGCTGGTGGGGAACGAGATGTCGCCAGCGTTATATCCGATACTCTTTGATCAGATAAAGGCGATTGTTGATAAATTCTTTGATCAACATCAACAGGTATGTCTTGTTTTTTTTTTATAGAGATAGAGGGTTTAGTGACTTTGCTTTTTCTTTATTTTTTTATTAACTTAGAGCTAATGGAACAGCCAGTGTTTGTAATATAAAACATTCGAAATTGAATTACTTTTTTATATGACGAATGAATCATATGTTGAAATACTTTAAAAAGAAAAAATATATATATATATATATATATATATATATATATATATATATATATATATATAAAAACTATGTTACAATAATAAATATTTTGAAGTTTGATTTGAGTGTCAGTATTGCCAGTAGTGTCAGATATATATTTGCATACAAAATCGAAGCTTGTGTATTAAGTGGCGAGGTGCGAGAGAATTGTATGTCTGCTAAGTGTTTCACAGGTTCGTACCTGCACTCAACGACCAGAACATCAACACGTCTACTCTAACCCGTGGTTTGTTAATAATGTTGTGATGCGAATAATATTGTTTGTGTGTGTAGTAGTGAATGAATACAGTATGTTTAGCCGCGGAATTTAAAGCCGCTTTCTGTTTTACCACAGCAGAAAACTCAAAAATTTCTCTGACTTTGAAACTGTAGTCAGATATATATAGCCCACAGTGACAAAACCTGGGCCTTGCTCTGTTTGTTTTAATTCATTTAAATTTATGTGTTTAGGTGATGCTGACAGACATAAACACACAGTTCGTTGAACACACAATATTCATAATGAAGAGTATATTGGACAACAAGAAGAGCGACCAGCCCTGCGAGCATCTCAGTACTACGTCCATAGAAGGGCTCATGCTGGCTATTGTTAGGTTGGATTTATGGTTTTATGTCATTTTTTTTAATAGAAAATAATTTAAAATGTGAATTAAATATGATCATTTAATGTATTTTATAAAATGAAACTGGCAGCTGGGACATATTGGCTTCCTTCAAGTAAATTATAAATATATATAATAGTTAATTGAAATTTTTGTTTCGGAATTAAGTAAATGATTTTTTTATAAACCTTGGACTCTTTTAGGGAATGCATAGAGACACTAGGGTCTCTACGAGTCTTGTAAGCCTTGAATACTTTAAATTACAATTTATCTTATACATAAGATATTTTTTTATAATAAAAAAAAATTATAGTTTTTATAATAAAAAAAGAATCAATGTAACAAATGGCATGATCGTGTATTCATGAGTGTTAAAGAAAACAAATTCAAAGAAATGAAAAAAACAGATGTATATAATTGCATATAAAAAATTAATAAATAACAATAACAAACATATAATAACTTATCGGCTACTTGCATCTACGGTAATGTAAGAGGTAAAAAGACGTTTGTAAGAAATCGTAAATCTATATTATACAATAAATATGTCTTTATATGGAAGGCTCTCGTATATAAGAAATATTGTTATTTTTGGTTCTCTTTGTCTGTACGTTCGTGCGCTCTAATCACGAAAAGTAAATTGCTAAGCTGGTTTTAATGCTGTTTCCGCTATTATATTTTGGTATTCTTTCGTTAGCATTGTTTTATTTTAATTAATTCAATAATTTGATAAATAAGAAAATTATATCAATTTAAGAACTTAAAATAATTAGCCTTCTTAGAAGAAGAAGAAAAAAAAATATTTGTGTGAAACCAATAGAGAAAAAAAGATCAAACTTTACTATTACAATAGTTATTTATTTAGATAATATCCACTGTCTCAATGAAGTGCATTTCCCCGCAATGTTAAGACAATGCGCGGCGTTGAGATTCACCGCCATGTTTTTAAAAATCGACCATATATATATATATATATATATATATATATATATATATATATATATATATAATTATGTTCTAGATATGTCCGACATTTGGATATGACAGTGTTGTCAGTTCAAATAAAAACCAAACTATGTCAAGTTGTTGACGCCATGATGAGGAGGAGAGACGATCTGGCTTTTAGACAGGTATTTTTTATATATATACATTCTCATAGCAGAGTAGACAAGAAAGTACCTAGTGTATCAAGACACTCCGTACTTTGCTTTCCACTGAATTCAAGGCATTGCGTGTTGAGTGGTGTAACTCAACGCCACACTTTGTCTTACCAGAGCTAGGAACTGAATACAGTCACTTACCCGAGTGGGGAGCTGTCACACTGCGCCACGACCGGCCTCAATTAATATAATAATAGCGCCTCTTGGACAGTGCAAGAGGTGCGGGTTCGAATCCCGTTACGTTCAAAATTTAATACGTTTTTTCAAAATATTTTCTGATCCTAAGTGTGGAATAACACTTTAAAATTATTAAAATTTAATAACACTGTAATTATAGTTTTGACTTTTGTGGACAGGAAATGAAATTTCGCAACAAAATGGTGGAGTACGTCACAGATTGGGTGTTGGGAACTTCCCATCAGATAGCGCCGCCGTTGAGGGCCGACGCGTCTTCAATCACTAGGTAAATATGTTATAAATATACTATACACATATGTATACAATAATCCCCGTTATAAAACCGCACTCTTATAACGCCCTTTCAATCCCACATATAACGCGTGGAATAAACATATAATAAAGCTATTATTGGAATTATGTAATTTATTTGAAAATTAATGTTTTTTTTCTTAATTTTTTTAATTTGATTTCAATAATCGGCACATATTTCCTTCATATTGTTATAATGACAACATTTAAATGAATGATTTATACATGAAGCGTTATAAAGGCGCTTTATATGGGAATACTTCTATAACGCGAATCCACTCTACCGTGTTATAAGATGGATTTCTCTGTATATGGTGTCCATTATGGTGTTATTGGTATATTGTTTGATACTGTTAATATGGTGGTTGTCAGTTCCATTCACACTCGGGAAGGTTATAATTTTTTTTAGTTGTAAATAATAAATATTTATGTGTGCGCGTGTGTATGTGTATACGTCTGTGAACGTGTATGTCACACATAAACATAGATGCAGGTGGTATGTCTCCAGGGAGCTGGACCAGGCGTGCATGGAGGCGGTGGCGGCGCTCCTCAAGGGACTGCCACTGCAGCCCGAGGAGTCGGACAGAGGGGATCTCATGGAGGCCAAGAGTCAGCTGTTTTTGAAGTTTGTAGTTTTAAATTACATTGACATTATTATTGGGTTTTCTTAAGGCTTTCGGAGATAAAAATTTAGATATGAACCATGGATGTAATGATAAAAGAGCAATCTATTCCTAGAAAACTAAAATGATTTTCTAAATATCACATGTCACATATATTCTATAAATAAATAAATTATAAAATATATCAAAAATATAAAAAATGTTTTAATTCATAAAGTAAGATTGATGTTTAGATGCCTTATTACGATAAGGCAATTTGTATAGTATAATTGAGTTACTTAACACGTGGTGTAGACGGAAAGTTGAAGAGTTGCGGCACATTTTGACATACAACAACTGCACGCTTGGCTCTTTAAGTTATCTATGTATACATATTTATTATAGAGGCAATCCTACCACGATAGTTACTCTTCCAATATCCACTTATAAAAATAAATATTTTTAAATTTATTTTCAATGCGGTTTCAGCGGTGATAAAATAAAACATGCAGTTGAATTACGACACTCAAAGTACAATATTACAATTTTGAATTGAAACTTCGGAACGGAGTCTTGACGTGAAGCTCAAAGTTTTTTATATATAGTTATTAAAAATGTCAGTTGGAAAGCGTCTAACTGTAAACGCGATCGGTAGTGCATTCGATTTCCACTTGGGGGCCATGATTATATTTTATTTATTATTATTTCCTCGGTCTGTCTGTCGGTAACACAAAGCGTTTTGCGTTCCGCCACTCAACACGCAATGTATCGTATTCTACGGAAAGCGGAGTACGGAGTGTCATTACAGGTGCTTTCTGTTTACCCTGTTGTGAGGGATAAAAGCGTCAAACTATTAAAACTTCAAATTATTCCACGCAGATATTTCACGCTATTTATGAATCTCCTAAACGACTGTAACGAAGTGGAAATAACAGAAGGCCCTGGGAGGTTGGAGACCTTGAGAAACGCTACAATACAAGCGATGTCCAACTTGCTATCAGCCAATATTGATTCAGGATTAATGCATAGTATTGGTGAGTTTATTTATGTTTGCAAATATTCGGACATTATGGATAAGAAACACATTTGAACTCTTATCATTTTCCACGTAGCAGGATTTGAATTCTCGACCTTTTCTAATATAAAAGCATCCTAATTACTTATATATCTACATATTACATCAGCTAATCTTCCAGTGATGTATGCGAGTCCCATCAAAATACGTCCAGTCTTTTCGGAGATTAGCCGTAACAAACAAAAAGACAGACAGACATACAAATATTGTAGAAAATTTATTTTGGTACTTTAATTTAATTTACTTTTTATTGTAATAACAATGGGTTACAAGATAATGTGTTAATTTATTGTTTGATTTTAGTTGAAATTTTTGATTTTCCGTCGGTACCGTTTCAGGTATGAAAAATATGTTTTAAAAGAACATATAAAGTAATTTAGACAATAATAATAGTAATAGAGGCGTGAGGTCGAGTGAGGAGGTCGTGGCGCAGTGGGACAGCCTTCTGACTGTTAAAACGATCTGTTATGGGTGCGATCCCCACTCGGGATGATGATTATGATTCAATTATTTTCATTTCCTCGCTTTGGTAAGACAAAGCGCGGCGTCGAGTTCCGCGACTCGATACGCAATGTCTCGAATTTGGCGGAAAGTGGAGTACGGAGTGTCTTGATACTCTGTACTCCGTAGGTTCTTCGCGTGCGTAAGCGTGAAGTTTTATAGTATTATTAATATATTTATTTGCTTCGAACTAATATGTTACAGATGTAAGTTTCCACTTACATTCTACCAAAAGGCATGCAAATATTCATTCACTTACATTTTGTATTACATTTTTATAAAGGCTGATGACTAAAGACTTATCTATTGGGCACTTTGGTAACAAAATAATTACATCCATAAAAAAAAAGTTAAATGTGTTTTGAATTTATTAGGTGGCATTTCTTTAAAACTTTAGGTATTTAGTTTTAAATATATAACTATCCTATACCATAACGCTCTAAATAATCAGACTGTACGTTTATATCGAAATACATCGAAATTCTAGTATTATAACTTCTTTTTTTGTTAGCTTTATTTAATTTTTTTTTTCTTTAGATCTGGGCTACCACCGCGACCTTCAAACGCGTGCGGCGTTCATGGAAGTGTTAACGAAGATATTGCAACAGGGTACGGAGTTCGACACCCTGGCTGAGACAGTTTTAGCTGACCGCTTTGAACAGCTGGTGCAGCTGGTCACCATGATATCTGATAAGGTGTTAATTATTACATATGAGTTTGTTAGACAGTGCGTGGCGTTGAGCTCCGCTACATCATATATATTATGGAAGAGTCACTATCCCAAAAAAATGGATAATATAACCTTTTGTTGAGGAAGATGTTTATGTTTTTTTTAATAGGTATTTTTTGATTTACACCCTTTTTTAAGTTCTTTTTATAAGCTTAGGGACTACAATTTTTTAATTTTTTATTGTGTGGGACTCCCAAGCCGGAAGGTACATGTCGGCTAACTACCCACCTAAACGCTCACCTCAATCGCCACTCGCTAAAGTCACAGGAACTATCCCTATCTCACTCACTCGCGAATATTTTGATATTCGAATATATATTTTTGAAAAGCTATTAATTACCTGGTGTTTTCGAATACCAAAATATACCTGATTAATCCATGTAACATAGTTACATTTAAAAGAACAATATTAAAGATCACAGGAAAAGGGGGTAAATAGAATTAAATATATATATTGTTTTATATATATATATATATATATATATATATATATGTTTTTTTGTTATCTTAGGGTGAATTACCAATCGCCATGGCCTTGGCGAGCGTGGTGGGTTCCGCTCAAATGGACGAACTTGCAAGAGTCCTAGTTTCTTTGTTCGACGCAAAACATCTGTTAGCGCCCTTATTATGGAATATATTCTATCGAGAAGTTGAGGTTTGTGCGGTGAGTGACTTAATTTAGTTGTGTGTGAAAACGTAGTGTCTCGACACTAGGTTCTCACTGGCTACAATATTAAATTTGAAATAAAAATTGTGCTCGCTACTTCTCCTGCGAGAACTACACTGTTATATTTCAATATATAAATATTTGGTATTTCTTCGATTTCTTAAATCACTGTCAGCATTGTGACATTGAAAAAATGCCATGGGATTCTTTAATTAATTAATTAATGTTTCTTTTATTATTATGTTCTTTTAATTTAAACTTTTGTTTTTCATGTCTGTGTGTGTGTGTATGTATGTGTATTTATGATTATATATATATATATATATATATATATATATATATATAGTTAGATTTTTTATTCTTATTTTTTCAGGTGTCAGATTGCATGCAAACATTATTCCGTGGAAATTCTTTAGGTAGCAAAATTATGGCGTTTTGCTTCAAAATTTACGGTTATGGATACTTGCAAAATTTATTGGAACCGCTGATAAGTGCTTTACTGGATCAAGCTGAGACCAATCCTAATTTGAGTTTTGAAGTCGACCCCGCAAGGTGAGTTTTAGGTTTGATACCCGGGTGAAGCTGGATTTGTGGAGTTTTAAAGTGTATTTGAATTTTTTGGTTTAATGCTGTTTCTACACATTTTTAATTGGATCTTTTTTTTTAATTAATTATGCAACCCACTAAGGATATGTTTCTTTTTAATTTATATATTTTTTGTCGTTAACTTCTGTAATTCCATGTATGTAATGCATATAAATGCACACATATAAATTAGAGAATGGAGTGTCTTAGCACTAAGTGCGTAACTCTTGATTCTTATTTGAATCTTGATTTAAATTTAAAAAAAAAACCTCTATATCGACTATTGTAATAACGAAACATGTATGTATGTACATAAAAAAAATAACAACAAATAAATCTCGACACTAGATTGTCTCTGACTTGCATAACAGAGTTGTTAGGCAGGAGAAAGTTCGAAGCCGTATATATAAAATTCCACTGACTGACTGACAGATAGACTATACGTAGAAACATAAAACATGTCATAAAATGTGTTCCTTATACAGTGTAAGGGAGTTCTAAAAAAGGACTCCTTGTCACTTCCACAGATACATACATACATATATATATATATATATATATATATATATATATATATATATATATATATAATTTTATTTTTTCAGACTGGATCCAAGTCAGGATATTTTAATAAATCGCAACAACTTAAGGGATCTTACGCGTGAAGTGTTCGAGCGTATCGTTAATTCCGCTGATAGATTCCCTTCGCAACTTAGAAGCATGTGCCATTGTTTGTATCAGGTATAGTTTTCATGTTAACTTTGTTATATTTTTGATTGTTTTTTATTCATATTAAAACTTTATTACAATAGGTTTTGTTGAATTGTAATTATTATAAATGATATATTATTGTTATGAGATAGAGTTTGTGTATATACGATACATTTTTTTTTCATTTCACTTTTCTGTTAAGATAAAGCGTTGAGTTTCACCGCTCAGGTCACTTTGTCTCGATTTCTCTCGGAAAGCAGTCTATAGTGTCTAAACACGAGCTTCTATGCGATGTAAACTGTAACTGGGAAATGGCTTTTGGATGAGATTTTTTCCAACTAGAGTTCTAATTAGATTGAATTGTATAACGAGGTACATATATGAATTTTTTAATATAAAGATTATTTATTTTAGGTGTTAAGCAAAAGATTTGTTCAGTTTCCACAAACAAGTGTCGGCGCGGTTGGGACCGTTTTATTCTTAAGATATATCAACCCAGCTATAGGTGTGTATATTTTCATGTGTTTCACTCCTTATGGCTGGCTAGCTTTAGATACTCTATATAACATCCAGTGAAAGTTCATTTCTAAAAATTAGCCTCAACAAACAGACGGAAATACAGTCTAAAATTATAAAATATATTAATTTGGTATATGTACTTAGTATATATGTATATGTATGTAACAGACATTCCAATTTTATTTATTGGTATATATATACTGAGGCCGGTCGTGGCGCAGTGGGACAGCGTCTGACTGTAACGCAATCGGTTGTGGGTTCGATCCCCACTCGGAGGAGTGATTATATTTAAATTATTTTCACTTCTTCGCTCTGGTAAAACAAAGTGCGGCGTTGAGTTCCACCACTCAACACGCAATGGCTCGAATTCGGTGGAAAGCGAAGTACACAGTGTTTTGACACTATGTACTTTCTGCCTACCCTGCTACGCGGGATAAAAGCGTGAAGCTAATATATATATATATATATATATATATATATATATATATATATATATATATATATATATATATATATATATATATATATAATTTTTATATATTTTGACTTAATCCTTTTCTCCCCAGTGTCCCCTCAAGAGATGGGCATCGTCAACCGTCCCATACCGCCCCATATAAAGCGTGGACTTATGCTCATGTCGAAAATATTACAAAACATAGCAAATCATGTGGAGTTCTCCAAGGAACAACACATGTTACCTTTCAACGATTTCCTGAGGGAGCACTTTGAGGCTGGACGCAAGTGAGTGACCATTTCTTTTTTGTTATTAGTATGGGGATTTAAATAACCGGAGCTGTCATAAAACTAAACAACAGCGCACAGAGTGAAATGATAAATTATAACAGATAATATATAACAGTAGAACCCATATATATATAGATAACAAATATTGAGATAGTGTTTATTTTTTTATCCAACTAGTTCTCAAAGTGGCATTATTAAGGGCGTTTGATTTTTTTTTTGATTTCCCACTTTATCTCGCATAGCAGGGTAGGCAGCGAGAACCTAGTGTCTAGACACTGTGTTCTTCACTTTCAGCCTTAATTTAAAACATTACTGCATGTGAAGTTTCGGGAATTGCGAAGCACAAGGTAGAAAACTAAAAATAAATCTAATATGATTTTCCCGAAAGGTAACCAAACCCACAACTATTGCATTAACATTGAGATACTGTACCACAGCGACATAGCATGACGTTTCAATGAATTAGAATAATGCAATATGATACAATTTTAAATCTAAATAGATAGATATTTGAACGAATAAATAAATAAATATTTAAATGTGGACAATTGAATAATTTCTAAAATTTATAAAATTCTAACATATTTTAAATGAATATATTCTAAACTGGTTAATCGCTTATATTTTGATATTAAATACAGTGTCCGAGTTGAGTCAGCCCATCAACTGATAGACGAATGTCATCTCAGTCTACCCGCAAGTGTCACCACGGACTACTGTAAAGTGTTCTAAAACGATCGGGTTTTTATAAATGTATTTTCGTAAACTAAAATATACGCGAGTAAACCGTTTGAAATATTTGACTTGTCCCTAATACTTTTGGTTAATGTGCAACGTGTATGTATGTCACTTTCTATCAACGTGTATGTCAAATACATGTTTCTTATATATTAACGTATTATTATTAAAAAATGTTAGCGTTCTGCTCCTTTTCTCCTTTTCTATATAAACTATAACTGTGCCAAATTTCATACTCCTCTGTTTCGCTTATTTTCTTAAAAAGGGGTACAAATAGATAATAGAAAATGTTAATTTTATTAAACCATATTTAATTCGTGTTTGTTATTCAAAACAGATTCTTCATAGAAATAGCGTCCGACTGTGAAACGGTGGACCAGACGTCCCACAACCTGTCGTTCATAAGCGATGCCAATGTGGTGGCGCTGCACCGCCTGCTGTGGAACCACCAGGAGAAGATAGGCGACTACCTGTCGTGCAGTAGGGACCACAAGGCGGTGGGGCGACGGCCTTTCGATAAGGTAGTGGGTGTGTCTGTGTGTGTTGTTGGGATTCACTGCTTGTTTTTTTAGCTTCACGCTTTTTATCACACATAGTAGGATAGACAGGAAGTACCTAGTGTCAAGACACTCCGTGCTTCGCGTTCTGCCAAATTCGGGACATTGCGCATTGAGCGGTGGAACTCAATGCTATATTCTGTTTTACCAGAGCGAGGTAGTGAAAATAATTTAAATATAATCACTTCACAAGTGGGAATCGAACCCACAAACGATAGCGTTTACAGTCTAACGCTGTCCCACTGCGCCATGAGGGGCGTCAATCATTTAGTGTGTATGATCCTTTTATTCTATCTTGTAGTACATTTTTAATGAGCGATGAAGAAAACCTAATGGAATTATAGTTGTAAAGGTTTTTATATTTTTTTTATACCACTCTTGTGATTTAAATCTGCAACGTGACTTAAGTTGTCTTGTTTAAAAGTGCTAAGTATAATTTTGATAAATGAAAAAATTACTTTAGCTCATATAAAATATGCAAAATCTATAAAATTTTGTATTCAATAATATAAAGGTATGAAATTTTTGAACATAGCCAATTCTGAAACCCGACTCCACTGAGCCTAAGGGTCTTATGATTTTACAATATTTAATAATATACCTTTCTCTCTCAACAAACGGTTATTTCTCAAAAATAACCTTCTTGTAGCGGTAATTTGTAAGAAATAATCTCATATTGAGATTTTGCACATTTGGATGTAGAACGTATGGCTTAGCAGTCAGACCGCTAGAAAAGGAAATAAGAGATCCCGATTCGATTTAATTTTTTTATACAAATATCTTCTTATTAACTTACTTATATATATAAACGGATATGATAATTAGATAAAATTGTTACAATTTATATATAATTCAATAATGTTCCTTTTGCGTCCATAGATGGCGACACTCTTGGCGTATCTAGGTCCACCGGAACACAAACCTGTGGAGTCGTAAGTTTATATATATTATTTTATATATATTATTTTATATATAATAAATATATTTATTTTATATATATAATAAATTTGTTTTTATTTGAATGTAATAAAATCCAGCAATGTCGTTTTGATACACTTGTTTTTGCTATAACACTATATACATTATATATTTTCCAGCACATCAAGCTTGCTGTTCTCATCTTACGCGCGCTGGTCCTCAATAGACATGTCCTCCACGAATTTTGAAGAGTTCATAGTGAAGCACAACATGCATCAGAAGGAGGAGTTCAAGAGTATCAAAAGTCTGAATATTTTCTATCAGGCTGGCACCAGTAAGATTGGCAATCCGGTGTTCTATTTCATTTCCAGGAGATACAAGTGAGTGGTTTCGTTTGTTTGGTTGTTTGTGTGGTTGTCGCGGGTTCTGTTGATGCGGAATGTAAGCGTAACCATAGCAACGTGTGTATAAAAGTGTGCACAATACGTGGTAGTGTGTGTGTGATGTTTGTTTTATCTATATTATACACTTTTATTGTATTATTATTATTTAAGTATGTCTTTTATTTATAAGTAACTTTTAGGGATTTTGGTAATGTGTTGTGTATAATTTATTAGTTTTAAACTTTGAGCTATAGAGGTCAGTCGTGGCCCAGTGGGGCAGCGTCTGACTGTAAATACAATCGGTTGTGGTATCGATACACAATTCGATTCATTATTATTTCTCCGCTCTGATTAGACAAAGCGCGACGTTGAGTTCCGCCCCGACGGAAAGAAGAGTACGACGGAAAGTTTCTTGACACTAAGTACTTAATGTCTACCTTGCTATCCGGGATAAAAGTGTGAAGCTAAAAACGATTGATTCTCGGACGCAGGTTCACATTTTCATTTCTTTTCTTTTTCTTAACAGAATCGGTGAAGTGAACGCAGATTTGCTAATTTATCATGTGATACAAACCCTCAAGCCATTCTGTCAACAGCCTTTTGAATTGATTGTTGATTTCACGCACACTAATTCTGATAATCGATTTAGGTATGTATTACTTTGTTAGTCTGTATTGGGTTTGAATCCAGATTTGGGGAAAATGGTTTATTAGCTCACTACGTTGCTACTTTAAAATGTGTTTTGAAAGTTCGACTATATATAAGAAAAATTATCATTATTTTTAATTTTTTTAATAGGAAAGGTTATTTTTATTTTGTGTTCTTTAGAGATGACTTAATATTTACATTTTTAAAGTGTTTAGCCACCATCATAGCCAGATTCGAACTGGCGTCTTTTGAAAACCGTCCAAGCGTTATGACCACTAAGAACACATGGCTTAGCGGAGCGCTTGGACGATTTCCATGAGACGCGAGTTCGAATATTGGTGCGTTCAATATTTTATATATAAAAAAAATGAACGTGTCTTTTTGTAAATATAATATGATTACTTTTTCATTTTTAGAACGGATTTCCTACAAAAATGGTTTAGTGTGCTACCGGAAGTGGCCTATACAAGTGCTCATGCATGTTACATATATAACTGTAACAGCTGGGTGAGGGAGTACACTAAATTCCATGAAGCGATATTGGCGCCTTTACGGGTAATTACTTATATATATATATATATATATATATATATATATATATATATATATATATATATATAATTATTTTGTGTATAGCTTAATTTTTATTCTATATTGATCAAGCAAACCGAACGATAATGACACTTTTGTATTTGAGTCTACCTGTGATCAAGGACCACTCGATTCTTTACACTATATTTATAAAATAAAATAACTTAAGTTACGTTTTATTAAATCAGCTAGTATTTTATAAATATTAAAATTATTTTTTTTAAGTATTGTTTAATGGTGTAAGGATTTATACAGATGTATGAATAATGTGATTTGATTCTTGTGGCCTTTTTTGACATTTAAAATGTACAAAGTGGTTATAGTGACATAACTACAGTAGATGGACATGTAGTATCGCGAACTTTTTGTGCATATTGATACGATTTATGTATACTGGAAAACATTTTGTTCGTCTATCACCAATAGTTTTAGCAGCGCACGCAATGATCGATTTTTATAGCTAATTTTTTCACACCTTGGCTTACACTATTACTTTCTTATTAGAATTATCTATTTTTTTTTTTTAAATATAATATAGCCCATGTCACTCTGGGAAAATGCAGCTTTCTAATGGTGAAGGAATTTTTGAAATCGGTTCAGTAATTTTTGCGTGAAAACGTGATAAACATACAAAATTTTCCTCTTTATAATATTAGTATTCGACAGTCGATGTTTTATACAGTCTGAATGTTCCAGGGCAATCGTAAACTAGTTTTCATAGATAACCACAGTCGTCTAAGCGATTACGTGGACCCCGAGCAACAGAAGCTGCCCGGAGCTACCCTCGCCCTGGAGGAGGACCTCAAAGTGTTCAACAACGCGCTGAAGCTGTCCCACAAAGATACAAAAGTCGCTATTAAGGTGAGTTTATTTTAAATGTAAGTAAAAAATATGATAAATTTAATTTATTCTAAGAATAAGTACAATGGGTGTATTTTGTTTCGATTGCTTCACGCTTTTATCCCGCATAGCAGGGTAGACAGAAAGTACCTAGTGTCAAGACGCTCCGTACTTCGCTTTCCAACGTATTCGACACATTGCGTGTTGAGTGGCGGAACTCAACGCCGCACTCTATCTTATCAGAGTCAGAAAGTGAAAATAATTTTAAATTTAATCACTGCCCTGAGTGGGAATCGAACCGACAACCGATCGCGTTTACAGTCAGACGCTATCCCACTGCACCATGACCGGCCTTGTATTTTTAAGTTAATATTATTGTCATTTTTTTTCTGTTACTTTTTAACTTCACTAGCTGGGAAGTAATAGGGTACAGAGCGCTAAACGTACAGTCATTAATCACTTCATGCACGCCCTTCGAAGGTCCTCTTGCTGGTCACGTGACCTTTCTCCAGTACCATCGATGCTGTACTTTCGAAGGTCTCCCCCAGTCTCTCGTACCACTCACCTTGGCTTCATAAATGTTTCTCACCATTCTTCCATCACTCATTCTCTCAACTTGCCCAAACCACCTGAGCACGTTTATCTTCATTCTTACTATGAAATTCTTTCTTACGTCTGCCATTCTGTGTAAATCTCTATATGATCCAAAAATATCATTTGTATTTCAAATTGTATATATTATTAGTCCTTCGCCGCGGTCGTCGTGCATTAATTTGTTACCATTTCAACTGTTTTTTTTTTAAATCTACCTGGATTTTAAGATTTATGTATTCTTATAAAAGGTCTATTGGATAACAATTTTTTTCCCTAATATGATTTTTTGACAACAGGTACGACGACGTCCACTAAGTTAAAAGTAATAATATCTTTTATTATCTATGTAACAATAAAAGTATATGAATTTTGATATAGCTCGATAAAACCTTATTTGGTTCGAGCGCTTGGACTGTTTCCTGAAGATGCGTGTTCGAATCTCTCATCCTAATTTCCGTCGTGTCTAGTAGGATAGCGTCTGACTAAATGCTATTAGTTGTTGGTTCGATTCTCTCTCCGTAAAATGATTATATTTAAATATTTATTATCAATTATCGACTCTGGCAAGACAAAGCCCAAATCTTAAATCGCCATTCAACACACAATGTATCAGTTTCGAGCGGAACTACTTCGAGCGGACTAGTCGACGGAGTGTCATGACACTATTTCCTCTACGTCCACCCTGCTCTGTGGGATTACAACGTGAAGCTAATTTATGTTTTTTTTTAAATATAGTTGCTATGCTTTTTTAAATTTAATTCTCTCTTTTTTGTTTCCTAACAGGTTGGTCCGACAGCGTTACAAATAACGTCAGTGGAGAAAACTAAAGTATTGGGATTACCAGTTTTATTGAACGATGTTTATTATGCCTCTGAAATTGATGAGGTTAGTGAGTTGTTTTTTTTTAAATAATTAAATAACGATTACTAGGTTTTTAGACAGAAATAGAAAAACCAAAAGTTTTGAAACATTTCAGAGGGCCCCTTAAGTCTACATTTGTTACAAGTATTAGATTGTATTAGATTCTACTCCGAACTCCTCTCTCTGCCTGCATATATTCTTTATTTGAAAAAATAAACTATTTTTTAGATTTATTTTTATTAAGTGGTAGAAAGAATTAGTAGAAATCGTCACGTAACGATGTTGTGTCTGTATGTGTGTTTCGAACGTACTACAAACAAAGAGGAAATTACTTTCATTGTTTATTATTTGACACTAAGCGCATCGGCGTTGTAGACACTTAGACCAACACGTCAATTGTAAACGGAAATTCTCAGAACCACAGATTAGTAATAAAAATAAAAAAAACACATAGAAAGCGAAGGAGCCGTTCGATTCCATAAACATTTTTAGTTAGTAAAAAATATATAATAAAAACTTACCGGACTAAGTTGGCTAACCACGGCGTCATATATTCCAGACACAAATGTTTCAATTCTATTGTAGACCCTCTGAAACCCTATAACCAAACAGATCCAACATTATTAAAAGAAAGGTAATTTGAAGCGTAGCGTACAATATCTAGTATTTATATGATTTAAACGTACCATTTCTAAATAAAAATAAGTAAATAAATAAATAAATTGAAGAACAATATATCAGATAATCACCAACTTAGCTTATTTAAACAAAAAAATAACTTTTCAAGAAACCCCATATTTGAAAATAAAAAAGACAGTAGTGAAATTATTTGGAGTCTAAAGCTTTAAAAGAGTAGGGAAAACGCAAATATCAGAGTGCAAAAACATACTAAAAATCAATACTCAACATTAACAACAATTCCGGCAAAGCATAATGCCATTTAAGAAAGTCTTTCTTATTTTAATATTTATCTTAAGGGGAAAACGGAACTAAGACCTAATCCGACCCAACTGTCAACCTCACCTGCCCGCGCTGGTAGTTCGTATGAATAGCTGGCGACGGTGATTCTTGTAGTCACCAAAGTGAGATCTGGTTATACTGCTTGGCAGTATAACCAGATCTCACTTTGTGTAAGCCTAAATACATACACTATCGAACTAATACCTTAGGTTCGAGAGTTTTCCTGCTTCAACATGAAACAGGTTTTAGTGCGTCAGATGACAATCGGCACTGGACTAATAAACCCAAAACGTCAATTTTCTGGAACGGATGAAAAGGTTGCAAAGGGAATATCGTAAGACGGATAGGGCGTCGCCACAAAACGACGCGCAGATACATCGCCCTACCTCTGCGACAAGTATACGAGGGCTATCGGATCAAGGACGGGTCCGACTAAAGAAGCTAGTCCCGGAAAGCAACAAGAAAGTCCGCTTCGCTACGTTGAATGTTGGAACCCTTTCAGGGAGGACTAAAGAACTCGCAGACTTATTTAAACGCCGCAGGTTGGATATCATCTGTCTTCAGGAAACAAAATGGCAAGGTTCCAAGTCTCGTAACATCGGGGAAGGATACAAACTAATGTACACAGGATCGCGAGGAAGACAAAATGGCGTGGCAATAGCAATTAGTCAAGAACATCTCGACAATGTAATCGAAGTAAAGCGCTTTAGTGATAGAGTTATGAGTGTCAAAGTTGTGGTTCATGGCGAGGTAGTGAACATCGTTACTGCCTATGCCCCTCAAGTAGGGTGTACTAAAGCTGAAAAAAAGTAATTTTGGGCTCTTCCAGATGACATCTTACAAGAAATACCTAGTACCGAAATTACCATAATGGGCAGTGACTTAAATGGCCACGTAGGTAGAGAGTATCAACCGTTTCAACGCATACACGGAGGTCACGGATATGGTATTGCAAACGAAGAGGGTAAATCGATCATGGAATCCGCCATGTCTCACGATCTAGCTATAGTCAACACGTTTTTCATCAAGAAGCCTGAACATTTGATCACATATAAAAGTGGCACAACGAGTTCACAGGTCGATTATATTCTGGTAAACAGAAACCTAATCGGTAGAGTCAATAATTGCAAAGTTATACCCGGAGAATGCGTTGCACCACAGCATCGAGTTGTCGTCATGGACATGACTTTTAAACCAAAAGCAACACCTAGAAAAGAAAAGGAACCAGAACTCATCAAATGGTGGCTCTTGAAAGGAGACAAGGTACAGGAGTTTTGTAATGAATTAGATAACCTTATATTCCCGGGAGAAGTTCATAAAGATGTAAACATGATGGAGATGGACATACAAGCCAAGATACTAAAAGCAGCAGGAAAGGTACTGGGGCGAACGAAAGGTGGAAAGCGCATACCAATGGAGACGTGGTGCTGGAGTGAACTCGTACGCACAGTCCTTAGAAAAAAGAAAGAGGCGTTTAAAACATGGCAATCCACCAAGACAAATGAAGATAGACAGCGGTATAAACAGAGTAAGAAAGAGGCCCGAAAGGTGATCGCAGTAGAAAGATCAAAAGCTACAAAAGAACTGTATGCATCCTTAGAAAAGAGAGACGGTCATGAGCTCATATACAAGTTAGCTAAATTGCGCAACCTGGCTACCAGAGATTTTGTAAAAAATAAAATACTTAAGGGACCAGATGGAAATTTAGTGTACAATAACATGGATATCTTAAAAACATGGCACAAGTATTATAATGGTTTGTTGAACACTACTATCACGGAAGTCTGCTTACCACGAGTTGTTAAAAACCTGGGCCTCATACCTCCTATAACAGCAAGGGAGGTTAATGCAGCGCTTAAGAAAATGCCCAACAAAAAGGCCATGGGTCCAGATGGCATTCCTGTGGAAGCGTGGAAGTGTCTGGGTGATTTAGGAATAATCGTGTTGACAAACTTGTTTAACAAAATATTGCTGAAACAAGGCGGCATTCCGGGTGCTTGTAGAATGAGCGTGATAATTCCCCTCTACAAAGGCAAAGGTAGCAGATATGAATGCACTAACTACCGAGGCATTAAGTTAATGTGCCATACAATGAAGCTGTATGAGAGAGTCATTGACAGCCGTCTACGTGCCGACTGTACGCTCTCTGAAAATCAGTACGGATTTGTGCTAGGTTTGTCAACAATTGACCCGATATTTGCCATGACCAGGATAGCTGAAGAATACAGAGCAAAAGAGAAACCCCTTTACGTTGCATTTCTGGATATGGAAAAGGCTTTTGATCGAGTCCCTAGAGACACTATATGGTGGAGTCTCAGGTTTCGTAATATCCCTGAAGCATATGTCTCCTCCATTGCCGACATGTATAGAAATGCGCGTTCCTTCATAAGAATACCGGTGGGAGTGACAAAATCCATCCCAGTCACTGAAGGGGTTCATCAAGGTTCAGTGCTAAGTCCGTTCTTGTTCAGTCTAGTGCTGGATACACTCACTGAAGATGCTCAACAAAAAGCTTCATGGACTTTCATATACGCAGACGATGTAGCAATATGTACATCAAATCGCCAAGATCTGGAAGTAGCATTAAGCGCGTGGAAAGAACAACTACAAGCAGGAGGATTATTACTAAGTGTAGCTAAGGCCCAGTACATGGAATGTAATGTCTCTACCAGTTCTCACATATGGAAGCGAGACGTGGGCAGTAACAAAAAAACATGTTAATTCCATTCGTGTGACGGAGATGAAAATGCTAAGGTGGATGTGCGGAGTGACGAGGCTCGACAAGATCCGCAACGTACACGTGCGGGGTAGCCTCGGGATACGCGACATCGCTGACAAATTGCAAGAAAATCGGCTATGATCACCTCAATACATAAGCAATAGAACGCTCAACTTCACTTTACCTGGCAAGCGACGAAGGGGAAGACCGAGATTGCGGTGGTTGAGCGTTGTCACGAACGACATGAATAGCTGCGATCTGGAGGAGGAAGATGTCCATGATAGAGCGAAGTGGAAGAAGAATAGCAGGAAAGCGGACCCCGTCACAAGACGGGATTAACGCTAAGAAGAAGAAGAAGAAGAAGATATAATAAATAATTTGCTACCTTTGTTAGTACCCTAGTGTCAAGACACTCTCTCTGTACTCCGCTTTCCGCCAAACCTAAAACGTAGTGCGTTGAGTTGCACAACTAAACGCCGCGCTTTGTCTTACCAGAGCAAGAAAATTAAAAATAATTTAAATATAATCATTGACTCTAATCAAACAGCTGATTATTAATATATGTAAACGTTTACCACAGGTGTGCCTGGTGGATGACAACCAGTTCTCCCTCTCCATCATCAACGAGGCCACTCCTCTGAGTTTCATTCACAATGATTGTGACAATATCGTTCAGTCCATCATACATATACGGAATAGATGGGAATTGAGCCAGCCGGTAAGGATATATTTATTGATTATATATTTTATATCTTTATATTCAATAGGTTATTAATCAGTAAATATATATATATATATATATATATATATATATATGTGTGTGTGTGTGTGTGTGTGTGTGTGTGTGTGTGTGTGTGTGTGTGTTTCCCAATGGGGATGATAGGATTTTAATAGCTCACAGCCGCCATCTTGGTTGTTTAACATTTGACATTTGTGTTGTTTTGTGTTCAGTAATGTTTGCTATTTAATCATGAACAAGTTCACGTTACCTCAACGTTTGGAAATTGTCCAAATTTTCTATCAGAGCATTTCTTGCTAAATATGGTCGTCATGGTGCACCGTCTGAGCTCTTTATACGTCGCATAATCCAAAAACTGGAAAGTGAATATTCTTTGCACGATAGTAGACCACCAACACGACAACGAACAGGCCGTAGTGAAGAAAATATTGCTGCCGTATCAGCCAGTGTCGAAGAAAATCAAAATGTTTCCGTTCCACGACGTGCACAAGAATTGGGAATTTTACGTATGGATCTTGGCCTACATCCATACAAGATTGTGTTGGCACAAGAACTCAAGCCAGCAGACCATCGATTACGTCGTGAATTTACTGATTGGGCGCTTGAAATGATGGAAACGGACCCCGAATTTCATAGGAAAATCATCTTTTCAGATGAGGCTCACTTTTGGCTCAATGGTTATGTGAACAAACAGAACTGTCGTTACTGAAGTGAGTCAAATCCAAGAGTGGTTCATGAAACACTAGTGGTTCATGAAACACTATTACATCCTGAAAAATTGACTGTTTGGTGCGGATTATGGTTACTGTCAATGGCGACCGTTATCGTGACATGTTGAACGATTTTTTTTCCTGAAGTGTATGAAATAGATGTGGACGACATTTATTTTCAACAAGATGGTGCAACATGCCACACTGCGACCGTCACAATGGATTTATTGCGTGATAAGTTTGATGAGTCGGTTATTTCTCGCAACAGTCCTCACAATTGGCCACCAACATCATGCGATTTAACACTCTTGGACTATTTATTGTGGGGGTATGTTAAATCTCAAGTATTTGCCAATAAACCAGCTTCGATTCAAGACCTTGAACGCAACATTAGAGCGGCTATAGCGCCCATACCAGCCGGAATACTGCATCGAGTCATCGAAAATTGGACTGATCGTATTCACCAGTGCAAAAAAAGTCGTGGCGGTTATTTGAATGATATTTTTTTTAAATCATAAATAGCATAAAAAATTATCTAATAAAACCATTGAGCACAAAATTCGAACGTATATTACATGTTTTATTTCAATTTCAAAACATATCGTTCTTATTGGGAAACCCCATAGAATCAAATACACTACAAAAAACTTGTTATTGAAATGTCATATAAAATATTTTTTTTTCTTTTACAGATATAACAAAAATTTTAGAATAAAATATAGATTTATAAGTAACATTAATCCTTAATTCCCATCTGTAGGACTCGGTGACAGTCCACCAAAAGATACGTCCAAAAGACGTCCCGGGCACGCTCCTCAACATGGCGCTGCTGAACCTGGGCTCGTGCGACCCCACGCTGCGCACCGCCGCCTACAACCAGCTGTGCGCGCTCACTGCCACCTTCCATCTCAAGATAGAGGGGCAGCTGTTGGAGACTTCCGGTCAGCCCCATGTTACTGGATTACCTATTGACGCATTAATAATGCGTTGCCCTGGCAACGCGTACGTGACTTTATAGAAGCGTATATGTCACACGTATATAGTGTGTGTGTTTGTGCATATTTCATGTCATTCGTCTGCGTAGTTTTGTAGAAAGGTATTTCAATAATGTATAGGAATGTTTTTGTTATCTTTTTGACTTTGACTTTGCTTCGTTATAAATGAGCGAGAATGCTTATATTTAAATACATATATTCATTGCTCCACTTTGGTAAGACAAACTGCGGTGTTCAATTACGCCACCTAACATGCAATGTCTGAAATTTGAGGGAGACGTTAATATTAGGAAATAATTTTGTTGATGTTTTATAAATATGTTGTTTATTTAAATACTCTCGTTCCAGGCCTATGCATACCGTCGAATAATACTATTTTTATAAAGTCAGTCAGTGAGAAACTCGCCCATAACGAGCCTCATCTGACATTGGAGTTCTTAGAAGAGTGTATACAGGTTAGTTATTTTAATTCAATTTACTAAGAAACTGGGGAATATAATATTTTTTTATGGTATGGAAAATTTCCCATATCCTTAGGAGTTGTCCATAAATTACGTCACACGTTATGAGGTGAAAGGGGGTCGATAAAATGTCACATCGCTTGACAACGGTGGTCTCGGAGGTCTAAATTATGGGTCATTGGGGGTTAAATTCATATGACGTAATTTATGGATTACTCATTATAGGTGGTTTTTTTTTAATTTAATTTAATTTATTTAACTAGTCTAAATTATTTTTTTGTTTAAAGAACTTTTATTTAGAAATAGTATGTTTAAATCATATACATACTAGATATTGTACGCTAGGCTTCAAATTACCTTTCTTTTGGTAATGTGGGATCTGTTTGGTTATAGGGTTTCAGAGGGTCTACAATAGAATTGAAACATTTGTGTCTGGAATATATGACGCCGTGGTTAGCCAACTTAGTCCGGTAAGTTTTTATTATATATTTTTTACTAACTAAAAAATGGCTCCTTCGCTTTCTATATCCACTTTTTTTAAAATTTAATCTTGAAAATAATTAAATAAATGATAATGATGTCTTGTAACATAAAAATGTAGGCAAAAGACAGCGTTTAGTTCCGTCACTCAACACGTATTGTTTGTAATTCGGCGTAAAGCAGAGTATGGAGAGTCTTGTCACTAGGTACTTTATGTCACCCTTGCTATGGATAACAGCGTTAAACTATATATATCTCAATTAGTAATCTAAATTCCACAGATTCTGTAAACCATCAGACGAGTCGCGTCGTCAGAAGCAAGTGGCGCAAATATTGGAGAAATTGATCACTCTAACGATAGAAGAGACGGAAATGTATCCCTCCGTCCAGGCCAAGATATGGGGCTCCATAGGACACGTGCCCGAGCTCATCGACATGGTGCTGGACAGCTTCATACAGCGCAGTGTGACGTCGGGTGAGTGGACAGTGTGGCCACTGAGTCACTAGCTAGAGTGTAGCTAGTGACTCGAATACTTGTTCATGTGGTGTTTGGTCACTAAGTTAGGATATGATTTGGGATATACACTAGTGTTAGAGTTTATTTTGGATAGTTTTATATAGGGTGTTATGTCAGGTGAGTAGAGAGTTTAGTCACTATTTTGTCACAATAACGTTGTCGATATGGAATCACTAGCTTACATCCAAAAGCACATCCTATACTTTAGGATATTCTCTACTGACTTCAATTAATTAATATCGTATTAAAATTTGGAAGAACATAAAAATTTGAATACAGCGGGATTTGAACACCTCTTGTTTCCCGTCCAAGCACTCTGACCACTAAGCTATACGTTCTATCTCCGGCTGTGTCGACATTCTTATACGCTTGTTACAACGTTATTTCTGTTGTTAGCATCTCTGTAGAGAGATTTTTACAAATTTCTGCTACACAAAGAATCTTTTTTGTCGTGTTCAAATACATATTTATATGTATTTTAAAAACATTTTTTAATCTGTAATATGGATGACGGATTAAAAACATTAGAATAATATAGTATTAGATTAGCTTTATATAGAGGAGTGTGACGTTATCACTGTGTCACTAGGTCTCCATACTACGCGTGTTACTGTGACGAGGTGTTCAGTGTGCTCTTATCTGATGACAATATAACATTTCGGTGACGTAAATGATATACCTGGTACTCTGACGATATGTCGCGTCACGTCACGTCACGTCACGATGTCGTGTCACGATGAAAACGACCTGAAGAATAAAAACATTTTTTTACGCTAATTTGCTATCAATGTAATTAATTTATAAATTGAAGCCGTTCGTGGCGCAATGGGGCAGCGTCTAACTGTAAACGCGATCGATTGTGGGTTCGATTCCCACTGGGGAAAGTGATTATAATTAAATTATTTTCATTTCCTCGCTCGGGTGACACAAAGCGTGGCGGTCCCCCGCTCAACACACAATGTCTCGAATTCGGTGGAAGTACGGAGTGTTTCGACACTAGATACTTTCTGTCTACCCTGCAGAGGTAAAGCGTGAAATTATAAATAAAAATGCAATGTTTTGTTTGTTTATTGTCTTCCAATAGGTCTCGGATCGCCAATGATTGAAATAATGGCGGACACGGCGGTCGCGCTCGCCTCCGCTAACGTGCAGCTTGTGTCCAAGAAAGTCATCGGCAGGATGTGTAGAGTGAGTTCGATATTATATTATATTTAAAGTGATGTGATTTTTATTGTTTTTTTTTCTTAATTTAATTCGAAATTTGACATTTTTCTAAAAAAAAATATTAATTATTATTCCTAAGGTAATAGCTTTCGATCGTCATGTTTTACTCGTAAGGAAAAGAACTCGTAAAGAATATATTTATTTTTTGTTTCCTAACTTTGTTTTTTTAAATACTACTTTATTTTTTTACATTTTTTTTTTGATAAATGTTATATTATTTCTTTTTTTTTATAAATGTTATTCCAACAGGCTCTATCTAAACTGCCTAATAATATCCTGAGCCCTGTTACACCGGCCACTGTAAGTTGTTGTCTTTTTATTTTTTTTTTTATTTTTATTATATATATATTGTTTTATTTTAATTTATTATTATTTCTAATAATATTTTTTTATTGAGTTCTGATATAAATAAAGATAAGTTATATGGAATCATACACTCAGGTTAAGTACGCATAATTTAAAAGTTAAGAGCGTGAGCGAGCTATGTACATTTTTTTTAAAATTGCTTTAAAATTATCTTTTTTTTCTGTTAACTCCAGGTGGTAGACAAGACGTGTCATTCGCCGACGGCCATGTTGGAGCAACACATGATGTGGGACGATATTGCTATATTGGCCAGATACTTGGTAAATTATTAGCATTATTAATTATTGAAATATATAATTAATTATTTTATTTGGCAATAATGTTTGTTGTGATAGAGGTGGTTTTTAGTTCGATTCTCACTTTAAGTAATAATAATATTTAAAGTAATTTTAATAATGCACAAAAGAGGATAACTAACAACTATTGACACTAGATTGGGATAGATCAAGTTATGTAAAAAATTTTAAATGTTGATCATAAATTATTGTGGTTGTTAAGATAAGAACGCATGGCTTAGTAGGCTGAGCGCTAGGCAGTTGTCAAAAAGCGCTGGTTTGAGTCCTGCTTGCTGCAAATGGAATAAATTAACTCTAAAAGTAAAAAATATTGAAGTTTTTTAAATATAACTATTTTTATTTTTATTCTATTATGTTATATGGGCATCTGAGAAACGCTTCAACAGTCTTGTACATACAATAATGTACTGGATACTATTATATCAGTACAAATGTCTATTACAAAGTATAACAAGTGTAACAATGAAAATAAATTAAAAAAAAGGCACTTATGTATAGCAGTTTAGTTAAAGACAACTTAGTGTCAAGACACTCTGTTGACTGTTTCCCGTCCGAAATTGAGACAGTGAGTGGTGAGGGACCTCTGGTGGTGGCCTCTGAAAAGAGTTTAGACTTAGTGTGACGTGAGGCGCGCTCCGCAGCTGATGCTGTCGTTCAACAACTGCCTGGACGTGGCGCGCCACCTGCCGTACCTGTTCCACACCGTGACGTTCCTGGTGTGCTCGGGCGCCGTGTCCATGCGCGCCGCCACGCACGGCCTCGTCATCAACATCATACACTCGCTCTGCACCTGCAACTCGCCCACGTTTTCCGGTCAGTTATATATATACAGGGTAGACAGAAAGTACCCTTCCACCGAATTCGAGACGTCGCACTTTGTCTTATCAGAGCGAGGAAGTGATAATAAGTTAAATATAATCCCTCCCCCGAGTGGAGATCAAACCCAGAACCGATCGCGTTTACAATCACACGTGGGACAGCCACAGCGCCACGACCGGCCTCCCCTCTGTCTTATAATACATTTTAAATTAAGACATTTTAAACGGATTTATCGCGTATATGTTGGTATGATACAGTATCTCGTGGTGGTATCTGGTGCGGGTAGTCCGAGGTGTTGTCTGTCAGTTGATACAAAAATTAATTATATCAATCTACCGCCATCTGCTTCTCAATAGACTTGCATAATGCCTCGGATTCTTGCAGAAATACTCTTTCCCTAGCTTAATATAGCGTGAAGCTAAAAATAAAATTATATTAATTAAAACACTGAATGAAAAATCACACTGCAATTTAAATATGTTATTTCATTCATTCATTCACATTTCCTAAAACTGAACCCATTATCCTTCACCAAGCAATGTTATATATATATTTTTTTATATTTTTAAAGTGTTAGTAACACTCTAGTCCTATTTTCTTCCCTATTTATTGATCCACAAAATAAATAACTATCAAATATATGTAAATACGTATATTATACAAATTATTACATTTTTTTATATGCAAACTGAGAATTCCATCAAGTCTTAATTGTTATATTTTTATATGTATTTACTTTTCTCACGCTTAAAATACCCCCTTGGAAATAGTAAAATATAGAGATGCCAACAACATAAATAACATTATAACAAGCGCATAAGGTTAAGTGGTTAGAGCGTTTAAAAGATAAATAAGTGGCGCGGATTCGAATCCCACCGCGTTCAAATTTTTAAACATGCTGTTTTATAGGAGTCAGTGGCTCCCCCCCCCCCGTGCCCCCGTCCCTGTCACAGCTTTTCTTCCCCCCCCCCCATAATGTATGGTTGTCCCCCAATAATTATGTGTAATTTGTTATAATATATTTTCAGAGGAAACCCAACGTGTTCTAATGCTTTCCCTGGACGAATTCGCGTTGCCCAAGTTTTATCAAATGTTCGGCATATCCAAAGTGAAATCTGCCGCCGTCACTGCCTTCAGGAGTCCTTACAACAGACATACAGGAGATTGGTAAGATTGATCTACATGTTTATATATATATATATATATATATATATATATATATATTGTCACTTCCATTTTTATGAATTTTTATTATATTATTATAACACATTGTCATCAAAGCTAGAGGCCACGGTTGATGTCGATTCGATTCCCACTCAGAGAAACAATTATGTTTGATAATTATTGATTTTTTTTATCCACAATAAATTTATATACAAAATTTCATGTTAAAACCAAAACAAACATACATACATTGCAAGCTAATAAAAAGCTTGTAAAATATATAATATATCAAATTCCCATATAGGTATTCAGAACATTCGTACACATGTTCGGAAGTTAGCAGTAGTTGCGCCGGCTCGGGGGCCGCAGGAGTAGGAGTGGGTGTGGGGGTGGGAGTAGGCGTGGGAGTGGGAGTGGGAATGTCCTCCCAGTCGGACAGGGAACGACTTCCCCTGCAGTCCTTGGAGACGATAGCCGACGCCCTCCTCGAGATCATGGAGGCGTGTATGCGCGATATACCGGATTGTGATTGGTTGAATACGTGGTGAGTATTTTTGTTTTTTTTTTGCTTTTTTTGTCTTTGGATGGAGTAGTTTTTATAATAGGTGACTTTGCGTGTTATTAATATTGCATTTTCTATAGAAACTTATATAATCGAAAAGAAAATTTGTTTTTGGTTGTCAAAATGCACTTGATAAAAAGTATTTTTTTTATTTATTTGCTATATTTTTCATTTAAATTCATCTCATCAGGATCATCTGTTTGTAATATTAAAATAATCGCTTTTTCTTTGTAAACACATACATATAAAACAATACTTGTTACAATTTTGTCTGTTGATCTGTCTATCTGTTGGTTATCTTCTGTACGGCTGGACCGATTTTAATAGAACTTTCATTGGCAGAAAGCTGATATCATTATATTGTAAGGATTATTTTAGACGACTCCTTTTTAAGAATAACAAAATAAAGATCCAGAGATTTTAAATTCCACACGGTCAATGTCGCGGGCATAACTTATATATGTATATACCGTTTATTGCTCATATATGTATATAAGTCGGAGGAATGATTATATTTTAATTATTTCCAATTACTCGCTCTGGTAAGACAGCGCTGCGTTGAGTTCCGTTATTCATACGCAGATTACGGCGGAAAGCGAAGTACGGAGTGTCTTGACACTAGGTAGTTTTTATCTATCCCGCTATGCAAGTATTTAGTCATGTATGACTAAGCTGCTATATATATATATATATATATATATATATATATATATATATATATATATATATATATATATATATATATATTTATTAATTGCAATGTATGTTTTTTTATAACCTATGTGTGTTTCAGGACGTCTCTAGCAAAGAGCTTCGCGTTTTGTTTCAATCCTGCGTTACAGCCGCGAGCGCTTATCGTGTTTGGATGTATAAGTGAGTTACTTTGTTACCAATTTTAAAGTGTTATTTTAACACTTAGGATTAGAAAACATTTTATTTTTAAACGTATAAATACTTCCATCGCACCTGGATTCGAACCTGCGTCTGCTTTGAAATTGTTAAAATCGTTCTACAGAGTCGCTAGCTAAATAAATATGTTGTGACAAGTGTTTTGACACAGAATAAATAGACTAAATTAATTAGAATAAAGTTAAAATCTTGTATTTATACCTATTTTTCACTCTTAATCCAACTGTATTCAGCCCAATCTTGCAAAAATCTCGATATTAAACGGCAAGTGAAAACCGGAGTGTCTTGACACTGGGTTTTTTTTCTCAGTACCATGCTGTGCGAGTTGAAGTAAAAACTTTTTTGTACGTATATGATTGGTTCTAATATAATTTTCTTCTTCTATCAGGTAAGAACGTAACAGATGGTGATATGAAGCAGTTGCTACGTATTCTGGTGAAAGCCTTGGAGTCGTTCAACGATTTGGCACTTTTGGAAGCCATTATCATGTGTCTGACGAGGTTACAACCGCTTTTACATCCGGTGAGATTTATTCTTATTTTTTTATTATACTATATTGATATTATATTCGGAATTAATTCCGCAGATGATATATCTAAGTTTGTACGTGTTACAGTTTGCGGAATTTGAGGAGTATGCGGAAATAATCGTAGTTTTTTTTTATATGTGGTTGAAGACAATGTTTTAATATTTACTATTTTTAAAGTGTTATTCCACAGTTAAAATTAGAAAACATTTTTGAAAAAACGTATAAAAATTTTGAACGCAGCGGGATACGAACCCGCGCCTCTTGGATACCGTCCAAGCGCTCTGGCCGCTAATTTTCGACGCAGTTAGTAATAGAACGCATGGCTTAGCGGTCAGAGCGCTTGGACGGTATCCAAGAGGCGCGGGTTCGTATCCCGCTGCGTTCAAAATTTTTATACGTTTTTTCAAAAATGTCTTAATATATTATTTTTCTAAGAGTTTTGAATTCGCTTTCCGTTGAAAACGCAAGTGTAGGTTTTCAACAATTGAACTATACGTTCATATCTCAACGTAGCTTATTATACTGGAGTCGATTGCCGCTCAACAGAATGATTTTTATTTCTCTGCTTTCTTTCTCTTTGAAATTATTTTTATTTCTCTAATCTTGGTAAAACAGAGTGCGGCATAGAGTTCGCTACTAAGCACGTAATGCACGTTTTTGGGGCTTAAACCGGTTAACGGAGTGACTTGACACTAAGTTATCTCTGAATACTTAGCAATGTGAGATAAAGCTTTTAAAATAATTATTTTGATTTACATAATAGGTATTATGATTTTCGAGATTTTTACACATTTTAAATAAATTTATTTTAAACGAATAAAAGCGTACTTGAAAATATATTTTTGGAAACTTGAAGTTTTAACACTACAGTAGTCCGTAATCACAGGTTAGTTGTTGTAAAGTGTTCGAAACGTCGGGTTTCTAAAAATGTATTTTCGAATTCCAGAATTTAAGCGATTAATCCGTTTAAAATAGTTTAGATTTGTTATTATTTTGAAAATTCATTTGAAAATTTAAAGGGAAACTATTCAGATTCCTTGTAAATATTATAAGTAAAACTTACCCAAATAGTGGCAGCGTCTTACAGAGACTGATTTAACTGTTTCAGGCGTTATTACTGACAGAAGTCAAACATTCTTAAAAAAATATACTTTAATTTTAATGAAAGTGAAACGTTTGTCTTCCCATAGGAATCTCCCATCCACAAGGCGCTGTTCTGGGTGGCGCTGTCGGTGCTGCAGCTGGACGACCCCACGCTGTACGCGGCCGGGCTGGCCCTCATGGAGCAGAACCTGCACACGCTGGACTCGCAGGGCGCCTTCGATAACCGGGTGCGATATCAACCGAGTTTTACACATTTTAAATGATTTCTATTTCCCGAAATGGTTGGGATTTCTAAAATATTTATATTTGAATAGTAGGTAAAGTATACCCGATTTTTTCATTTTAAAATAGTATTCTTTAAAATGTGTAGTTATTTTTGTAGGTCTTGAGGTAAAAAAAAAGTGTTTATTAGTATAGGTACGATAAGATGGGAGGCTTGCCTTGTCTTGTGGACAGCGTCCGACTGTAAACGTGATTAATTATAGGTTCGATTCCCATTCGGAGAAATGATTATATTTTTAATTTTTTTCTTTGTCTGGTGGATTTTTGGTGGAGTTAAGGGAGTGTTTGACACTAGGTTGATTTTAACTACCCTGATAATAAAGCATATAGATAAATAAAATCATATTTTTTAATAATTATCAATTTATTTATTGAAGTATTGTTTTATATAACTGTTTTTAACACTTCAGACTTTAGAACAAGTGCTCATGGAGACAAGGGAGCCGCTAGAGTGGCACTTCAAACAACTAGATCACGCTGTTGGCTTGAGGTAATTATTGTAATATTTTGTTACTTGAATTATAATATGAATAGTCATATAAAACAGAGGCCAGTCGTGGCGCAATGGGACAGCGTCTGACTGTAAACGCGATCGGTTGTGAGCTCGATTCCCACTCGAGGGAGTGATTATATCTAAATTATTTTCATTTTCTCGCTCTGGTAAAGACAAAGTGCGGGGTTGAGTTCCACAACTCAACACGCAATGTCTCGCATTCGGTGGAAATTAAAGTACGAAGTGTCTTGACTCTAGGTATTTTCTGTCGACCCTGCTATGCGGGATAATAAGCATGAAGCTAAAAAAAACATATAATACAGAACATATTTAAAAAACATGTAAACGATTTTTTTTAGTTCAAAGTAAATATTAAGTCATTTACATGAAGCTGTTTTAAACGATTTACTTGTGAATGTTTGAAACCTGACGTATCGAAAACTTTACAGTAGTCCGTGGTCATAGGTATACTGAGGTGGCATTCGTCTGTCAGCTCATACAGATGGCGGTATATAACTCATTCCAATTGCCAATTCCATTTAAATTGTTGTAAATATCGCAAAAATCTTTGATGTCATTATAAATATAATGTGTGAATTAGCCCTTAAAGTGGGAGTATGTCCGTGTCAGCTTCCGGTCCAACTTCCACTTCGCGCTGGTGGGGCACCTGCTGAAGGGCTTCCGGCACCCGGCGCCGGGCACGGTGTCGCGCGCGTGCCGCGTGCTGGCCGCGCTGCTGGCGCTGGCCGCGCGCCCCGCGCGCGACAAGTTCCAGCTCACTACCGGCACCGTCGCGTACCTCACCGGTACCGTCCATTTCGTATCATTTTAAATATCTTCTATATTTTTACCTTTATTCTTTTATCCCGCACAGCAGGGTAGACAGAAAGCACCTATTGTCAAGACGCACTGTACTTCTCTTTCCACCGAATTCGAGACGTTGCGTGTTGAGTGTAATAGATGGAGTGCAACGCCGCTCTTTGTCTTACCAGGGCGAGGAAGTGGAAATAATTTTCAATATAATCACTCCCCCGAGTGGGAATTGAACCCACAACTAATATTGTAACACTGCGCCATGATCGGCCTCAAATGTAATTTATATATAAATATATCCTGTTTCCATATTCGGAATCGTCTATTGCTTACGTCACACGTATCTTGTCTCACTCCAACTCACTCTTCTCGTCTCTCTTCACATGACTCAATGTTCGGGCGTGCAAGAACACCATTTATAATGAATGAAAAATGTTATTAATATAAAACCTAAGATTTTCTCCAGTTAAAGAATTTTAATATTAAATAATTAAAAAATAATAACAAACTTAGATTAGGGGCCGGACGTGGTTCAGTTCAGGAACAACGCCTGACTGTAAACGCGATCGGTTGTGGGTTCGCTTCCCACTGGATACAATGTTTATATTCGTAATTCCTCGCTCTGGTAAGACAAACGGCGTTGAGTTCCGTCACTTGTTGTGTGCAATGTCTCCAATTCAGTGGAAAGTAGAGTACGGAGTGCCTTGACGTTGGGTACTTCTCATCTACACTAAAAAATAAGTCAAACTATCAAATTATTTACACTTGGTACAAATTAATTATTAAAAATAACTAAATATATATTTTATTTGACAGCATTAGTGTGTGTGAGTGAGGAGGTTCGCTCCAGGTGCAACGTGAAGCACTCCCTACCAAAATGGCTGCCGGACAACTGCGATCACTATTGCCCGGCTGTGGAGCATCAGCAGGTTTTTATTAGATATATCTATAAATGTATTGTAAAAAAAATATCTATTTTTTTAATATTTTCATTTGCTTACATGATGAGAGAGATTGGAATTAGAATTCTCTCTGTATTTCAGCTTCTACTCCTTTCCTACCAGTTTTCTTTTTTTCTTAACGTTGGAGTGTAAAGGTGAGCAATACGAAGTTTCGAAGGACCTACCTTCAGTGAAATATATACTGGAGGAAGGTCACATGAAAAGCATGAGGACCTCTCGAAAGGCATGTATGAAGAGGGTAATGACTGTGGACGAGGCGAAAGAGGTATGCAGGGACCGTAGCGTTTGGAGCTCCGCCCTCTCTGACTATCCCGCTAAGGATAAAGCCTGAAGCTATAAAATAAAATAAAACTAACTTCCAGACTATTTCTGTTTCGTTGTTTTTCACACTTGTTACTTTTCACACGTAACAGTGAAGGCAATTAGAGTCTTATTTCATCACACTTCGTCAAAAACAAGTTATTGTATCTTAACTGGCGAAACTTAACGCCGCGCTTTCGTCCTACCAAAGTGAAAAAGTTATAAGAAAAATAAATAATATATCCATTTACCGAAAATAGATATAATTTATTTTGTGTCAAGACACTCCATACTTCGCTTACCGCCAAATTTGAGACATTGCATGTTGACTGGCGGAACTCAACGCCGCGTTTTATCATACCAAAGCGACAACATGAAAAATAATTTAAATGTAATCTTTAACCCAATTTGGAATCGAACCCACACTCTATCGTGTTTATACATTTGAAACGGCTTCATATTTGAACTTGTGACGATAATAATAAATATTTTAATACACGCTGTATAAATATGCACACAACCTATATAAGGCGTATACTATTTTTCCCAATCAAATATTTCTAGTCGTCAATGCTGATCCATCCACAGTCATCTCACTCCTCGTGCCAGGGTCGGAGACAGAAGTCCTGGGATGTACTGGATCAAGTCGCTTTATCATCAGCTCATGGTGGTGAGATGGTTTTTTTTATTTTTTTATAAGTCCCCAGAAAGGAAAAGAAAATAAATTATTATACCTCGAAGAGCTCGTTAATATAATTATTACTTATATTTTAGTTTATGTACTTTTTGAGTATAAACATATAATATTAATATTGAAACTAGTTATATCCGGTTTAAACTAGTTTTGAAAATTTATGAAAAAATATACATGGCTTGCAAGAGTTAAATTAAAACCTTTAAATATGCAGGAAAGTCTCCAACTCTTCAACAGTCGAGCAGCGGTGGTCACAGTCCTCATTTAATGAATATAGCTCATCAGGTAATGTTTTATTTTATATATATATATATATATATATATATATATATATATATATATATATATATATATATATATTGACATACATTTAAGTTACAAATTATGTTTGGTTTTTTAAACATTTATATTGGAATTGGTTATTCGATATGTGTTTAGTTTGAATTGAAAAAAAATTGAGAAAGGATATATTTTATATACAGGTTGTGTTATTATGTAGATAATAAAATAGTAAAATAAATATATATATATATACTCTTATAACCTATACAGGGTGTATGTCTGTTCTAAATATAGACTAGCAGTTTTATATACACAATTTCTGCACACGTATATAGTTAAAACCATTCTCTTATGGGGTCGTTCCACCATTCATTAGATTACATATAATTATTGTCACTGCTCTGATCTACGTACAAAGTGTGACTTAGAGTTCAGTCACTTCATATGCAGTGTCTTGGTTTTAGTGTCCAAAGTGGCGAACACAGTGTCTAGACACTACACTTCTTAAAAAATTTTTTTAACATTAAAATATATCCTTTCCGATTGAAGCAATTGGCTTATTATCGATATATATGTACATAAATATATTTAGTAAAAAAGTGCGGCTTTATTGCGTTGATATAACAGTGTTAATGAAATGTATCGCCATTTGAATATTTCACGAGGTTTCTTCTCATATTGCGTACAGCCAAATGTCTAAAAAAAAACAAAATCGAATTTGGGTCATACTCTATAAAAACATTCCTTTTTTTATAAATTATTCTGTTATTTTGTACTTTTCTAATTTTATAGTATGTTGTGAAATGGTTTTTTTTATTATTTTACTAATATTTTAAAATATTATTGTATCCTAAAAATTAATTAAAATATATTTTTTTTAAAAACAATTTATAAAAATTTGAACGCTATGACAGACAAGTCTTTTATTTTAAAAAGTCACGTGGTTTTTGATTTTACGTTTCCACACGTTAAAATTAGTAATATATATATATATATATATATATATATATATATATATATATATATATTCAAACATAATTTGGCTGTACGTTAGTATTTATTGCCTAGTTAGTGGACGGTGGTGTATCGTATTATATTGTTGTACTTGTTTGTATTTTTCTTATACGGTTTCTGGAAGATTGTTGGATATTATTATTTTTTAATTTCATTTAAATAGGTATATTGATAAATTAAACCACTCTGTAAAGAGTGCTTGGTAGTAAAGTCACAAAGTTCTTTCTAACAATAATCATAATTTTAATTTGTATATTTTTTATTAATGTTTAATTCATATAAATTATTATTATTAAACACATTATAATAATCTTCCAAGAACCGTCACAAAACTAAACATTTCTTCTATTTTCCAGTTACAACTAATCATTCTGTCATGTTCTTTCATGCAACTTGTATGGACTTTATCGTGTTGCGTTTGTATTCGTTTGTATCTCACATCTACTCTACACGCATATTCGTTTTTTTTTACTCAAAAAAATAATAATTTAATATATATTTTATAAAAAATGTAAAATATAAACGTATTTAATTGTTTCGTCGCTGTACTTTTCGATGTAATTAAACGAATATTGCGTATTTACACGTTTATCATATATGCATGTACGTCCTACGCTTTTGCACGTCTAGACGTCAGCCAGAATGCGTTTTAAAACTCAACGCTCGTTTTCGGTGCCCACGTCTAAAGATACGATTGGACCGCCGAGGGTAATGTGTTCATATTTATAAGTATTTATGAAATTAAAAAAAATGTATAATTAAAAAAAATTAACGTAAATAAGTTGTAACAAAGAAATGTATAAGAATTTACGACGCCACTGGTAGTAAGACGCATGGTGCACGCGGTCAGAGCGCTTGGACGGAGAACAAGAGACGCGGGTTCGAATCCCGTTACGTACAATTTTCTTTCACGTTTTTTAAAAATGTTTTCTTATCCTAAATGTGAAATAACTTTGAAAATAGTTAAATATATGTGGTACTGTACAATTTATAACGGATTTGGTTTGATATGTCTAAAATGGATATAAAAATTTGGCTCAATTTTAAATATGATTTATGACTTTTAACTTATCTGCTGTTGGCGAAATTCAAATTGTAATCGATAATTACCATTTAGCAATATGTACCTGTATAACCATTGCTTTGCTTGTTTTTTAAAAGGTATAGATTACCTTTCCCCATTATTTTATAGGAAGCTTACGTCCCATGGAATTTTGTCCTCACTTAGATAATTCCTTAATTATATAAATAAAGTTCCTTGCTGATAGATTTCCCTAGATTTCAAGTGCGGATCCTAAACTATGTATAAAAACATTATCACTTTATTTTTAAATATTTTACGTTTCCCATATTTATTTCAGTTTGTTTCATATTTGTTAATATATTAGTTTACTAATATATATACTTGAATAATCATAGATCTATACACTACATGACTGTACTTAAAATTCATACAATATCATCTAGACTTGGTACATTAATACATAACTAAAATTAACATATAATATTATTATTTTTTTAACATAAACAAATCATTTCTTAATATAAATAATATGAAACAATTATCTAAAATATATTTTAGACAACACATGGCTTTCACACTTGCCATTTTTGAACACGACCTGCGAATCTCACTAAATAAACGACTGCTAAATGTGTATCGACGTCCCTAAGTAAATTTATTTTTCAATAGCAATATTGTATTGTTTATATTTATAAGAAACTTTATTTTAGTACAGCTGGGATAGGAATATAAAAATTAAGAATAAACCTTTTTTAAATGAATTAATTGCATATATTTTGGTATTTGAAAATATATTTTTGAAAACCTCACTTTATAAACACTTGTCGTCTACCAGTGACCACGGACTACTGTACAGTGCACGAAACGTCAGGTTTTCAAAAATTTATTTTTGAATACCAAAATTTACCCGATCAATCCGTTTAAAATAGTTTCATTTAAAATATAAAAAAAAATACTATAAAATCATGACTTGTGTTTTTTATTTGCGACATTATGACTCTGTGGCGTTGATAACATATATATGTACCTACCTACCCACATATATGTATAAAAGAAACCCAACATTTCGGATCCGCACTAACACATGTACATACATATACATACACATACTTGTACATATATATACAGGACAGTGAGGGTCGAGCGCATAGCGTGCAACACGGCGCCGCTGGAGAGGCAGCTAGGGAATTGGACGTTGATAGTGGGTTGGATGTGAGTATTTATAATTTTTTTTCTATGTATTTTGTAGAGAAGAGATTATGGATGTGTATTATCTTAGACTTAATTTTGAGTTATTATTTTTATAAGTAAAATATTTTTTATTCTCTCTGACTTTTATATGTTTATTATTAGGTAATGATTATATAATTGAATTTTGGGAAAGTTAAAAGATTTTTTTTATATAATATATATTATGCGTGGGCTAACGTCTATATATTTCTCGGCAAAAGCTGGGATTGAAGGCTGAATTCCTAGAACCAAGTAAGATATAAATAAATTCGGTCTTAATATCTAATTTAAGCAGTAGCTCTTCCATATAATAAATAAATATAGAAAATGTTTGTTTATTATTTTTTTTAAGTAACATTTTAATGAATAAGATCTATATAATAGGTAGTAGATGATGATGGCCGAGGATCTCCAGGTAGCACGGATGACACAGAACGGCCATCCTCGACTAAGTCTACAGACAGCGACTACCCCGACACTAGTACTAAAGTAAGTTTTTGTTGTTTTGTTCCGTTTAAGGTTTTTACATATTTACATGAAGAAATTATATTACAATTGTTCTTAAAATTCATAATAATTTTAAGAACAATTGTAATATTATTTAAAATTTATTAAATTTATGCAATTCATGGTTTTTTTTATTATCTTCTTTTTCTTAGCTTCACTCTTTTATCCGCATAGCAGGGTAGACAGAAAGTACCTAGTGTCAAAACACTCCGTACCTTGCTTTCCACCGAATTCGAGACAATGCGTGATGAGTGGCGGAACTCAACGCCGAACTTTGTCTGTACCAGAGCGAGGAAGTGAAAATAATTTAAGTATAAAAACTCCCCTGAGTGGGGATCGATCCCACAACCGATCGCATTTACAGTCATACGCTGTCCCACTGCGCCACGATCGATGCCGATCTTTTTATTTAAAAGTTTTATATTTTATTTCTTTTGTTTCACGCTTGTATCCCACATAGCAGTGTAGAGACACGAAGTATCTAGTGTCAACACATTACATGATGTTGGTGGAACTCAACGCCGCGCTCTGTCTTTTTTTTCTTTTTTATACTTAATGACGAGGGTATTAATTTAATAGTTTATTTTTAAATAAATTTAAGGCTATACAGATATAAATGATAATATTACAGCAAGCATCTCAAGACAAAGAATCTAACAGCCCAGAGTGTAACTCGCTGTTAGATCCGTCAGTTCTCAATGACTTCACAACTCAAGCGCTAGTGTTGACTGTTTTGGCTACTCTAGTTAAATATACTACTGGTACGTTTTATTTATACTAATATAAATATATATAAGATCTTTATTTAATATACATATGTATTTGATAATATTTTTTTTCTTGAGAATAGTTTCTCATCAGATTTTAAGCAATATTGTAATTAATAATCAAAAATATAATTAAAAATAATTTTCAAACTGATTAGATTTTGAATGATAATTTTTAAATCAAGAAATAGTACACTTTTTTTTCTGTATGCATTAAGTAAAAAGTACTGCAAAATAACTAAAGATTTTTTTGTATTATATCATTTTTATTTTCTTTACTTATAGATGAGGATGAAATAAGAATCCTATATCAATATCTGGCGGAGGGTTCTGTAGTTTTCCCGAAAGTTTTTCCAGTCATGTAAGTACTATAATATACTAAATATAAGAACTTGACGAAAACGCTGCCGTGCCCATGTGTTTTGTATCGTCCCTACATTGAATAATATTACTATGGTTATAGAAAATTAGGTATTTTATTTTATGGTTGTCTAAAATGTATGTGTTTTTATACCTATTTATACATACATGATACTATTTACGTGTCCACGATTTTTTTGTTTATTTTTACATGTCACATTTTTTTTTTCATTTTATTTTATCTTAATTAAACTGTAATGTGTTTTTATCGTTTATTTAACAATAATAAACATAATTAAATAAATAATTCTAAAATTAAAAAAAAAACAACTTCATTATTAAGACAGATCTCTTCACTAAACTCCCATACTCTATGTGGACCATCCATAAATTACGTCACCAATTTCATGCTTTTTGACCCCTCCCCCCGTCCTCGTCACAGCTGGTCACATTAGTGAGATCACCGTTGTCACGCAATGTCACACTTTGTCGACCCCCCTCCCACCCCCTTAACGTGTGACGTAATTTATTAATAGCCTCTCATGAGGGAGTATGGGAGATTTTTAAAGGGAACTGAGTGTGTTATTAATGAAGTTGTTTTTTTTTAATTTTTTCTCTTATACCGCATAGCGGGGTAGACAGAAAGTATCGAATTCGAGACATTGCGTGGTGAGTGGTGGAACTCAACGCCGCTCTTTGTCTTTACCAGAGCGAGGAAATGAAAATAATTTAAATAATTTAAATCACTGCCCCGAATGGAGATCGAACCCACAACCGATCGCGTTTACAGTCTTGACGCTGTCGCACTGCACCACGACCGGACTCAATTTTATTTTGAATTTCTTCATAAATAATTCTTTACTACTTAATACTTTTTAATAATTTACAAAAAACACTTTATATAGACTTAATATCATGAATACGTTATTCTTTATATACATTTTTAATAAATATAATTTTTATTACAGTCACAGTCTTCTGGACATGAAAATAAACCACGTTCTAATGCACTGCCACGATCAAGTCATACTGAGCGCAGTACAAAGTATCATACAGGTATTTATTTGTATGTAATAATAATTATATATTTAATTCATTTATATATTTCGCATATCAGGGTAGTCAGAGACAACCCAGTGTCAGGACACTCTGTTGACTGTTTTCCATTATAGATTTGGATATAGAGTGTTGAGTGGCGAACTTAACGCCGCGTTTTGTCTTAATGCGGAGCGGGCATAAAAATGGTAATAATTTTTTTTTATATAATTTGTCCCTCGAGCGGGAATCGACTGCACAAATCAATATTTACTTTATCTTATACAATCACAGCGATTTGGTTGTTTTCATCGCTTTGTTATGACTTGAAATAAGAAAACGTTGAACAATTGTATAAAAGTGATAGATTACGAAAAAATATTTTTTTTTTTCATAGAATATGATAGCATCAGAGGATGCGAGTCAGCAACAACTGCACTACATGCAAAGCTGTGGGTTTGGGGGACTATGGAGGTTTGCGGGACCTTTTACTAAGGTAAGATAATAATCACAACTAAAAAATAAACTACTGTAGAATGTATAGAAATTTTGAACTCAATGAGATTCGAACCCGCGCCTCTTGGTTCCCGTCCAAGCGCTCTGACAACTAAGCCATACGTTCTACATCCTACTGCATTGACATTCTTATACGCTTTATACAAACTTATAATTGATTTTAACATCTCTGTAGAGCTGTTTATGTATTAGTGATATGATGTTGCTCGATAAGATCTTATGGTTTAATTGTCTAGAACGCTTGGACTGTTTCCAAGAGGTACGGGTTTGAGGCTTGCTATGTTAAATATTTAATATATATTTTATAAAAATGGTCTTCTTATCTTAATAGCATGAATAACATTTTTAAAATATTAAAAATCTTATATACTACTGAATTTAATTTTTAAGTTTGCACTTGTTTATAGTATAAGTAATTTATTATAGCTCAATAAGAAGCTAGCTTAATTATCTAGAGCGCTTCAATGTACTTCACTACAGGCGTGGGTTCGATTCTCAGAGACAACCTAGTGTCAAGACAATCCGTTTATTGGTTTTCGCCCGAAATCGAGACATTGCGTATAGAGTCGTGGAACCAACGCCGCGTTTTGTTTATAGGAGAGGAATGAAAATTTGCAATATAATCCTCAGAGTGGGTATCGAACCCACTATTAATGATGTTTAAAATCAAACTCCCTTCCACAAGATACGGTGGCCACTCAAGATTTCATATGTTTTCTAATTTATATAATTAATATTCATACAATATAATTTTGATTTAATTCTAGAGTAGTGTATGTATGTATTTAAATTTACAATGTTTTTTTTTATTGCTTCACGCTTCCATCCCACATAACAGAAACATGGTAGACAGAAAGTACCTAGTGTTAAGACACTCGGTACTTCGCTTTCTTAATTAATGACATTGCGTGTTGAGTGGCGGAACTCAACGCCGCGCTTTGTCTTACCAAATCGAGGAATTAATTAACTCCAAGTAGGGAACCCACAACCGATCACGTTTACAGTCAGACGTTGTCCACTGCGCTACGACCAGTCGTGCACATCGCACATGTTAAATGTATTCTGAATTAACATTCATATGCACTTCCTGGTCAGTTTTGTGAAAATTAACGCCGTTTAAAACCCAAAATTTATGAATAAATTGTTATTATTATTATTAATAATAAAGATGTTTAAATATTTTTTTTTTTTTATTTACTATTAATAACCTAAAAAAAACCTAATAATTTCCAGAACGCGTGCACAGCGGAAAGTAGTGAATTATTCGTGAACTGTCTAGAAGCAATGGTTGAGACTTGTCTGCCCGGGGACGATTGTGCGAGACAGGCCCCGCCCGACCCGGACAGGCCAGAACGACCCGCGCCGGAACGGCCCGTCGCAGAGCGACCCGCGGGAGAACGACCCGCCACGGAGAGGGGCGATGTATTGGACGAACACCGGTATACGGGTGGGTGTAATGGATTTCTATTCTAAATATCTTTGTACAGGTTATATATTAAATTGAATAAAAAATATATGACATTATTAAATTATTTTAAATTCCTTGCTCTGGTAAGACAAAGTGCGGCGTTGAGTTCCACTTCTCAACACGCACTATCTCGAATTCGGTGGAAAGCCAAATACAGAGTGTTTTGACACTAGATACCTTCTGGCCACCCTGCTACGCGGGATAGAAGCGTGAAGCTAAAAAAATTTTTAAAATATTATTTGATTTTAATGTTACACTAATTGTATGAGCAATTTCGTCCGCGTGAGATTTAACATCTCTAAATTATTTCATCATCTGTATGTCAGTGAAATTCTCGTGAAAATCAATTCAGCTGTTTCAGAGATTAGCCAAAACAAACAAACAGACGGACAAAAATTGTAAAAAAAAAATATTTTTGTATATGTACAGTGAACACATACATATGCATTCAGTAAAGAATATTATTACAATTGATATATTAATATTACAAACAGACACTCTAATTTTATTTATATATGTATATATATAATTATTTTAATTTACTTGAAAATGTATTATATTAAAATACCAGCAAATATCTAGTATTCAAGTTTCTTTAAAAAAAACCTCCATTAATGTTCCAGGTGTCCTCCGCCAGCCCAATCTGTTCGGAACCGGACCGGACACATAGCGAAGTGCTGATGTACGTACATACATATACATATATAATTGTATATATTTACTTAAATTAACACCTTTGAATTGCACAGTGTCCGGTTGCAAACGATGCAAATGGTAGTTTGGGTTCGGTGCATTTTGATGTAATGTTTTTTTTATATTTTTCTTATGAAATTTATATAGAGCTTAGTGTCTCTGTAAATATTTTAAGAATCCGTTATGTGTTTTATAAATAATTACACTCATTTCCTTTAATTAATACAATGCGTGGCGTCGAGTTACGTCATACAATATGCACAGTCAACACAGGAACGGAGGATCTTGACACTAGGGTGGAATAGTAAATAATTATTCTGTCTTCCTTTTACTGTCTATATAGTAACGTAAACAAACGCCGCTCTAATTTAACTAGGTAAGGACAACTAAATAAAAATATACGTACATGTATGAAGATGTAAAAGATATTTCATATAGATATATATATATATATATATATATATATATATATATATTATATATATATATATATATAGATATATATATATATATATATATATATATATATATATATATATATATATATATATATATATATATATATATATATATATATATATATATATATATATATTATATATATATATATATTTCATATATATATATATATATATATATATATATATATATATATGACCTCTTTCTTAAGAAACTGGAATAGTTTTTTTATTTACTTATAATATTTAACTGTTGAAGTTACTACTTCAACAGTAACTTTATCTTCTTTTTAATTTTAACACTATTCTAAATTCAAATTCTACGAGGATTCCAATTTTATTTATTCCTGTATATTTTTTGAAATTTAACTGTCATTTTTGACATTGACGTGTTGTGTTTATTTTACAGGAATTTAACTTGGCCTGCTGTCAAACCTGTTAATTCCGATTTGAGATTATTCCTAGAGAAATATATTTAAAAAAATATATACTTAAAAGTATTTATGTAATAGATGTTGTCTGTCTGTACGTCACGGTGTTAAATGTACTTAGGTTGTAAGTTATTTGAAATGGAATGGACGGATTTTTATCTAGTGGCCTAATTAACGTGTTTTTCATAATTTTAAAGCGTGTCATATTTAAAAAAAATATATAAAAAATGAATAATTTGATATAAGCTGACTGACGTATTCATAAAAATATAATATGGTATAATTTTCAATATATTCAAATAATTTGCGACCCCATAGATAATATATATTTAATTGAAATCAAAATAAAAAAAAAAACATCTTCTTTATTTAAATACTGTTAAAATAGGCGTTTATTTTTTCCACTTGCCATTATATATTTTTTTTACAAAATCTTGTCCATTCCATTTTTAAATATAATATATTGATATAAGTATGAGCACAATTTAATTGTAAATGACGTTTATATTTTTATTTTACGGACGTCGCCAAATAATAAGCTTGTATTTGCAAAATTCATTTAAAATTAACATTATGTGCAATTTTAACACCGTTATCATTGTGTAGACAATGTATGACTAAACTGTTATTGTAGGTTCAAATCACATTTGAGGCAAGCTAAATCGTTCATGAAATAAGTGGGTAGTGAAGTGAAAAAAATAAAGAAATTATTTTCAAAAATTCAGTATAGACTATTTTATTTAAGAAAAAATCTCTAATTTTAATATATATACATAAATATAAAATTAAAATGTCTCTTTGTAATAATAATACAATAGATTTATAATAAAGTTTTTGTATATATACGCGGTACGTATAAAAATAAACATTTTCATTATTACAATATTTGGTTGTCTATGTATTTGTTTCGGCTTTAGGGGACGGCTGGACCGTTTTTGACGGAACTTTCACTGGCAAATAGGAATCGCGAGCACACCTAGTTTTAAATAAATGGATACAAACTTTTAAGCATTTACAATATTATTGTTCGGTGGCGTCGATATTTATATAACTTTAAAACTGAATTTCAAACTTCATCTTCAAATCCGTTAATTTAAACTTAAAACTTCAAAATTTGAAATTCAAAAACAATGAATTCGAAGACAGAAACCAAGATGAATCACATGTTAATACATTTTTTTTATATATTATAAATTTATACTATCTGAATCCATTACCGCCATCTCGTAATATTGTTTGAGAAAAATTATCAGTATTCATCGCGGTGTAGTGCGACTGCGTGTCACTGTAAACGCGATCGGTCGTGGGTTCGATTCTCACATCATCTCATTACACCGCTTTGCTAAGGATAAAGTGCGGCGTTGATTTACGCCACACAACACCATTTTTTTAAAGCCAGAATGTAACTCGACACTTTGTCTTACCAAAGCGAGGAAGTGGAAATAATTCTAAATATAATCACTCCCTGGAGTGGGGATCTCACCCACAACCGATCGCGTTTTCAATCCGACGCTGTTCCACTCTGCCACGACCGGCCTCGCGATTTTAATTCCAGCGGAAATAGTAGAACCGAATTGTCTGATACCTGGATCCCTGGTCTATCCTGCTTATTAGGATAGAGCGTGGAGCTAAAAAAACAATTTAACACAGGATGGCGTTTATGTGTTTTGACTAAATAGCGGCATAAAACATATGTTCGTATTCGGTTCAACATTTTAAATGAAACTATTTTAATCCAATTAATCCTATGTATTTTGATATACCTATAACCTGACCACGGACTACTGTAAAGTGTTCGAAACGTTTGGTTTTATAAAATATACTTTCAAATACCAAAATATACGCGATTGATACGTTTAAAATGGTTTCATTTAAAAATTTTGTATTATATATTTTTTATATATACATAAACATATTTAATTTCTTTAATGTTTGCTTGTTTTTTTTTGCTATTACTGATAAATAGATTTTTTTAATTATTTTTTTTTAAATTTCGGTTTCAACTACGTTTAGGCTTCGGTTTAACTGTGTTTGTTCTACACCAAACTGATTTATCATATCGTTAATTCATATATCGCTATAAGAGAACTAGTCACAATCGTACAACTACATCGGTTTTGAATAAAAATATATTTGTATTCAGATGTCTTGGAGATAGTAAACATTTTTTTTTAATATTATATAATTCCTTTATTATGAAAAATTATTTTAGACTTATTTTTAACTGGGCAGTATTTGGTCAGATATAATGACCGCCACGATTTCTTCTGGTGATTATATATGATAAATGGAAATTGGGGGATAATATATATTTTTTTAAAGATTGATAGTGATATTTTTTAATATACCTTACATAGGGTTAATGTTTTTTTAATATAAAAATTTTACATTAAAAAAATGTTTTCAACCTCTGCTCTTTAAAAATTATCACAATGAACCGTCATGGTTCTACGTTTGCGACGTTTATCCACAACTGGTACTAATAAATTAATATAAAAAGCAATAAATAATCATAAATATCTGTAAATATTTCATTTAGCTAGCTAAATAGTACACCCTAACTTGAAGTCAATTATATAGATATATTCAGGTAAATCGGTTTGGTCTAGAAATTGAATATTACCTAAATTCAAATTTAGCCACAAATGTAGGTTTTTTTTTTAAATTGGAGAAACTATCTTGGGTTTTTTTTAATAATTTTTTGTACAATATAATAGTTCTATTTATATTAGTTTTATGGATAATTCATGGCTTAAAATAGAATCTGTCAGAAAATAAGTGCTACCATTAACAATACCTCAGTATTGTTAATGGTAGCACTTAGTAGTGAATAATACAATGGAATTGATTTGACTAAATATTGATTAATTCATTAGGCGGAATTGGTTGATTAAATGGATGACTGGTTGAATGAACGACTGGTTGAACGGTTGATTAAATAATTCATTGACTGTTATGACGTACAAACTTAGTGTTGATAACCAGCTAGGCTTAAAGCTTCTTTATATCTATGAAATTATGTTTTAAAACGATATAGTTTAAAAATATGCTTTTTTTAGCAGATTTAATAAACAACAGTTGACTACTATCTAACATTGATGTGACGTTTAAACTAATGAATATGACATGAATTAACACAATTTACTCAACATATCAAATAATGACCATAAAACAAATTAAAATTGAGCATTTGTTATCTGTGCATTGTTTTTTTTTAAACAATAAATTCACAGTTGACTAAATTTGACATATAGGATGTAAATGTCATTTCTCTTATTATTTTTTTTTATATATTTTTCTATGTTTCAAAATGGAAAATCATATTAATTGCAATATCAAAGTATTGATTAAAAGTGAGTTACATTTTTTTATACTAGTTCCTAAAATTATAACACAAGTGTTCTCTTTATATGTGTGTTGTATTACATAAATACATATAAAACATATGTATAATCTGTACAAAAATATTTAAAAAATGAGTAAGAAAGTAACTCAAACAGCCACACGTTTATATGTTATCTGTTACGTAATCATAATTTTAATTAAAAACAAATAGCGTGCCTACAAACTATAGTACAAATTAATTTTATTATAAATATATACTTACATATGTACGTTTGTCAGTATGTATATGTGTTACTTTGCTTAGAAATTGAGCAACAAAATATATAACAAACTAACTAATATATATATATATATATATATATATATATATATATATATATATATATATATATATTCATGAATGATGTAGTCATTATTACAGTTATTTTAAGAGTGTTTTTTTATCAACATAATTTTTTTTTAAATTATATATTATTTAAGTTAAGAACTTTTTTGTATCTATGACATTATATAGAGTAAAAATAGTGTATTATTTTATATTTTTTTAAATTTTTGTATATTTATATTACGATGTTGAATTATTGAAGCATCATTTTTTGCTTATTTTTCTGTTTCATATAAACCAATTTGTATACAAAATTTGAAAAAATGAATTTCAATTTTGTGTATGTTTTTGTATTTGATATAATGTTTAATATAATTATGAAATAAGTCACAAAATATAATTTTTAATAATATCATTAAGTTAACGTTTTAAAATTAGTTTGTCTATAAAAATATTGATTTATTTTTTAGTTGCGTAACTCCTAAAATGAGTTGTCAAGCGTGAGCCGCTTTTCTAATAAATTAATGTAATCTAATAAATGTGCTATTGATTTGAGAAGTTGATGCCGATTTTAATCAATATCTTAGAATAAAATGTATTATTTTAAAAATAGTATTCCCCACTTACTATACAAAATCATATGAAAAATTTGAACGCAATGGGGTATGAACCCACGCTACTTGCTACTTGGAAACTTTCTAATCAAAATATAAGAATTTTGATGCAGCCGGTTGTAGAACTTATGGCTTAGCTGTCAGAGTGCTTAGACGGGAAACAAGGCACGCGGGTTCATATCCCGCTGCGTTCAAATATTTAAACATTTTCTAAAATTGTTCTGTATGTATTCTTAAAACAATAGTACTGATTCAAAATCAGTGATGAAATTTGTAGAGAAAAATTAAGTAATTTTTTTTTAAATTTTATTCTAAGAATAGAAATCAAAACCCACCGCTAATGCCTCATTGTAATTGCTGTAAGCAATAAAGAGTACGACGTTTTTAAAAATTGTTATTTAAAATTTTTTTATTAATTATTTTCTTGTATTTTTTGTCGTTTTCGTTTGTATTTAATGTTACTTCACAAGTTAGTGACGTCACAATGCATTTTTTTTGTACAAATACATATATTATGCACTTATTAGTTACACATAAAATATAATTAAAAATAAATTGTAGATTGTAAAGTAAATATATTATTAAAAAGAATCTTATATAACCCGTACCTTTTAACATTGTTGTATTTTTTTGCCTTTCTTCTTTATCTCCCGTTAACTTGCTTTAGAATAAAATATAATAATTATATCGTAAATATATAAAGGATTATTAAATAAATACAAACAATTTATAATTGTACAGATATCCTGTATGAACGGCCCTTTTAAATTCCGAAAATGTTAATAGGGCTGTCCCAATTAATATTATTATTGTAATCTTTTGGCATTTTAATATTTAACCTTTGCCATTTTTCATAAAGTAATTACACGTGAATTAAATATTCAAAAAAATCTTTATATAATATATCTAATATTATTCTTTATTTTGGGAACTATAACCTGCCGTATATAATTTTTTTAGTGAATTGTATAATGTTTTATATATATACAGAGTGCTTCGAATAAAGGAACAAATATGATTATTTATTGTATCCTTAGTAAAAATGTGGCAGATACTGTTGTTTTATTTAATACCTATATTCCTTCTTAATCTATATGAAATGACATTAATATTTTAAAATTATACATATTTAAAAATTAATTAACGTTAATATTTACTATTTTTAAAGTGTTATTCCACACTAAGGATTAGAAAACATTTATGAAAAAACGTATAAAAATTTTAAACGCAGCGGGATTTGAACCCGCGCCTCTTGGATACCGTCCAAGCGCTCTGACCGCTAAGCCATGCGTTCTACTATCAGCTGCTTCAAAATTCTTATACGTTTTTTCATAAATGTTTTATTAATTAACGTTATTAAAAAAATTGACTCAATCTTTCCCACTTCAGCTCATAAGAAATTAATATCGTCGCAGTAAATATAAAACGTCAGTAACTTTCCACTTATTCTTAATAGCCGGGTAGTCAGAGGGAAGGTAGTGTCGAGACACTTCGCTCGCCAAAAAAAGAACAAATATTAATTTTTAAACGTATTTTAGATATTTTTGTGTCAAAATAGAAAGAAAATTCTATTTATTGTTCTAAAAATGCCAAGCATTGCTCTCGCCATTGCCCGCTGGGTGACCTCGTGGCGTATTATGAGAAAGACAGATACAGTTACCGACCCCGTCTCCTGTATGTCATCACTGGCAACACGCTGGGCAAAGACTAGTCTTGAGACTGTTGCTGGGCTTGACTTGCCTGTTGAGGATAATGAAAGTCACTAACTGGTTCACGATTTATTAACGAGACGGTCCAATTATACAGACTGTGACACACTGTTATACATATGTAATGTTTCGACTTTTATACATAATATCAAAGAGTAAGAGATACACAGATGTGAAACATTTTAGTCATAGAATATGTGAGCTTTATCAATTGTTTACTTTGATACCTATGTGCATATACGGCACAAGACGTTAAGAAAGTTTGGAGGTAAAGTTCCTTTGTAGCTGCTCAAACGCCCATCCCAGCTGGATCCGACTAGAAAGCTCTTTCCCTAAGTTAGATTACCAACTAGTTGGACAGCTGGACCGTGCCCCAGGTATGCGTAATGGTCAGCAACTTCGAGAGTAGTGTTCTCCGTACTTACCGGACCAGAAACAACATGGGCATTTATTTTTGTTTTATCCGTGTTCGTCTTAAAACCTGCTCTTTGAGAAACACTACTGAGATCTTATATAGTAGAATTGTAAATAATATAAATGATGAATAAAATGATCAATAAAAAATTTTTCACCTTTTACTGTCATTTCTTTAAAACATTAAATTCCACACGCAAAGAGAAAAACGTCTCTAACACTAGCGTGAAATTTTACACGCTAGCGTTAAACATGTGGTAGTGTGTGTTACGTTTGTTTTTTTTTTAATCTTCACGCTTTTATCCTGCGTAGCAGGGTAGACAGAAAGTACCTAGTGTTAAGACACGCCGTACTTTGCTTTCCACCAAATTCGAGATATTGCGAGAGATGAGTGGTGGAACTCAACGCCGCGCTTTGTCTTTACCAGAGCGAGGAAGTGAAAATAATTTAATAATCACTCCTCCTAGTGTGGATCGAACCCACAATCAATCGCATTTACACTCAAACGCTGTCCCACTGCGCCACGACCGGCCTCGTCTTACATTTTTTAGTTCATAGTTTTCTATTGTTATTGTAAAAAATATTATTTAATCATTTTTTTTCTTTGAATAAAAACTAATAATTGTGAAAAAGTTAGTAGCCAGTGTTGTTTTTTGAAATAATCATGTTTACATAAATAGTAACTAAATCGTTGATAGAGACTGCACGCTTATATTCCGTGTAGAAGGATAGATAGGAAATACCTAGTGTCAACACACTCCGTACTCCGCTCTCCACTGAATTAGGGTATTGCGTGTTGAATGGCGTAAATCAACGCCGCGCATTGTCTACAAGAGCGAGGAAACGAAAATAATTTAAATATAATCATTCAACCAAGTGAGGATCGAGCCCACAGTCGATCGCGTTTACATTCAGACGCTGTTCGGTGACTGCGACACGACCGGCCTCATTTCTAAGTTATATTTATATAATAACTGTACTTTTTTAATATAGAGCAAAACGCTACAGGTAATAAAATAAAAATGCCTAGATCAAATAAACATTTTAATAACAAAAAACTAACATTTGTCCCATAATAAATATCATTTACTATTTAACTCTCACAATCTGTATAATACGTATATCTAAACAAAAAACATTATTATAGCTCAAGATCTTTTACATTTTAACGTACGTCAAAAAAAAATAGAAAAAAAAACAATGGAAATAAAAAAAAATATATACATTATAAGATCTTTGATTTTCGCGATTTTTATACATTTTAAATGAATCTATTTTAACCGGATTCCGGACCTCTCAGGAGGTCTACCTGTGACCACGCACTACTGTAAAGTGTTCGAAACGTCAGGTGTCCAAAATGTATTTTCGAATACCAAAATATACGCGATTGATCCGGTTAAAATAGTTTCATTTAAAATTATATACATTCCCAAAAACCAAATAACATACTCATATAAATATTATTCGAAGCGTATTAACAAGAAAACCTTATATTAAATATTGTTTTAAAAGTGGCATCAACCGCTCTTTTTAATTTATCAATTTAACTAAAAATTTAAAATTTCGTTAAAGCGTAAAATACGCGTTGCCTTAGCAACGCTGTCCTTATTCTTAGGCTACATTGTTAGTCAATCACATATTATAGAGTATAGAGATATATATTTAATATTTAATTTATCAACTTAATATAATTTGTATACATTATTATGAAAAAAAAAGTATTTTCTTAGTAAATGTAACTAACTAAATTCGTACTGCTCTACATAGAGTGAAAGAGAGAGAGATGGACAGAGAGAAAAATAGAGTATAATTGTTAAGATTGCAGAGTTTTTTTATATATATAAAAATGGTTTTTAAAATAAAAACAATAAATGATTTATGATATAAATGATTATTTGATAATTATAATTTTTTTATTTTTTTTTTACTATATTAAATATAAAACAGTGTGTTCTATAATAGATCTTGGCTATAATAATATATTAAACACATATATAAGAAAAATCTATATATTTTATAATTTCAAAGAATTATTGGTGAGAAAGAAACACATACAAATAATAATAATAATTTTAATATTTAAAATTCAGTATTTATTAATAATTTTATTTTAGTCAACTACAAAATTTCTATGGACGATTTAGAAAACGATTACATAGGGTGTTCAAAGTTACATAAAATATAAGAAAAACTTGATTATTAAATAAGAAAAAAAATTACAATTTTTATTTATAATTTATTTTCCAATACCACAATAACAATACTATCTAAAACGTACAAATTTCTACAATTCACCTTTTACAATCTTTAGTATAAAACGTCTACATAAAGAATTATAACACCTAAATAAGGCATTTCAAGACTTGTTGATACCGATTTAAACACTTTAAATACTGTATAGAGGCTTTCAAGTATTAGGTAAGCGAGCAAGCAAGCAAAGTTTGTTTCCTTAAACATTTTTATTATATCTGTATATATGGGAATTCCCGAAAATACGTTCCATTTTTAATCACATAAACAAACAAACACACGATATGCAAAAATTATATATTTTTAAATGAAACTATTTTAAATGGATTAATCGCGTGTATTTTGATATAAGAAAATACATTTCTGAAAGCCTATTACCTGGTATTTTCGAATACCAAAATATACGCATTTAATCCGTTTAAAATAGTTTCATTTAAAATGTGTATAAATCACGAAAATCAAACATCTTATTATTATATATTTTTGTTGTATATTCTATATGCATTGTTATTATTATTTCTTGAAGTATATACTTAACTCTGTTTTATATATTTTCTACTAACCACTAACATATTTGTAGGCGTGAGAGCCTGGTGATCAGTAAAACAGGTTAATACCAGTCTCTGACAATAGCTGTTTGTCATTTGTGAGAAGAAATAAAGATACTTATTATTATTATAAATATAATATAATAGACAGTATGAGGGTTGCTATATTAAGGGTTAAAAAAGTAAATAATTATTGCTGACATAATCCTGCTAACATCTCAAATCCCTGGTCATGGAAAAAAAAGCAAATGCTTACGTAATACTTGAACTACTCCATAGGAAAAGTTTACACGTTTATATATATATATATATATATATATATATATATATATATATATATATATATATATATATATATATAGATAGATAGATATATAAATTGACAAAAGTGAACAATAATGAAATGCATATATAATTATTTATTAAGAAAAATTGAGCCCATTTTTAAAAACAAAATTGATTTTATACAATATAAAGTTATTACAGAATAAATATAGTACATCAATCAATAGGTACACGAGTAATTTGCTAAAAAAAGTAACTGTCAAAAAATATATATGTTTGCATTATTTATAATAATATGAATTCTAAGTCAACAATAAAAAAAATAATGGAAATAAAAAAAAAATAGTTTTTTTTTCTATATATTTATTATAAATGGAATGATCAAGTTTTTTTTAATGAAAAAATACATTTTAACATAAAAAAAATAATAGACACATGATTATGTTCTATATTTATCTATTGAATTCATACATATAAATAGCATACAGATAACTAATTTATAATTCATTAATAAAATATCATAAAACGAAGTACAAAGTAGATGTTATTTTCAAAAATTAAAAAAAAAATGGCACAGAATTCGTTTTATTATTGTCAATTTTATACACATTTTTTTTTAAATATAAATGTCATATACATTACATTCTTTTTTATCTGTTCAAATATTTAAATTTAATTTAAAAAATAAATAGAAAGAAAATAGGAAACAAGTCAAATTTTAAGCTAAATGGAAGAGACTAGCAGGAAGTTATAAATATAAATAATTATTACAATATATATAATTCCTTTATTGATTTTTTTTAAATAATTGTGCGTTTATTATGTCAAATATATGAAAATAACACAAAATGCTTAAAAGAAGCACCCTGTATTTATTAAGTAAATAAATTAATTAGCAATTCATCCAATGTATACAGGTGTTGTTATGGAATTTAATATAAAACATTTATTAAACTAAGTATGATATCTATTATTAGCCTCAACCAAATATTGAACATATATATATATATATATATATATATATATATATATATATATATATATATATTTAAACACTATACTTCCACCAATTTAACAGAGCAACCATTGTATAGTGATTAATCTTAAACAAATTATAAAAAAAATATTATATTTGCCTCATAAAAAATGTCATCAGTTGTAATATTCGAGAAAGAAAATATAGAAAACAAATAGGGTTTATCTGTCATTTTTTATCTATAATATTTTAAGAAAAAGATAAAATTCATAGTAAATATTATGCAAAATGAAATTAAATAAAATTAGACCAAAAGTAATATTTAATTCAATTCAAATCAATTCCTTATTTAATAATAATAAAAAAAAATATTTTTATTGTACATATTATGCGGGGTGAATGGGAGCCAGGAAACTGAGTATACATATATACGTACGTAAAGCACAATGTTCTAATTTTTGCCTCATTTAATAATGTATTCATCTATTTCAAGAATTTCAACCTACGACCGACTTCAACTGCGGTGACGTCATTATTATATTGTTTGTTTATAAATCGTTAAATATACAATAAATCATTGAAAATTCATAGAGAAGTAGAAATATGACATTTCTATATATGTATAGTCTATTCTACACTATCCCTTCTAAACCCCAAAAATAATATCCTGTTTAAATACCTGAAAAAAAAACACATATTACACACCAACTGTTTTCAGTTTTTTTTTAATATTAAAAGTATATATATTTAAAAAATAACGTAGCGCTTGGACGATTTCCAAAAGGCACGGGTTCGAATCCTGCTACGTTCAAATTCTTATACCTTTTTTTAAAATGTTGTAAAAAAAATGTTTTCTAATCCTAAACGTGGAATAACACTTTAAAAATAGTAAAATAAGAAGTTTCAGTCAGTCCTATGGTACTGAGACAAATAATATAAATAAATTTATAATATAAATAAATAAATTAGGCCATAGTGTCTTATGCAACTGTAAACCCGAGTGGTTGCGGGTTCGATTCCCACTCGGAGGAATGATTATATTTAAAATTTATATTCATATCTCCACTCTGGTAAGACAGAGCGCCGCGTTGAGTCCACCACTCAACACACAATGTCTCGCTTTCGTACGGAAAACAGTCAATGGAGTGTCTTGACAATAGGTTGTCTCAGACATTAATAAATATAAAATAAGGTAATTAATGGAATTTAATAACCGACTATACAGGGTGTAGCTCGATCGACACATCTGTTGGATTATCTCAATTGGAAATTTGAAGTATTTTCAAAAAAAAATTAAATCCAGACAAATTGTGTGAGATACAACCAATGCGTACATATATTTTAATATATATATATATATATATATATATATATATATATATATATATATATTTCCATTTAAAAAAAGCATTTACGTACGTACCAACACAACTCCCATGTAACGGCTACGTACTGTCGTTAGACGATTTGGTTTCTTCTGACTTTGTATTGTTCTGAAAATTAAAAAAGAAACACATGAAAGAAAAGAAATATTATATTCAAATTAATAAAATAAAATAAATAAATAATCAATAAAATAAATAAATAGGTGAGATAGATATTTGTTAAAAAAAAACAGGTGGATTTTTGTACAGCCAATGCAAAACAAAGTGGCAATATGATGCTATAACATTATAGATTAAATAAATATAAACTTTTATATATCTAAAAAAGATCAAACTAATAAAACGCTCTCTAATATGCAGTAGCTACACGCTTTGTCAAGCAAAACTAGTCCCAGGGCAACTTAGTGTCAATACACTATACTGACTACTGCATGAAATATAAATATCTAGTAGATTCACGCTTTATCCCGCATAGCAGGGTAATCAGAGGCAACCTAGTGTCGAGACACTCTGTTGACTACCGTATGTCGAGGTATAAATAACTAGCAGATTCACGCTTTATCCCGCATATCAGGGTAATCAGAGGCAACCTAGTGTCGAGACACTCTGTTGACTACCGCATGTCGAGGTATAAATAACTAGCAGATTCACGCTTTATCCCGCATATCAGGGTAATCAGAGGCAACCTAGTGTCGAGACATCTGTTGACTAACGAATGTCGAGGTATAAATAACTAGCAGATTCACGCATTATCCCGCATATCAGGGTAATCAGAGGCAACCTAGTGTCGAGACATCTGTTGACTACCGCATGTCGAGGTATAAATAACTAGCAGATTCACGCTTTATCCCGCATATCAGGGTAATCAGAGGCAACCTAGTGTCGAGACATCTGTTGACTACCGCATGTCGAGGTATAAATAACTAGCAGATTCACGCTTTATCCCGCATAGCAGGGTAATCAGAGGCAGCCTAGTGTCGAGACACTCTGTTGACATCGCATGTCGAGATATAAATAACTAGCAGATTCACGCATTATCCCGCATATCAGGGTAATCAGAGGCAGCCTAGTGTCGAGACACTCTGTTGACTACCGCATGTCGAGGTATAAATAACTAGCAGATTCTCGAATAATCCCGCATAGTACGGTAATCAGAAGCAACCTAGTGTCGAGACACTCTGTTGACATCGCATGTCGAGATATAAATATCTAGCAGATTTACGCTTTATTCCGCATAGCAGGGTAATCAGAGGCAACCTAGTGTCGAGACACTCTGTTGACATCGCATGTCAAGATATAAATAACTAGCAGATTCACGCTTTATCCCGCATAGCACGGTAATCAGAGGAAACCTAGTGTCGAGACATCTGTTGACTAACGCATGTCGAGGTATAAATAACTAGCAGATTCACGCATTATCCCGCATATCAGGGTAATCAGAGGCAACCTAGTGTCGAGACACTCTGTTGACTACCGCATGTCCAGGTATAAATAACTAGCAGATTCACGCTTTATCCCGCATATCAGGGTAATTAGAGGCAACCTAGTGTCGAGACATCTGTTGACTACCGCATGTCGAGGTATAAATAACTAGCAGATTCACGCTTTATCCCGCATATCAGGGTAATCAGAGGCAACCTAGTGTCGAGACATCTGTTGACTACCGTATGTCGAGGTATAAATAACTAGCAGATTCACGCTTTATCCCGCATATCAGGGTAATCAGAGGCAACCTAGTGTCGAGACATCTGTTGACTAACGAATGTCGAGGTATAAATAACTAGCAGATTCACGCATTATCCCGCATATCAGGGTAATCAGAGGCAACCTAGTGTCGAGACATCTGTTGACTACCGCATGTCGAGGTATAAATAACTAGCAGATTCACGCTTTATCCCGCATAGCAGGGTAATCAGAGGCAACCTAGTGTCGAGACATCTGTTGACTACCGTATGTCGAGGTATAAATAACTAGCAGATTCACGCATTATCCCGCATATCAGGGTAATCAGAGGCAACCTAGTGTCGAGACATCTGTTGACTAACGAATGTCGAGGTATAAATAACTAGCAGATTCACGCATTATCCCGCATATCAGGGTAATCAGAGGCAACCTAGTGTCGAGACATCTGTTGACTACCGTATGTCGAGGTATAAATAACTAGCAGATTCACGCATTATCCCGCATATCAGGGTAATCAGAGGCAACCTAGTGTCGAGACATCTGTTGACTAACGAATGTCGAGGTATAAATAACTAGCAGATTCACGCATTATCCCGCATATCAGGGTAATCAGAGGCAACCTAGTGTCGAGACATCTGTTGACTACCGCATGTCGAGGTATAAATAACTAGCAGATTCACGCTTTATCCCGCATAGCAGGGTAATCAGAGGCAACCTAGTGTCGAGACATCTGTTGACTACCGTATGTCGAGGTATAAATAACTAGCAGATTCACGCATTATCCCGCATATCAGGGTAATCAGAGGCAACCTAGTGTCGAGACATCTGTTGACTAACGAATGTCAAGGTATAAATAACTAGCAGATTCACGCATTATCCCGCATATCAGGGTAATCAGAGGCAACCTAGTGTCGAGACACTCTGTTGACTACCGCATGTCGAGGTATATTTATATCCCGACATGATATAATTATACGCTTAATACCCAATAGCAGGGTAGTCAGAGAGCAAGCTAGTGTCAAGACACTACGTGGTTTGTTTTCCGCTCGAAATCGGCATATTGCGTGTTGAGCGGCGATCTCAACTAATTTGCCAGAGCAGATCTATGAATATAACTTTTAAATATTATCATTACTCTGATCGGGAATCGAACCCACAACCATTCGCGTTTACAGTCAAACGCTGTCCCACTGCGCCACGCCCGGTCTCGAGATATACGAATGAGAGGGTTGAATTGAAAGGAATATTTTGAAGGTGACTCCGGGGCGTACCTAAAGGCAAGAACTTATAGACCGTAACTAGCCTTCATAATTATCAGAATTTGCAATATAAAAATAACTTTATATATATAATAATAAGAACTTAATTTGAATACTTATTACATTATATTATAGATTGTTTATGGTATGGAGATGGCGATTTTATAACTATGCTTTGATAATGTATAATACGTAAAGCAAAATATTTGTATTCCCTTATTTAGAAAATAAGGCGGATGAAGGAGTTCGAAATTCGGTAAAGTCATTTTTTTATATAGAGTGAGATGAGACGAGAGGAGTGCGAAAAGAAATGAGTGTAGAAATGTATGTATTATATTGATGAAATAAATATAACACACACTAGTATATTATAGACATACACGTTACAAAGGCAAAACACATTGAGTAAGGAGATTCCGTTCTCTTCTATTCTCTTACGTGAGCGGAGGAATGAACAAAAATTTTTAATATATACATTTTGCCTGGTGGAAATCGAATTCACAACCGATCGCGTTCGTTTTCAATTTTACAATATTTTACTTCATACGACCTATTTCTAAATTCTCTACGATAAGGAAAAATATATAGTTCAAAAATATACGCTAATATACGGTTAAATGTATGTATGTATATAGCTCACAACTGCCATCGTGGTTGTTTAACATTTGACATTTGTATTGTTTTGTGTTTAGTAATGTTTGCCATTTAATCATGAACAAGTTCACTTTACCTCAACATTTGGAAATTGTCCAAATTTTCTATCAAAATTCGAGAAATATTGTCTCTACTCAAAGAACATTTCGTGCTAAATATATTTAACACCCTTGGACTATTTTTTGTGGGGGTATGTTAAATCTCAAGTGTAATGCCAATATAACCAGCTACGATTCAAGACCTTGAACGCAAAACGCGAGTGACAAAAGCGGCCATACCACCCGAAATGCTGCACGAGTCATCGAAAATTGGACCGATCGTATTCACCAGTGCAAAAAAAGTCGTGGCGGTCATTTGAACGATATTTTGTTTAAATCATAAATAGCATAAAATTCAAATTTTCCTATCCAATAAAGCATTGAGCCAAAGCCATTGAGCACGAAATTCGAACATATATTACATGTTTTATTTCAATTTCAAAACATATCGTTCTTATTGGGAAACCCCATATGTATGTATGTATGTCATCGGACCCAGACACATGTACACGTGTGTGTTTTCAAGCAAATCGCTCTACAAGAAATATATTAAAATAGTATTGCAATATTTTATTACATTTATAGCGTCACTAGTTGCGCCCGCGCCTCTGTTAGCATGACATAGATGCTTTAAACTTACTGATTTGTCTAATTTTAAGAAAATCTTTATTTTAGAGCAATATTGTTGAAAAAAATAATTAAAATTTTCATAACTTACTTACTTATGAAACTAACTAAATTATAACAAACACTTCATGCTAACGTTACCAAAATACAATAATGGAAACTACATTCAAATCGGTTAAGCCGTTTCCGAGATGGACGTGTACAAACTCACAGACAAACAGATAAAAAATATAAAAATCATAGATGCGAGTCCTTTTACATTTATATATGCTTCCAATACCAGTTTCTCTCATATATCTTCCATGTACAGACAGAAACCCGATACATATTTACTATAAGTATCATCCATAGATATATTATATTGAATTATTGATAGATACAGGTGCAGTTAACAAAGGCGAGTTAAAAACTAACTATGGTAAGTATAAGAGGCAATCGTGGCGCAGTGGTACAGCGTCTTACTTTGAAAGCGATTAGTTGACGGTTCGATTCCCATTTGGTGGAATAATTATATTTATAATCAATTTTAATTCCTTCTTTCTTTCATTTTTAATTCCTTCCTCCTCCTTTATCGAAACATCACACACAGTCAACGGAGAGTCTAAACAGCAGGTTATCTCTGACTATCCTGCTATCCGGGATGAAAAAAAAATAGTTTTTTTTTTGTAAGTTACCGACCTGACTGTCAACAGCAACATGCCCGTTCTGCACTGGCTCCCTGAGAGTATCGTCTTCATCAGATGGCACGTCGTAAAACTCTTCGCTATCCATTTCTATGTCTGTGCCTGTATCATTAAAAAAAAATGTACATAATATTTTGCATATATAGGCTGTTTCATTTTAAGCTGTAAATCTATATATAAAGGAACATCCTATGTATGTTAAATAACAAAATTTCTAATTTGAAATAAAATATAGTTAATATTAAATATAATTAAATTAAATACCGACATTTTAAGTTTATTATTCTAAAAAAACTATAAGTTACATTAAACGAGATTACAAAGTTATCCAGTTACAGCACATCCTGTATATACAGATATGTTGATCTAGTCTTCATTTCTCACATGTTTTTGGCCAGACCAGGCTTTTATTTGATTGACTCGGGATATATTGACATAACATATATAGCATGATGAAAAATTATTAAAATGTTATAAATTATTATTTATTAAAAAAATATTACTTTTTTTCTTTATTATTATTATTATTATTATTTTACGCATAGACTTTATTTTAATCAGTTTTCAGTTTCTTTTTCTGATAAAAGATTTTTTTCCGTCGATTAATTTTTGAAGTTATCTTTTTTTATTTATTTTATTGACTAAATACGAGAGAAACAGGTATTCTGTGGGGGACGGCTTTGTCCAGCAGTTGACGTCTCTCAGCTATAAATATTATTTATAAAATATATATATTTTAAACCAACACAATACATTTACTTACCAATTAAAGATTGACAGTCGGTGAAGTATTCAGAGTCGGTTGCGTCCCCCGCTGATGCGACCGCCTCCCTTTTCGGGCGAGGCTTTTGTCGGACACGCCTCAGTGTCCTGTTCATGCAAGGTTCCCCGATATAGCAGACCAGGGAGAATTGTTAATAATAATTATATAGAATCTTGCCTTTTTTAACTTCACGCTTTTAGTCCGCGGACATCAGGGAAGAAAAGAAGTACCTAGTGTCCAGTCACTACGTACTCCGCTTCCTGCTGAATTCAAGGATTGGTGAAACTCAACGCCGCGATTGTATTACCAGAGCGAGAAAATGAAAATAATTTAAATATAATCATTCCGCCGAGTGTGTATCTATAAAAAATATATATTTGCAGTTTTTTTATGGATAATAAATATTTAATTTGTAAATTTTTACGTGTATCATTTAAATTGTTAGTACTACTCGTTAAAAGCATACACACTTAATAATAATTTAAGAGAAGTGTCATCCCTGGGAGTCTTATTTATTTAAAAACTGTCAGAGTCCTTTATGGATGAGTCCTTATAATATACGAGTCCTTTTTCAACATGCAGTTAATTTATCATTGTTAAAATTCAGTTCAATATTATTTACTATTAAATTTATATTATTGTAGACTGACCTTGATTTAAGTGAGAGACTGGAAAAGTTCTAGGGATCAAGTCACTTGTTAAGATTCATTCAAAGACTTTTTACTATTGATATTTTAATTAATTTTAAAACCCATATACAAGACGTTCTTGTTGTATACAAAAACTAGAAGTGTTTTATTTCATGTGAATATTTGACTAAACTAGACTAAAATAGCCTTGAAATAAAATCCCTTTTAACTGGCAGTTAATTTACTGGATTATTATTAATTTCATTATAGACAATTATATAAGAACTTATTATATAACAGAACTAGGAGAGTCCTTTATTTTAAGTGAAGAGTCCTTCCGAGAGTTCCGAGTCCTTTTTCACATGCAGTTAATATCTTGTTAAGATAAATTTTGATTTTTTAATTAATTATAATATAAAATACACAATATAGAATATATTTTAAGCATAATCTTTTAATTATAATCACAAAACATGCAGTATTAGTCGCCAAATGTAATAGGAAAAATTTGTTATTCCTCCAGACAAAGGATCCACTCACCGAGCTGGTATAGAAGCCTGTCGATTTTGATACCTATGACAGGTAAATAGATAGGAGAGATAAGAGCCAATGTCATTGTAAATTTCACAATAAAAACAATACAATTTTTCATATGTAATTGAAATATTTATACAAAAAATATATTTAGAATAAAATTCAACGCAGCCGGATTCAAAATGGTCTTGAAAATTATCTAAAAATTCCAGGAAATTGAGTATTTTAATTTGACAAACAATTTGTTACAAACATATAAGAATTAGAATTAGCTTTAAAAGGTGTGACTTTATTACTTTGTTTTTTTAGCTTCCCACTTTTTGTCCCGCATAGCATAGTAGATAGAAAGCAGCTAGTGTCAAGACACTCCGTACTTCGCTTTCCAAAGAATTCGAGACATTGCATGTCGAGTGGTGGTATTTAACGCCGCACTTTATCTTACCAGAGCGAGGAAGTGAAAACAATTTTCAATATAAACACTCCCCCAAATGGGGATCGAACCCACAACCGATCGTTTTTACAATCAGACGCTGGCCAAACAACCAGCCTCAAATGTCTTTATTAATATGTATGTTACATAAATTCACTAGCGCTCGGAATCTTTCCAAGATGCGAAATATCAAGTCCCGCTACATGAAAATTTTTAATAAACTAACTAAAACTTTAATAAACTAAGTTCTTTTTGTGTGTTTAACAAAACTTTTTTTAACAGATTAAATAATTACATATATTTAAGTATTTTAGACTTTACTGACTCTAGATAGTTCATCTGTCTACCTGTAACCATGGAATACTGTAAAATGTCTGGATTTACATTAAGAGATGGAATTTGGAATGTCAAAATATATGAGTTTAATCTGTTGAAATTATTTTCATTTAAACATGTTATGTATACCAAAATATAATTACTTTACCAACATGAAATGTTCATCAGAAAAAAACAAAACCTAGAACAATCTAATAACCACTTTTAATACAGTCTAAATGATTAAAATAAACTTAACCAGTTACATTGCAAGGTAAAATTAAAGTAATTTAAAAATTTTGCTCATCCCTGTAACACAGTGGAAATGTTATTGTGGTGGGTTCTATTCCTTATTGAAAATAAAACTATGTTTATTTTGTTGCACTCAAACACACAATGTACTGATTTTAGGTAGAGATTGCCCAATAGTGTTTTGACACTAGACATATTATATAACTACCCTCTATGTGATAAGCTATGTTTTATAAAAAAATGTTGAAATTTTAAAGACAATAATTTGACTGCCTTAGGCCCTGTGTTAAAAAGCATTATTTACAACATACATACAGGTTCCCATTTTGTTAAGTTACTAAAGACACCCTTTAATGTATGAAATAATTGAAATATTATCATATTTCTTCTCAGAAAAAGAACAAATAATAATATGATAAAAATAATTAACAATACCAGGAAATGAATATTATTTACAGATTTCATTATGTTATACAAATTAATATATTAACTTACGTTTCTTTCTGAAGTTCTCTCAAAGCTTCCAATTCTGTTCTCATTGACGCCAACTGCTTGTCAAGTCTTGCTACTTCGCTTACTGAAATATATAAAAATGTGTTTATTTGGTTTTAAAAGTTTATATAAAAAGTTTATATTAACATAGTAGTATATTATATAAAAAGTATAATATATAAAAGTATAGTATAGTATATAAAAAGTTTATATTAACATAATACATATTCTGATATGAATTATGTTAATATAATTTTTTTATTTATAAATTTGTTTGGTTATCCAACTAGTTAAGTTTAAAGTATTGTTTTTCTGATAATTTTAATTTTAGGTTAGCTATTTACTATATATAGAAATTTAATGAACATATAAAATTGTGAGATATGCTTATCTCTAAAATATGATATTATATAATACAATATACAATAATATAAGAAATTATATTGACCACTTACCTAACATAGCTCTCCGCTTTTCAGCATAAACTTGTTCATAAATGAATACTCCAGCTGCCCCAACAAGGCCTACAATAGCGGCTCCCACCATCATACGAGGGGACAAATAGTTGTTAACATTCATTTTGCTATATATTCTCAAAATATGATATTGACAAGTTGAAATACAAATAAATATTACTATTAATATTTAATTATATTCGTAAGATATAATTAAAAATGAATTTAATAAGCATTAATGGATAACTGTTAACGTTGTACTAAAATTCAATTATAAACACAATGTAATATTGTTCTGCGGTTGAGTGGAGAAAGTTGCGGTATACTGCTAGAGAAACTGTTATATTATTAATAATGTATCTACTTTATATGAAAAGATCGTCAAAAAATTTATTTTAAACAAAATAAAATTAATTTACTAATAAATAATCGGAAAAAATATCAAAATCTGATTATTATGTCAAATTTGTAATAAATTAAAGCTACCAGAGTTCAAACTTCAAATCACTTTAAACTCAAATTGACAGTTTATGTTTGACATATTAAGTGACGTACCACAGCTTAATAATAGGTATAAATAAGAAGTTGAGCAGTCTCTTGACATATGGTTCTCATATTTCATCGTACTATGCCAGATGTAGTACGAACCTATATAATAGGTAAAAAATTTAACAAAACTATAAATATTTTTGATTTTAATATAATAGAAATGCTCTAAATCGTTGACTTTATAGTTCAGTTATCACTTTTATAAAAATGAAAATAATAGTCATATATACTTAACTTATGATGGCAATATTTACATACGTTTAAAATTTCAATTAGGTTGATTTTACAAATACCAAAATGTGCCTGGGTGCACTTTCATAAATTATCCAACTAATTATAAAAAAAATACGCTTGTGGACGATATATTATTAAAAAAACAAATATGAAAATAAATTAATTTTAAATATCTATAATTTTTTAAATATAAATAATAAAGCAAAGTAACATGATATCTTAATTATCAATCGGAGTAATAATATAAATAAACATATAATTTTAGTCTATTTGCATATCGACTTAATATCGCTTTGTTATTCGCATAAATAAGTCATTGTATGAATGACTTCGACATCTGTCAAACGAAAATATTATTATTTGTCGGTAAAATTGTGATGCGAGTCGTGAATAATTTTATTTAAAGTTTTCTAAATGAGATCTTAAGAAATGTTTGTTACATCAGTCTTAATTATAAACACTTAATCTACGTATGTGAACTATTAAAATTTATTCCATTTACCTATGGTTATAGTTGTTTTGTGTTATATACAAAATAGTAATTCATATTCCTCCAGTCCTATTAGAACTTGCCTCTAGGATGTCTGTAAATGAAGAAAAAGGAGAAACCTCTAAACAGTATGAGGTAAGTGAAAAGTTGGCACCTATACAGAGTCTCATAGTAAAAGAATTAGATCTAGAAGAGTCTGTATTAAACAAAGAATTGTCGAATATTAATGATAACGAAGAAAATACTGATAGCAATATGGAGGATATCTTATTAAATGAAAAGAATGATTCTCCATTAGACTTAGGAGATAGTGACAACCAAGATGATGATCTAAAATTGACATGGGAAGATGATCTCGAAGAAGAGGCAGCTCTTTTAGAGGATCCAGTGGAGAAAGTAGAACCTGAAATTATCAAATCAGATACAAAGTTTCAAGATGTTATAAAAACTATTGAAGAAGAAGAAAAAATATTGGAGACATTAGATATTGAAGAGGCTAATAAAAATCTCCAAGTATCAGCAAAAGATAATCTATGCACACCAAAACCAACTCACGGGCTCAACAAACCTGATATGATGCTTGAAATACCAACGCAAGAATTTATTGAGTTCAGTGATGAAGAAGGTGATCTGATTAACAATCTTGAAATGTCTCCAGATGAAGTTTTAGAAAATGAGGAAGAATCTAAAAATATTGACGAAGAAATGTTATTAGGTAGCGATGACGAAAAATCCAGTGAACCTCCATTATTAGAAAATGAAACATGTACAGATATAAATAAATCACCTTGTACTGATTTACTTGCGGACGATAAAAAACATGAAAACACAGTACCAGATGCTGAAACAGAAGTAAAATTAGCTGCAGCTATATTAACAAAAGAGTTATGTACCATGGATAATGATAATATTAGCGATCAGCAAGAAAATATCTTACTTCAAGATGACCAAGAAGAAGCATATGGGTTACTTGATAGCGACCAGCCACCAGATAGTGAGAATTCAAATTGTGACCAAGAATTATTGGGTATGAATGATGAAAGTGTTACAAATTTTAAAGAAATTAATGTAAATAACAAGAATGATACTAATATGGTATTATTATCTGAAAATAAATCAAATCAAGATACTGTTAAACCAACACAGGTAAATGAGGCAGGAGATATTGCATTGGAAGAAGAATCTGAGAATGTTAAATGTCAAGATACTGAAATGAATCCTAAATTAACAATAAGCAAAAATAGTGCTAACATTGAGATAGAAGATGATATTATAAAGAGTGAAGTCTTAGAAAACATACTTGAAGAAATTAACCTAGACAGCAAAGAAGTAGATGACAATAAGGATGAAGACAAATTAATTGAAATAGATAAGCAATTCAATCAAGAAATTGAATCTGAATTAATTGAACAACAGCCATCAACATCTTATGTCACTTCTAAAATAGATGAATTAATTGATAATAATAAACTTTTTAACATTGAAAATGAAAATTCAATGTGTGAAAACGATGTAAACGAAATGTCCGATAGCCTTGGCCTGTTAGCGGAAACATCAAGAGTCATGGAGGAAGACGAGGAACAGGAGGATTATGAAGATGGGGAGGAGGATGATGACTTTGATCATTATGAGGATGGTATGTTTATTTTAACACTTTAATGTCTGATAAATTAAATTGAATTGTAGTTTATGTAAACTGTATAATTATTTATATTTAGTATAGTAACATTTGTAGTTAATTCCTAGCAAGATAGTCAGAGAGAATGGAATAGCCTATGCATGTTTCTTTTGCCTCGTCTACATTCATATTTTAGAAAGTTATAATTTTCAATAATAGGTATATGTTAAACTATGATTCCACGGCGGTAGGCACCATGATACTTTCTTTGATTTAAAAGCTATATTTCAATATACAAGTTATTAAGACTTCCTTTAATTACCCACAATGTGAAGCATATGAATTTTTTTTTTATTAAAGAACTGGTGTTCAAATTCTGATCATTCCAATTTCTTTTAAAAATAATATTTTAAACATAATTAATATGTTATGTTTTACTGTTTATGAAAAAGTATCAATACTTATTGGTTGTTTGTAATAACAATTGTTGTTTTTATTATTATTATATAGTTATCTGATATATTTGTACTGGTTAGTCTATTTTCTTTTGATTTCTATTTTCAATGTGGTGGAGTGATTAGATTTAAGTTACTTTCATTTCCTCCACGCTTTGATAAGACAAAGCATGGCTTTGAGTTCCATCGTTCAACATGCAATATCGTAATACTTAATATTTTTTGATTTTCAGAGAGCAGTCAACAAATGACTGCAGACAATTCAGAAGATTCGAATGCCCAACAATCAGAAACTGATACTAAAGTTGACATAAAACAGAAAGATTTTAAATTTACAATAAATAATGTTACGAGTAATGCCTTTGGAGATATAGTGGGGAATGATAGTGAGGTATTTTTATTGTTAATTTTTTTATAATAGGAGATATATGTTGAAATGTTGAGACATGTAACATTGTTACAATATTTTACTGTTCTATGTGTAATTGAAAAAAATTATGTAGTTAGTAAATTAATTATAGGCTTATTTTTATTTATTTTGTTAGAATGTTTTTTTGTTACAATTTTCCTTTACAAGAAATATATTCAAATTTAAAAGAAACTGACTAATAACATATAACAGAATTTTGTCGAAAACTATTTTTTTCTTTTTTTTGTTTATGCCTTTTAGTATTCATTCATACATGTGAATATGAATGTAGGACATCTTTGGGGTGGTACTTCTAAAAAAGATGACATTGTCGTCTTATTTAAAAAAAAAATCAAACGTCAAAAAATTTTAGGGAGATTTATGTCAAAGATCTTAATAATGTTTTCTATTTTTAAAGTGTTATTTCCACACTTAGGATTAGAAAACATTTTTGAAAAAACGTATAAAAATTTAAATTTTACAAATTTTAGCTACTTAAGCATTATTAAGAAAAAAATGTTTAACAAGAGAGATTGCTATTTAATTTTAAATAGTTTACTATTTTTAAAGTGTTATTCCATTAGACTTAGGATTAGACAACATTTTTGATAGTACGTATAAAAATTTGTATGTAGCAGGATTCGAACCTGCGTTTATTTAAACAGCCCTATCGTTCTAACTGTTAAGCCATGCGTTCTACTACCAGCTACGGTGAAATTCTTTCTCGTTTGTAACAACATATTCATGGTGTAGGCATCTCTGTAGAGAGACTTTTACAAACATATAAGAATTTCGACGCAGCCGGTAGTAGAGCGGTCAGAGCGCTTGGACGGGGAACATCAAGCGTGGGTTCAAATCTTGGTGCGTTAAATTTTTTATGTTTTATCAAAAAGTTTATTAATAATGTGTTATATCTATGTTAATGTATTTTTTATTTAAATATTTAATTCTTCTTCTATTTCTAGAATGAACAGCATGAGATGAAAGAAGAAACCGAGGATCTTGGAAACCCAGAAGATTCCAATGATGCTGTAAGTAACTTGTATATATGTTATAATTTATTGTTACAAGTATTTTTAATGAAATGTTTTTTTTCTTTTTTATGTTAAATTCACTATGTCCTTTTCATCCAATCCAAATTAAGAATGAATATATAAAGGAATAAAATTAGAATACAATACATTAAATTAATTACTTTTATATTTTCAAAAAATATGTTGTGGGATTATGTTTTCGGTTTAATAGCGCAAACGTCAATTTTTTCTATTAAAAAAAACAAAAATAGGCCGGTTGTGGCGCAGCAGAACAACGTCTGACTGTAAACGCAATTAATTGTGGGTTCGATTCCCACTCGGCGGTAAGACAAAGCAATCACATCTGGTAAGACAAAGCGCGGCGTTGAGTGGAACTCACCCACTCAACACGCAATGTCTCGAATTCAGTGGAAAGTGAAGTATGGAGTGTCTTGATACTAGATGCTTTCTGTTTACCCTGCTATGTAGGATAAAAAGCGTGGTGCTTAGAAAGGAAAAAAAAACAGAAACACACAAAAAAATGTACGCTTATGAAAAAGTGACGTACACGTTGCTATGGTTACGCGTATTTTACGACAAGTAAATTTTAATAAGTGAATTTATTATTTATTTCAGAACGCTACAGAGCATTCGAGTATTGTGAATGTTACAAAAGATGTCAAAGATGATGATATTTTAAAAAAAATGTTATCAGATATGGAGGATGCAGGTGAATTTTTTTTTAAATTAAATTTTTAAAAGAGTTGTCCACATGTGTTGTATAGAATATAGAAATAATTATTATTTTGAATGTAATTAAATATTATAATTATATTAACAAAAACTCAGTGAAAATAAATAATTTTTTAGTAATTTAAAACATGTATTATCGTAACACCGTGACATCCTCTGACGGTAAACACTGTTGGTTGTGAGTTGGATTCCCATTTCAGGGCAATGGTTATATTTATAACTTATTTACATTTTTTTGCTCTGGTAAGACATAGCGCGGCGTTGAGTTGGCCGAAATCCCCTACCTATTCTGACAGTGTGGAACTGTTTTTTTTTTAAACTTGATAAGTTTGTAAAGACATTTTAAATAATGCAGTATTATTTTTAAGAAACACATAAAAATAATAATGGCTGGATTCGGACCTCCGAATCTTGAAACCGTCAAAGCGTTCCGTACAATTAAACTATACGTTATTATACAGCTACGTAGAAACATTTATGCGCTTGTTTAAGCCGAATTTTTTTTTGCTAGCATTTCTGTAGAGTTTTTTACTAATTTCCCGTATCGATAAAATATTTTTGAGAAATCAATCACTTGGTTTGGTGGAGAGAACGTTGATTTGCTAAATTTTAATACTCGCATTTGTATTTTCTTTGGCTTTCGGGGTTTGTTACACCGTCTGACTGTAAGCGCGATCGCTTATGAGTTCGATTCCCACGTGGAGGAAGTGTTATATGAATTTCCGCTCTAGTAAGGCCGGTCGTGGCGCAGTTCGACAGTGTCTGACTGTAAACGTGATCGATTGTGGGTTCGATCCCCACTCGGGGGAGTGATTATATTTAAATTATTTTCACTTTCTCGCTCTGGTAGAGATAAAATGCGGGCGTTGAGTTCCACCACTCAACACGCAATGTCTCGAATTCGGTGGAAAGTGAAGTGTGGAGTGTCTTGACACTATGTGTTTTCTGTCTACCCTGCTATGCGTGATAAAAAGCGTGAAGCTCAAAAAAAAAGACAATGATTTTGGACGGAAACCAGTCAACGAAGTGTCATGACATTAGGTTGTCTCTGATTATATTATATTATATTATATTTCTTTGTAGAAAATTCTATTAAAGAAGAAATGACACTTGATAATGTCGATGTAAAGCAGAGCAATGAAATTCAAGACACTATCGTGAATTTAGAAGAAAGTTCCTCAGACGAGGAAAGAGGTATGTTTTTATTTATTTATAATACTAGCTGTGCCCGCGACTTCGTCCGCCTGGAATTTAAGATCTCTATATGTATATTTTATAATTCTAAAATGAAAATGGTCCAAGTCATTTTTTATTGCATCAGCTATCTGCCAGTTAGTTTATTTTAAAGAAAGTTGAGTGTATATTTTAAGAGATATATATATATATATATATATATATGTATATATATATATATATATATATATATATATATATTTGATTTTTGTACATATTTATAATGGTAAAGTGACTTAAGATGTATATATATATTTTATTTTTGACACAAGAGAACTCCAGTTAAATTTGATTTAAATAATGACATTAAAACGTTTAACTTCTCTTGCGGGCTGTTCGTATATAAACTTATAACTTATGTTTATGTTTTTTGTTAACAGACAGATCCTCCGAAAACCCGCAAATTGAAGAGTCTTTACCGCCAGATAATATAGAATTAGATATGACAGACGAAAATGAGGCCACAGACAAAGACGTGCAAGAAGACAAACCAACTTCTCCGTGTGAAACTGTGAGTTTTTATGTTATCTGTGCTTTATTTCTGACAGTCTTAATCACTAAACTTATCAATAAGTTTTTTGTTTTTTTTTTAAGATAATTTATCATAGTGTTGTGAATTTTAACGCTGGAGTTTCTCTTGCTTTAATAAAATAATTTACCAAATGCCACCTTCGCCTTTTCATTCGGGATAAAAGCGTGAAGCTAAAAAAAATATATTAAAAATATCCTTGTCCGGCATCCGACTGTTTCGCATGTAATTTATTAGTAATGTTTTTAATTAAATCCTTAAGTTAATAAATTAAAGTCCTTATTAAAAAACATCCTTTATATCTCTCGAAACCTAACCTAACTAGGTTATTTAGTAGTTAAGATTATTTAGTTAGGTTTCGAGAGTTATAAAGGATGTTTTTTAATATATATATATATATATATATATATATATATATATATATATATATATATATATATAATTACTAGAGTAAATAATGATAATGTTAGAAAATTTGAAATTAAAATTAAAAAAAAGCAAATTGTATTTTTTTAACAGAAAATACCCGAGGAAGAAGGCAAAGATGAAACTGAAATTAAGGTATTAAAAATATTAATTTTAATTATATATAATTTATATATACTTTTAAATATTGTTACACTCTTTACAAATACTTTTTTATAGAAAGATGGAAGAAATTTTGTAGCAACGTGAAAAACGTTACGCGCCATCTTTATTTCTATGTCATGATCAAAATCTTATATGAATATACGCAGAGTAATCGTTATTTTTCTCCTTCAACTGTATTTAATTTAGCTCTATCTAACCAATTCTTATAAATAATGGATCATTTTTAGAAAAATGATGTTATGAAGAAGTTTCAAACACGCACACACACACACACACACACACAAACACACACACAAACACACACACGCACGCACACACGCACACACACGCACAAACAAATACAAACACAGAAACTTTTGTTTTTAATTATATGTTTTTTTTACAGAAATCGCAAGTAGGCTTAGAAGTATACAATCTCGATTCTGATGAAGAAGAAACATGTGGACAAAATGTAGAAATGGAAAATGAACGTTAGTTTATTGTTATTCATATATTTAAAGTGATATAGTGTATATAAGCAGAAGTCCTGGATGGTATCCAGGAGGTGCGGGTTCGAATCCTGTTTGTTTCAAAATTTTATACATCTTCTGATAATACTTGTTTTTTTTAACCAATATGGTATGATTACATTTATGAAAAAATTACAAAGTATTCAATTTTTTACCAAAATTGTCTTACGTCCATTTGAACAAAAGATGATTAGACTAATTTTTATTAAACAACTGTTGCAAAGAACTGGATTGCATATAGAAAACTGCAGTGAAATCGGTCCGTTCGTTTAAGAGCTACGATGTCAAAGACATACTAACAGACATAAACATTAACTACAAAAATATTTTGTCTTTTTCAAATGCTGTTAGAGATGTGTTATAATCAAAAAATATATTTATATATTACAAATCTGACAGTTTCAGAAGAAGCTACAACAAAGGAACAAATAATGACACTTAGTGATGTACCCAAGTGTATAAACAAGTCGTGTCCCAACACTAGTTATGATTTTCACATAGCGGACAGTCAAGCTATATTTTTTTATGACGGAGAGAAGAAAAAACGTATGTACATATGTCAAGTATGTCTGGACGTTGTGGAGGTGCGGAATCAGGTGCGATTTTTTTTTAATATTTATTTAAAATTTTAATTTTGATCAAATTTTCGTGATTTTCACATATGTTAAATGAAACTATTTTAAATGTATTAATCGCTCATATTTATAATATCTGTGGTCACAGGTCGGCTTTCTAAAAATATATTTTGTACTGCAAACCAAACGTTAATATTTGAAACGTCCTGTTTTCTAAAATATATATTTTTAAATACTTTTTCAATATAATTGATTTTTATATAAATAACAACTATATGACGTCACCGTGTCATATTGAGACAGGGTCGGACTACGGTTTGTTTTACCGAAGCGAAGAAACAAAAATAATTTAAATATAAAAATTAATTGGGTATCGAACCCACAACCAATAGCCACCCAATTAATTTTGTCTATTATTTATTAACACTAAAACACTAAAAGCATGCATGTCATCTTAGCAACGTTAATGCCGTTATTGGTAAAAGTAAATATAACATATATTTTAGTGTGTGTAATATTTATTAGAGGCCGGTGGTGGCGCAGTGGGACAGCGTCTGTCTGTAAACGCGATCGGTTGTGGGTTCCATCCCTATTCGGGGGAGTGATTATTTTTAAATAATTTTCTAATTCTCGCTCTAGCAAAAGACAAAGTTCGGCGTTTAGTTTCACCACTCGAATTCGGTGGAAAGCCACCTTAACTCCTCGCTTTTTCTTATTAAAGTGGAAAAGTGATATTAAATTTTCAATATAATTATTATCCAAGTGGGAATCGAACCCATAACCAATTGCGTATACAGTCAGATGTATTATTTGTACATATTAGAAATATATTGTTGTTAAGTATTTGTATTATATTATAATGGAAGTAATTGATATTATGCATTTATTTATTTATATATTTTTTTTAAAGGAACTAATAAACGGTATGAAAAATTTTACTCCCCTCTTAAAATTGAGCCCCAAAAAGAGTAAAGAAGAGTTGGTGGAGATATCTGACTCGGAATCAGAGGGAGAGGTAGAGACAGATGATCGAAGTGATCAGCTGATTGGAGAAGATGGCGGCAAGTGAGTTATTTTTGTTATCTTTTTAATTTAATTTTCACTCTAATTGACGCAAAGCAGGGTTGTCAGAGGAAATATAGTGTTGCAACTTAAGATATATATATATATATATATATATATATATATATATATATATATATACATATATATATATATATATATATACATATATATATATATATACATATATATATATATATATATATATATATATATATATATATATATATTCATTTGTTTATATAGTAAATATATTCGAAAAAAAATCTTAACCCACTCCTTGTTTTCTGGCACACGCAACAAAATTCCAACGGGAACCGAAAATTCGGCATCTTTTAGGCGACAAATAATTTTATATAATATGAACCTGACCTATGTCTTTGACATGACGTTCTTTCTACAGAGGATCTAGTAGTAAGTCACTACGCTTTCCGCTCTTATTTTTCGGTTGCGTGATGAGTGACGGAATTCAACGCCGCACATTGTCTTGTTAGAGCGAAGAAATTAAAATAATTAAAGTATAATCATACCCACGGGTGTGTATCGAACCCACAACCGAACGCGTTTACAATATATATATTTTATTATAACATTTGAATATTTTTAAGAATAATTGAAGAGAAATTAGTGGACATGATAAACGAAACATGGATCAAATTCAAAATGGACGAACGTTTGAAGGAATCCAAAAACACGTTGCAAGATGAGTTTGATAAAATTGAAAGTAAGTATTTCTTTATATTATTATTTATTTCCACTCTTTCATATCGCTTAGCAGGGTATATAGCAAAATATTTAATGTCAAAACACTCTGTACTCCGCTTTCCTAAACTGTTACCGAAACTCAACGCCGTACCGCCGTTTGTCTTACCAGAGCGAGGAAATGTAAATAATTTAAATTTAATCATTCCCCCAAATGTGAATCGAACCTAAAGCCGTTCACGTTTATAGTCTAACATTATCCCATCGTGCCAGTACCGGCCTCTTTCTATTAAAAAAAATCTATTTTGAAATTAAGGAAATAATTCAAAAAAGAAACCCAGAAAATAATGACTTAAAAGAACTACGAAAATCTTTAATTCTATGTGATATACTGATGTTGGTGTAAAGTTTCATCGAAATTCGTTCAGTAGTTTTTGTTTGAAAGAGTAACAAACATACATACAAATCTGTTTTTTTTTAATTAACAGAAGAAAGCAAAGAACTAAATGATCTATTGAATGAATGTCAAGCTGCCACAGATAAACTAAGAAATGATTTGTATAAAGCATTCGAACCCAGTATATCTGAACTGCCAAGTTTGACAGTTTACGATACACCCACTTGCTCTGTAAGTATATTTATATAATAAAAATGTATTTTAATATTTACTATTCCTTAAGTGTTATTCCACACGTATAAGAATTTCAACGCAGCCGGTTGTAGAACGCATGGCGTGGCGGTCAGAGCGCTTGGACGGCGAACAAGAGACGCGGGTTAGAATCCCGCTGGGCTCAAAAATGTAACTGATCGCCGTCTGTACATGGAAGATATATGATGTTATCCGTTTGTCTGTTTGTCTACTACACTTTAATCTCAAAAACCTTGTTGATTTATTTTTTGGTAATTTCGATTTTTTAGTGTTTGCTTCATTTCAATCAGTTCATAAATAAGGTATTTATATCAATTTAAAGTAAATTATTTATAAAATAGTTGTAAAATTATTATTTATATTTTGAATTTAATGCATTTTTAATGCAACCTTATCACGCCGACGAAATATCTGGTACTGCTCATATCATATATAACTTCAACCAATCTTAAGGAATATTTATTATATATATTTTAGTGGTAGTTACTCCTAGTTTCTGCGTTCAGAAGGCAAATAAAACGTATTTGTCCCAAATTATAATATTCTATCCAAGAATACTATAGCGATGGTAATACGTGGAGTTAAACGCTATTAATGTTCATTCGGGAGGCTTATCGCAGTTGTAAACGTATTGTAAAATTACATTTGAAAAAAAAACCAACTGGTATTTTCCGCCAGATCTTTACAGTAGAACTCCCTTCCGAGCCGGTGGTAGCTTACAGTAGAACTGACAATCCTGACATTTTTATATTAATTGACAATTCAAAGTCTATGAAAATAAAGAATACCAATATTGATTTTGGAGTAACTCATTATAATTTAATAAATAAATTCAGAAAATTGTTTTTTTTTATAAGTCAGAGAGAACCTATTGTTTAGACACTCCGTTATACATTTGACACTCAAATTCGAGACATTGCATGTTGAGTGACGGAACTTAACGCTTATTTTTATTAACCCTCTCTGATAAGGTAACCGCGTTGAGTTCCACTCAGTATGCACGGTTTCGAATAAGAAAGTGTTGAAAGGAGTGTCTTGACACTAGGTTCTCTATCACTACCAATGCTTAAAATAATAAATGATGTTAATTTTTTTTCAGTATTCGTGTACAGCTCCAGCAAGTGTGAGTCGTGTTGAGGTATGTTTTATATATTTTCTATATATTTTTATCCCGCATCCCAGGGTATTTAGAGAAAACATAGTGTCTAGACACTATGTTTTCTCTAAGTGTTAGACACTGTTAACTGTATATGTATATGTATATATATATATATATGCATATTATAAATTATTATATTAGAAAAATTTATATGAGTTTTAGGAAGATTTTTAGGAATATTTTAATTTTGGTTAGTCAATATTTATTTTCAAATATCCAAGAATTCAAGCAGCGATAGCATTTTTTTTCGTGCCAATATCATTGTGGGATTCGGGACGCGTTGTGTGGAACTCGGGCCGTCGTCTGTGTGCCCACTAAAACCGTACAGTGCTCCTTCTTGACCCCCATCAGTCATGTTACGGGAACCCCATTAGTTATCACTAGCGTCAGGACCTAATATTATATATTTATATTATAGCTCTACTCTTTCATCCCGGATAGCAGGGTAGACGGGAAGTTCTTAGTGTCAAGACACTCTGTACTTCGCCTTGGAACTCAATAGTGCACTTTGTCTTATCACAGCGCGAAAACGAAAAAAAATTTAGTATAATATTTTCCCCGATTGGATCGTACATATATGTATTTTTTCGAAAATCGATATCTTATCAAAATATGGGTTTATCAAGTTCCGTTTTTGACTAATAAAATATCATTGGTTTTTTTAACAGAAATCTATAAACACAAAAGATGCAACGCCGTCCAAATTGAAGCGAACCAGATCACCAAGTAAAGATGTGCCGTCCAAACGACCCGCCATACCACTGGGGTACGCGCAACTGGATGAAAAAGTTAGTGAAATTATTTTTTTTATAAATTTTTACATGTTAGTTTCCGTTGATGCGTTAACAACGTGTTGCTATAGCAACGTGTTTGTCACATAAACGTGTACTTCAAACATATGGTAGTATGTGTTATATATACTTTATTCTTTTTAAGTATTTTTTTACGTATTATTTTTAAAACAAAATTCTTGCGTAAACTCTTGTGCTTTATAAACTATAACTGTATCAAATTTCATACTCCTTAGACCTAAATGTCTTAATTAACCTTAAGGTCTTAATTATTTAAAATTCTTTTTTAATCTTAAGTCCACAATAACCCTTTAAAAAGAGTAAAATATTAAAATACTTTGTTTTGTTATTTTTTTGTTTTATTCCGCATAGAAGGGTAGATAGAAAGAACCTAGTGTCAATAATCCGTTCTTTGTATTTCTGAGATTAGAGATATTAAATGGTAAATGAAACTTAACGCCGCGTATTGTTTTATCAATTCTTAGTTATAATAATAATAATAATAAAAGCTTTATTAATTGGGAAAATTCTTTTTTTATTATTATATAAAAAATAATCCAGATATTCAAAGTTATTGAGTTCTTTATAAATAAAATTTGTATATTCTTTATGCGATGTGTCAGTCGACATAAAATGTGAGTAATGTCAGTCTCACCCTCTCGGATGTCAGTTCCGTAACCCAACTTGCTCTCTCAAATTTGTGTTTCAATATTTTAATATATCTATGCTTCTATCTTTCAGGAACTGACGACAACTCTACCAACGACTGATAAAATGGACGATGATGTATGTATATTTATTTAAATAGGAGTTTACAAGAAAATTATTATTTTTTATCTATCTATTTTACTATTAACCATCCATTAATTACGTCACACGTTAAGAGGGAGGGAGGGGATTGACAAAGTGTGACATCGCCTCACAAAAGGCTGTCACACTGTGCCACTATCGGCCTTGTTTTATTTTAATATAATATAAGAGAATTTCTTAATATAATAATTTTGAAATTTATAATATTTTTTAAATTATATTTCAGTTGCAAGACGTGTCAGTGGTTAAACTATCAGCTGAATCCGCCCCCAAAGACCTGCCACCCCCCGGAGAGGTCCCCCACGTGCCCCTCAAGGTGGGCATGTGCGTGTACGCCATGAAGAAGCCGCTGTGCCCGTGGATGAAGGCCAGGATTGTGGAAATTGCGCCTAAGGGAGGAGCGGTGAGCTGATTTTGAATGTCACTAATTCAATAGACAATGTACTTTTTCTCTATGACCTAAAACGTAAATATATTATTTTTACAATTTTTTAAAGTGTTATTCCACACTTATGATAACACATGTTTTAAAAAAAAATAATATTGATGTTGAACGAAGCGGGATTTGAACCCGCGCCTCTTGGAAACAGTTGTTGTACGTGAAATGTATATTTAGATATAGCATCCTTTCTTGCGAACGTTTGTTTCCCTCAACAGAGATGTTAACGAAATAAATAAGTTTTAACAAGCGTATTTATAAGTCTTTCGACGTGGATGTAAAACGTATGGCTTTGTGGTGAGACCGCTTGGACGGGAAACAAGTGGCGCAGGTTCTGTTACCGTTGCTTTCTAAGTTTTAAGCTTACTAAAAGTGATCGTTGAGTTTCGTCACGCAAAGTGACTGTTAGCCTGTGCTAGGCTATCGTGATAGACAAGTACGTACCTAGTGTCAAGACACTCCGTACTACACTTTCCGCTGAATTCGAGACATTGCATGTTGAATTCCGGAACTTAATGTCGAACATTGCCTTACTGGAACGAAGAAATGAAAATATTTTAAATATAATCATTCCCCAGAGTGGAAATCGAACTCACAACCGATCGCATTTACTGTCAGACGCTGTTCCCACTGCGCTACGACTGGCCTCATATATGTTTTATTTTATGTTTAGAGGTACGAACTCGAAAGGTGTAAGTTCGAACACTATATACATAATATAGATTATATATATGTATATATATATATATATATATATATATATATATATATATATTATATATATATATAGGTATATATATAATTTAATGTATTTTTTTCAGAATACCTTCACAATTTGCAGAGTTAAATTTGAACATAAGATGTCCAAGCAATTGTTCAAGACAATGCCAGCGAAGTATTTGGCATACCTCGAACCACCAGATGTTAGATTGACTATAGGTGAGATTATTTAATATGTTTATAATTTTTTTTAAGGCCGGTCGTGGCACAGTGGGACAGCTTTTGACTGTAAACGTCAAATTGTGGTGGGGATCGAACCCACAACGATCGGTTGTGGGTTCGATTCTCACTCGGTGAAGTGATTATATTTAAATTATTTTCACTTCCTCGCTCTGGTAAAAGATAAAGTGCGGCGTTAAGTTCCACTGCTAAACACGCGATGTCTCGATTTTGGTGGAAAGCGAAGTATGGAGTGTTTTGACACAAGGTACTTTCTGTCTATCCTGCTATGCGAGATAGAAGCGTGAAGTTTAATAAAAAATACTAAAGCAGATTTATTATTATTAGTATCATATTAAATATTTTAAAATTATATATATATATATATATATATATATATATATATATATATATATATATATATATATATATATATTTATTTATATACTATCCACAGGTCGTCGTGTCATAGCTCTATTTAAAGACCACAATAAACAGGAGTCTTTCTATTCGGGCATTGTCGCGGAAATACCGAATCCGGTTAATTCTTACAGGTTAGTTACACTTTGTATTTTTTCTTTTCTTTCTCATAGAGAATCATCGTTTTCCATTCTCGGCTCCAAATTGATTGGCGGGGTTTATCGCCGCGTTTTGTCTCATCGATGAACATGAAATGTTACCTATTTAATAATATAAGCCTGTTAACACAACCCATTGTGTTTATAGTCACAAGTTGAACAGTTTCTTTTCTTTTTGGGATATATTTAATTATATAAAATGTATATTTGAATATTTAACATATTTGATAAATTCTACTGACCCATCTGACTGACGTTTTGGGGCTTGAATATTGGGGCTACCTGATGTATCTAACGTCAGGTAGCCGCAATATCATGCAAAGCTGGGTAGTCGAAGAGAACACAGTGTCTAGACACTTGTTCTGTTTTTCGGCCGAATTCGAAATACTGCGAGTTAAATTTGACAAATAACTATTTAGAACATTGTTTGCAAATTACATTGACACATGTGACTCCTTGAATATCTTTTCTTGTCAGTTTCTATGGCAGCCTGACTGTTTTTTTAGCTTCTCGTTTTTCATCTTACTAACTACTGCCGCTTACCAGAGCGAGAATCTTAAAATTATAGAAATATAATCATTCCCCTGAGTGGTAATCGAACCCCCAACCGTGTCGCCGGCAGGTACCTGATCTTCTTCGACGACGGCTACGCGCAGTACGCGCCGCACGCGCAGGTGCGGCTGGTGGCGGAGTGCGCGGCGCTGGTGTGGGACGACGTGCTCACGTACTCGCGCGAGTTCGTGCGCCAGTACCTGCTGGCCTACCCCGAGCGGCCCATGGTGCGCCTGCACGCCGGGCAGAGCCTCAAGACCGAGTGGCAGCGTACGCTCCTTTTGCCTCACCGTTCCCCCTTCATGACGATCGAACCCGCGACCGTTCGTGTTGACAGACTATCCCGTCAGCTACAGCGTCTTAAACTATATGGAATTGATCAATTGATAATATCTTGGTATTCGAAAATATATTTTCTTCGTGATTTCCTGTTTCCGTAGCATCTTTAATTAGTCAATTTCAGGAATCCCTTCTTAGTTCGTCTATACTCCTTAAGGAACCCTAATACCATATCTTTAAACTACTCCGTTTAATTGATCGGTGTTCATTAATAATATATATATATATGCTAATTATTTATATGTATGTAAAAACAAGTTCATAGCAGGGTAAACAGAAAGTGCCTAGTGTCAAAAAGTGTCACCGTACTCCGCTTTCCGCCGAATTTTTACCAAATATTGCGTGATGAGTGACGGAACATAATGCCGCGCTTTACCTTACTAATACGAAGAATTGACAATAATTTAAATAATAAATAATCATTCCCCCCAAGTAGTAATCGAACTCACAACCGTTCGCGTTTACAGTCAGACACTGTACCGTTGCGCCCCGACGGGCGTCACAAGTACATACAGATATCATTATATTAATTTATTTAATATATAGTAAAATAAAACTTTTAGGCAAATGGTGGTCTTCAAAAGTACTCAGAGTAGACGCATCTCTCGTGGAAGTACAATTTCTAGAAACAAACAGAACGGAGTGGATATACCGAGGGTCGACGAGACTGGCTCCTTTGTATCTGGAGTTCAAAGCCGCGGAGAGGCACAGGCCTAGGGCTATGCCCCGGACTCAGTTACAGTCTAAGGTGAGTTATTTTGTATTGAATTAGAACGTTGATGTTTGCGAATCGGTAAATATGTTACTGAGGACTACTGTAAAGTGTTCGAAGCGTTAGGTTTTTAGAAATATATTTTAACGCTTTATCCCGCATAGCAGGACAGTCAGTGACAACGTAGTGAAAAGACACTACGTTGGCTGATTTTAACCGGAAATCATGAATTTTTGATTAATTTGCCTAAAATCATTTTATTTAAAATATGTTATTTTTTGCGATAACGTCTGAATGGAAACGCTATCGGTTGTGAGTTCGATTCTCCTTCGAGGGAATGATTATATTTGAATTATTTTAATTTCTTCGCTCTGGTAAGACAAAGCACGACGTTGAGTTCCACCACTCCACACGCAATGTCTCGAATTCGACGCAGAGTTCAGAGTGTGTTCACACTAGGTACTTCCTGTCTACTCTGCTATGCAGGCTAAAAGCGAGAAGTTAAAAAAAATATATATGGTAGTACCATGTATATATACAAATGCATTTACTAAAAAGTGACTATTTTAATAGTATAAACAGACACTCCATTTATTTTTATTTTTTTTTCAGACAAATATGCCGTACGTTGAATATACGAGATCAGATGAACAGAGCAGTAAGGGTGACACACAATCAAAAATGACACAGCAACAACATGAGGTATGATAAGAATTTTTACAGTTAACCCCCTTATAACGCGGTACACTTATAATGCGATTTCAGCCCCTCGTATAACATCCGGAATCTTGGATATAATTCGTGGAATAAAAATATAATAACATTATTTTTGAAATTAGATAATAATTTATTTGTAATTAACTGTTTTTTTTTTTGTTAAATGCATAATTTTCTTATTTAAACTTGCTATCACTGCGATTTTGGGCTGGTGTAAATTAACATCTCCGGTTTTATAATGTAAAATAATAGCAGACTACGTTATTACCTATTACAATAAATATCTGCCAATGTATTTCCCATCGTAATCGGTTTCAAAGATTAGCCGGAACAAATAGACTGAGACATAAATAAAAAATATTAAAATAAAATATATTTTATTATTTGTACCGTTTGTGCATTAAGTAAAAAACGTTCACTACGTTATACACCCTGATATATGCTGTTGAGCGTAAATATGTATGTGTGTGGGTGTGCGTGTGTGTGTGTGTGTGTGTTGTGTCTGTATGTATGTATGTATTTTTTTTTAATCCAGGAACTACGTCGTCAAAGAGCAGTGGCCAAGAAATCAACGACTACTATAGTAGCTCCCCCGCCGCAGCAGACCGTCGCCAACGTCGACAGTGTGTGCAGTAGAGTCGTGGTGAGTGTATTATATATTTTTTTTCCTATTTAGTACTACTAGTTGAAAAGTAATATGTTCAAATTTAAATTTCTACTCTTTGTCTTTTTTTAACCTCGCCTTGTACTTTAAGAAGCTGTATATATGTAGGTGTATTTATTTGGAATTATTTTTCTAATTTTTAACATCAACATATGTATACTTGGAAGAGATCGTACTTCTTTATGTATAGCATGGTGTATAAAATACTAAATAAATAAATAAATTTTGGAAATTATCATCACTTTAAAAGTACCTAACATTAAAGTTGCCAGCGTATTATATAAAAACAATCCAAAAATAACATAATATGTATAAGTATAGTGTAATGATAATGATATATATGAGGCTGGTCGTGACGCAGTGGGTCAGTGTCTGACTGTAAACGCGCTTGGTTGTGGGTTCGATTCCTACTCGGAGGAATTATATTTAATCTTTATTTTTTTTGCTTTGATAAGACAAAGCGCGCTATTAATTTCCAATAATACGCAATGTCTCTAATTGTGAGGAAAAGCTAACGTCCGCAAAGTATATTATATATAGTCGGACACAAACTAGTGTCAAAATTCTCCGTGAAATGTATTCCGCCCCAAATCGAGACATTGCGTGCTGTGTGCTGAACTCAACGCCGCGCTTTGTCTTACCAGAGCGGAGAAATTAAAATGCAAAGAATATCATATTAATATTATAAATATATATATATATATATATATATATATATATATATATATATATTTTTCTAGTATTACACACCAAAAAGCGCAGTGAAACCGTTCAAAATGGTTCCCCATACTTGTTCTCCCTCTTGCAAGAGGAAAGATGTGCTGGCGTTAAAAGATCTGAGGACGTACAATCCCTTGGCTAAACCATTGTTGAGTGGTTGGGAGAGGTAGGTTATAAGATACAGGTGATAGTGGGTTTATTTATGGTTCTTTTTTTGTGTTAAGTAGCTATTGATACTTTAGATCGATAGAAAAAAATATAATAAGTAAATATATAAATATTTATTTTTCGTTTTAAATCAAACTATTTTAAGCGGATTATTTGAGTGTGTTTTGGTAAATAGGTGGACTCTATCTGAGACCGCTGCTGTAAAATCTTCGGAACACCAGATTTTCAGCGGGTAAAAGTCTATTTTCAAATACTAAAATATATGCGATTAATCCATTTTAAATGGTTTCATTTAAAATGAACAATAAATATTTATTTTAAAGCCGCTATAAAAAAAATAAAATTTAAAAAAATATTTTCTTCAATTAGTCTATATTAATCATATTCATTATAAATTTTAAATTATAGTCTATATGGTTAAGTATTTTTTTCTCAGCTTCGCGCTTTATCAAACATGGCAGGGTAGTCGAAGAGAACCTAGTGTTAAGACATTCCACTAACTCCTTTTTAGACATTTCTTGTTCAGTGGCGGACTTTACACCGCGCTCTGTCTCACCAGAGCGGGGATATGAGTTTTAAATATAATCATTACTCCTAGTGGGAATCGAACCCACAACCAATCGCGTTTACAGTCAGATTAAAAAATTCATAATTGTGTTAATGCTTTTTTTATATTTTTCACAGACAAATAGTGAGATGGAAGTGTCACAAGGAAGTCATGTATAAGTCACCGTGTGGGAGACGCTTGAGGAACATGAAGGAGCTACACAAGTATCTCAGCGACATACAGTCGGACATGGCGGTTGATTTGTTTGATTTCTCCCCAGTTACGCACTGCTTGGCTGAATTTGTACTGAATAACACTTTTATTGGCAAAAAGGTGGATATCGATGATATTTTTTTTTAGCTTCACGCTTTTATCCTGCATAGCAGGGTACACAAAAAGTACCTAGTGTCAAGACATTCCGTATTTCTCTTTCCACCGAATTTGAGATATTGCGTGTTGAATAGTTGAGTGGAATTCAACGCCGAACTTTGTCTTTTATCAGAGCGAGGAAGTGAAAATAATTACTCCCCCGTGTGGGGATTGAACTCATAACCGATCGCGTTTACAGTCAGACTCTGTCCCACTGCGCCACGAACGGTCTCTGAATGATTTTTTCTTGATTTGTATAATCGATTTTTTTGTTTAAAACATACTATTAGTATATACACCACTTTATTTAAAGATCTAGCTAGACCTAGTCTTTCACTAAGTGGAATTCGAACCCAAAACAATATCATGTAGATTAAAATATATTCTCATATCTATACACTAAAATATATTATAAAGAATCTACGCAAGTATTTAGGAGATAATACAATTGGATGTGGCGGTTTATTTGATTTTTGATTCGCTTTATTTGATTTCTCCCATTTCACACCCCGTATGGTTGATTTAGTTCTGACTAACTTTTTATTGGTGAAACAGTGGTTATCGATTATTTTTATTACTAAACTTAAATCGATTTTCTTAACAATATCGAGTAATGATTAAAAGACCGTCCGTGTGTGTGTATTTTTTTCCGAGTGGGAATCGAACTCACAACCAGAGCGCTTTCCATGCACTATTTGGCTAAATATCAATTTTTTTATTGTTTTATATAAACGATTTTTATAATGAAAAGAAATTACGCTTTCCAATTATGACGCTTATATACTTTATCGATATAATAAATCTTAAAATCTAATATTTTTTTCTCTAGTGGGAATCAAACCCAGAACTATTGATTTTTTTCAATCGATAGATCAGCTTCTCAATTCAATTTTAACATCTGAAACATTGATATAATACATTTATAGAAATAGATAATTGTTTTAGTGCGGGTTCAAATCCAGTACAAAATTAAATGATAATATGCAAGTGTATATGAATAAAATATTGTAAATAAAAAAATTGTCTCAATCATGTCTTGGAAGCTAGTCGATTCTTTTTGTAATTATATAGATTTTTATATATAATATTGCTTTTTTACCTTTGCAGGATTTATCCCACGGTAAAGAGAACGTGCCGGTGCCATGCGTCAACTATTATGATAATTCCCTACCGGAGTTCTGTTCGTACAATACGGAGAGGACTCCCACTGCGGGGGTTCCCCTCAACCTGGACCCCGAGTTCTTGTGTGGATGCGATTGTGAGGATGATTGTGAGGTAAAAAAAAACCTTTATATAAGTTATTTTGGAAATGTATGAAAATTTGAACGTGCCGGGATTTGAACTTGTGTAGGTAGGTAGGCAAACGTCTAGGCAACTAATCAATCAAGGGAGATTTTAACAATTTCGGCTTTAATAAGATTATTGATTTTCGCACATTTTTACATATTTTAAATGAAACTGTTTTAAACTGCTTCATGCTTGTATCTCGCAGAGCAGAGTAGACAGAAAGTACCCAGTGTCAAGTCACTCCGTACTGCGCTTTCCACCGAATTCGAGACACTGCATGTTGAGTGATGGAAGCGAGGAAGTGAAAATAATTTAAATATAATCACTCCCCCGAGTGGGGATCGAACCCACAACCGATCACGTTACAGTCAAACGCTGTCCCACTGCGCCACGACCGGCCTGCTGTATATTTGATTACCTGTGACTACGAATTACTGTAGTGTTCGAAACGTTGGCCTTACGAAAATATATTTAGAATACTAATCTGGTAATCGATCACTGCACTACTGACAATACTTACATTTCTATAACTGACAATATATACAGCTCCGCACTTTATCGCGCATAGCAAGGTAGTCCGACATGTTGAGGTATGGAACTCAACGCCGCGCTTTGTCTTACCAGTCGTGATAAGGAAATGACAGACTTGTGGGTGTGGTGCGAGTCAGAGCGATAAATAGTAGAAGAGGGAACATGAGATACCTATATCTTTTTTTAAAAAAAGGTATAAAAATTTGAACGCAGCGGGATTCGAATTCGATTGCAACGCAGCTGGTAGTAGAACGCATGGCTTAGCGGTCAGAGCGCTTGGACGTTATCCAAGAGGCGCGGGTTCGAATCCCGCTGCGTTCAAATTTTTATACGTTTTTTCAAAAATGTTTTCTAATCCTAAGTGTGGAATAACACTTTAAAAATAGTAAATATTAAAATAAAATAGCAATCTCTCTTGTTAAACGATTATTTCTTAATAATCTTTAAGAAGTAGGAATTTGTAAAAATCTCTCTACAGAAATGCTAACAACATAAATAAGTTGTAACAAAACGTATAAGAATTTCGATCTATCTTTGTCTAAACACAAATGAAAGAAAGAGAGGCAAATAGTTTCCTCAGACTGCTTTATAAGTGATAATATATTATATGAAAAATACTTATTTAAATTAAAAAAAGTTGCATTATGTATATTTCCAGGATAAAACTAAATGCGCGTGTTGGCAAATGACATTAGAAGGCGCCAAAACAATTGGTCTAGAGGGGGACCACGTCGGGTATGTCTACAAGCGGCTGCCGGAACCGCTGCCGTCTGGCATTTATGAATGTAACTCTAGGTGAGATCGGTTGCTATACTGGGATAATGTTTAGCGGCGTGGTGGGTAAGCATCCCAACTTTCATAGGAGGGACTGGATTATAGAAAAAAAAGGCACTTTGTATTAAAACATGTGTTCATAGGTAATTGTATAACTCCCCCACACACCCTCCTGCACTGCATGCACTAGTACGCAGCTAGGTGTAATTAATTTATATACGCATATTCTATGGTGAAATACTTTCACGGGCCGTGCTCTACCCTTCACTGATAACTAGGATGTCCCTTTAAAGCGTAAACCACGCGTTGTCTTGGTAACGTGTATATCAAACCAGTATTAGTGTGTGTTACATTTATTTTGTTAATTTTATATAATATACTTTTAAATTATTATTTGCTACCACTTCTCACTATGTAAATTATAACTGTGCTAAGTTTTATATTTCTTATTGTTGAGTGGCGGAACTTAACGCCTCCATTCGCTCAATACGCTCAATTTATATATAAGAAACCTACTGAATGTGTCTCGAAGCAATAACCATCGCGTATATATTAAGTGTTGGGTGGCGGAACTTAACGCCGCTTAATACATATGATCGGTGCCACACATGATATTTACGATAATTTCAATATCAATATGATCAATACTATAATTATTAATATTGTACATATTTCAGGTGTAAATGTAAACACACGTGTCTCAATCGCGTCGCTCAACATCCCTTGCAACTTAAATTACAAGTAAGTTATTAATTTTTAGCTTCACGCTTTTATCCCGCGTAGCAGGATAGACAGGAAGTACTTAGTGTCAAAACACTGCGCTGAATTAGAGACGTTCCGTGTTAGTGACGTAACACAACGCCGCGTTTTGTATTACCAGAACGAGGAAATAAATAAAATTAGAGTGGACATATAAATAAATATAATCAAGAGTGTCTGTTTGTAATATTAAATTAACCGCGTTTCACTAAATGCACATGTACACGGTACGTATATGTTCCAAAATTATCATTTATTTATTTATTTGTAATCAACAGCGTATACAGATTATATTTGTACAGTTTTTTAAATTTCATGAAGACTATGGCCACAAAGATTACAATATAAAGTGCTTAATGTAATATATTTAACAAAGTGGATAACATAAAGAAAGCAGGTCTAAACAAAATTGTTGACGCTTGAGACAAGAGAATATTCACAAGTGTATGGGTATTAGTATATGTGTTTGTGCGTGTGTGTGTGTGTGTTTGTGTGTGTGTATGCGTGTGGGTGTGTGTGCGTGTTTATTTTTGGCGGTAAGATAGTATTATTTGATTCCTCAATTGTTTTTTGGATAAGTGAAACGGGTCTAAATGAGAAAATAATTTGTTGTATGTTCGTGCTAGACGTACACTTATAGAGCTTTTTGCATAATTTGTGTTACATTTAGGAACAACTAGTAGATGGGGGTTTCGCGATCTAAAAGAGGAGGCATTTAGAGAAAATGCTGACACCAAACTGGGGCAATCCATCGTACCAGTTAAAATTGCTTGTAGTAATAGCATATCCTTTTGATTTCGTCTTTGTTCTAACGAATCTAGTTTATAATAAATACAAGCTTCTTCATAACTGTCAAATTTTTTAAAATGTTTGTACGCTAAGTATTTGAGAAATTTATATTGTATAGATTCGAGTCTCTGAGTATGCTTTTTATATAGAGGTGACCATATACTACTTGCATATTCCAAGATACTTCGAACGTATGCAAAGTAGAGTATTTTTATGCAATCAGCATTATTAAATGATTGCGTTGCTCGCCTAATAAAACCAACTTGTTTATAGGCCCTATTTGCAACTGCGTCAATGTGTTCAATCATTGAAACTTTAGTGTCTATTTTAATGCCTAGATCTGTAACGGTGGATTTTTTAGCAATGGTCGTGTCATTGATTTTATAGTCAAAATTAATTTTTGTTTTTTTAACGAGTCAGTGTTATATGATGACATTTCCTAACGTTTACTGTAATTCTGTTCTTCGCGTAGTATTTTGTCAGGGCATTTAAATCATCTTGTAATTTAAGGCAATCCTCGAATGATCTTATTTTAAAGTGAACTTTTTTATCGTCAGCGAACATCAAATAGTGTGAATGTTTGAAACAAATGCCGATGTCAAAAAGATATGCATTGTATAGAAGGGGCCCCAAAATGGACCCTTGAGGTACCCCTGATGATATGAATACAAAATCGCTTCTAGCACTGCCTGTTACAACTGCCTGCATACGATTTTTTATATAAGATGTCAACCATCTAAGCAAGTTTCCATTTATCCCAAGAGTATTAAGTTTATGAAGTAAAATCACGTGATCTACGCGGTCGAACGCTTTTTCAAAATCTGTGTAGGTGACATCTACTTGGCATCTTTCATCCATGCTTTGCAGTATAAAGTCTGTGGAGATGGCCAAATTGGAGACCGTTGAGCGATTCTTCATGAAACCGTGTTGTTCGTAGGGAATGGACCTTGTAATAAACCACTTTTTCGAACAGCTTGCTCATTGCGTTCAGGACAGAAATCGGTCGGTAATTTTCAATTTTTGTTTTAGAACGACTTTTGTGGATTGGTACTATAAGAGCTTCTTTCCATACGTCGGGAAAAGTAAAAAACACATTAACGGAAAGGTTAAAAATAATTGAAAGTGGTTTAGCTAGATTTTTAGCACACTTAATTAGAAAGAATGGGGGAATGCCGTCACTACCTGGCCCTTTATCAGTCCTAAGCGTTTTGAGCAAATTGTAAACTTCTTTTTCTTCGATAATGATTTTGCTAATGGATCCATTCTGAGATATGCTAGGTTGATTTGTTACGTCGTAATTCTTAGCAGGTTTTATAAAAACACTCTCGAAATACTCACTGAATCCTCTACACATCGAAGGTTCATCTGTGTATATAGTATCTCCCAGAGTAAGTTTTGTAGGGTATTCGTTTTCGTTGCTTCTCAATGATTTTGTAAATGAAAAAAGTTGTTTAGGGTCCTTGCGTATGAAGGTTTGCATACGTTGAGTGTATGAAGCATAGCATCTACTCTGGAGATGTTTTTGTCTCGTCCTTAATATAGCAAACTCATCGTAATCTCGAGGGTTTTTCCCCACTTTCCATAGTTTGTGCTTTTGTATCTTTTCTTTTACTACATGGATTAATGGTTTGGAATACCACACTGGAAAGTTATTCTTAAATTTCGTTTCTATTGGAATGAAATTCTTGATAGCGTCTCTTAAAATTGCATAGAACGTGTCGATAACTCCGACCATTGAGTCTGCTTTTAATATGTCAAACCAATCAATCCTAGATAGGTATTCATTTATTTTTGCATAATCCCCTTTGAAAAAATTAGGTTTTATGATAGGTTTTTTGCGCAAGTTACGAATCTGCAGATTGGCGAGGTTGAATTGAAGACATGGATGATACGCGTCCTCTAAGACAAGTGGGTAGGGGCAGTGATATACTTCAAAATTTATGTTGCTAAATATCAGGTCTAAGGTTCTGTCCTTGTTATTGACAACTGTATTATGTTGTTTCAAATCAGATAGATTGCATATGTCAATAAAATTCTCCGTAGCGTTTTGTAAATTGGCTGGTCCTTGTTTTTGTATTATAGGTCCACTATCGGACCATTTAACATTCGGTAGGTTGAAGTCACCCGCTAGAATGATGTAGTGCATTTGGTTGCTTGGAAGTAATTTCAGCTAGACGTGATGTTATTGATTCAAGGCGAGATGATAATAGACCGTCTGGAGGCGCGTAGATTAACCCAATATGAATGTTTCGATGTACTTGATTTTTCAAATGTTCGCTAGGTATAGTTACCCAAAGGGCTTCAACACCATAACAAGCCCATTCACTACGGTGTTGGATATGTAATTTTTTTTGGGCGCAGAGAAGTACACCACCACCCTTTCTTTTTGTGGAAGTTTCAATATTTCGATCGCATCTCAGGATGTCGTATCTACTGTCGCAGATTTCACAGTCATAGATACCATTTGTCAACCATGACTCAGTAATTGAAATTAAATCGAAATTATGATTAAGAATATTTTGTCTAAATTCATTAGTTTTAGTACATAAGCCACGTACATTTTTATAAAATATTTCTAGGGGATTAGCGCCTGATAGTATCCATAATAAGTACCATAATATTAAGCTGACACAATTTATTAAATTTAATAGTATGTAGTTTTTGAATGATTCCGTAACAATGTACCAATGTACTGATTGAGAATTCGAATGATATTGGCATGGCTAAGTTATTTAAGTTTATTATTTTCTTTATTTAAGTTTGTGTATCGTTGTTTGAATGCATAGAATTTGCTATATGAGTATTTAGGTGAATGGGAAATGTGTATGTGGTGCGTGTATTGTGAACATTGCCAAAACATGTATAAAAACGCCAACAATTTAAGAATATATACAGTAAAATCCGTAGTAGAATAAAAAATTAATGACAATAGATCAATTAATATTTTATCTTGTCTAAGTCTTTCTCTGAGCGTATACTCAATGCTGGTGACTCTTCGTTTTTCCTTAAAAAAATGTTGCAGTTCCTAACCCAAACAAACTTGTAAGCTTTTTCACGTGCTGCTGTTTTAATTGTTTTCAGGGGTTAGATGTTCATTGACGAAAAATCTCTTTTCTGCGCCTTCAATACCTATGTCCTTTGTGCAAATGCCATTCTTCCTTTTCAGTCCTGAGAGTATTTTATCCTTACACAGCCTGTCTTTAAGTTTGACTACAATTTTTTTGCGGCTGGACTCTGTGCGCATATTCGATGTCGTCGTGGTTCAAGTCAACTCCAGCGTATTTAGCGATGTTCCTTATAAGATCAATTGTATTTTCACTGTTCGTTTGTGGCAGTCCTACAATTTCTAGGTTATTAATTCTTGCCTGTTGTTGTTGCTTACCAAATTAAGAACGTAATTCTGATAACTGATCTTCGCAGAGAGAAATCTGTTTTTGGAGCACACATACGTCGTTTTTTAGACTGTCTTTACTTGATTTTTCAATTCGTACCGGTGTGTTATTATTGTCCCCACCTTTACGTGCGGCCGCTACACATTTTGGCCATTTTCATTGAATTCTTGCAGAAACCGAGTCTCCGCTAAACCTTACGTACTCAGGATGATATATGCGACTGCACTGACTGCATTGTAACGCTGATGTGGGCTTGGCATGCTTCGCACGTTCCAACCATTATGTTATTATTTTACTAGTTAAAAATTAATTTAATTGTAGTTAAAATGAAAAAATGATAGGAAAAGTTCTCCGCCAGCGGAGGGAATCGATCTTGGTTCCGATAGATGTTCTGGGTACAGTCAGGTGCTAACACCACTATTCCAACAGTATTTTAATGGTTATTGTCAAATTAGTGGCTCAGTTTATGCTTGTGAATTATTCAAACAAAGAGCGTTGAATATTACTTTATGAGTTATTTTCCACTACCCACTTTAATTTTTATTAACTATCACATTGAATAATTATTAACTAATTTAACACTATGTTTATAACTGTAGATGGAAAAATGTTTATACACTACAATTCAATGCGTCCACACTTTTTGCAAAAAGTACTTTTGTTGCAATTATGTTACTCTCGATATTCGATATATATTGCTCACGATATACGTCCACTCTGTTAAACGTCAGATTTTTTACAATTTTTGTCCGTCTGTTAGTTCTGGCTGATCTCCGACTGACTGGCTTGACCGCTCTTGATTGGAGTTCCACTGGTAGATAGCTGATAGGTTCGCCAATGCGCGGCGTTGAGCTTGTCATTCTACACGCTTTGTTTCGACTTCATTCGGAAACACACAAAATCCACGGAGTGTTGACAGTGAGCAGTCACTAACTACCCTGGTGTGTGGGATAAGGCGTGAAACTGCTTTTTTTTATCCCGCCGTAAAAAGACTAAGTGTGGTTTTAGGTGCCGCCGACTTAGTACTGAGTTGTTTATGCCTAAATAAAAGTGTCAATGTTAATTATTTATTTGTATTTTTGATTGATTGATGATTTCCAGGTGTTCAAAACGGCGAACCGCGGCTGGGGCATCCGCGCGCTAAACGATATACCCAAAGGCGCCTTCCTGTGCGTGTACGCTGGGAACCTGCTGACGGACGCCACCGCCAACTTGGTAATATATATTTACTTCCAGTTACTGTACGTGTTTACTATAATAATAATTTATTTACTGTTAACTTGGGTAAAGTATGTAAAACTGCGTTTTTATCCGAGTTCCCGTGGAAATATTAAAGATTGATGTTTTCTTTCTCTCCTGCATTCAGTAGCAAGTCATCGTTTTTGTTTCGCAGACGAACTACGTCTGTGCGTCGTCGCTGCAAGCAACCACGATTCTAAGTAAAAATATTCGGATTTGAACGCGTGTACTTCATTGTACGTCACAAAATAGTTGTATAACGTTAGCAAAAATAATATTTGTAATTTTATCAACTTCACTTGTATCTGTTTATGTATCTTTTTTTTTTATTCAATTTGAATTCAAGTGGTTGCGTTTTGAGTGGTGGAACTCAACGCCGCACTTTGTCTCTACGAGAGTGAGAAAATGAAAATAATTTATATAAAATCACTCTCTCGAGTGGGGAATGAACCCACACCCGAACCTGCACCTCTTGGGTACCGTCCCAAGTATCCAAGAGGCGTGGATTCGAATCCCGCTGCGTTCAAATTTTTATACCTTTTTTTTAAATGTTTAATTGTTATATTAAAATGTGTTCTTGTCATAATTTTGATTAAATTAATATTTATTTTGATCCAGGACGGTCTAAATGAAGGCGATGAGTATCTAGCGGAGTTGGATTACATAGAAGTGGTGGAACAAATGAAAGAGGGCTACGAAGAAGATATACCGGAGAAACTGAAGAAGCTGGATAAGGTGAGGCCTTTTTTCTTCTATACTTCTATCAAGATAATCTAGTGTCAAAGCACTCTGATATACGTCATAGTTTAATGTGTATCGAACCCATAACCAATGGCGTTTACAGTCTGACACTGTTTCAGAATTCACAAATCTCTTTTAATTCTACTATTAATTAAACGACTCAATTATTTTTGAAATGTTATTTAATTACACTTAGAATAAGCGGCATTTCGGTTTCGAGTCTTGCTGCTTCCTTCTTTGTCCAAATTTCTATATTGAAAGGAAAAGCAGCTTCACGCGCTAACCCGCATATCTGATTAGGCAGAGAGTGTCAAGACACTCCGTTGACTGTTATCTGCGCGTTGAGTGGCAAACTCAACACCTAGTTTTGTCTCACCAGAGCGGATATACGAAAATATACTTAAAATGTAATCATTTTCCGATTGGATATTGAACCCATAACCCATCACGTTTACATTCAAGACTATATTTTATACATTTTTATACATTTACTATTTTTTTTAATGACAAAGGAATCAAATCAACCTTCGGAGGAGTCTGATGAGGAGATGTCATCAGAAGCGGAGTCCAACACCAGCAGATACGAAGAGAGAGATGATGACTTCCAGCCGGGGAATATATCTAATCCTGTGTTGGAATTCAAGTGAGTTTTATATATTTGAACGGATTTGAACTTGTACCCCTAATATATTATTTTTTTTAACTGCTTCTTATTATTATTTTTTAGCTATACCCATAAATCACTAAAATATATAATTTATAGACTATTATGTATTTATTTTATGATTTCCAGTAAACGCTTACGCAGAAGAGATTCGAAGAAGGACAAAGAAGATGTGAAGGAAACAAAAGATGTGGAAAAGAAGGTGAAAGATGAAAACCAAGATGAAGATTGTATCACCATCAGTGACGATGAAGAAGGTAATATACACAGCAGGGTAGTCAGGGTAGTGAGAGACACCAGGCGCCTAGTGTCAAGACACTCCGGTGACTGCTTTCCGCTTGGATCGAATCGACCAGAGAGAGCTTAGTAATGAAAATAATTAAGTATAATAACTCCCCCGAGCGTGTATCGAACCCACGACCAATCGCGTATACAGTCACGCTGTTTCATATAACACGATGATTTAGTTGTTGTTTACTTTTACGAAAACAATGATGTTTGTATGGAGAATAATTGCATGAAATTAATGTTTTTTAAAAGTTGAGGAAGTGATTATATTTTAGTTATTTTCGCTTCCTCGCTCTGGTAAAGGCAAAGTGCGGCGTTGAGTTCCACCACTCAATACGCAATGTCTCGAATTCGATGAAAAGCGAAGTACGGAGTGTCTGGACACTAGGCACTTTCTGTCTACCCTGCTATGCGGGATAAAAGCGTGAAGCTTCAAAATAAATAATGCATTAAAGTGACTTTACCGCGTGTTCGACGTGCACTACTGTTGCCAAGGCAACGCGCAAGGCAACGCGTCCCCTACCCGTCTCGAGTAACCTCCGCGTCGTTTGGTTCCAGTCCGAGAGCCCTCGTGCTTCACGGCGGCCGCCGGCATGGGCGCGAGCGAGTTCGTGTCCAAATACAGGCAATATATTCCATAACTAGATACGTTTGTTGCAATCGGCTTCAATGTGCCTCACAAAGTGTCCTAAACTCCCTCTCTATGACGGCGGCAGGTCGGTCCGCTCGCTGTTCGGCGCGGACGAGGCGTGCTACATCATGGACGCGAAGGTGCAAGGCAACATCGGCAGGTACCTCAACGTGAGTGAACCAGTTCATCCTTTCGCACACCAGCTCTTGGCTTGGTGTCCGAGGAGGGCGGAGTGTCTCGACACTAGGTCGTCTCTGACCACCTCGCTGTGCGGCATGAATCCATTAATTTATACTTTTTTTAGACATAAATGTTTTGAAATTATTTTTTTTGTAAAATGTATGTGATAACGTACACAGATAGAGATAGAGACAGTGTACAGTTAAAATTGATTTTTAAATACATTAATATTTTTAAATATATTTTTAGAGGTGTAGTGAGAGAGAAAGGCGGAGAGAGATAGAGAATCTGGAACTGCTACATAACAAAAATTGCGTTTATTCTAACCTTAACACTGCCTTGATTTCGCCAGAGACGGCTGTGTGTGTGTGTGTGCCTAGTGTATATGTGACACACACACACAGCCGCGCGGCATGTACTCATAGTGTACATGCGTGTGTGCGCCCCGTCCGCAGCACTCGTGCGCGCCCAACGTGTTCGTACAGAACGTGTTCGTGGACACGCACGACCCGCGCTTCCCGTGGGTGGCGTTCTTCGCGCTGTCCTACATCAAGGCGGGCACGGAGCTCACGTGGAACTACAACTACGACGTGGGTTCGGTTCCCGGCAAGGTGCTCTACTGCTACTGCGGCGCGCCCAACTGCAGGGGCCGCTTGCTGTGAACGTCGACCGGCCTCGCGGAGGCGTTGAGTTACGGAGCTCCAATAAATAAATAAAACGATCTTTTTTCAGTTTTAATGTACTTTATTTATACAACTAAGGAAATAAGTAACCGATAATGTTGTAAAATGTATGTAACAACGTGCCCGGATGTAATGGAATAAATAATGTGAATCGGACGAGTGTCTTTATTTTATAGAACAACCTCCTTTACTTACACACAATACAACTACTCGAAGACGCTTGTGTTAGCTTTGTCGGTGTTAACATGCAATTGAAAACGGAAACAATTGAAGCGAGTGGGAATCGAACCCACGACCGACCGTGTGCGTCTCATTCATACATAACGGCAAGTCACCGAAACTCACCAAACAACTTGTTGGTCGGTGTAGTAGTTACCGGTACAAATACAACCCCGAGTAGAGCTCCTTCCCTGTTCTGTACATTGAAGATATTAAATAGTGGAGCGCCACCCTCCGAGTCACTAAATAGACACTGACTGTCTGTCTGTTTGTTTGTTTGTTTGTTTGTTTGTTCAAGCGTCACACGAACACTAACGGCACGATTGCAATGAAGCTCAGGATAATTATACTTCAAAGAAAAAATGAGTGGAGAGTCTGTACAGACCATGATAGTGGAGCAGGTCGTCGCTATAGTGTCTACAGTCGGAAGGTGGGCGAGTGACGAGCGAGTGATTCGAACCCGCTCCCCGCGTGTCGGCGCGGCTAGAGGCCGGGCATGATGTACGCGATGTTGTGCAGCGTGTCCTGCACGAGGCGCTGCGGCGGCGCGATGGCGGGCAGCGCGCGCGCCACGGCCAGCAGCGGCGCCAGCGCGCACAGCAGCGTGTCCAGCAGCACCGACACCGAGCCCGACACGGCGATCTGCCCCTGCGGCGCACAGCACTGTACTCTACGGCGATCGCGGATGTCGCATTCGTTACTACAGCGAGCGGGCGCTTGCGGATGTCTTTTAGGCAAAATTCACTTTTACTACTAAAATTGGCACATTCAGAATAATACGCACGACGCACGATGTGGCATGATGTTCTGCTGAATTCAAGATATTGCGTGTTGCGTGGCGGAACTCAGTTTTATATTTCTTATTGTTGAGTGGCGGAACTTAACGCCTCCATTCGCTCAATACGCTCAATTTATATATAAGAAACCTACTGAGTGTGTCTCGAAGCAATAACCATCGCGTATACATTAAGTGTTGGGTGGCGGAACTTAACGCCGCTTAATACATATTTACGATAATTTAAATATTAATATGATCAATACTATAATTATTAATATTGTACATATTTCAGGTGTAAATGTAAACACACGTGTCTCAATCGCGTCGCTCAACATCCCTTGCAACTTAAATTACAAGTAAGTTATTAATTTTTAGCTTCACGCTTTTATCCCGCGTAGCAGGATAGACAAGAAGTACTTAGTGTCAAAACACTGCGCTGAATTAGAGACATTCCGTGTTGATTGACGGAACACAACGCCGCATTTTGTCTTACTTTGTCTTTGTCTTTGAAATAAATAAAATTACAGTGGACATATAAATAAATATAATTAAGAGTGTCTGTTTGTAATATTAAATTAACCGCGTTTCACTAAATGCACATGTACACGGTACGTATATATTCCAAAATTATCATTTTTAACAATTTTTGTCCGTCTGTTAGTTCTGGCTGATCTCCGACTGACTGGCTTGACCGCTCTTGATTGGAGTTCCACTGGTAGATAGCTGATAGGTTCGCCAATGCGCGGCGTTGAGCTTGTCATTCTACACGCTTTGTTTCGACTTCATTCGGAAACACACAAAATCCACGGAGTGTTGACAGTGAGCAGTCACTAACTACCCTGGTGTGTGGGATAAGGCGTGAAACTGCTTTTTTTTATCCCGCCGTAAAAAGACTAAGTGTGGTTTTAGGTGCCGCCGACTTAGTACTGAGTTGTTTATGCCTAAATAAAAGTGTCAATGTTAATTATTTATTTGTATTTTTGATTGATTGATGATTTCCAGGTGTTCAAAACGGCGAACCGCGGCTGGGGCATCCGCGCGCTAAACGATATACCCAAAGGCGCCTTCCTGTGCGTGTACGCGGGGAACCTGCTGACGGACGCCACCGCCAACTTGGTAATATATATTTACTTCCAGTTACTGTACGTGTTTACTATAATAATAATTTATTTACTGTTAACTTGGGTAAAGTATGTAAAACTGCGTTTTTATCCGAGTTCCCGTGGAAATATTAAAGATTGATGTTTTCTTTCTCTCCTGCATTCAGTAGTAAGTCATCGTTTTTGTTTCGCAGACGAACTACGTCTGTGCGTCGTCGCTGCAAGCAACCACGATTCTAAGTAAAAAATATTCAGATTTGAACGCGTGTACTTCATTATACGTCACAAAATAGTTGTATAACGTTAGCAAAAATAATATTTGTAATTTTATCAACTTCACTTGTATCTGTTTATGTATCTTAATTTTTATTCGATTTGAATTCAAGTGGTTGCGTTTTGAGTGGTGGAACTCAACGCCGCACTTTGTCTTTACGAGAGTGAGGAAATGAAAATAATTTATATAAAATCACTCTCCCGAGTGGGGAATGAACCCACACCCGATCGCGTTTACAGTTTGACACAGTCCCACTGCGCCACGACCGGCTTTCTTTTCTTTATCTATGTTTATTTAGGGACTTTATAAGAAAAAATTACAAAATTATCAGTCTCCCTAGTACCCTAAAATAAGTAAGAACACATATATCTCTAATATAACAAACATTTCCTAAATCTAAAATGTAACTCTAATTTAATAACAACTTATACAATATTTCAGCCGTTACATAAAAAGGTTACGGTAATAACCATTGGAAAATATCCATATATTTTAAAGTATGTATCTATCGATATGAAAAACCTTTCAACGCTATCTCAATTCACATTAAATCTTCTGATTTACTTGCTTTTTTTTTAAACGTATAAAATGTTGAACGCAGCGGGATTCGAACCAGCGAGAATCAAGTGGTGTTTCCCGTTCTGACGGCTAAGCCATACGTTCTATCCGGCTGCGTCTCAGTGTTTATACGTTTTGTTACGACGTTATTTCTGTTGTTAGCGTCTCTGTAGAGGGATTTTTTACTATTTTCTGCTACACAATGATTATTTCTAAGAAACAATCGTTTGGCGAGAGAGAATGATGTTTAGAAAACATTTTTTAAATAAAATGTGTAAAAATTTTAACGTAGCGGGATTCGAACCTGCACCTCTTGGATACCGTCCCAAGTATCCAAGAGGCGTGGATTCTAATCACACTGCGTTCAAATTTTTATACCTTTTCTTTAAATGTTTAATTGTTATATTAAAATGTGTACTTGTCATCATTTTGATTAAATTAATATTTATTTTGATCCAGGACGGTCTAAATGAAGGCGATGAGTATCTGGCGGAGTTGGATTACATAGAAGTGGTGGAACAAATGAAAGAGGGCTACGAAGAAGATATACCGGAGAAACTGAAGAAGCTGGATAAGGTGAGGCCTTGGCTTCTTTACTTGACTAACGTATTAGCCGGATAGTTAGAGACAATCTAGTGTCAAGATACTCCGTTGACTGTTATCTGTCCCAAATCGAGACATTACGCGTTGAGTGGCGAGCTCGACACCGCATTTTGTCTCACAACCAATGGCGTTTACAGTCAGACTATATTTTATACATTTACTATATTTTTTTTAATGACAAAGGAATCAAATCAACCTTCGGAGGAGTCTGATGAGGAGATGTCATCAGAAGCGGAGTCCAACACCAGCAGATACGAAGAGAGAGATGATGACTTCCAGCCGGGGAATATATCTAATCCTGTGTTGGAATTCAAGTGAGTTTTATATATTTGAACGGATTTGAACTTGTACCCCTAATATATATATTTTTTAACTACTTCTTATTATTATTTTTAGCTATACCCATAAATCACTAAAATATATAATTTATAGACTATTATGTATTTATTTTATGATTTCCAGTAAACGCTTACGCAGAAGAGATTCGAAGAAGGACAAAGAAGATGTGAAGGAAACAAAAGATGTGGAAAAGAAGGTGAAAGATGAAAACCAAGATGAAGATTGTATCACCATTAGTGACGATGAAGAAGGTAATGTACACAACAGGGTAGTGAGAGACACCAGGCGCCTAGTGTCAAGACACTCCGGTGACTGCTTTCCGCTTGGATCGAATCGACCAGAGAGAGCTTAGCAATGAAAATAATTAAGTATAACAACTCCCCCGAGCGTGTATCGAACCCACAACCAGTAGCGTTTACAGTCACGCTGTTTCATATAACACGATGGTTTAGTTGTTGTTTACTTTTACGAAAACAATGATGTTTGTATGGAGAATAATTGCATAAAATTAATATGTTTTTTAAAAGTTGAGAAAGTGATTATATTTAAGTTATTTTCGCTTCCTCGATCTGGTAAAGGCAAAGTGCGGCGTTGAGTTCCACCGCTCAATACGCAATGTCTCGAATGAAAAGCGAAGTACGGAGTGTCTTGACACTAGGCACTTTCTGTCTACCCTGCTATGCGGGATAAAAGCGTGAAGCTTCAAAATAAATAATGCATTAAAGTGACTTTACCGCGTGTTCGACGTGCACTACTGTTGCCAAGGCAACGCGCAAGGCAACGCGTCCCCTACCCGTCTCGAGTAACCTCCGCGTCGTTTGGTTCCAGTCCGAGAGCCCTCGTGCTTCACGGCGGCCGCCGGCATGGGCGCGAGCGAGTTCGTGTCCAAATACAGGCAATATATTCCATAACTAGATACGTTTGTTGCAATCGGCTTCAATGTGCCTCACAAAGTGTCCTAAACTCCCTCTCTATGACGGCGGCAGGTCGGTCCGCTCGCTGTTCGGCGCGGACGAGGCGTGCTACATCATGGACGCGAAGGTGCAAGGCAACATCGGCAGGTACCTCAACGTGAGTGAACCAGTTCATCCTTTCGCACACCAGCTCTTGGCTTGGTGTCCGAGGAGGGCGGAGTGTCTCGACACCTCGCTGTGCGGGATGAATCCATTAATTTATACTTTTTTTAGACATAAATATTTTGAAATTATTTTTTTTGTAAAATGTATGTGATAATGTACACAGATAGAGATAGAGACAGTGTACAGTTAAAATTGATTTTTAAATACATTAATATTTTTAAATATATTTTTAGAGGTGTAGTGAGAGAGAAAGGCGGAGAGAGATAGAGAATCTGGAACTGCTACATAACAAATTGCGTTTATTCTAACCTTAACACTGCCTTGATTTCGCCAGAGACGGCTGTGTGTGTGTGTGTGTGTGTGTGTGTGTGTGTGTGCCTAGTGTATATACACACACACACAGCCGCGCGGCATGTACTCATAGTGTACATGCGTGTGTGCGCCCCGTCCGCAGCACTCGTGCGCGCCCAACGTGTTCGTACAGAACGTGTTCGTGGACACGCACGACCCGCGCTTCCCGTGGGTGGCGTTCTTCGCGCTGTCCTACATCAAGGCGGGCACGGAGCTCACGTGGAACTACAACTACGACGTGGGTTCGGTTCCCGGCAAGGTGCTCTACTGCTACTGCGGCGCGCCCAACTGCAGGGGCCGCTTGCTGTGAACGTCGACCGGCCTCGCGGAGGCGTTGAGTTACGGAGCTCCAATAAATAAATAAAACGATCTTTTTTCAGTTTTAATGTACTTTATTTATACAACTAAGGAAATAAGTAACCGATAATGTTGTAAAATGTATGTAACAACGTGTCCGGATGTAATGGAATAAATAATGTGAATCGGACGAGTGTCTTTATTTTATAGAACAACCTCCTTTACTTACACACAATACAACTACTCGAAGACGCTTGTGTTAGCTTTGTCGGTGTTAACATGCAATTGAAAACGGAAACAATTGAAGCGAGTGGGAATCGAACCCACGACCGACCGTGTGCGTCTCATTCATACATAACGGCAAGTCACCGAAACTCACCAAACACCACCCGCTCACTTGTTGGTCGGTGTAGTAGTTACCGGTACAAATACAACCCCGAGTAGAGCTCCTTCCCTGTTCTGTACATTGAAGATATTAAATAGTGGAGCGCCACCCTCCGAGTCACTAAATAGACACTGACTGTCTGTCTGTTTGTTTGTTCAAGCGTCACACGAACACTAACGGCACGATTGCAATGAAGCTCAGGATAATTATACTTCAAAGAAAAAAATGAGTGGAGAGTCTGTACAGACCATGATAGTGGAGCAGGTCGTCGCTATAGTGTCTACAGTCGGAAGGTGGGCGAGTGACGAGCGAGTGATTCGAACCCGTTCCCCGCGTGTCGGCGCGGCTAGAGGCCGGGCATGATGTACGCGATGTTGTGCAGCGTGTCCTGCACGAGGCGCTGCGGCGGCGCGATGGCGGGCAGCGCGCGCGCCACGGCCAGCAGCGGCGCCAGCGCGCACAGCAGCGTGTCCAGCAGCACCGACACCGAGCCCGACACGGCGATCTGCCCCTGCGGCGCACAGCACTGTACTCTACGGCCACCGCGGATGTCGCATTCGTTACTACAGCGAGCGTGCGCTTGCGGATGTCTTTTAGGCAAAATTCACTTTTACTACTAAAATTGGCACATTCAGAATAATACGCACGACGCACGATGTGGCATGATGTTCTGCTGAATTCAAGATATTGCGTGTTGCGTGGCGGAACTCAGTTTTATATTTCTTATTGTTGAGTGGCGGAACTTAACGCCTCCATTCGCTCAATACGCTCAATTTATATATAAGAAACCTACTGAATGTGTCTCGAAGCAATAACCATCGCGTATACATTAAGTGTTGGGTGGCGGAACTTAACACCGCTTAATACATATTTACGATAATTTCAATATCAATATGATCAATACTATAATTATTAATATTGTACATATTTCAGGTGTAAATGTAAACACACGTGTCTCAATCGCGTCGCTCAACATCCCTTGCAACTTAAATTACAAGTAAGTTATTAATTTTTAGCTTCACGCTTTTATCCCGCGTAGCAGGATAGACAAGAAGTACTTAGTGTCAAAACACTGCGCTGAATTAGAGACATTCCGTGTTGATTGACGGAACACAACGCCGCATTTTGTCTTACTTTGTCTTTGTCTTTGAAATAAATAAAATTACAGTGGACATATAAATAAATATAATTAAGAGTGTCTGTTTGTAATATTAAATTAACCGCGTTTCACTAAATGCACATGTACACGGTACGTATATATTCCAAAATTATCATTTTTAACAATTTTTGTCCGTCTGCTAGTTCTGGCTGATCTCCGACTGACTGGCTTGACCGCTCTTGATTGGAGTTCCACTGGTAGATAGCTGATAGGTTCGCCAATGCGCGGCGTTGAGCTCGTCACTCTACACGCTTTGTTTCGACTTCCTTCGGAAACACACAAAATCCACGGAGTGTCTTGACAATGAGCAGTCACTAACTACCCTGGTGTGTGGGATAAGGCGTGAAACTGCTTTTTTTTATCCCGCCGTAAAAAGACTAAGTGTGGTTTTAGGTGCCGCCGACTTAGTACTGAGTTGTTTATGCCTAAATAAAAGTGTCAATGTTAATTATTTATTTGTATTTTTGATTGATTGATGATTTCCAGGTGTTCAAAACGGCGAACCGCGGCTGGGGCATCCGCGCGCTAAACGATATACCCAAAGGCGCCTTCCTGTGCGTGTACGCGGGGAACCTGCTGACGGACGCCACCGCCAACTTGGTAATATATATTTACTTCCAGTTACTGTACGTGTTTACTATAATAATAATTTATTTACTGTTAACTTGGGTAAAGTATGTAAAACTGCGTTTTTATCCGAGTTCCCGTGGAAATATTAAAGATTGATGTTTTCTTTCTCTCCTGCATTCAGTAGTAAGTCATCGTTTTTGTTTCGCGGACGAACTACGTCTGTGCGTCGTCGCTGCAAGCAACCACGAGTCTAAGTAAATATCTTCGGATTTGAACGCGTGTACTTCATTGTACGTCACAAAATAGTTGTATAACGTTAGCAAAAATAATATTTGTAATTTTATCAGCTTCACTTGTATCTGTTTATGTATCTTTTTTTTATTCGATTTGAATTCCAGTGGTTGTGTTTTGAGTGGTGGAACTCAACGCCGCACTTTGTCTTTACGAGAGTGAGGAAATGAAAATAATTTATATAAAATCACTCTCCCGAGTGGGGAATGAACCCACACCCGATCGCGTTTACAGTTTGACACAGTCCCACTGCGCCACGACCGGCTTTCTTTTCTTTATCTATGTTTATTTAGGGACTTTATAAGAAAAAATTACAAAATTGTCAGTCTCCCTAGTACCCTAAAATAAGTAAGAACACATATATCTCTAATATAACAAACATTTCCTAAATCTAAAATGTAACTCTAATTTAATAACAACTTATACAATATTTCAGCCGTTACATAAAAAGGTTACGGTAATAACCATTGGAAAATATCCATATATTTTAAACTATGTATCTATCGATATGAAAAACCTTTCAACGCTATCTCAATTCACATTAAATCTTCTGATTTACTAGCTTTTTTTTGAAACGTATAAAATGTTGAACGCAGCGGGATTCGAACCAGCGAGAAGCAAGTGGTGTTTCCCGTTCTGACGGCTAAGCCATACGTTCTATCCGGCTGCGTCTGAGTGTTTATACGTTTTGTTACGACGTTATTTCTGTTGTTAGCGTCTCTGTAGAGGGATTTTTTACTATTTTCTGCTACACAATGATTATTTCTAAGAAACAATCGTTTGGCGAGAGAGAATGATGTTTAGAAAAAAATTTTAATAAAACGTGTAAAAAATTTAACGCAGCGGGATTCGAACCTCCACCTCTTGGATACCGTCCCAAGTATCCAAGAGGCGTGGATTCGAATCCCACTGCGTTCAAATTTTTATACCTTTTTTTTAAATGTTTAATTGTTATATTAAAATGTGTACTTGTCATCATTTTGATTAAATTAATATTTATTTTGATCCAGGACGGTCTAAATGAAGGCGATGAGTATCTGGCGGAGTTGGATTACATAGAAGTGGTGGAACAAATGAAAGAGGGCTACGAAGAAGATATACCCGAGAAACTGAAGAAGCTGGATAAGGTGAGGCCTAGGCTTCTTTACTTGACTAACGTATTAGCCGGATAGTTAGAGACAATCTAGTGTCAAGACACTCCGTTGACTGTTATCTGTCCCAAATCGAGACATTGCGCGTTAAGTGACGAGCTCGACACCGCATTTTGTCTCACAACCAATGGCGTTTACAGTCAAGACTATATTTTATACATTTTTATACATTTACTATTTTTTTTTAATGACAAAGGAATCAAATCAACCTTCGGAGGAGTCTGATGAGGAGATGTCATCAGAAGCGGAGTCCAACACCAGCAGATACGAAGAGAGAGATGATGACTTCCAGCCGGGGAATATATCTAATCCTGTGTTGGAATTCAAGTGAGTTTTATATATTTGAACGGATTTGAACTTGTACCCCTAATATATATTTTTTTTAACTACTTCTTATTATTATTTTTTAGCTATACCCATAAATCACTAAAATATATAATTTATAGACTATTATGTATTTATTTTATGATTTCCAGTAAACGCTTACGCAGAAGAGATTCGAAGAAGGACAAAGAAGATGTGAAGGAAACAAAAGATGTGGAAAAGAAGGTGAAAGATGAAAACCAAGATGAAGATTGTATCACCATCAGTGACGATGAAGAAGGTAATATACACAGCAGGGTAGTCAGGGTAGTGAGAGACACCAGGCGCCTAGTGTCAAGACACTCCGGTGACTGCTTTCCGCTTGGATCGAATCGACCAGAGAGAGCTTAGTAATGAAAATAATTAAGTATAATAACTCCCCCGAGCGTGTATCGAACCCACGACCAATCGCGTATACAGTCACGCTGTTTCATATAACACGATGATTTAGTTGTTGTTTACTTTTACGAAAACAATGATGTTTGTATGGAGAATAATTGCATAAAATTAATGTTTTTTAAAAGTTGAGGAAGTGATTATATTTTAGTTATTTTCGCTTCCTCGCTCTGGTAAAGGCAAAGTGCGGCGTTGAGTTCCACCACTCAATACGCAATGTCTCGAATTCGATGAAAAGCGAAGTACGGAGTGTCTGGACACTAGGCACTTTCTGTCTACCCTGCTATGCGGGATAAAAGCGTGAAGCTTCAAAATAAATAATGCATTAAAGTGACTTTACCGCGTGTTCGACGTGCACTACTGTTGCCAAGGCAACGCGTCCCCTACCCGTCTCGAGTAACCTCCGCGTCGTTTGGTTCCAGTCCGAGAGCCCTCGTGCTTCACGGCGGCCGCCGGCATGGGCGCGAGCGAGTTCGTGTCCAAATACAGGCAATATATTCCATAACTAGATACGTTTGTTGCAATCGGCTTCAATGTGCCTCACAAAGTGTCCTAAACTCCCTCTCTATGACGGCGGCAGGTCGGTCCGCTCGCTGTTCGGCGCGGACGAGGCGTGCTACATCATGGACGCGAAGGTGCAAGGCAACATCGGCAGGTACCTCAACGTGAGTGAACCAGTTCATCCTTTCGCACACCAGCTCTTGGCTTTGTGTCCGACGAGGGCGGAGTGTCTCGACACTAGGTCGTCTCTGACCACCTCGCTGTGCGGCATGAATCCATTAATTTATACTTTTTTTAGACATAAATGTTTTGAAATTATTTTTTTTGTAAAATGTATGTGATAACGTACACAGATAGAGATAGAGACAGTGTACAGTTAAAATTGATTTTTAAATATATTAATATTTTTAAATATATTTTTAGAGGTGTAGTGAGAGAGAAAGGCGGAGAGAGATAGAGAATCTGGAACTGCTACATAACAAATTGCGTTTATTCTAACCTTAACACTGCCTTAATTTCGCCAGAGACGGCTGTGTGTGTGTGTGTGTGTGTGTGTGTGCCTAGTGTATATACACACACACACAGCCGCGCGGCATGTACTCATAGTGTACATGCGTGTGTGCGCCCCGTCCGCAGCACTCGTGCGCGCCCAACGTGTTCGTACAGAACGTGTTCGTGGACACGCACGACCCGCGCTTCCCGTGGGTGGCGTTCTTCGCGCTGTCCTACATCAAGGCGGGCACGGAGCTCACGTGGAACTACAACTACGACGTGGGTTCGGTTCCCGGCAAGGTGCTCTACTGCTACTGCGGCGCGCCCAACTGCAGGGGCCGCTTGCTGTGAACGTCGACCGGCCTCGCGGAGGCGTTGAGTTACGGAGCTCCAATAAATAAATAAAACGATCTTTTTTCAGTTTTAATGTACTTTATTTATACAACTAAGGAAATAAGTAACCGATAATGTTGTAAAATGTATGTAACAACGTGTCCGGATGTAATGGAATAAATAATGTGAATCGGACGAGTGTCTTTATTTTATAGAACAACCTCCTTTACTTACACACAATACAACTACTCGAAGACGCTTGTGTTAGCTTTGTCGGTGTTAACATGCAATTGAAAACGGAAACAATTGAAGCGAGTGGGAATCGAACCCACGACCGACCGTGTGCGTCTCATTCATACATAACGGCAAGTCACCGAAACTCACCAAACACCACCCGCTCACTTGTTGGTCGGTGTAGTAGTTACCGGTACAAATACAACCCCGAGTAGAGCTCCTTCCCTGTTCTGTACATTGAAGATATTAAATAGTGGAGCGCCACCCTCCGAGTCACTAAATAGACACTGACTGTCTGTCTGTTTGTTTGTTTGTTTGTTTGTTTGTTCAAGCGTCACACGAACACTAACGGCACGATTGCAATGAAGCTCAGGATAATTATACTTCAAAGAAAAAATGAGTGGAGAGTCTGTACAGACCATGATAGTGGAGCAGGTCGTCGCTATAGTGTCTACAGTCGGAAGGTGGGCGAGTGACGAGCGAGTGATTCGAACCCGTTCCCCGCGTGTCGGCGCGGCTAGAGGCCGGGCATGATGTACGCGATGTTGTGCAGCGTGTCCTGCACGAGGCGCTGCGGCGGCGCGATGGCGGGCAGCGCGCGCGCCACGGCCAGCAGCGGCGCCAGCGCGCACAGCAGCGTGTCCAGCAGCACCGACACCGAGCCCGACACGGCGATCTGCCCCTGCGGCGCACAGCACTGTACTCTACGGCCACCGCGGATGTCGCATTCGTTACTACAGCGAGCGTGCGCTTGCGGATGTCTTTTAGGCAAAATTCACTTTTACTACTAAAATTGGCACATTCAGAATAATACGCACGACGCACGATGTGGCATGATGTTCTGCTGAATTCAAGATATTGCGTGTTGCGTGGCGGAACTCAGTTTTATATTTCTTATTGTTGAGTGGCGGAACTTAACGCCTCCATTCGCTCAATACGCTCAATTTATATATAAGAAACCTACTGAATGTGTCTCGAAGCAATAACCATCGCGTATACATTAAGTGTTGGGTGGCGGAACTTAACACCGCTTAATACATATTTACGATAATTTCAATATCAATATGATCAATACTATAATTATTAATATTGTACATATTTCAGGTGTAAATGTAAACACACGTGTCTCAATCGCGTCGCTCAACATCCCTTGCAACTTAAATTACAAGTAAGTTATTAATTTTTAGCTTCACGCTTTTATCCCGCGTAGCAGGATAGACAAGAAGTACTTAGTGTCAAAACACTGCGCTGAATTAGAGACATTCCGTGTTGATTGACGGAACACAACGCCGCATTTTGTCTTACTTTGTCTTTGTCTTTGAAATAAATAAAATTACAGTGGACATATAAATAAATATAATTAAGAGTGTCTGTTTGTAATATTAAATTAACCGCGTTTCACTAAATGCACATGTACACGGTACGTATATATTCCAAAATTATCATTTTTAACAATTTTTGTCCGTCTGCTAGTTCTGGCTGATCTCCGACTGACTGGCTTGACCGCTCTTGATTGGAGTTCCACTGGTAGATAGCTGATAGGTTCGCCAATGCGCGGCGTTGAGCTCGTCACTCTACACGCTTTGTTTCGACTTCCTTCGGAAACACACAAAATCCACGGAGTGTCTTGACAATGAGCAGTCACTAACTACCCTGGTGTGTGGGATAAGGCGTGAAACTGCTTTTTTTTATCCCGCCGTAAAAAGACTAAGTGTGGTTTTAGGTGCCGCCGACTTAGTACTGAGTTGTTTATGCCTAAATAAAAGTGTCAATGTTAATTATTTATTTGTATTTTTGATTGATTGATGATTTCCAGGTGTTCAAAACGGCGAACCGCGGCTGGGGCATCCGCGCGCTAAACGATATACCCAAAGGCGCCTTCCTGTGCGTGTACGCGGGGAACCTGCTGACGGACGCCACCGCCAACTTGGTAATATATATTTACTTCCAGTTACTGTACGTGTTTACTATAATAATAATTTATTTACTGTTAACTTGGGTAAAGTATGTAAAACTGCGTTTTTATCCGAGTTCCCGTGGAAATATTAAAGATTGATGTTTTCTTTCTCTCCTGCATTCAGTAGTAAGTCATCGTTTTTGTTTCGCGGACGAACTACGTCTGTGCGTCGTCGCTGCAAGCAACCACGATTCTAAGTAAATATATTCGGATTTGAACGCGTGTACTTCATTGTACGTCACAAAATAGTTGTATAACGTTAGCAAAAATAATATTTGTAATTTTATCAGCTTCACTTGTATCTGTTTATGTATCTTTTTTTTATTCGATTTGAATTCCAGTGGTTGTGTTTTGAGTGGTGGAACTCAACGCCGCACTTTGTCTTTACGAGAGTGAGGAAATGAAAATAATTTATATAAAATCACTCTCCCGAGTGGGGAATGAACCCACACCCGATCGCGTTTACAGTTTGACACAGTCCCACTGCGCCACGACCGGCTTTCTTTTCTTTATCTATGTTTATTTAGGGACTTTATAAGAAAAAATTACAAAATTGTCAGTCTCCCTAGTACCCTAAAATAAGTAAGAACACATATATCTCTAATATAACAAACATTTCCTAAATCTAAAATGTAACTCTAATTTAATAACAACTTATACAATATTTCAGCCGTTACATAAAAAGGTTACGGTAATAACCATTGGAAAATATCCATATATTTTAAACTATGTATCTATCGATATGAAAAACCTTTCAACGCTATCTCAATTCACATTAAATCTTCTGATTTACTAGCTTTTTTTTTGAAACGTATAAAATGTTGAACGCAGCGGGATTCGAACCAGCGAGACGCAAGTGGTGTTTCCCGTTCTGACGGCTAAGCCATACGTTCTATCCGGCTGCGTCTGAGTGTTTATACGTTTTGTTACGACGTTATTTCTGTTGTTAGCGTCTCTGTAGAGGGATTTTTTACTATTTTCTGCTACACAATGATTATTTCTAAGAAACAATCGTTTGGCGAGAGAGAATGATGTTTAGAAAAAAATTTTAATAAAACGTGTAAAAAATTTAACGCAGCGGGATTCGAACCTCCACCTCTTGGATACCGTCCCAAGTATCCAAGAGGCGTGGATTCGAATCCCACTGCGTTCAAATTTTTATACCTTTTTTTTAAATGTTTAATTGTTATATTAAAATGTGTACTTGTCATCATTTTGATTAAATTAATATTTATTTTGATCCAGGACGGTCTAAATGAAGGCGATGAGTATCTGGCGGAGTTGGATTACATAGAAGTGGTGGAACAAATGAAAGAGGGCTACGAAGAAGATATACCCGAGAAACTGAAGAAGCTGGATAAGGTGAGGCCTAGGCTTCTTTACTTGACTAACGTATTAGCCGGATAGTTAGAGACAATCTAGTGTCAAGACACTCCGTTGACTGTTATCTGTCCCAAATCGAGACATTGCGCGTTAAGTGACGAGCTCGACACCGCATTTTGTCTCACAACCAATGGCGTTTACAGTCAAGACTATATTTTATACATTTTTATACATTTACTATTTTTTTTTAATGACAAAGGAATCAAATCAACCTTCGGAGGAGTCTGATGAGGAGATGTCATCAGAAGCGGAGTCCAACACCAGCAGATACGAAGAGAGAGATGATGACTTCCAGCCGGGGAATATATCTAATCCTGTGTTGGAATTCAAGTGAGTTTTATATATTTGAACGGATTTGAACTTGTACCCCTAATATATTATTTTTTTTAACTGCTTCTTATTATTATTTTTTAGCTATACCCATAAATCACTAAAATATATAATTTATAGACTATTATGTATTTATTTTATGATTTCCAGTAAACGCTTACGCAGAAGAGATTCGAAGAAGGACAAAGAAGATGTGAAGGAAACAAAAGATGTGGAAAAGAAGGTGAAAGATGAAAACCAAGATGAAGATTGTATCACCATCAGTGACGATGAAGAAGGTAATATACACAGCAGGGTAGTCAGGGTAGTGAGAGACACCAGGCGCCTAGTGTCAAGACACTCCGGTGACTGCTTTCCGCTTGGATCGAATCGACCAGAGAGAGCTTAGTAATGAAAATAATTAAGTATAATAACTCCCCCGAGCGTGTATCGAACCCACGACCAATCGCGTATACAGTCACGCTGTTTCATATAACACGATGATTTAGTTGTTGTTTACTTTTACGAAAACAATGATGTTTGTATGGAGAATAATTGCATAAAATTAATGTTTTTTAAAAGTTGAGGAAGTGATTATATTTTAGTTATTTTCGCTTCCTCGCTCTGGTAAAGGCAAAGTGCGGCGTTGAGTTCCACCACTCAATACGCAATGTCTCGAATTCGATGAAAAGCGAAGTACGGAGTGTCTGGACACTAGGCACTTTCTGTCTACCCTGCTATGCGGGATAAAAGCGTGAAGCTTCAAAATAAATAATGCATTAAAGTGACTTTACCGCGTGTTCGACGTGCACTACTGTTGCCAAGGCAACGCGTCCCCTACCCGTCTCGAGTAACCTCCGCGTCGTTTGGTTCCAGTCCGAGAGCCCTCGTGCTTCACGGCGGCCGCCGGCATGGGCGCGAGCGAGTTCGTGTCCAAATACAGGCAATATATTCCATAACTAGATACGTTTGTTGCAATCGGCTTCAATGTGCCTCACAAAGTGTCCTAAACTCCCTCTCTATGACGGCGGCAGGTCGGTCCGCTCGCTGTTCGGCGCGGACGAGGCGTGCTACATCATGGACGCGAAGGTGCAAGGCAACATCGGCAGGTACCTCAACGTGAGTGAACCAGTTCATCCTTTCGCACACCAGCTCTTGGCTTTGTGTCCGACGAGGGCGGAGTGTCTCGACACTAGGTCGTCTCTGACCACCTCGCTGTGCGGCATGAATCCATTAATTTATACTTTTTTTAGACATAAATGTTTTGAAATTATTTTTTTTGTAAAATGTATGTGATAACGTACACAGATAGAGATAGAGACAGTGTACAGTTAAAATTGATTTTTAAATATATTAATATTTTTAAATATATTTTTAGAGGTGTAGTGAGAGAGAAAGGCGGAGAGAGATAGAGAATCTGGAACTGCTACATAACAAATTGCGTTTATTCTAACCTTAACACTGCCTTAATTTCGCCAGAGACGGCTGTGTGTGTGTGTGTGTGTGTGTGTGTGCCTAGTGTATATACACACACACACAGCCGCGCGGCATGTACTCATAGTGTACATGCGTGTGTGCGCCCCGTCCGCAGCACTCGTGCGCGCCCAACGTGTTCGTACAGAACGTGTTCGTGGACACGCACGACCCGCGCTTCCCGTGGGTGGCGTTCTTCGCGCTGTCCTACATCAAGGCGGGCACGGAGCTCACGTGGAACTACAACTACGACGTGGGTTCGGTTCCCGGCAAGGTGCTCTACTGCTACTGCGGCGCGCCCAACTGCAGGGGCCGCTTGCTGTGAACGTCGACCGGCCTCGCGGAGGCGTTGAGTTACGGAGCTCCAATAAATAAATAAAACGATCTTTTTTCAGTTTTAATGTACTTTATTTATACAACTAAGGAAATAAGTAACCGATAATGTTGTAAAATGTATGTAACAACGTGTCCGGATGTAATGGAATAAATAATGTGAATCGGACGAGTGTCTTTATTTTATAGAACAACCTCCTTTACTTACACACAATACAACTACTCGAAGACGCTTGTGTTAGCTTTGTCGGTGTTAACATGCAATTGAAAACGGAAACAATTGAAGCGAGTGGGAATCGAACCCACGACCGACCGTGTGCGTCTCATTCATACATAACGGCAAGTCACCGAAACTCACCAAACACCACCCGCTCACTTGTTGGTCGGTGTAGTAGTTACCGGTACAAATACAACCCCGAGTAGAGCTCCTTCCCTGTTCTGTACATTGAAGATATTAAATAGTGGAGCGCCACCCTCCGAGTCACTAAATAGACACTGACTGTCTGTCTGTTTGTTTGTTTGTTTGTTTGTTTGTTCAAGCGTCACACGAACACTAACGGCACGATTGCAATGAAGCTCAGGATAATTATACTTCAAAGAAAAAATGAGTGGAGAGTCTGTACAGACCATGATAGTGGAGCAGGTCGTCGCTATAGTGTCTACAGTCGGAAGGTGGGCGAGTGACGAGCGAGTGATTCGAACCCGTTCCCCGCGTGTCGGCGCGGCTAGAGGCCGGGCATGATGTACGCGATGTTGTGCAGCGTGTCCTGCACGAGGCGCTGCGGCGGCGCGATGGCGGGCAGCGCGCGCGCCACGGCCAGCAGCGGCGCCAGCGCGCACAGCAGCGTGTCCAGCAGCACCGACACCGAGCCCGACACGGCGATCTGCCCCTGCGGCGCACAGCACTGTACTCTACGGCCACCGCGGATGTCGCATTCGTTACTACAGCGAGCGTGCGCTTGCGGATGTCTTTTAGGCAAAATTCACTTTTACTACTAAAATTGGCACATTCAGAATAATACGCACGACGCACGATGTGGCATGATGTTCTGCTGAATTCAAGATATTGCGTGTTGCGTGGCGGAACTCAGTTTTATATTTCTTATTGTTGAGTGGCGGAACTTAACGCCTCCATTCGCTCAATACGCTCAATTTATATATAAGAAACCTACTGAATGTGTCTCGAAGCAATAACCATCGCGTATATATTAAGTGTTGGGTGGCGGAACTTAACGCCGCTTAATACATATTTACGATAATTTAAATATCAATATGATCAATACTATAATTATTAATATTGTACATATTTCAGGTGTAAATGTAAACACACGTGTCTCAATCGCGTCGCTCAACATCCCTTGCAACTTAAATTACAAGTAAGTTATTAATTTTTAGCTTCACGCTTTTATCCCGCGTAGCAGGATAGACAGGAAGTACTTAGTGTCAAAACACTGCGCTGAATTAGAGACATTCCGTGTTGATTGACGGAACACAACGCCGCATTTTGTCTTACTTTGTCTTTGTCTTTGAAATAAATAAAATTACAGTGGACATATAAATAAATATAATTAAGAGTGTCTGTTTGTAATATTAAATTAACCGCGTTTCACTAAATGCACATGTACACGGTACGTATATATTCCAAAATTATCATTTTTAACAATTTTTGTCCGTCTGCTAGTTCTGGCTGATCTCCGACTGACTGGCTTGACCGCTCTTGATTGGAGTTCCACTGGTAGATAGCTGATAGGTTCGCCAATGCGCGGCGTTGAGCTCGTCACTCTACACGCTTTGTTTCGACTTCCTTCGGAAACACACAAAATCCACGGAGTGTCTTGACAATGAGCAGTCACTAACTACCCTGGTGTGTGGGATAAGGCGTGAAACTGCTTTTTTTTATCCCGCCGTAAAAAGACTAAGTGTGGTTTTAGGTGCCGCCGACTTAGTACTGAGTTGTTTATGCCTAAATAAAAGTGTCAATGTTAATTATTTATTTGTATTTTTGATTGATTGATGATTTCCAGGTGTTCAAAACGGCGAACCGCGGCTGGGGCATCCGCGCGCTAAACGATATACCCAAAGGCGCCTTCCTGTGCGTGTACGCGGGGAACCTGCTGACGGACGCCACCGCCAACTTGGTAATATATATTTACTTCCAGTTACTGTACGTGTTTACTATAATAATAATTTATTTACTGTTAACTTGGGTAAAGTATGTAAAACTGCGTTTTTATCCGAGTTCCCGTGGAAATATTAAAGATTGATGTTTTCTTTCTCTCCTGCATTCAGTAGTAAGTCATCGTTTTTGTTTCGCGGACGAACTACGTCTGTGCGTCGTCGCTGCAAGCAACCACGATTCTAAGTAAATATATTCGGATTTGAACGCGTGTACTTCATTGTACGTCACAAAATAGTTGTATAACGTTAGCAAAAATAATATTTGTAATTTTATCAGCTTCACTTGTATCTGTTTATGTATCTTTTTTTTATTCGATTTGAATTCCAGTGGTTGTGTTTTGAGTGGTGGAACTCAACGCCGCACTTTGTCTTTACGAGAGTGAGGAAATGAAAATAATTTATATAAAATCACTCTCCCGAGTGGGGAATGAACCCACACCCGATCGCGTTTACAGTTTGACACAGTCCCACTGCGCCACGACCGGCTTTCTTTTCTTTATCTATGTTTATTTAGGGACTTTATAAGAAAAAATTACAAAATTGTCAGTCTCCCTAGTACCCTAAAATAAGTAAGAACACATATATCTCTAATATAACAAACATTTCCTAAATCTAAAATGTAACTCTAATTTAATAACAACTTATACAATATTTCAGCCGTTACATAAAAAGGTTACGGTAATAACCATTGGAAAATATCCATATATTTTAAAGTATGTATCTATCGATATGAAAAACCTTTCAACGCTATCTCAATTCACATTAAATCTTCTGATTTACTAGCTTTTTTTTTAAACGTATAAAATGTTGAACGCAGCGGGATTCGAACCAGCGAGAAGCAAGTGGTGTTTCCCGTTCTGACGGCTAAGCCATACGTTCTATCCGGCTGCGTCTGAGTGTTTATACGTTTTGTTACGACGTTATTTCTGTTGTTAGCGTCTCTGTAGAGGGATTTTTTACTATTTTCTGCTACACAATGATTATTTCTAAGAAACAATCGTTTGGCGAGAGAGAATGATGTTTAGAAAAAAATTTTAATAAAACGTGTAAAAATTTAACGCAGCGGGATTCGAACCTCCACCTCTTGGATACCGTCCCAAGTATCCAAGAGGCGTGGATTCGAATCCCACTGCGTTCAAATTTTTATACCTTTTTTTTAAATGTTTAATTGTTATATTAAAATGTGTACTTGTCATCATTTTGATTAAATTAATATTTATTTTGATCCAGGACGGTCTAAATGAAGGCGATGAGTATCTGGCGGAGTTGGATTACATAGAAGTGGTGGAACAAATGAAAGAGGGCTACGAAGAAGATATACCCGAGAAACTGAAGAAGCTGGATACGGTGAGGCCTAGGCTTCTTTACTTGACTAACGTATTAGCCGGATAGTTAGAGACACTCTAGTGTCAAGACACTCCGTTGACTGTTATCTGTCCCAAATCGAGACATTGCGCGTTGAGTGACGAGCTCGACACCGCATTTCGGTTTAAAGACATTTATTTCTCAAAAAGAACACAAAAGTTCACTTATAATAAGAAATTACAATCATATTTTCTTGAGGGTACATTTAAAAGTCTGCCTTATGAATAATATACAGTAAAATAAAATGTTGCGGGTAGTGATATTACACAAACATGTTTAGGTAGGGGTTACATTAACTTATAAATTATTTTGCACATATTCCATTACACGTTTTTTGAATATAGGAAAACTCTTGCTATTAATGATTAGGTCTGATAGTTTATTATAAATTTGAACTCCTTCAAATAAAATGTTTTTCTTTCCATAGTTGGTTCTGGTTTTTGGAAGTTCTAGTTTATTACGTTTCCTAGTGTGGTATGTATGTGTTTTTTTATGAAAGTGTAATTGTGAATGTGTTTTATTTGTTATTATTTTTCTAATCAACATGCAGGTTTTTAAAGTGTATAATTGATTTATATTAAGAAATTTTGTTTTTTTGTATAATTCAGCGGATGGCGTCATATAATCATATTTATAAAGAACTTTAATAATTTTATTTTGTAAGGTTTGTAATGACTTTATGTTAGACTTCGCAGCAGTTCCCCATATTTCAATAAGATATTCGATATGAGGTTTCACTAAAGAATTATAAATAATAGGACGAATTTTATTAGGTATACATAAAGAAATCTTACGTAGTGCTCGTATCAAAGGGGATATTTTATTTTTAAGATGATCAATATGGTATTGCCAGGTTAACTTGCTATCCATTATAAGACCTAAATATTTTTCATGCTCAGTTTTATTTATTGGCTCATTAAAAATTGTTAGTTGGTCATGATTTGGTATATTTTTATTTTTAGGCGCGAAGATAATATATGATGTCTTTTTGGTATTAATAGTTAATAAATTAGAAAGAAACCATTCGCTAATAACATTTAAATCACGTTGAGCTACGTCAATTATATTTTTAATGTTATCACCAAAGTAAAATAAGCTTGTGTCATCCGCATACAGAGTTATATCTCCAGATAAATTAATGTTACTAATGCTATTTATATAAATTAAAAATAATAGCGGTCCCAAGATAGAGCCTTGTGGTACTCCATATGTTAACGTTGCGGGCTTACTTTGAAATTTTCCGATTTTAACAATTTGCTTGCGACGATGTAAATATGATTCTAAAATTTTAATTGCCGAACCTGTTATACCTTCCTTATGTAGTTTTTGTAATAATAAATTATGGCTGACCGTGTCGAAAGCCTTTTTTAAATCGATAAAGATACCTAGAACGATTTGCTTACTATCCAACGCGTTTTTAATTTTGGTCTCACAACCAATGGCGTTTACAGTCAAGACTATATTTTATACATTTTTATACATTTACTATTTTTTTTAATGACAAAGGAATCAAATCAACCTTCGGAGGAGTCTGATGAGGAGATGTCATCAGAAGCGGAGTCCAACACCAGCAGATACGAAGAGAGAGATGATGACTTCCAGCCGGGGAATATATCTAATCCTGTGTTGGAATTCAAGTGAGTTTTATATATTTAAACGGATTTGAACTTGTACCCCTAATATATATTTTTTTTAACTACTTCTTATTATTATTTTTTAGCTATACCCATAAATCACTAAAATATATAATTTATAGACTATTATGTATTTATTTTATGATTTCCAGTAAACGCTTACGCAGAAGAGATTCGAAGAAGGACAAAGAAGATGTGAAGGAAACAAAAGATGTTGAAAAGAAGGTGAAAGATGAAAACCAAGATGAAGATTGTATCACCATCAGTGACGATGAAGAAGGTAATATACACAGCAGGGTAGTCAGGGTAGTGAGAGACACCAGGCGCCTAGTGTCAAGACACTCCGGTGACTGCTTTCCGCTTGGATCGAATCGACCAGAGAGAGCTTAGTAATGAAAATAATTAAGTATAATAACTCCCCCGAGCGTGTATCGAACCCACGACCAATCGCGTATACAGTCACGCTGTTTCATATAACACGATGATTTAGTTGTTGTTTACTTTTACGAAAACAATGATGTTTGTATGGAGAATAATTGCATGAAATTAATGTTTTTTAAAAGTTGAGGAAGTGATTATATTTTAGTTATTTTCGCTTCCTCGCTCTGGTAAAGGCAAAGTGCGGCGTTGAGTTCCACCACTCAATACGCACTGTCTCGAATTCGATGAAAAGCGAAGTACGGAGTGTCTGGACACTAGGCACTTTCTGTCTACCCTGCTATGCGGGATAAAAGCGTGAAGCTTCAAAATAAATAATGCATTAAAGTGACTTTACCGCGTGTTCGACGTGCACTACTGTTGCCAAGGCAACGCGCAAGGCAACGCGTCCCCTACCCGTCTCGAGTAACCTCCGCGTCGTTTGGTTCCAGTCCGAGAGCCCTCGTGCTTCACGGCGGCCGCCGGCATGGGCGCGAGCGAGTTCGTGTCCAAATACAGGCAATATATTCCATAACTAGATCCGTTTGTTGCCATCGGATTCAATGGGCCTCACACAGTGTCATAAACTCCCTCTCTCTGACGGCGGCAGGTCGGTCCGCTCGCTGTTCGGCGCGGACGAGGCGTGCTACATCATGGACGCGAAGGTGCAAGGCAACATCTGCAGGTACCTCCACGTGAGTGAACCAGTTCATCCTTTCGCACACCAGCTCTTGGCTTGGTGTCCGAGGAGGGCGGAGTGTCTCGACACTAGGTCGTCTCTGACCACCTCGCTGTGCGGCATGAATCCATTAATTTATACTTTTTTTAGACATAAATATTTTGAAATTATTTCTTTTGTAAAATGTATGTGATAATGTACACAGATAGAGATAGAGACAGTGTACAGTTAAAATTGATTTTTAAATATATTAATATTTTTAAATATATTTTTAGAGGTGTAGTGAGAGAGAAAGGCGGAGAGAGATAGAGAATCTGGAACTGCTACATAACAAATTGCGTTTATTCTAACCTTAACACTGCCTTGATTTCGCCAGAGACGGCTGTGTGTGTGTGTGTGCCTAGTGTATATACACACACACACAGCCGCGCGGCATGTACTCATAGTGTACATGCGTGTGTGCGCCCCGTCCGCAGCACTCGTGCGCGCCCAACGTGTTCGTACAGAACGTGTTCGTGGACACGCACGACCCGCGCTTCCCGTGGGTGGCGTTCTTCGCGCTGTCCTACATCAAGGCGGGCACGGAGCTCACGTGGAACTACAACTACGATGTGGGTTCGGTTCCCGGCAAGGTGCTCTACTGCTACTGCGGCGCGCCCAACTGCAGGGGCCGCTTGCTGTGAACGTCGACCGGCCTCGCGGAGGCGTTGAGTTACGGAGCTCCAATAAATAAATAAAACGATCTTTTTTCAGTTTTAATGTCTTTATTTATACAACTAAGGAAATAAGTAACCGATAATGTTGTAAAATGTATGTAACAACGTGTCCGGATGTAATGGAATAAATAATGTGAATCGGACGAGTGTCTTTATTTTATAGAACAACCTCCTTTACTTACACACAATACAACTACTCGAAGACGCTTGTGTTAGCTTTGTCGGTGTTAACATGCAATTGAAAACGGAAACAATTGAAGCGAGTGGGAATCGAACCCACGACCGACCGTGTGCGTCTCATTCATACATAACGGCAAGTCACCGAAACTCACCAAACACCACCCGCTCACTTGTTGGTCGGTGTAGTAGTTACCGGTACAAATACAACCCCGAGTAGAGCTCCTTCCCTGTTCTGTACATTGAAGATATTAAATAGTGGAGCGCCACCCTCCGAGTCACTAAATAGACACTGACTGTCTGTCTGTTTGTTTGTTTGTTTGTTTGTTTGTTCAAGCGTCACACGAACACTAACGGCACGATTGCAATGAAGCTCAGGATAATTATACTTCAAAGAAAAAATGAGTGGAGAGTCTGTACAGACCATGATAGTGGAGCAGGTCGTCGCTATAGTGTCTACAGTCGGAAGGTGGGCGAGTGACGAGCGAGTGATTCGAACCCGTTCCCCGCGTGTCGGCGCGGCTAGAGGCCGGGCATGATGTACGCGATGTTGTGCAGCGTGTCCTGCACGAGGCGCTGCGGCGGCGCGATGGCGGGCAGCGCGCGCGCCACGGCCAGCAGCGGCGCCAGCGCGCACAGCAGCGTGTCCAGCAGCACCGACACCGAGCCCGACACGGCGATCTGCCCCTGCGGCGCACAGCACTGTACTCTACGGCCACCGCGGATGTCGCATTCGTTACTACAGCGAGCGTGCGCTTGCGGATGTCTTTTAGGCAAAATTCACTTTTACTACTAAAATTGGCACGTTCAGAATAATCCGCACGACGCACGATGTCGTACAATTTCAGCTACTTACAATAATAGAACACAAGCGACGGATATCACGTACAATGTGTGAATTTTTCAAATTATTAACTTTAATATTTTTATTCAAATGTCCCTTATAAAATTCGAGATTGTATTACCAGAGTGAGAAATCAAAAACAATTTAAAAATAATCATTAAACTTTTAAATCAAAATTTTAGTTCTAGCAAATATTTGGTCAGCAGCTTTAGTATAAGGTTTTCCACATTCAGTTGCGATTGCAGAACAACTCAAAGAGTGGAGGCGAGGGCTAATTCATTTTAAAGGACCCCTCATATCTACACTTATTAACATACAAAGCTAAAAAGTTTCAAATTAATTACCTAACTAGTGAAGGCACGCAACTTAGCCCTAAATATAATTTTATGAAAACAATAATAAAATTTAAATAACTTTCGCATTTACGAACCGATTAAATAAAAAAAAAACATTTAAATATTACGAACAAGTTGGCAAAATACAATAATGAAAACAGCATTAAAATTAGAAAACATTTTAGAAAAAAATTTCTAAGCCTAAGTGTGGAATAACACTTTTAAAAATAGTAAATAGCATTAAAATTAGTTAATCCGATTAAGAGATAAGCCTGCACAAACGCACAGACAAAAAGAACACTAGGAATGTGGTATTGACCTTTAATAGACCGAGTCCTGGACTACTCACCTCGTGTTCTTTCAGCCTTTCGCCAATAATGGCCAGACTTTCGCCCAAGAGTCGCAAATGGGCTGCTACCTCAACCGCGCCGCAACCCGTGACCCGGTACACCACCGACACGCCCGCCGCCACTGAGCTGGAGGAACTCGGCTGGGGAATATAGACATAATTTTTGGAAACATCTAAAATAACCATAAATGGGAAACTTATAAAAAATATATATTTACGCAAACACACGACACGAATCCCGAAAAATATTAAGGTGAGGACTCATCCAGGGCTTCCCGGAAGAATGGGGAGTCCCAGGAGCCCGGTTAGTGATTCCTCTGAATCGGATTCCTCACGAAAAATAATAAATATACCTAACAATTTTAATATAATTTTTAATTGCCTAAAATGAGAATCGAACACACGACCACTGTTTTAATATAACGTAGCACAAAGGACCACAAAAACCTTTTTAAAAATAATTATTTTTAGATATAATATGTTTTAAAAGCAGAAATTAGTAAAAAATATCTTTCTACAGAGATGCTAACAAGAAAAATCACGTTATAACAAGATGAAGAATGCACGCATGGCTTAGCGGTCAGAGCGCTTGGACGGTTAACAAGAGGCGCGGGTTCGAATCCCATATGCGTTCAGATTTTTATATATTACATGATTGAAATAGGAAATGGCATACCACTAAAGCCTGCTGCGGAGGAGTTATAGGGCTTTGCTTGATCTGTCCCCGGTTAGCTGCAGGTCTACCTGGACCCTGGTTCGGAGTGGTTCTGACACCTTGGAAATAAACAAAGAATAATATAGAAATGAGGGAAATATGATCAGTAATAACAAAAAGCAGCTTCACGCGCCATCCCGCATGGCAGGGTAGTCGGAGACAACCTAGTGTCAAGACACTCCGTTCACTGCTTGCTTATATATTAAATAAGTGTATCAAATAAATAGGAGAGTTGTACCAGGCTCGCATGAAACTAGAGAAGCTCCCTCTCTATAGTAGCTATATACTACATATATAATCAGCTTCACGCGCCATCCCGCATAGCAGGGTAGTCGGAGAGAACGTAGTGTCAAGACACTCCGTTGTCTGTATATATATATATTAAATAAGTGTATCAAATAAATAAGAGAGTTGTACCAGGCTCGCATGAAACTAGAGGAGCTCCCTCTCTATAGTCTCTATATACTACATATATAAGCAGCTTCCTGCGCCATCCTGCATACCAGGGTAGTCAGAGAGAACATAGTGTCAAGACACTCCATTGTCTGCTTATATATTAAATAAGTTGTACCAGGCTCGCATGAAACTAGAGAGGGACTCTATAGTCTCTATACACTACATATACAAGCCGCGTATTTGTCGCACCAGAGCAAGGAAATGACAATAAATTTAATATAATCATTCCACCGAATCGAAATTGAACCTACAACCAATCAATCGCGTTTTACAACTTATACATAGAACAAAAGAAAAAACGTAATGTGAAAATTGAATTTTTTTTTTTTTAGCTTCACACTTTACCCCTGGCGGGGCAGTCAGAGAGGGCGGAGCGCCAAACGCTACGGTCCCTGCATACCTCTTTCGCCTCGTCCACAATCATCTAAATGCAGTTTTCACTATATTGATAAATACGAAATTATATCTATTTACAGTGATTCCAAAAACAATAATTGTTTTCTTATATTTAAAATAAACGCGATTAGTTATGGGTTCGATTCCAGTCGGTGGAATGATTATACCTATTAAAATTATTTGCATTTCCTTGCTCTGGTATGACAAAGTGCGACGTTGAGTGCCGCCACTCAACACGCAACGCCTCGAATTCGTTGGAAAGCGAAGTACGGAGTGTCTTGACACTAGGTACACCCTGTCTACTCTGCTATGCGGGATAAAAGCGAGAAGCTAAAATAAAATCCCACATAGACAAAAACGCGGCACACAGCGAATAAATAACTAAATAAATAAACTCACTAGGATTCGATATGATCTTGCTGACACCCGCTTGATTTTGGTCTTTCTGCATTGCGAAGCGCTTAGCCTTCCTCTTCCACAGATAACGTTCATTATAATTTACCTGAAACAATGTGAAATATAAATGATTACTAAACACCATCGTGGTCCAGTGGCACAGCGTCCGATTGTAAATTAGATGGTTTTCAGTTCAATACACACTGAGGGAGACACACTGTTTCACCAAATTATTAGGACTTCTCTTATATGGTGAGGTAAAATGCGTTGTTGAGTTCCGCACACTACCCAGTTCAGTACACTACCCAACAGCAGAGGGGAATCGTACTCTATCCCACCCCCGCAGTGGAGAATGGAGTGTCCTAACACTAGGTTTTCTCTGCCTATTCTGGTATGCGAGTTAAAATTTACAGCTAAAAATTCAATTATAATGCAAATATTTATATATTTAATCTATTCTAATATTATAAATGTCCGTCTGTTTGTCCGTAATGTCTTCACAGCCATACCACTGAGCTGATTGTGATAAAACTATATTGAGAAATTGGAGAATGGACATATGCTACCAATTATATATATTTTTACTCTTATGACAGATAAAAAAATTATTAAAAAATTTTTATTAACAAAAACAAACAAATCAAAATCAATTCAAAAGTAACTTAATATTTATAATATAACTTACATTAGCCCACAATTCTCCCAAGCGTTTTGAAATAGCCGAGAAGTCCATATCTGGGTGTTTCCTTAACAGATCATTCCGGGCCTCTTTTGCCCACATCATGTATGCTGTTATACGGGTTTTACCTGAAAATTAAAAAAAAATGTAATTTATTTAAATAAACATTAAAATCATGTAATGTTAATAATAATCTGTATCTATATGCACATTTTATCCCATATAGTTGAGTAGTCAGAAACAGCCTAGTGTCAAGACAGTTGGTTGACTGTTGCCCGCTCAAAATCAAGACATTGCATGTAGAGCCAGAATGGAATTTTTTTCTTTTAACTTCACTCCTTTATCCCACATAGCAGGACACACAGAAAGTATCTAGTGTCAAGACAGTCTGTACTCCTCTTTCCAATGAATTCCAGACATTCGAGACATTGCATGTTGAGTGGCGGAACTCAACGCCGCACTTTGTCTTACCAGAGTCGAACCTTCAACCGATCGCGTTTAGTCAGACACAGTTACACTGTGCCACGACCGGCCTCTATGAGAAATGAATGCATGTTATAAATATAATTATTGCCCACAATGGAAATAGAGCCACAGCCAATTATCCTTACAGTTGATTTTGAGTAAAAATCTTAATTTAAAAATAAATATGAACAAACCCTTATCTTTCCTCTGAGCTTTTGCCCTTCCGACGACTTTCCCATCTTTAACGATCAATTTCTTCTTACTTTTCTCCATCATGTACAAGGAGTTAGCTGGAGTCCTAGTGGAACCATCTTCTGAACCGGAACTATCTGATTCAAGGCTATAAAATAATTTTAAACAGATTACATCTCTTTGCAGTTAAAGGTATGTCTTGACGCTTGGCTCTCTCGTAATCCAGCAGGATCCGGCAAGTTTAGACTCAGTACCATAGGCCGTGGTTATTGATAGTTGAGGAGCATCAAGAGCTTTTAACGGGTTAGGGATCTAAGAGGCCTACATTCACAAAACTGGAGTCACACCTAATCTATTCTGAGTTCAACATAAAAAAATACTGGTAATAGGATTTCATGATCAAAAGAGTTCATGCTAATTTCTTAGGATTGTTAGAGAAATTTATGATTCTACACTTAAAATAATATTAATAATTAAATAAAGATTTAGTCTATTATATAGGCAGTATTAGTTGCCATTAGATAATGGTTTGCATTTTAGGTAAAATTACTCAATATACAAAAATAAATATAATTTTGCGAATAAAATATATAATAATATTAACAAGATGATAATTTAAAAACAATATACTTCCTTTATAAAAAGTAATTAGGACGATCGATAAAAATAATTACGTAAAAAAAATCTTAATTTTAACATACTAATTGTATTAATTGTATTCCAGTATGAACTTTAAAATAACACAGCGATTACCTATCAGCATTCTCTTCATTGTTTTCATAATAATCAGATTCACTGCCTGACGCCGTGCCAGCGTCTTCCGCTGGTCTTTGCGGCGTCGATTCTTGGAACTCCATAGGTTCCTCGTGTTTGGTATTAGAATACGTTTTTACTGGAGTTTGACGTCGAAATCTAGTTTCAATATCATCAGGGGACTCGAAATCCATTAATTTTGAGCTCTTCTTCCTAACCCTGCCGCTACGTGATACCCCCGTCACTTCCAAATCTAAATTGACGAGATAAATTCAATACTATTATGATTATAAATAAGTTAATATATAAAAAAATAATAAATTTTCGTGTAAAATATAAATTTACCCTACCTTCTTGCATTTTTGTTGGTTTATATTATTATTAAATAGGGAAATAAATAAATACGCGGTTTATTTAATATAACAATAATCAACTGTCAAATGTCAAAAAAAGAAGCGCCATTTGGCGGTTAGTGATGTCAAATACAGATATTAATTTTCTACTAAATTGTACCATTTTAAATTAATATGAACTTAATTTTTTTCTTTAAAATCAGTATTAAATCTCTTTAATATAAATTCTTAGTGGGGCTAAGTTAAAAAAAACACAGAAAAGATTAATAATTTATTTCGAGGCAACAATTTTACCAAACCGACCAGCAGTGTTAATATAATAACGAAGTTTCAGTGTTAATATGTATTGTCTAATGAATAATTTTAACCTGTTTCATGCTTTGACCAACCAAAGAAAAATATAGTAGATAAAAAAACACAACGGAAGACATTAGCCTTTTACAATAAAATACGTAATAAATACAAAAATAGAAGAACTATTAAATGAAAGTTTAAATTCGAATAAACATATTAAAAGCGAACACTTAAAATTAAGAAATTTAATTTAAAAAAAAATAAAGAATCAACTGATTCTTCCAAATAAATTGCCAAAAATGACTGCGGCACACATCAGAATGCCTAGTCCTGTCAAAATTTGATTTCCATCCAATGACACTGGCGTTTCTTTTTCTTTCTCCTTCTCATCGTCGAATTCATGTTGCACTGAACTTAATGCTTTCGCTAATTCGGCGTCAGATTTAGCGCTTGTTTGTGAAGCTGCTATTATTAAACGTTTTAATTCTTTAATTTGTGTTTCCATTACGTGTTCTTGATGGTTGAGGTGATCTATAAATAATTGAACTCAAAATAAACAATGAAACATCTATTGTATTTTTTTTTTTTTGTAATTTTGATAAATATAAAAAAATACATATAAGAACATTATTCATTGTCTTTTTTGTTTTTATAAACTATATATTCAAATTTAACTGGACACTTAATATTGTATTGTTGATTTAAAAAAAATATGAGAAAATAAAAAAAAAATAGACACGTCTTACCAATTAACGAAGCCTGTTTACTAATTAAATTACTAATATTTTCTTGCATTACGTCCAAATTGTTGGCAAGTTGCTCCTATAAAATAAAATAAAATAAATAAAGGATACGAATAATAAGTACGTACAAATAAATACAGATAAAACTTAATAACAAAAATAAAACCGCAGCCGGTAGGATTCGAACCTACGCTCCCAGAGGGAATCTGATTTCGAGTCAGACGCCTTAACCACTCGGCCACGACTGCTACATTCTTTAAGCCTTAAAATTGCATAACTTTGAAGGGTTAATTTTTGTAATAAAAAAACTGACCTTGTTTTGCTTTTGCGATTTTTGAATCTATTTCCGAAATTAAAAAAAAACCATTTTAAACCTTACTTTACTTATGACCAAAGTAATAAATATATGAAATTAATTAAGTATTTATATTTTAAATATTTTTTAAAAACGTATAAAAAATAATTTAGGTCGGTCTTGAACAAAACAAACGTATCTGTCTGTAAACGCGATTGTAGGTTGGATTTCCACCCAGGGTAGTGAATATATTTAAATTTTTAGTTCCTCGGTCTGGTAAGACAAGGTGCGGCGTTAAGTTTGTCTCGAATTCGGCGAAAAGCGAAATCTGGAGTGTCTTTCTTCTACTTTCTGTCTAACCTGCTATATGGAATAAAAACGTGAAGCTAAAAAAAGAAAAAAATATATACGCAGCCTGTTTCGTACATTGGAAATAAATCCTAATAGTACATTGGAAATAAATCCTATAAATATATTTATTTACATATATTTTTATAATACCTGATAAGCAAATTCTGTTTTCATAGCATCGGCTATTTCCGCTTTATTGGCTGTGCCACCACCTGCTATCGTATATAAAACACTAGCACTTCGAGCCATTTGTTGTTCCATCATATCTCTGAATTCCGCCATTTTGAGACGATTGTTGATTGTAGATCCTCCAATACCGAGTAATGTGCCTGGTTTTAAAATATGTATATTAAATTAAAATAATTATAGTACACGTAGGCCTTAATTATATGTTAACTGCTATTAATATAAACAATTCAATGTCATTAAAGCTAATTAAAGTCAACGTGATAGTCGCTTTGAATATTATATATTTCCAGTGAAACAATATATATTTATCTTTATATGTACGCGTATGTAGCGTAGTTGACGTATATTTCAACAAGTTAAAAAAATGTTAATATATTTCAAATAAAAATTATGTAATATTATAAATACATGAGAAAAGGATAATTAATATTTATATATTGAATCCTAGCAGAACATTTATATGTGAATCAATTGGTAATGTATTTAATATTTTGTTTGTAAATGTAGTTTATTGTATTTCTAATATGTTTAATAAAAATATATATTGGCTTTCTGTATTTCCTTCTTTATTAAATATACCACAGAAACTTATTTCACATGCCTTTGAAAAGGGTTATTTTTACATATTAATATAATGATGACATATCATCATTCAGCCATTTACCTAGTATAGAGGCCACAATATACCAATATTTATTTCGCTCAGCGTGCGCTCTTTCTCTCTCATGTCCTAATTTGACTGCCGCCGACATTGTCGCAAACAATTCTCTTTCCTCTCTCTCCGCATCAGAAAATAATGTACGCAATGCACGTTCTTGAATAATTAACTAAAATGGTAGAAAATTTTGGAATATGGCAACACTGATTTTCATATAAATAATGAGTAGTCTGATAATATTTATTTTCATAATTTTAAAAGGATATTTGATGTAAAAAATAGTAGATGTATATAAGCGTAATAAAATAAAGTTTTTTTTCAAAAAATAAGTATTATGGGTAAATTGAAATGCCTTCTATCTACAAATATCTATATTAATTCATAACTATGAATGTTTTTAAAATGCAGTGTAAAGTCTGGATTGCTAATGATGTAATGAAATAAGTTGTTAATTAATTATTTTTCAATATAATTTTAAGGCAATAAGGTCTTAAGAAACTATTTTAAAAGTATACCAAAGTGTATGCAATTGATACATTTAAAATAGTTTCATTTAAAATAATTTTTAGTTATGACACACAAGCACACCATTTATATTTTTCAAAAAAAAAATTTTTATCTATATTTATATAATAGTACCTTATGCTCTTCAGTACAAAGTTGTAAGTACTTGTCATCACCTTTCATAGTGTTTTGCATTTCCGAGTGTAGTTCTTTTAATCTTGATTCTATAGAAGCTAGCTCTCTGCCCAATTCTCGCCTTCTATCTTGTGCTGTCACAAACCTTTCCTAGAAACCAATAATTATGTTTATAAAGTAAATAAATAATACATGGAAAAATAAACCATATTGAAAATCCTAAAAATTCTGTTATGTATGTATCTATTAAAGAAAATGCCTTTTGTCAAATATCAATATCCTTATCTGAAAAAATAATCTGTAGTTTGTACTGCACTTTTTTAGCTTCACGCTTTATCCCTAGTAGGGTAGTTAGTGGCTAGAACACCAAATGCTAGGTCCCTGCATACTACTTGTATCTTGTACATAGCCATTATTCTCTTTGAACCAGGGCTTTGGGAGGTCCTTATGCAAGGTATGAGACATTCGTCCACTAGGATTAATACAGTGTTTCTGAAAATCAATCGAGCTCCAATATCTTTTGGTACTACACACATTTACTTCCCATATCTTTCTTACTATTATTTCATCACTCATGCTCTCAACATGCCTTAACCACCTAAGCATGTTCTTGCTTCCACTTGCATTTGCAATATTCAATTTGTTTAGTGTTAAATAAAATTAGGAAATATTTAAATATTTGCTCTTTAAAAGAATATAAAATGGATTTTAAAGTTGCCTTTACATAAGTAATCTATTTATAAAAAAAATCTCTTTCATCTATATATTATGTAAATGCCAACTATTTTTTTTTATAGTTATAATCTTTGTACAGACCAATTCTAGTCAACCATTTCTAGATAAGCTATCGGCAAATAAAGAATGAAAGTAAGTATTTTTTTAAATATATACATTTAAGTATAACAATGGCAGAATAAATTTTCCTTCTAGTATTTTTTGTTTTTTTTTTAAATTAAATTATCATTTCCTTTTGCATTACATAAGAAATCCGAATTATAGTCACCAAATCATACTTTCTCATTTGATAATCCATTAAACCATAATTAAAATGAGACTAAATTGGTATATTTAATTGATATAAAGTAGAAACAAACCTGTGCATCAATAACAGTGTTTTGTATTGCCATAATTTCCTCAATACCTGTGAATTTCTCATATCTAGACACCAGTTCCTTTACTCTATTACTAAGATTTTCGTGTTTAAACTTCTCGGCTATCTCGACAACTCTCGATGCGGGCACATACTTGGTTATCAATTGATCGACCTTTTCCCGACTGTTATTCCTCATTTGTGGCAAATGTACTTTATCTTTAACCCTTTGAGCGATTTGACGGAGGCGATCGGCCATTTTTTCATAATAAAAATATTATTTTTAATGTAATTCCTATTCTATTCGCATTTTTGTGGACTATGATATCATTTGAGATTGGATCAGACCGCTGTCAACGTGACATTGACATTGATGTAAGCTAGTAGAGAAAGTTGCGTTCAGTAAATATTTATCTTTTTTACATATTTTATAAGCTGAGGCCAAGAGCATAAATTGGAGCTTGGCATTATGAAGTCAAGAGTGAATACATAAGTTAGAAACGCTATTTAAATAATAAATAACTCTTCTGAGTAGCGAATATGTGTATAATTAGTTATGAATACTAATAGATTCTTTTATTTACATTCATTATATTCTTATGACTTGTAGAAATATATTTTCAATCATTAAATCTATTAGCTTTAACTCTTTAGTGCCGTCATCCGCCAAGGCATGACGCCAGAAGCGTGGTCCAGATCAGCGGACAAGACCTATTCGGCTCCATCGTGGGGTGAGACAGGGGGACGTGATATCCCCGAAACTGTTCACCAACGCGATGGAGGACGGCTTTAAAACCCTGGATTGGATTGGACGAGGCGTCAACGTCAATGGAGAGTATATCTCTCATCTCCGTTTTGCCGACGATATAGTCATCTTTGCTGAGACACTGGAAGAGCTAAATCAAATGCTGAACGACCTAAATGGGTCCTCCCGACGTGTTGGTCTTGGTATGAACTTGGACAAAACAAAAGTTATGTTCAACAGAAACGTCATGCCGAGACCAGTGCGGGTCGAAGGCGTTCTTCTTGAATTTGTACAGGACTACACCTACCTAGGCCAGACAATACAACTTGGCCGACACAACTTCGAGAAGGAAGCGGATAGGAGGATTCAGTTGGGTTGGGCGACATTTGGCAAGCTCCGTCGAGTCCTTACGTCAACAATTCCGCAAAGCCTAAAGACGAAGGTCTTCGAGCAATGTGTCCTACCTGTAATGACATACGCTGCGGAGACGTGGACACTGACAGTAGAGCTGGTCCACAGATTTAAAGTCGCTCAGCAAGCTATGGAGCGAGCTATGCTCGGGGTCTCTCTCAAGGATAAAATCAGAAATGAAGTTATCCGTGAGAGAACTAAAGTAACCGACGTAGCTCGCAAAATCAGTAAGCTGAAGTGGCAATGGGCCGGTCACGTCTGTCGCAGGACCGATGGCCGTTGGAGCAGACGAGTCCTGGAGTGGAGACCGCGTCTTGGCAAACGTATTGTAGGACGCCCTCTGGCCCGCTGGACTGATGACATACGCAAGGTTGCCGGAGCGGGCTGGATGAGGGTTGCGGAGGACCGGGATGTTTGGCGCAAACTTGGGGAGGCCTATGTCCAGCAGTGGACTGCGATTGGCTGACGGCGACGACGACGACGACGAAATCTATTAGCTGTATTTTTTCAATATAAGTAAATTAGTCAAAATTAGTTTCAAATATAATATTAGTATAATAGAAAACTAACATTTAAATGCAACGAGATCCAAACCTGAAAAGGTTCTTGGTTCAAAAGGTACATGAATTATATTTTAATGAATTTTATATGCATTTAGGACCCAGTCAATAAATAACGTCACATAAAATTCATTTTTTTTATCTCTCGTCCCTTTTGTTAGACCATCGTTGTCTTGACAACGTCAAAATCAACCCCTCCCTAAACGTATGACGTCATGTATGGATGACTCCTTACATTTTTTTTACTAAATTTTCCATACATTAAGTATACTTGAGTAGCTTACGTCACCAGGTTCACGTTTCTCACTCGGTTTTTTTTTATTTTACTAATAACACCTATAAAATTAAGAAAGTGTGCATTGCTGAAATTTTCATAATTTTGAACTGTAAATGTATAATTTCATTTAATATTTTTTTATAATTCCAGCTCCTTTGAGTTTAGACCTGAGTTCTATAGTTACCTATAATCGTAAAAAAACAGCAAAATTAATTTACGTAAAGTACTTCCTAGTATTTATGATTATTTAATTGATCAAAGTAATCAATGGCGTCACAAAGTCATAATATTTAATAACAGTAAAATTAAAGTAATTTTATTATTATTTTTTAACTGCACATATATTTGTATAATAAAGACTCTTGAGGTCATATCAATGATGGTATATATATATATATATATATATATATATATATATATATATATACATACACATATTACGCTGATTAGGAATTGAACCCTCAACCGCGTTTATAGTCAGACGCTGTCCCGCAATACACAACCGGCCTTTTTACATAGAAAATCTATGTCATTCTCATACAGGTCTTAGGCAGAAATTGCAAAGCCCCTATAATATATAACTAAGTGATAATGTATGCATGGAATGTTCAACAATTCAAAACATATTTTAACCTTTACCGGTTTTCTTGGTGTTCGACGTATGATTGTATAATAACTTTTATTTATAAAATACTACCTCTTCGTTTACCGCTCAATTTCGAAACAATAACTGCTTTCTTAAGTATGTACTAAATATCTATATACTTATAGGAAAGTGAAATATTGTATTAAGTGAAACATTGAATATGTGTATTAATGTAGGTAAAACGACTGCTTTTAATATTTACTATTTTTAAAGTGTTATTCCACACTTACGATTAGAACACATTTTTGAAAAAACGTATAAAAATTTGAACGCAGCGGGATTCGAACCCGCACCTCTTGGATACCGTCCGAGCGCTCTGCCGTTTTTTCACGCAGCGGGTAGTAGACGGTATCCAAGAGGCGCGGGTTCGAATCCCGCTGCGTTCAAATTTTTATACGTTTTTTCAAAAACGCCTGCTTTCAATTTCAATTTTGAATTGTGGAAGTCCAAGAAAGATTTACAAAGTGAGAAACTATGAAAAATTGTAAGGAACATAGTAAAAATAAAAAATAAGCAATAAGTTTAGAAATTAAATATTAAGCAAAGAACAAAGTATACATTATTTATTATTATAATGTATGCATGAAATGTTCAGAAATGGTTTTTCTGATGTTTGACGTATGATTATATAATATTTTTATTTAAAAAATACTTATAATCTAATCTTAATTTATTATCAAAGCTTTTATTAAAAAGGATATGTTAATAGAATTTATTAATGTGTTAATGTAATTTTAATTAAAATAAGCGCTTATATATATATATATATATATATATATATATATATATATATATATATATATATATATATATATATATATATAATTTCAAGTTTGGAAAACTGATGTTTTATTAAACACATTACCAATAAATTGTCCTTTTTTATAAATATCAAAATAATAATATAAACACATCTAATAAGCAAGACAAAAATATCGATTTATTTTTATACATCGATATCAAGTGCTGTAATAATATGTAATCATAAGAGTGGATAAAACTTTAAAAATATTAAAATGTTAAATTGAATCGAGATTTATTTAAATGTGAAATATTTTTGTTTTTCTAATGTTTTTATTATTTGTATTTTAAATTAAAAAAGTAAAGATCTTCTTATAATTAAATATTAAGTAGATAGACAAGGTTTTTCTTGTTAAGTTTTTGTTACGCGCTAGTATAATATTTTTGTTTTAAAGTATTTTAGGTATACCGCGGTGCACTGAGACAGCGTCTGAGCGTAGATATGATCGTTGTATGTTCTATGGCCTAGGCGAAAGAATTATCATTATTAAATTATTTTTATTATATCACACTGGTAAGAAAAAGCGCGGCATTGAGATCCGTCACCAACACGTATTGTTTCGAATTTGTGCGGAAAACGGAGGACGGAGTGTCTTGACTCTAATAGCAACTTCCTGTCTGTTCTACTATGCGGGATAGCCCGTTAATAATAAAATAACAATAAGACAGGAGGGAAGAGATATTGCGTGTTTAGTGTGGAACACGGTGCCGCGTGAAAAGAAAATATAATTTACACAATCATTTCTCGCGTTTGCCTCTGTTGTTATTGTTAGTATTATTTTTACTATAATTTATTATACATTTGAATTGCTTATAAAATTCATAAAGACCTTAGTGCTTCTATATATTCCTTAAAAGAGTGTCCTGGCTACATAGAGTGTGTGAACACCTTACAACTATTGGTGCCATTATACAAGGATGTCCCATTTCAGAAGAGGCATGGATTAAAGAAGAAATCTTCTTCCGGGTCACACTCACAGCCAGTGGTCATTCACTTTGATTGCTTGAAGGTTCTCTCTGAATACCCTGATATATCACATAAATACCAAAATATACGCGATTAATCCGGTTAAAATAGTTTCATTTAAAATGTATAAAAATCGCGAAAATCAACGATCTTATTATAAATCCAGTTGTAAAATAAGATAATGTATGCACAGTTTAAATATTTTATAATATTCTTTTATAAATAGATAAAATTGGATATTAGACCTAAATATTACTTACTAAGGGAACATCGTAATAGTTATATTTTAAAGAAACTCATATAAATAACAATGTAATCAGAAAACACCTACCCTCCTTTTCAACTATGACTTGTCTTCCTTAGTTCGATGTCTATGTATGTCGATAACTAAATCGGGGCTCTTTTACTCGTGGACGTTCACATAGTAGGTTATGTTTGGTGCTACCTATTTTGCTAATCCTGACGTTATTATTATAAAAACTTTTTTTAAAAAACGTATAAAATTTTTTTATACGTTTTTTTCAAAAAAAAATATAATTTCAATATATTTCAAGCGTCTATTTTAACAACATAAGGACAAAAATATTTGTGTAAAAAGGCATATATAATAAACCGTCGGTATCCGCGGCTGACTCTAACCGGAACTTAAAAACCTAGAAATAAAAAAAAATACTTCAGACAGTAGCAAATCCTCCATGGTGTTACAAATTCCCAACTCGATCAAGACTCAATGGACAATGATGCCAACAGTGAGGGAGGAAATATCTACTATAATAAAACATATATCCGACGCTCGGAAAGTCACCCAAACGAGCATGGCTGCGATGTTTCTTTTTTATTTTTTTATTAACATAATAAATTGTTGAATATTTTTACAAATTTAAGGAGCAATCATAAACTCATTCGAGTTTTACCATGCAATTGTGTCGTCAAAATTTCTATGCGGAAAAGTATGTAGAACAATTGTTATAACACAATCAAAATAAGTATAAAAGTTAAATACTTTTTCTTTAGCTTTACACTTTTATCCCGCATAGCAGGGTAGACAGAAAGTTCCTAGTGTCAAGACACTCCGTACTTCGATATCGCCGAACTGAATTCGAGATATAGCGTGTTGAGTGTTCTTCTGCGTGTCTTCACGCTCTTGATAAAAAGCGTGAAGCTAAAAAAAACAAAACCATAGCTTACGCGATTAAATAATTCATTCAAATTAATTTCATATAAAATTTATATTATAAATTTTCCACAAATCTGTAACGATCAAGAATGCTTTTTTTAGGTACTTTTTGGTTTTTCTGTTCTTTAATTGTGATGCGATACGAAGTCGGCTAGTTCTTCTAGTAAGTACAAAAATGTATTATTGTGTAATTTAATTTTGTTATTTTTAGATATAGTTTATATATGTTTTCTTAATTTTTATTTTATTCTTAATGTAAATAATATTTTAATATTATAAAAAATAGTTTTACGTAAAAAATAAATAATTCTTTGGATTAGAAAATATTTATGAAAAAACGTATAAAAATTTGAACGCAGCGGGATTCGAACCCGCGCCTTTTGGATACCGTCCAAGGCGCGAGGCGCGGGTTCGAATCCCGCTGCGTTCAAATTTTTATACGTTTTTTCATAAATGTTTTCTAATCCTAAGTGTGGAATAACACTTTAAAAATAGTAAATAAGTAATTCTTTATAGTGATAAACCTCATTTATTTATTAAAGTAAACAAATGTTTGAACTTTCGTCTCCTGGCATCCATCAAACTGCACGCCCACTCGCAGATAAAGCCCTGACAAGTATACAATTTAAAATCTATAATTAATAAGGCATCTTTAGTATATTTTTACAATTTTTATAACGGTTTATCTTATAAATTATTTCAAAAGTAAAAAAAAAAACATTTTAAATCCGATCGTGGCGCAGTGAGACGGTGTGTGAACGCAATCTGTAAACGCGATCGCTTGTGGATTGGATTACCACTCGAGGGAACAATTGACAAGAGAAAAGCAACTAAATTTATTTTTTAATCTGTGGTCAATTACAAAAGGCGGGAAACAAAATATTTTTATGCCAGAAAAGTAAATATTGTGTTACAATTGTTTTGTTCTTATTATAACTAAATATTCGTTAGAAAGCCAACAGTTTCGTCGGCACTGAAAAAAATGTACATCTTTTACAATTTGTTTATATTAATGATTAAAGTACTATCGACATAAATATTAAACAGATCAAAATATATGATATTTATGCTCGCTAGGGGATTTTTTTTTTTCAATTTACTCGAACTGACTTGAAATTCGTATTCAGTCGATAATCATGCCCGTGGATAAAATACAGGCAATTTTCTGTTTTGTGTGCCGGTGTTATCGAGGCAAACACGATTGGTTGTGGGTTCGATTACCACTCACACACAATGATTATAATTATTTTCGTTTCCTTACTCTGATGAGATAAAGCGCGATGTTGGGTTCCTCCACTCGCTATACAATGTCTTGAATTCAGCAGAAAGTGGAATACGGGGTGTCTTAATACTAGATACTTCCTGCCTGCTATGAGGGATAAAAACGTGATGTTAAAGAACAGGATCACGCATTTCTACATAGCACATTACCTTGTTTTAACACACTATGGTTGCTGTTTTTCATCCTAATTCCAGACATTGCGTTTTAAATGGCGGATCACAACGTGGGTAGTTACCATTATTATAAATAAATATAATTCATCCGAGTGGGAATCGAACCCACAACTGGCACTTATAGTCGGATAATGTCCAACTACGCTACCACGGCTTGAACAATGAAAAATTTATTATCTTTCAGAACCACATTCTGTGTAAAATATTTTTAATTCATACAAGTAATAAAATGTATAGTTACGTTATTATTAGCTATTGTTAAGTTTCTTAAGTTAAGAGGCCGGTCGTGGCGCAGTGTGACAGCGTCTGACTGTAAACGCGATCGGTTGTGGGTTCGATCCCCACTCGGGGGAGTGATTATATTTAAATTATTTTCACTTCCTCGCTCTGGTAAAGACAAAGAGCGGCGTTGAGTTCCACCACTCAACACGCAATGTCTCGAATTCGGTGGAAAGCGAAGTACGGAGTGTGTTGACACTAGGTACTTTCTGCCTACCCTGTTATGCGGGATAAAAGCGTGAAGCTAAAAAAAAGAAGTTTCTCTGTTACTCTTCACAGCAGAGCTGCCTTCCGATACTGTCTGTTTGAAGGACGGATGTTTTGAATTTGTACCCAGGATGGATTACAATAAGCGCGGGTTCGAATATTGCTACATTTAAATTTAATACGTTTCTAAATTTTTTTATTAGCTTCACGCTATCTTGAATAGCTGGGTAGACAGAAACTACGTAGTGTCAAGAATTCCGTATTTAGCTTTCCGCTGAATTCGAGTGGCGAAACTCAACGCCACACTTTGCCTTACCAGAGCGAGGAAGTGAAAATAACGAAATATGTTCGTGTGATAAATTTAGAATGTCTCTACATTTTTTTAATTTTAATAAGGGCTACAGGACCTCGGACTTTGGAACCAAGCGTTAATGCTTCTATACTTACCGAGTATATCATCAGTCTCAAATACTGCCTCGAGCTCCTCTCTTTGTAATGCGATGGACATCCATGGTCGCTATGGACACGTGGAATGTTGAATTTCTTCTCTTTTTACATGAATGATTTTTGTATTTATTTATTCACCGGTACGCCTAAATTACTTCTTTTATTATTTTAAGAAATCCGTTACAGATTTCCGTCCGATCAGAGACTGGAAACATAATGTGGGGCTTCGGCCCGGCATACGCCGTGTAACTACTGAATCCTTACAGTGTTCCTTCTGGACTGCTACTAATCGAGCCTCTGAGAGCCGGCAAGGCACGTCGCCGAACCAAGGGTGGTGGGTGGCCACCCTCGATGGCCTACTCTAAGTAGCGCTCGGAAGTGACATGCATACGCTTACCCATGTTAGACTAGGCGATCAGGTTGCCCATGTCGCCCTCTGGTGTATTAGGGCGAAGGGCGGGCCTCCAGCGACCAGGTCTCTCATAGTGAACGTTACTAACCTAACCTAACCTAACAGATCTATAAATAAATGGTGTCATAATTAGTCTTAGGTACAGGCAAAGTTGCTAAAATAAGTTTTCTAGTTCAGTGAGTTTTAATAAGATATTAATTTGTTTTTTTTTTTAAAATACTTAATTCTGTTTTTTTTTTAACTTAAAAAAAGAGTATATAAAATAAATATATTACTAATTTTCAAGCAATAAAAGGTTCTTTTTTGTGCAATGCTCGCTCAAATAAAATTATTCCTAATTACTTTTAATTTTTTTGATATTTTTTTTTATTTTATTGAATCAGACTTAAATAAGTAATTAGCTATCGTGAGGTACTTTTTTGTGTGTGGAGTGTGAGTATCCTTTGTTTTCTTTGTTTTCCCATATATTTGTTAGTTTATTTATACAAAAAATTAACATACGTGAAGAGGCCTGTCATGGCGCAGTGTGACGGCATCTGACTGTAAACGCTATCGGTTGTGGGTTCGATCTCCCCACTCGGGGGAGTGTATATATTTAAATTAGTTTAACTTCCTGGCTCTTGTAAAGACAAAGTGCGGCGTTGAGTTGCACCCCTCAACACGCAATGTTTCGAATTTGGTGGAAAGCGAAATACGGAGTGTCTTGATCCTTGGTATTTTCTGTCTACCCTGCTATGTGGGATAAAAAGCGTGAAGCTAAAAAAACATTTGTAATAGAATCAGAAGCGACGATGTCTATTGGAGAACAGAAATCGGTAATTGCTCGAAGACTTGCTCAGCTAAATTTGCAGAGAACTGATGGTCGTTGGGGTGGAAAGTTTCTCGAATGGTGACCACGAACCGAATGACGCTCAGCGGGAAGCCGCTGGATGCGAGAAGCGCAAGGTCAATCGTCGTGGACATCCTCGGGGGACGTTGTACAGCAGTGGGCTCTGTAAGGCTGACTCGGGCGGGTATATATCAAGTATATATATGTTGCATTTTATTATGTCCATCTAGTTAAGTGTTAAAATTGTTAGAATAAGAATGGGTATAAAAAACCGCGCTGTAGATAATAAGTCACATTTGCTACGTCTCATTCATTTTACCATTTTTTTAGCTTCACGCTTTTATCCCGTATAGGAATAATAGGATAGGGCAGACAGGAAGTACCTAGTGTCAAGACACTGCGTACTCCGTTTTCTACCGAATTCGAAACGTTATGTTTATTCAGTTTTTTATTTATATAGATAACGCTTGTCGAGATTTGTGTTTTATGTTTTACATGCAAGGTGATTTGTATTATTTTTGAGAAAAACTTTTAACTTTTAACACAAAAATAACATCACTTATACAATATATTTATTTAAATAATTTAAAAAAAATATTTAATTAATTAAATAAACAAATTATTTAAAATTAAATAATGTTTAGAGTAAGACTGTAAATTCGAATAGTTTCGGGTTCGATTCCCCTTTTGAGGAATAATTATATTTAAATTATTTCCCCTCGCTCTGGTAATACAAAGCGCGACGTTGTGTTCTGCCATTCAACAAACAAAGTTTCGAATTCGGCGGAATGCGGAGTGTGGAGTGTCTTGGCACTAAACACTTCTTGTCTACTTTGCCACGCGGGGTTAATATTGTGAAGCTAAAGGAAAGGTATTTACCGACTTCTACAGTTTGACTTGTTTATATTGTTTGTGTCTATGTATGTATGTGTCTATGTATGTATGTGTCTATGTATGTATGTATGTATGTATGTGTCTATGTGTGTATGTCTGTGATTATCTCGTGTTTATTTGTAACAATTTTGTTTTGAGAAAAGTATTTGGTACTCTTAGGAAAACGTTTATACGTTTGAAAGGAGATGGGGGAAAGGGTGTGTGGGAATAGGGAAAGCCGGCTTAAATGGCATCGAACCGGAACACATCAGATATTTGGCGCATCTTTCCCGTCATGATAGTGGTCGCGAGCCAGTCGAAGGATTCGTACCTCCTACCACAGAATTAAGGGATACCAGCCATTTGCGGGATGCAACTCAGCAATGGAGGGGAATATATTCTACCCCGTGCCCTCACAGGGGAAACTGGTAGATATCTGATATAGTAAGGAGTAATATAGGCTACTGTTATTTTAAAATCCTACTAATATTATAAATATTAGTAGGATTTTAAAGTAAAAGCAGTAAATGTGAAAGTTTTTAAGAATGTATATATATATATATATATATATATATATATATATATATATATATATATATATATATATATATATATGTTTTTTTACTCTTTCACAAAAAAAAACGACTGAACGTATTTTGATGAAACTTTATAGTTTTATTTATAACGATTTTGCGTAATTTTATCGTAACATAACGATATATATCAGCTAAGACGGCAAAAAATCTACCCCTTAAGACCTGTTTTGGCGTGCGCTGTAAATCATTGGAGTTGCATAAATACAGTGAAGAATGATTGTTTATCTTAAATAGTACTAAATGAAAGTCCGCAACAATATATTTCTATATATATATATATATATATATATATATATATATATATATATATATATATTTCTATATTTTATGTGGAAGCCATTATATACAAGATAGTGAACTATAAATATAATTAAATTAGATACTTTTTCCAAGGCACCTTTCAGAATATTTATCAAACCCTTATCGGACTCGATACTTTTAAATTTAAATATTTAATGTAGATAAACTATGCCTTTTACACTAAGTAATTTGGCCGAATAGTTTAAAAATTATAACGATATTCTTGATTATGATAAGGTGCCATAAAGCGTTAGCAGACGGGTCATCGCCGAATGCGCGACCCCATCGCGGACACGCTAAGCCCTACTTATATTACTGTTTATTCTTTTAAGCAAAAATTACTACTACTTTATGATATATTTTTTTCATATTTTTAATAAACATCGCAATCGCAATTGGTAAAAACCATTCGTTAGAGACGTCTCAAAGCCACTTTCATGGCTTTTTAACGTCTTTTAACTGTAACCCAGTGTTAATATAATCTGTTGTCTATTCAAAATCGAGAAATCACATATTGAGTTACGGAACATAACGCCGCCAATTTGACAAGATATTAGATCTTGCCAAAAAATAATATACAATATAGGGAAAATAATCTGTATAAATAAAAAAAAGTTTGTACGCGCATAACTCCTAAACGACTGCACCAAATTGGGTTTTTTATTGTCAGGAAAAAGTTTGTAAACATAAATATATCAAAAAAATGGAGCAAATATTTACAAATATCCGAAAAGGGAGTGAACGAATGAGACGTGTCTCACTATGACAGAGAGACGTTCAGTTGTTCAATCAGTGAAGCTTCAAGTATACTGAGAGTATATATTTAATAACGAATATATTTAATAACGCGGTAACGCCTGGAAGTTGGTAATAAATTACTTTACTTTTTAACAGTTCTTGATAAGTAAACAATAATAAAAAAATGACAATACAAAATACACCACTTCGTCTAGTTTTAAATATAAACGTACATTGAATTAAAATCGAACCTACAACCAACTGCGTTCACAGTCAGACGCTCTCACCATGCCATAATGGTTTCTTTTGTTGATCAAAAAAGTGAATATCTCATATGAAATTAACTATAAGTTCATTTTTGCAATAATATTAGTGAATGTATAGAACCAGGGTTAGGCCAAGGAAAATGTCAGCCATATTTTATACACTCGTATATGAATTAATTATATTTATAAAGAACAATATACATAATATTACCGATTTATTATAGTAATTTCTATTTTAATATTCTATATAGTTGCAAAATCTGAGATAAATGCCTGTGTCTGAAAATTTATTTAGAAAAAAAACTTTACGAAAATATTTATACGTGTCGACACAAACACACACACACACACTTTCACATACACACTCACTTTATTTAATTATTAAATTTATTTTAATATGTTATATTTTATAAGTGCTTATTATAATTTTTTATTTGTTATAATTTAATATATCGGGCGAAGCCGCGAGAACAGATAACTTAAAATATTTTATACATTAATTACATAAGAAATATGCTTAGGTTTGAATTAGTTAGACAAAGAGTAGCGTTAAGTTACGCAACCCACTGCTGTAAACTAAATGGGCGAAACGTTGAGAATGGGGTCTCAGTTTACCCTGAAAGATGTAAAAAAAGGGAGAAATAAAATCTGCATTACATACTGCCAAAGAAGATATTTAATTGATCAAACTCAGTGTTATATTAATAAGAATCAAACAAAGAAAATGTAACAAATGTATATATTTATATGTTCGTCGAATTTGTATATAAAGGAAGACCTCGTTTCAACTTCCAGAACACTTTATCAATGTTACTGCAGGAAAGTCAGGTGGAAATCGTGAGTACCTCCAAAGGGAGTGTATGAAGAGGTTAATGAACTGTGGAATCTAAATACCCCGCTAGGGATAATGTGTAAATATAAAAAAAACACTATATATATAATAAAAAAAACGTCGATGCCGTTCTGGCACAGTGGAATAGAGTAAAATTAAACAAACGCGATAGATTGATGAATGGTTATAAGAAATAAAGACAAAGCGCAGCGTTGTGCCCCGCCATTTAAGCGCACTCGCGCATACAATGAAAGTGGAGTGTTTTGACACTTCTTTCTCTATGAGTGTTATCCAACGGATGTAAACCGTGAATATCACTGCTTATTTTTATTGACATCAATGTCAATTTTTATAAGTGTTTCGTCATTGACATACATTCACCTGAAATTACATGAGAGATGTGTAAAAGAAAGGCCTTATTTAAAAATAATTGTTATTTAATACATACGTATAATAATTTCGCTCTAATCAATCGATTTTAATCAAAACAAATTCAGCATCAAAACAGCAAACCGATAAAACAAAGATCAATATTTTAATTATATAATTTTAATTATATTTTATTTTAATAATATTTTTTTATTACATATTTCGTGTACAGTAATGTAACATCGGAGTTAGAAATAATTATTTATTATAAAATTATCGTACTCACCCGAGGCCATGATGAATGGAGTTCGCATTCAGTTTCGCAACGGACTACACCACAGACGCGGTAAAGCGCGCGCGTTTTGACATATCGATTTTTTATAAATCATATTTTTTTTTAAAAAATTGAACACTAAAACTAACACATTCCGCCGTTGAATTCGATTGTACATTTTAATTTAGTTAATTTTAATTAGTGTTTTTTTTTAAATAAAATTGTAATTTGTGTGTGTTATAAACTTTATTAGAATTGTTGTGGTGAGTATATTTTTTTAAATATTATTTTTTCCTTGATTTTAATAAATTTTAATATTATTTATTAATTAGATATTTAATTATTAGTATTAAATACTTCGTTAATGTTCCTTAATAGCGATATCTATGGGCAGATTGAAATAAAAAATATATATTTTTTAATTATATGTAAAAATTAAGCTCAAACATAATATTTTAATATTTTTTTTATTAAAATAAACCTCTTTATACATTGCTATAATACATTTAAAAGTATTTAAAGGTACTAAATATTTCGCGAACCAAGCTAAGGGAATGGCCTTTTATAGTGAATGTAGTTGATTGACCCATAGTTCATGGCGTACACCTGCATAAGATCAATACCGAATAGAAATAAAATCATATTTTTTTAAATAAAATTACACCGATTAAATAAACAAAGGTTAGTTAGTGTTTTGTGGGATTGCGTCTGATTATAAACACGATCGGTTGTGAGTTCGATTTCCTCTTGGGTGAATAATTATGTTTAAATTATTATCACTTCGCTCTGATAATACAAAGCGCGGCGTTAAGCTCCGCCAGTCGACACGCAATGTTTCGAATTCGTCACAAATTGCCCTACTATGCGAGATAAGGTAAAAACATATATAAATATAATTATACCATATATTTAAACGGAGTGTCTTGACACTAATCACTCTCTAATCTCTGCCATCCACGATAAAGTATAAAACGTCAAAATAATTATACTAATAATAGTGTAAGTTTTATGCGCAAAAAAACCATCTCAAGGACTTACTTTTAATTTTTATCGACACGCTTTTATTGACTACATCTGCATTTATCATTATATGTTAATCTTGAAAACGTGTCCGATGACAATGTCTTTTACTTTCTTAATTCCTTTGTGCTGGACAATAATTAAATGCCATTATGTAATCTCTAATTGGCTTAAAATATATCTAGAAAATGCCACAGATAATTAAATACTAAATAGAAATATACCTACATTTGTTTTGTTCACAAAAAAACCAAACACGCTTTCGTATTTATGTTCTGTTGGAAAATTAAAAAAAAAACTTTCTGATATTTAAAAATAATTAGACATTAAATTAAATTCTTTCTATATAGAAAATTCTTTAAATAAGTTATTATAGATCAATGTCTCTTTTGACTGGACTATAGCGATTACTTCTCTTCCCATTGTTAATAATTAAAAAAGTAAAAAAAGAAATCATTAAAGAAGAAGTTAAGCTAAAAAAAAAGAAATTGACTGATTGTAAACGCAATCGGTTTTGGGTTCGATTCCTATACGGGAAATTATTTTCATTTCCTCCCTCTGAGTGAGTAGTAAAATTATCTTGATCAACCTGACAAGGATACGTCTACAATTTTAAAAAGAATCAATTAAAATATATTTACAAAACTTTCTCGTGCTTATAGATACAAACACGTAAAGTAAATAATAGCAACATTTTTTAATAAATACTCCTTTTTATAGCTTCATGTTTTTTTATCCCGCATAGCAGGATAGACAGAAAATACCAAGTGTCAGAACACTCTGTACTTCGTTTTCCGCGGAATTCGAGGTATTCCGTGCTTAGTATGGGAACTCAACGCCGCACTTTGTCTTATTAGAGCATAATTTAAATTTAATCACACGGGGGTATGTAATCACAGCTATATAAATAAACTCTGACTATAAACGTGATCAGTTGTGGGTTCGTTTCCTATACGGGGGTGTGATTAAATTTAAATTATTTTCACTAGAAAGTGAAAACAATTTAAATTTAATAATTATTAATTAGAAATTAATAATTAATAATTATAATTAATAATAATAATTAATAATTATTTAAATTTAATTATTAATTATTAAATTATATATAATAAAATTTAATAATTTAAATTATTTTCACTTTCTAGTGAAAATAATTTAAAATTAATCACACCCCCGTGTAGGAAACGAACCCACAACCGATCACGTTTACAGTCAGACTTTATTCCACTGCGCCACAACCGGCATCATAACTTATACTGTAATAATTTACAAATGGATTCTTTTAACAATGCATGTTTTAGAATATTTATCAAACCTTTATCGGATACATTTGTCACTTTAAGTGTTTGAATTAGATAAACTTTGCCCTTTACACTCAGTAATTTGGTCGAATAGTTTAAAAATTATAACGAATGATTGACATGAGCGCCATAAAGCATCTAACAGACGGGTCACGTTAAACTCTACTGTTCTTCCTCTTCTCGCTCTTTTACACGATAACTACATTGAATTTGTCATCAGAAAATCATCAAGGTTATAATTTACAATCATTTTAATTACTTTATAATTTTTTTCAACTTAATCAAATTTGTAAATTATTTTCGCTTTCTCGCTCTGGTAAAGATAAAGTGCGGCGTTGAGTTTCACCACTCAACACGCAATATCTCAAATTCGGTGGAAAGCGAAGTATGGAGTGTCTTGACACCTAGGTACTTTCTGTCTACCCTGCTTAATGTGGGATAAAAGTGTGAAGCTTAAAAAAATATACATGGTCATTTTGTGCGTGATGGTTTTGGATTCGATTCCCTCGTGAAGATATGTAGTTAAAGGGCTACCTTTGCTAAAAAAAATACGGCTTAGGTTTCTGCCACTATATATTCCAATTTGGGCGGAGAGCAGACAACAGAATGTCTTGAATTAAAATACATGCGGACAAACCACATTTTATTAGCTTCACGCTTCTATCCTGCATTGCTATGCGGGAACGTTAACGGGTAAACAGAAAGTACCTAGTGTTAAGACACTTCGTACACCGCTTTCCGCCTAATTCTACATATTGGCCACTACGCCGCGCTTTGTCTTACCAGACCGAGGAAATGACAATATTTTAAATATAATTATTCCCTCAAGTGGAAATCGAACCTACAACCGATCGCGTTTATAGTCAGACTTTGTCCCACTTCGCCACGACTATTAATTAATATAATAATTTAAAATAACCCAAACAAAAAGTGGAATTGTAACATTCAAAAATTAAGGTACCTTGCGTAATAATTATATTTGCAGCACTAAAACTTAATTAAATATGTATAAAATTTTAGTTATTATTTGGAAGTATATGAGTAAATATGTGTTTATTTTTTGTTATTACTTGCGGAAAATGATAACAAAGCTTTTTTAATTAAAACGTAACAATAAAATTGTGTTGTGCGTCAGTGTGCAAAGACCCTGGCGCCTTCTGGGTTTTATACATGAAATAAGGCTTATTTCGAGTTGAAACAAGATATTTGAAACAGAAGGGGCTTATAGGGCACAGCTTGTGTACCAAGATGGTCCAAGACGATGATCTTAGCTGATCTTATTAACATAACGATGATCTTATTAGGGAGCTCCGCGGCGCCCTCTAAGACAACTACGCCCGTGTGTATTGCACACCCTGCACTATAGATCAAGCCGCCCCTGTTTGCATACCATGAAAATGTTTCCCCTGAGTAGGGTTTTGATCTACACTCAGTACAGTATATAATAAAAAGTTAAAGTTCAATAATTTTCTTTAAAATAACAAGTTACACGCTTTATATGTTGAACGTCAAATAATTTGCCACTTACTGGTACCTTACCATTAATGACTCGGACCCGAGAAGAACCAGCCTCAGTAACTAAGTGGTACTTTAGTCAACTTTAAAATTAATTACGATTAACTCGTTTCCTTACAATTATATTTATTATTTGAATACTTAAATGTAATTCAGTTATTGCATAACGTTGCAAGATCAAATCTTATTTAAAGTTAGAAAAAAAAACCTAGTGCATATAGCAAAAGAGGTTTCATTTAATGATTTTATCTTTTTTATCTGTGTTACTCATGTTATTCTTTTATAGGCAAAAAGTGGAAAATTTTAATTTGATATATATATATATATATATATATATATATATATATATATATATATGTACTGCATGTGGAGTGGCGGATCTCATCGCCACACTTTGTCTAACCAGAGCAAGGAATCGAACCTTAAACCGATCGCTTTTACAGTCAGTCTCCGTTACAATGCGTCACGCCTGCCCTCATTTATTTTAATATGGCCGATAAAACCAAACTTAAAAAAGAATATATCGCAAAGAGAGTATAAATATTGTTTAAATTAATAACTTAATTCTCTACTCTTTGAGCCTTACGTAAGAGAGCTTTAGTCCTTATTTACGGACTAAGAGAAAAAGCAAACTAGACCACATATCTGTCTCTCTTTTTTTTCACATGTGAAGAGACTAAGATAACTATAGGTCTCTCTTCTTCACTCACAGGCTTGTCTATGTCTATCCCACTCTATGTTGATTATACAGTATGTTAAATAAGAGTTAATTTATTATCAAGTGGCGAAACTCAACGCCGCATTTCGTTTATATCCTAAAACAATAGAAACATGATTTTACTTTCTTAACACGTTACTTATAAGTCATTGCATGCTGTTATATGACGAATGATAAAATAATTTAATTGATTTTTTTTAATAAAAAAATTAAACTGGAGATGCAGTAAAAAAGGTCATTATCAAGGAAAGTATGAAACATTTCTTTTCTTTGTTTATAATTTCTTTTCGCTTGAAATCCACATTATGCGTGTTGAAATTCAACTGAACACCTTGCTTTGTTCTACCAGACCAAACAATAAAACAACTTGAACAAAGTCATTCCCCTGAGTCAGAATAGAACCCACAACCAATCGCGTCACGTTCTCACTGCCCTACGATTGCATCAAATATATTATTAGTGTTTCATATATTTTATTATATATAAAAATTCATATATCTTAAAGCTTCACATCGACCGAAAGTACCTAGTGCCACTCCTTACTCCGCTTCCGCCGAATTCGAGACATTACGTGTTGACTGACGGGATTCAACGCCGCATTTTGACTTACCAGAGTTAGGAAATGTAAATAGTTTATATATAATTATATGCTCGAGTGGGAATCGAACCCACAACGCGTGTTTACAATCGGACGCTGTCCCACTGCGCTATGACCGACGTAGATATGCTATTATTGTCTATTACATATATTTGATGGTTATCGGTGAATGTTCCAAGGACTATTTGTTAACGAAACGCTTCTTTATTATGTGCATATGAACGCATATTGTGTGCTACTACAAGGTAATCATGAAGTAATTATAGTACATTAGGGATGTTGAAATAGATCAAATCATAGCTTAATGCATCTCTAGCTTGCAGCCTTCACGCGCCTTCCCGCAGGGTATTCAGGGAGAACCTAATGTCAAGACACTCCGTTGACTGCTTATATGTTAAATAAGTGTATCAAATAAACAAGAGAGTTGTACCAGGCTCGCGTGAAACTAGAGGAGCTCCCTCTCTATAGTCTCTATATACTACATATATAAGCAGCTTCACGCGCCATCCCGCATAGCAGGATAGTTGGAGAGAACTTAGTGTCAAGACACTGCGTTGAGTGTTTCACGCCTAAAATTGAGACATTGTGTGTTGAGTGGCCAACTTAACCACTCGTTTTATCTTACGAGACAGAATCGAAACCAGAACAAGATGCGTTTACTTACAGACTCTATCCCACTGCGCCACGATGGCGTAAAATACATACAAAAATAAACACGCCTTTTTAGTTTTATTTTTCGCCTGGTTGGCATGGTTAGGGTCACCCTAACCATGATATCAAGTTTCGGGTCAACAGAGTGTCTTGACACTAGGTTGTCTCTGACTACCCTGCTGTGCTGGATAAAGCGTGAACCGGTTTTTTAACCCAAAGACAAACAAATCGAATACAAGACCTTCAATCAACATTCAATTAAGCGAACCAACTAATAATGCGTTAGCGACCTAACTAAGATCGATAGACTATTTGTTAGTCTTATCGATTGATAATCAGCTAAATGAAATATTGACCTATATATATATGTATATATATGAATATATATATATATATATATATATATATATATATATATATATATATATATATATATATATATATATATATATATATATATATATATATATATATATATATATATATATATATATATATATATATATATATATTGCTATGCACTTTCTACTAGTGAATTATCCTGACTTTTGTCTGAGTGTTATTTTTTTTTGGACGAAAAAAGCATCATAAATTTACCTATTAAATGTAAGAAGAAAAATGAGACCGCGATCGGTTGTAGGCACGATTCTTATTCGGGGGAATACTTATAACTAAATGATTTTCTTTTGTCGAGTCCCGCTATTCGACACCTATTGTCTCGGATTCGGCGGAATGCGGAGTAACGAGTGTCTTGACACTAGGTACATAATTCTCGCATATAAAGGTCTGAGAGAACATAGTACTGAGACACGCCGTTTTCTATTTTCAGTCTGCTTTTGAGACTTTGGGGATTGATTTGTGGAACTCAACGCTGCAGTTCATCTACCCTGGGGAAACAAAAATAATTAAACAATCATTTCACCGAGTACACATCGAACCCACAACCAATCGTGTTCACAGTCAGACGCTGATCCACAAGACACGACGGCCGTACTATATTATTATATATTTAATTAATGAAATTTACAATAATATTATAATATTTTTTTTAATTAATCAACTCTAAATAATGGCACAGACAGAAACTAGACTCTTAATAAAAATCTAGATATTAGAAAACGTCGTTCCAGTTATATGGCATCTAGAGTACATGCTTGCGAAATAGAAACACAACTATAGGTGTAGTATATAGTCCTCTTAGTTCATTGGTCGTGTCGTTTTACGCACGGTGAGTGTAGGTTCTTTTTTTCTTATATCATAGTCACTACAGACACTAAGCCCCTCCCTTTTATCAAAAGTATTTATTTATTTTCCTATTTGTTTTGTATAATGTATGATTGTATTTAATAATTATTTTCATTTCTCCGTTATGGTGAAACCAAACGCGGCGTTGAGTTCCACAATCAACGAGCAATGTCTCGATTTCGGGTGGAAAGCAGTCAATGTTTTGACAATAGGTTGTCACTGACTACCTTTCCAATGTGGGATAAAGGATAAAGGAGGAAGGAGGGATATAGGATTGTATGTTATGCTTGTTAAAGTTAATAAAACTATTATAAGCGAATTAATCTTGGAGTGTGTTTTTTATTCGAAAATAAATTTTAGAAGACGTATCGAACACTTTACAGTAGTCCAGGTCACAAGTAGATTCGAGACCAGTACATTGTATATGAATTAATGTAAGAAGATGTATTGTTACAGGTTAACCTGATGTACGTTACAAAAATCTCTCAGAAACCATATTAGCTTTTGGGAGAGCGACTGTACACACGATTCTATATACATATTTTTTTTAGCTCTGTTAAGGTAAAACGCGGCGTTAAGTTCCGCAACACTTGCCCCGAATTGACTTATAACATATCAAGGTCTATTATTGCCTATTTATGTGTTTGTTCAAAAAAAACTAAAATCAGATTATTACGAAATAATTAATAAGCATGCAGCAAGCGTCAATGTGTTTAATGATTTTGTAATATTTAAAGTATTATACACACTAAGAGGATTATAAATAATTATATTCTATACATAAGTATTTCTTTACTGCGATGAACTTTATTTTTTTTGATATCAAGAATATATTTGAGGCTGGTCGTGGCGCAGTGGACTGTAAGCACGATCGGTTGTGTGTTCGATTCCCATTAGGGGGCACAGTATATGATGATTGTATATTCGGAGAAAGCCGCGAGCGGAGTATAATGTTATATAATATAATATAATATATATTATATTATGTAGTATTATACATTTGTAATATAATTTATGTATTATTTTTTTATCTTCACGCTTTCATCCCAAGTAGCAGGGAAGATAGAAAGTACCTAGTGTCAAGTCACTCCGTACTTTGCTTTACGCCGAATTCGAAACATTGCGTATTGAGTGTCGGATCTCAACAAAACAATATATGTTACCAGAGCGAGGAAGTGAAAATAATTTTAAATATAACCACTCCGCTAATGGGAATCGAACTCACAACCGACCGCGTTTACAGTAAAACGCTCACCCACAGTGCCACGACCGGCTCCTGTTTGTTGTGTCATTATATATGCGTACATAATACAAGTGTCAAAAATAAAATATTGGGAAAAACATTTTTACATATCGTTTATATTTACGCTAATCTATTCTGAATAAAATTAAATAAACCTTTAGATTTCCAAAACGTGGAGGTAGAGAGAAAAAGGAAAATATGTTTAAAAATTTAACTAATTTAATTGTAATTTAATTAAAAAAAGTTAAAAATTAATACAAATTACAAAATATATATATATATATATATATATATATATATATATATATATTGTAATTTGTATTAATATAATTTATTTCTTAGATATAAACATTATGATAACTTATATTGTATAACCTTATGCCATCTTCACTCTATCGGTTACTTTCACAACCCTTACACTCACTCACTTTGCTCTTTCCTTCTCTCAATATGAGAAGAAGAAGAGAAGGAAAGAGCGAAGTGAGTGAGTGAATGATTTAATCTCACCCACCTCTCACCTTTCTATCGTTCTGAATCGCTGGCTCCCTTCTTAATGCCCATTATATATTCATACTACGTTTTTCCTTTCTCAACACCTTCTTTTCTCTCTTCTTGGATAAAAACAAATCTCAACAAAGTCAATGTCAACAACTGGTACATTGTGATATAAAATGATTTATTAGTATCGTAAATTCTAATCTTAAAATAAACAAATTGCATCATAATATTAATGTTCATATTATTGATTAATTTATAAGTACTCGTTTATCATGGCTATATTACTGAGGCCGGTGGCGCAATGGAACAGCGTCTTACTGTAAGCGCGATCGTTTGTGGGTTCGATTCTCACTCGGTGGGATGATTATATTTAAATTATATTCATTTCTCGCTCTAGCAAGACAAAGCACGGCGTTGATTTCCGCCACTCAACATTCAATGTCTCAAATTCGACGGAAAGCGGTTTACGGAGTTTCTTGACACTACCATGATATCCAAGATAAAAAAGCGTGAAGCTGTAATACATAATACTTATACATATATATTATTATCTCAAAGAAAAGGTGGATTAGATAGCCTCAATTGATAGCACAGTAGTCGGTTACTTTTGTCAGCTTCACGCTTTATCCCGCATAGCATGCTAGTCAGAGAGAACGTGGTGAATAAACACTCAGTTCAGTGATTTCCACCTGAATTAGAAACATTATATGTTATATGGCGGAACTCAACGCCACAGTTAGTCGAATGTATTCTATTGCGAAATGGAGAATTGAAAATAGTTTAAATATAAGCATTCCATTTAATAAGAATCAAACCCACAAGGAATACTGATACAGTCAGGCGCTCCGATAAGACACAACGTCTTCAAGTTAGCTTGTTCAAACTTGATTCCAATTTTTAAGAAGAAAATAGTGACCCCAGTATCTAATTCCTTTCTTTCTTACTACTCCGCTAAAACATAATGATAAAAAACAACAAAAAAATACTTATCTCCACTATTTTAGCTTTACTTGTATGTAGCAAAGATGGACGGCACGAGAGGTCGGGGAAACCTTAGTTGACTTTCAAAAACACAGTATCAATGACACTGGAAGGTCATGTAAAAAGCACGACGACCCATCGAAGGGCATATATGAAGAGGTTAACGGCTGTGAAGTATGCAGAGACCGTAGCGTTTAGAGAACGGAGTGCTCTCTGACTACCCCGAAAAAGATAAAGCGTGAAGCTAAAAAAAAACGCAAACTAACGTAAAAATACCCATTATAATGATATAAAAGTAAATTACGCCGCGCCATTCTCTTATCATCCCATGTTATACAAAGACAAGAGCTAAGTTCAAACTTATCACGTCTTGACTTCGCCTTCCGGTCAGAACGTGGTCTTAAAGTTACTTGCATAAACAACGGATCGATTTATATATATATATATATATATATATATATATATATATATATATATATATCGTGTAAATGGTTTTGCCTCTGATTCCCACTCAGAGGAATGATTAAAAATAAATATATTATTTTTGGATTTGGTATCGATCTAATAATACATCCTGATTTTTTAATATGTTAACATTTTTCAATGTATAAATATATATATATATATATATATATATATATATATATATATATATATATATATATATACAGTTTTATTTTTATATGTATAGTATTCTTTTCATTTCACTGCTCTGGTAAGGCAAAGCGTGGCAAAGAGATAGGTCGATATATTTTTATGGTTACAAAATACTGAAAAACAGTCAATTTCACATTGAGTGATTAACAGACGGACAATACTACTGCCTATAGAAAACTTGAGATTGCATTGTATGTGACCTTGACCTTATGAAGAAATTTCCGGAAATTCCTATAGAAAACAATTTTACAGTTTAAACTATGGAACATAGGATTACGGAACACTAAATGTCTCGATTACAGGTGGAAAGCAGTCAACGAAGTGTCTTGACACTAGGCTGTGTCTGACTTTTCTGTTATGCGGACTGAACAAGAATCTGTTTTCTATATTCTTGTATTGTATTTTAAGTACATAATTATGCAGCTTCACGCTTTATTCCGTATAGCAGGGTAGTCAACAAACTAGTGTCAGACACACTATTCGCAGCTTTTTCGAAATAAAGACATTGCGTGTTAAGTGGCGGACATGAACACCGCGCGTAGTCTTGCCGTTGGTTCTTGCTGTCTACCCAGGAATAAACCTTATCTTTTATATATGAGAAGTTAGATTATCCATATAAAATAATTGAAATATATTTTTAGTATTATGAAGTATCTTTATCATTCTTTCTTATCATAGTGTTAATTAAAACATACATACATAGTTGTAATTGATAATGTTTCTTAAGGTCATGAGTTCAATTCCCGCACGAGATTTAGTGACTACATTTGAGTGTTCTTAGTGAAATTATGCTATCCCGTATATCGGGGTAGTCAGAGACCTAGTGTCAAGACACTTCGTTGACATCGTTGACAGCTTTCTGTCGGAAATCGAGACATTGAGTGTTGGGTGGCGAACTCAAGGCCGCGCCTTGTCTTACTAGAGCAGAGAAATGAAAATATATTTTAAATATAATAATTTTCCCGTGCGTCTTTTGAACCCACAACCATAAAATTTACAATCGCTGTGCCATTGAGCCACGATAGTCTCAACGATTAACTTTTATTTTTTTAACGTTATTTAGTTCATATAATTAATACTAATTGTATATATTATTATTATATATTAATACAATTAGTCAAAAAAGAATTTGAATCGTTTCACGTTCAATGACGGAACTCAACGCCGCTCTATCTCTTATCGAAGTATAAAACTATAACTTACGAACTATAATGAAAAAACTCTCCTCCCATCCATATAAAATCCTATCTTAGATAGTTTAAACTGCAAAATCATTTTTTTTCCGGAAATTTCACTCATAAGGCCAAGGTCACATGCAATCCAATCTCCAGTTTTTTTATAGACACAACTGTTCGTCTGTTAATCACTCAATATGAAATTACATTTTATGATCTGTCTACCCTCTTTAGTGTGATATTTTACTTGTTATCTCTGTACGCTTCTTTTATAATTGTTTTATTTTATATAGTTTCTCAGTAAGTGAAATGTATGTATTTCTTTTGAGGAATTAATAAAGTTCTTAAACCATATGAAATGGGCTGTTTTTAAGTATTTTGTGTTAAGACATGGATGTAGCCATAATACCTGAAATACCTGTAGCTTTATAACACCTAAATATAACACTTCAAGACATTTACATATAATAGAGAGATATGTAGAATAAACACTATTTTAATACTTTACTATTTTTAAAGTGTTATTCCCCATTTAGGATTAGAAGACATTTTTAAAAAACATATATATATATATATTTTAAATGTATAAAAATTTCGAACGCAGCGGGATTCAAACTCGCACCTCTTGGAAACTGTCTAACCACTCTGACCGCTAAGAAATGCGTTCTATTACCGGCTGCGTTGAAATTCTTATTTTTTCTATCTACGTTTGTTACAACTTATTTATGTTGTTAACATCTCTGTAGAGAGATTTTTACAAATTTCTACTACTTAAAGATTATTAAGAAATATTCTACTGACCAGAGAGAATGCTATTTATTTTAATATTTTACTTTATTTAAAGTATTAGTCCACACTAAGGATTAGAACCCATTTTTAAAACGACGGTTTCCAAAAGGCGTGGGTTCGAATCTCGCTGCGTTCGAAATTTTTATATGTTTTTTTAAAAATGTTTTCTAATAACTAACTTGTTTATCTTTGCTTTTAAAGCGTAAATATTAAAGTCAGAATTTAGAGCGTGGGATTGTTGCAATCGATTAGCCACTTTGTTCTCAATTTAATATACGTTTTAGTAAGACTAAGCGTGACTTTGAGTTTTGCCATTCAACACGCAATGTCTCCACATGTCTCCATATGTCTTAACACTAGGTTCTTTTTGTCTACCCTGCCAGGCGAGATAAAGAGCGTGACTAGTGTCAAGACACTCCGTACTTTTTTTTGCGTTCCAGCTATCTTTTACGGTTTATGTAAATTAGTTTTTGTACATTTTTTTTAGTTTATTTAGTAATTAGCTGTGCCCATCACCATTATTCTAAAATATAAGTAGTCCAAGTTACTCCTCATGACATGATGCCGCTATCTGACAGTAAAAAGCCCATCGATTTCGGTTCAGTCGTTCGAGGAAAAGCCGGAACACACAAACAGACACACTGGCAAAATATGTAAAATATAAATATATTATGTATACATACAGTACAAAGCGGTTGTTTCAATATACAAACAAACACTAATTTTATTCATTTGTATAGATTGATTTATAATAAATATAATTTATTTTTAAGATTAACTAAATGTAAACGATTGGTGTCATGTCATGTGGATACTTCTCCATTGCTAGGCAGAGAGAACGTAAAATCAAGAATTTCCGTTCACCGCTTTCCGCTGAAATTCGAGACATTGCGTATTGAGTAGAGGAGCTGAGCTAAACGCCGTGTTTTGTCTCAACAGAGCGAAAAAACGAAAGTACCATCATCTATCTATGGGGTGTCAAACACACAACCTTGTTTATTGCGATACAAATCCTACTAAATTTTTTTTTAATAATACCAACTTTTTTCGCTTCACGCTTTTATTCCGCATAGCGGGGTAGCCAGGAAGTACCTAGTGTCAACACACTATGTAATTCGCTTTCAGCAGAATTTGATACATTGCGTGTTAAATGGTTTTTGTCTTACCACAGCGAGGAAATGAAAACAATTCAAATACAATCACCCCCTCGAGTGAGATCGAATCCATTACCACTGCGCCACACCCGCTCTATTTACCTACTTTATTTATAAGATTTTTATAATGAAATATTTAATGTTTCTCCTACTTTAGCTTCCTATTGTTTTATTGTTCAGATGGCTCATGGGTCAATGATATGTCTTGGAAAAGCTTATACAAGACAAGTGTAACGGAAGGGTCAAATGTTCAAGGACAGTGGTTTTCAGTCCAGGGTTCAGGGTTCAGATAGTATTCTTATTATTAAACATACAATATTACCTTTGAATTTTTATATAATTTCTAAAAACTAAAATGTAAATTGACTTTGAAAAATAACAAAAATAATACTTTAAGCTATTTACTATTTTTTAAAGTGTTATTCCACACTTAGGATTAGAAAACATTTTTGAAAAAACGTATAAAATTTTGAACACAGCGGGATTCGAACCTGCGCCTCTTGGATACCGACGGTATCCAAGAGGCGCATAGGTTCGAATCCGAATCGAATTCGAATAGGTTCGAATAGGTTCGAATCCCGCTGCGTTCAAAATTTTTATACGTTTTTTCAATAATACTTTAAGCTTCACACCTATAACCCGCATAGCAGGGTATACAGAAGGTACCTAGTGTCAAGACACTCCGTACTACGCTTTCCATCGAATTCGTGAAACGTAAGTGGCGGAACTTAACACCGCGCTTTGTCTTACCAGATCAAGGAAGATAAGATAATTTAAATACAATCACTCCGACATGTACAGTCCGACGTTATACCACTGCGCTTCAACCGGCCAAATATATATTTCATAAATAATTCAATAAACTTGCAGTATTTATACACTTTTTTATAAAAGATCTGAACCCAAAACCAATCGTATTTTCAGACAGACACTGCGCCGTCACGGCCTCATACATACGTATATATATATATATATATATATATATATATATATATATATACATATATATATAGGTTTTATTTCAACATATATGGTTATAAAATTTAATTTTAATATAATGTAGGAATTTCATTAATAAAATATTAAGAAGTTACTGCGGCGAAGTAGGACAGCGTCAGGCTGTAAACACGATTGGTTGTGAGTTCGATTACCGAATAGGGGAAATTGTGTTTTAAGTAACGACCAGATCGAAGATATGAATAAATTCATTTTTTTTACCTTCACGCTTTTATCCCCTATAGACAGAAAGTACCTGGGTATCAAGATACACCGTACTCCGCTTCCATCGAATTTCAAATTGCGTGTTGAGTGGCGAAACTCAACGTCGCACTTTGTCTTACCAAAGCAAAGATGAAAATAATTTTAATATAATCACTTCCCCGAGTGGGAATCGAACCCACAACTGATGGCGTCAGACGCTGTCCCACTGCGCCACGACCGGGCCTCAACGTTTATAAATATTCATAAAAATTACTAAAATTTTGCAAAGTAATCTTTATCTTCATAAATTACATACATTCTTGCAATTTTTAACTACGCTTCGCTTGTTTTGTTGTAATTTAAATGATTTTAAAAGGACCGCCATGCGGGTCTGCGTAAAACAATATCTATCGTCTTTGACTAATCTAGATTCTAGGTAGCTTAGACAGACCAAAAAAATCTTTAATTCTAGACTGAATGGCAAAATTGAGGAATATTGTAACGGATTGATACGGACTACTGTAAAGTGTTCGAAACGTCAGGTTTTCAAAAGTGTATTTTCGAGTATCAAAATACACGCGATTAATCCGTTTAATATAATTTTAAAAAATGCCAAAGTTATTGCCAGTAAAAAAGGCAGCTAAAGAGAGATCTTGACAATGCAGCTATCATCCTAATATCCTACACCCTGGTCTTGGTAAAGTATTCGAAAAACATATATTTTAGCGGCTGTCGTCTTCAACGAGCTACTTGCTTATAAAGTGAGCAATCTGGCTTTCATTTCATCCACTGTATCGTATCGTATATCGTATCGTCAGCCAATTGCAGTCCACTGCTGGACATAGGCCTCCCCAAGTTTGCGCCAAACATCCTGGTCCTCCGCAACCCTCATCCAGCCTGCTCCGGCAACCTTGCGTATGTCGTCAGTCCAGCGGGCCAGAGGGCGTCCTACACTACGTTTGCCAAGACGCGGTCTCCACTCCAGGACTCGTCTGCTCCAACGGCCATCGGTCCTGCGACAGACGTGACCGGCCCATCCATCCACTGTACTACACATTAATTGGCTAGATTTTCCTAACAAAAAGCGCATCACCCAGACATTCGTAAATCTATTGGAATATTCCTAATAAACATTGAAAAAGCCTTTGACACTGTCTAGCACGATGACAGACTACACAAAGTCATATCAGCCAAAACTCCATTTCACTTGATTAAATTAATTGAATCTTACCTTACCAACCGTAAGTTTCCGGTACATATTCAACAACTGATATCCTCATGGTAGACTATGCCAGCTGGAGTTCCCCAAGGATGTATACTCGGACCTTAGTTATTTTTAATCTATGTGTATGACATACCTACCTTCGTAGTCACTTGGCATGCTTTACACTCTTTTCTTATGTACTTCCGGTTAGGATCTTGTTATAAATCATTTACGGTTATCCTTATATATAATACATGAATATTTTATAGTGAACGTTAAAGCGTACAGGAACCCAAACAGAAACCATACTTTTCAGCTACAAACGGTCATGCTCTCAGAGGAAAGTACAAACTTATAAGATACCATGTTTCAGTCATGTGCGATATTTGAGTAACAACTTGACAATGATGATTGAAACAAATAGATCATCTCCGAACCAAAAGGTTGAAGCCTTTCCGCCTCCTTATACCGTTAATTAGTGGAAAGGGTCAGTTACATATTTAAATCAGTCTAGTGCAATCATGCATTATCTATACTTATCCTGTATGGGATATCACCTGTCTTACCTATAATAATTTATTTACAATTATCGAAAATAAATCACTAAAAATAGAAATACGCGATTTAAAACTTATCCTTTTATATATGTAATATGCATAAAGACAAGAAAAATAGAATAGAATGCTTCAAACAGTATAGAAATTATTACGCAATGATTAAATCGTCGTTAATCGTGTTTGGTGAAACTTAACGCCGCGCTTTTTCTTGCAGCGTAGGTATTGGGTTCCGCAAATCAACACACTATTAATTTAATTTGCTCGTAAACTGGAAAATACTTTATAAAATTTATTTATTTAATATTGTGAATATAAAATAGAATGTTGGATACAGCGCGTACGTTTGCTTTAATACAGTATTTATGAGTGTTTTATTCAATCCCGAAAACACCGGGATTATTGCAACCTACTGTCAAAATTGTTCTGAGTTCTTAGGTGCCACCAAAATTCGAGATAAAATGAGACAATTGACATATATTCAGCGGCGGAACTCAACACCGAGATATCTCTCACAAAGTAGAAAAAATAATTTTCAGTATAATTTCAATATAATCATACTGTTAAGTGAAAATCGAACCCGAAGCCATTGTATTTACAGTCAGACACTGTACCACAAGACGCGTTGGCCTCTAATAAAATCAAACAAGGTTTACATAATTAAATTAACTTTAATTATTAATTTCTGGAAAATGAACAAAAACCGACATACGTATAATTTTTTTGCGTTATTTTTTCCTCTGTTCCGTATTTAATATTTTTTCTAAATATTAACAATTTTTTTATTATATTATGAAATCTTTTTTAATTAAAACAATATAATGTACTTCACCATTGCAAGGTGGAATAGTGTGGATTGTAAACATGATTTATTCTTAAATCATTATAATAATTAATTTCAACTATATATGTACTGTATATAGTAAGACAAAGTGTAGCGTTGAGATCCGTCATGCAACACGCAATGTCTAGATATTACGTGGAAAAAATAAATGGAGTGACTTGACAATGACAATGGTTCTAGAAAATTATAACTACCTCCTAACAAACGTATAGGAATTTTGAGGTTGCGGGATGGCTACGCATGTTTTAGCGGTCAGAGCGCTTGTACATCTTCCAAGAGACGTTGGTTCGATTCCCGCTATGACAAATTTTATATATCGTTCCACGATGTAATTACATCTAGGTTTTTACCAATTATAATTACATATGTTGAGTGGCGGAACTCAACGCCGAATCTTTTACCAAAGTGGGGAAGTAAAAATATGTTCAATATAATAATTCAAAGTTTAACACGTATTGTACAAATGTGGAATAATACTTTAAAAATAATAAAAAATAAATTAATTCGTATAATTAATTATGATTATAATGAAACGTCACTAACACTTTTAAATACTTCATTTTCTTATGTTATTTCTTTTATTTAATAATATATTTATTGTGAAAATCTCAATTATGTTTATATAAGCCGCACTTTATTTCATAGTTACGCGAATCTTGCCTACTTTACCTATAGGTAAGTGTAAGTGTTTGAGGTGAGTTATACAACAGCATCTCCATTTATGTGCGATTTTCTATCTGAGTTATCTGATTTTGTGTGTTTATATTAACTATTATATTATATTTTATAAACTACCAAAGTACTATTACAGACCAGTCGTGGTACAGTGGGTCAGCGTCTGATTGTAAATTGGATAGGTTGTCGGTTCAATTCTCACACGGAGGAGTGATCATATTTAAATTCCTTGTCATTTCTTCGCTCCGGTAAGACAAAGCGCGGCGTTAACTTCCACTACTCAATATACATATATAGAAAACGGCGTACGGAGTGTATTAACACTAAGCACTTCCAGTTACTACGGAATAGAAGCGAGAAGTTAAAAAAAAAAAACAAAAAAAAAATAATGATTTATTCCTGAAATTTTCTTCCAGACAACATGACAAGCACGCCCAACCTGACTCTGGACAGCGTCACGTCATCCTGCTCCAACTCTTCGAACTACGTGAACACGAAATGCGCTTCCCGACACAGCTTAATAGAGAACATGGATAAAGTTGAGGTTACGTCATCAAATACCTGTCCTTTGACGTTTCCGAACGATAGAAAGAAAAAGCGATCAATATGTTGCAGTGAGTTGTTTTTGTTGATAAAAATAAAATGGGCTTTTTGTCTGAGTGAAACAGTTGTGGGTTCGATTCCCGTGCCTATTGTTTTCATTTTGTATTACAGTTTTGCTTGGAAACTTGCCCATGTGACCGGATCGGAGGACAGTATAAATTACATTGTCATAATATGTACCTGATTTATTTACTATTTTGAAAGTGTTATTCCACACTTAGGATTAGAAAACATTTTTTTTTTTTGAAAAAACGTATAAACCGTCCAAGACTTACTTGGACGGTATCCAAGAGGCGCGGGTTTGAATTCCGCTGCGTTCAAAATTTTTATACGTTTTTTTCAAAAAAAACAGTATCTGATTTTTTTGGTATCATTGTGGTTATTTGTTGTAGTTTATAATCACTCTTCTGAGTGGGATTCGAACCCACAACGCACGTTCACAGTCCGACACTATCACTTCATCTTAAAATAATACCTATATAACACACAAGCGACTCGTCCCGGCTTAGCACTGGTGGATATTTATCTAAAATTTTAACCTTTATATTTGAAGAAGTTTCAATTCTTTTATGCCCATTTTATAGCAATTTTTTATCCACTGCCAAAATAAGGTTTTAAACGTGTATGTATGCATGTACGTATGTATGTCCGTTTCTTTGTTCCTTTTTAACTGCTAAACTCATATTACTCAGTTGTAATGTAGTATTCTAATGATGGGAGAATTTTGGAAATTGATTCTGTACCACTTGAGTTTATTTGTTATAAACAAACACACGTTATCGAAGCCTTAACGTAACTGTTAGTATAATTAAACTATAGTAAGACGTAATCAGTAATCTCATTTGAACTCTACATTTTTTCTATTTTTTTGGAATTTGGATTGTCTCTTATAGAGATATTTAAAAAAAAACGTATAAAAATTGAACGCAGTAGGATTCGAACCCGCGCCTTTTAGAAACCTCCCAGTCTTGGGCAGTTCGCGGGTTTTCATTTAAATTTCACTTTTTTTCTTTATTTTTAGCTTCACGTTTTTTATACGCTGCTATGCGGGATATAGGGGAATAGTGTAGTGAATTCCAGACATTGCGTGTTGAGTGGCGAAAGCAAGGAAGTGAAAATATTTTAAAAATAATCACTCCTGCGAGTGGGAATCGAACTCACAACCGGTAGCGTTTACAGTAAGACGCTGTCACACTGTGCCACGACCGGCATGAGTATTTAACTAACTTAAGTATGACCATTTAATGTGTATACGAAAAAATGTTTTGAATGAAACTATTTCAACCGTGTATATAAAAAATCGTGTATATTTTGGTATTGGAACACTTTACAGTAATCCGTGGTCGCATGTAGAGTCTAACCTGTGACCACGGTGTAGGGATTAGATCGGCTTGTGTTTAATAAAAGACGTCCATCGCTTGCAAGTGCCTGTTTATTACTCCGTAAATCACTTACAACTAAGAATTTATATTGTTACACCACTACAACGGGGACTGCGTTGTTTAAAGTAGTTAAAACCATTATAGTTAGGCTTTAGTTATAGTTAAAATAAAAAAATAGATGTTGCTCAAAGTAGTAAGAAACGCAAAAACATTACTACGGGAATATATTTTTTTCTGCTTCCTAACTTAGATTCATAAATATAATGATGGATTTGATATACATTTGGGGACTTAGACGCCCGCGTAGCGTCTTATTAAACCCCGACGACCCCATCACGGCAGCAAACGGGAAAATGTTAGGTAGGAAACACTCCACCAACATAACACAAAAACACCGCCGTCGTCGGAAACGATGGCGAAGTCCAGTATATGTCACGGCCAGTCCGCGCGTTGGCGCGGCCGGGTCCAACGTTTAGGGACTGTAATAGGCTCCCTTAGAATAGTTAAAAATTCCCCCAGTCGCGACTTCACGCCGCGGCTGGCTTGTTTTTTAGAGTAGCGAAAAATCCCCCGCCCGCTCGCCGACCGCAAGCCGAGGTTCGAGCCCCGCAGGGGGCGCCCTTGCGGTCGTCGGCTTCCTCTCAAGCAGACACGTCAGTCTTTGCTAATACTTTGCAGGGCTAGAGTATCCTCTTCCCTCCCCCTCCCGGTGTCGCTGTAAAGACCATTAAGGTCAACAGCATGTAATCCAATGACAGAAAAAAAATACATTCGGGGGAATGATTATATTTAAATTATATTCATTTTCTCGCCCTGTTAAGACAAAAGAGGGCGTTGTTGATATACTCCACAATTTGTTTTTTTTTTAATATTGCTTATTATCTAAAAAAAAAGCTAAAAAAAAATTCTACATCTTTATTCTTAAGCGAATTCGAATCCATAACCATGTTGTTATAAACTACTAGCTATCGCCCGCGACCTCCGTCTGCACTGTAGTGGAGACATAAAATATTATGGCATTGAAAGATAACATATCTATATACATAGAAAATTTTAAGTAATAGATATGTCTCATGTTGTGGGTTCGATCCCCACTCGGGGGAGTGATTATATTTAAAATATTTTCTCTTCTTCGCCCTGGTAAAGACAAAGTGCGGCGTTGAGTTCAACCATTCAACACGCAATGTCTCGAATTCGGTGGAAAGCGAAGTACGGAGTGTCTTGACACTAGGTACTTTCTGTCTACCCTGCTACGCGGGATAAAAGCGTGAAGCTAAAAAAAAATGTCTCACTTAAAAAAGTTTTTGTTTTTGTAAAATTTCTCTATATACCAATTTTTATATTCTCTGGTGTCAACAAATTAGGTGAAATTATCTATAACCGACCGCGAAAGAGGTAATCGTTTTTAGATATAAAAATACTTTTAATATATTGTTGCAATAGCTGTTGTATTTCCTTAAATCGGCCCTACTTTAAAGTCTGTTCTTACTTAAAGCACACAAAGCCTATGACTGTATATAAACTTGCAAGAGTCTTGAGGGTTATCCATTATGAAGGATTAATCTTCAAAATGACCCTGTCAAAAAACTTTTTGTGAGGACCATTTTCTTCTACCCAAATGCTCATGTGATTTTATATATGTACATGACATCATGGTTCACATGTGATTCTACTCATCCATATATGACACCATGGTCCATATGTGTTTTGAGTCATGCACGTATGACACCATGGTCCACATATGATTTTACTCATCCACATATGACACTATGGTCCACATGTGATTTTACTCATCCACACATGACACCATGGTTCACATGTGATTTCACTCATCAACATATGACACCATGGTCCACATATGATTTTACTCATGCACATATGACATGAAGGTCCACATGTGATTTTACTCATTCACACATGACACTATGATTCACATGAGATTTCACTCATCCACATATGACACCATGGTCCCCATGTGTTTTCAGTCATCCACATATGACACCATGGTCCACATATGATTTTACTCATCCACACATGACATCATGGTCCACATGTGATTTCACTCATCCACACATGACATCATGGTCCACATGTGATTTCACTCATCCACATATGATATCATGGTCCACATGTGATTTTACCCATCCATACATGTTATGATGGTCTACTTGTGATTTTACTCATCCACATATGATACAATGGTCCACATATGATTTTACTCATTCACACATGACATCATGGTCCACATGTGATTTTACTCATCCACACATGACATCATCGTCCAAATGTGATTTCATCCATCCACATATGACATGATGGTCCACATATGATTTTACTCATCCACACATGACATGATGGTCCACATGTGATTTTACTCATCCACACATGACATCATGGTCCACATGTGTTTTTACTCATCCACATATGACACCTGGTCCACATGTGTTTTTACTCATCCACATATGATATCATGGTCCACATGTGATTTTACCCATCCATACATGACACCATGATCTTTATGTGGTTTCATCCAACCATATATGACTACATGGTCCATATATGATTTCACTCATCCACATATGAAACCATGACCTACAAGTGGTTTCATTCATCCATGCATGACATCAAGGTTCACATGAAATTCGACTCGTCCCCATATAACGGCATGTCGTCGTCCGACATCATGTGACATCATGTGACTTCATGTGTTCACAAGCGATTTCAAACGTTTACACATGAGTTCTGGGGTCGGTTCGCCATCGTAGCGCAATAGAACTGAGCACTGAGCGCCTGACTGCAAACACGATTGTATGTATGTTCCATTACACTGATTATATTTACACTTTACTTACATAACACTATTCTTTTTTTTGCGTTTAACTTGTTGTTAGAATAAGTAAATATATTTTATTCAATTTTTTTGAGTTTAGATCATTACTTTCATACTCGTCTTTCAGAAAGTTGACTAATGGCTCGCATTTCGAAGAAGCAATAATGACTAAATCATCTACATACAATTAACCGTCAGGTCATCTAATATCTCTGCTATGTCTCTTTATGTCGCATCATAAAGACATCTAGCCTATACAACCTGAATAGCCCATCTAACATGGCGTAACCCTATTTGACACCCAATTTAATATCACACTGAGGCGACATACCAACATGTTCTTCTTACTGAATACAGGGCGAGTTATCTCGATAAGGAGATCTTACAGCCTGCAAAAAGGGTCCGTTCATACTCACGTTCACACTACGTTCTTAACTCCGAAACACTGCACGTTGAATTAGTGAGGCGGAACTCAACGGCATGTATATATCGCACATACATTTTTCGCTTGGAAAAATACATTGGGGCATGACTGGGGTTGACATCTACGCCCTTTTTATTCGAAGGCGGATTATTTAAGTTTTTACAGAGTTAAGATTTTTCTCATAAAATATATACGGTACAAAATATCAATTTGGGTTATAAAAGTTTGTACTACTTTTCAACATTCCATTTTATAGTACTTTCGGCCGCGAAATAAAATAATTCGCGGTGCCTCCACGACTTCATGATATCAGAAGTGTAAAAATTAAACAAACCGAGAAATAAACAACTTGTTGGAACCGTTATAACTCCACAGACTACATAGAGGCCAGACATTGAAAAAAAGAACGATTATAATAACGAAATTTAGTAAAACTTATCAACCCCAACAACTTAGATATTACCTACATTAAAAAAACTAGCACGAAAATTTTACAGTCCTAGAAAATGTAGTAAAGAAGTTATATACAAACTTTCAACCCCCAAAATCATACCTCATAGGGGTTGAATCTTGCAATGTCCTATCTTAGCGATCACCTATGTCTTAAAAAGAATTACCAAACCCAAATTTTACACTTCCAGCAATTGCAGTAAGAAAGTTTTATATAAACTTTCAACCCCAAATACTTAAATTTTCAAGGTGCCATCTTACTTATCACCTATCGCTTAATAAGAACCATCATGTAGAATTTTACCCTCCTACACTGGTAATTCAAGAAGTTTCATATAAAATTTTCACCCTCAAAATTAAGTTAAGTTAAGGGTAAAATTTCGCAATATCCAGACTTAACGAGCACCTATGTTCTAAAGAGACACATTCATATAACATTTAAGACTTCTAAGAAAAAAACTTCTAGCACCTACAGTTTCTGAGATTTCGTGATACGTGAGCGATATATATATATATATATATATATATATATATATATATATATATATATATATATATATACCAATGGTACAATTAAGACCACAGTAAAGCAGATAGTGATAACCTAGTGTCAAGACACTCCGTTGAATGTTCTCCATACAAGATTGAAATATTACATGTTGAGTGGTGAACACAACGCCACGCTTTGGCTTAGTAGAACAAAAAAATGACCAGAAATTTTGAATATAATCATTCCCTTAAATGGGAATCGAACCCACAAGTACCGAGTTAACAGCCTGAACATAATGACAATAAAAATAAATTAATATTCAACTATAGTAACGCAAATCAAATTATATAAATTGCAAAATTTTAAACTTGAACTGTTATCCTCAATGCATTAACTATGCAATTAATATTCATACAATGGCTAGATTATCTAACAGTCGCACTGAGAGATGCCAATTAACATTTAATTGTTATTTTAAAAGATAAAGTATTACCATTAGTATGGTGGAAAGTTTTTTTTTTAACTTCACGCTACATCCCGCCTAGCAGAATGTAGTGACAGGACACTGCGGTCTCTGTTTTCCGCTCGAAGTCGGAAAGTTGCGTGTTGTTGGTGAAACTCAATGCCGCGTGTTGTCTTACCCAAGTGGGGAAATGTAGGGACTGAATATAGACACGATGGTTGTGGATTCGACTTTCACTCGGAGAAGTGGTTATATTAAAATTATTTTCATCTCGCTCTGATGAGACAAAAACGGCGTTGAGTTCCGCCTTTAAATGTGTTTAACATATACTATGAATATATATATTGCTAGGCAACGGGTATTTAATGTGTCAACTGACACCAAGTTAGTTAGGTCAGCAAGGTTTTTAGGGTTATGAAATATACTGCCGAAATATATTGCCATTATTCGTAATTAAAGCGATTTCTGTGTAATTTTATTAGCTTTTAACTTTATTACTTACTATTTAAATTGTTTTAGTTTAATTGAGGACATTTTTTTTAACTTCACGCATTTATCCCGCATAGCAGGGTAGACAGGGAGTACCTAGTGTCAAGACACTACGTATTCCGCTTTCCACCGAATTCGAAACTACGTGTTGAGTAGTGGAACGTGTGTGAACGTGAGTGATTGTATGAGAGCCCCCCTAAACTATTGTATCGGCAACAGAAACACCACAAATGTAAAAGTTTTAACTGTTTAGCTATCACAGTTCATGAGATACAGCCTGGTGACGAACAGACAGACAGACGGACGTCAAAAATGTCGTATTCCAATGTGATTTTAATCGTATTGTGCAGTGTTCAAAATGGCACAGTGACCTATTTTCAAATGACGCAAGTAATATATAATAGTGTACTAGCCTGTAGAGACTTCCCTTTAATGGATGTCAAATTCGATTATATGTTAAACAAAAAATATATTTCAGACGTCACTTTAGACTTCACTTGGAAAGTGTCTCGATGTATACATATGAGAACAAGCGATTCGAAATGTGTTAATATAAGACAAAACGCGGCGTTATGTTCCGTTATCCAAAACACGACAAATACGCAAATTCTTTGAAAATAAGCGGTAAATGGGGAACGGAGTGTCTTAACACTAACTTCAAAATAAGAAGCATAACCTACATGCTTTATAGAAGCCGGCCGTGGAGCAGTGGGCCAGCGTCTCACTAAACGCGATCGGTTGTAGATGCGATTCCATTGGAGGAAGTGATAATTTCAGTGTAATTTCACTTCCTCACTCTGGTAAAACAAAGTGCGGCGTTGAGTACCGCCACTCAACACGCAAAGTTGCAAATTTGCCGGAAAGCGTAGTACAGAGTGTCTTTACACTAGGTACTTTTTGTCTATTCTGCTATGCGGGATAAAAGTGTGAAGCTATAAAAAATTAAAAAAAAACGCATCATTTTTGAAAGTAGTTAAAGTTCCCCCGAGCGGGAATCGAATCTACAACCGATTTTTGTTCCACGCTTTCATCCCGCATAGTAGGGTAGCCAGAAAGTACCAGTGTGAAGACACTCCGTACTTCACTTTCGGCCTAATTCAAGATATTGCGTTTTGATTGGCGGAACTCAACGCTGCACTCTTTTACCAGAGCGAGGAAGTGATAATAATTTAAATGTAATCACTCCACCGAGTGGGAATTGATCCACAATCGATCGCGTTTACAATCAGACACTGCCCCACTGCGCCACGACCGGCTTCATAAATAAACATTTCTTCATATCAGAGATACACATACAGATGTGAACCCAAAACTATCATTTCAAGATATATATTGTTATTTATGCCGTACGTTCATATAACGTTTTAAGTTTATACTCCATTGTTAAATGCCCTTCGATATTTAGGACTTTAGGTAGTTCTAAGGTAGATAGATATAAGCAAGTGGAATTATTGTAATGTCATTTGATTTACGATACGGGACAGTTGTTGTGTCAGACGGTTACTAGATAGTTGTCGTTTTCAATATTTTGTTTGAGGTCTTCGTGTCTTGTGGGACAGCGTGGGATTATAAACGATTGGTTGTGGGTTCGAGATATATACAATCACAAGTGGATTAAAATAATGTTACTACATTTTCTTATAACGAAAGATAGAACAGGTGCAGCTAATTACTATCAATTTCCTCGATGACTTACTGGAGGGTCAGGTTATGATGACTCTCCTGCAATTCATTAGCTGCGGGTGCTCTGGAATAAAATCCGGAGCACCCTGAAGGCGATGGTGGCCTGCAGTAGGCGGGCCATCCACCAAGACGCCTCAGGCGCTATCACTCTGATGAATCCCATAGATTTTATACGTCCGTAAGATACACCTGCTTGCACCCCACGGACGGGTCTACTTAAATAACATTTCCCAGCGACTAAGAAAAAGGTTCAAATTAAAAATTTGATAATTATCTTGATACTTACTATTTTTTTCACACCACAATTACATACGTTAGCTAATGTACTGTATTGTTATGAAAAACATAACAATTATACTTAAAATATAGACATAACTATATTTTTTTTAGATCTTTGATATAAGATTTAAATAAAAACATTATAAGTTGATTTAAAAAAAATCTTACGTTATCTTTTTTAGCTTTGCGCTTATCTTATCTTTATTTTAACTCTACGCTATTCAGAGTGTCAAGACACTCCATTCTCTGCTTTCCTCTGAATTCCAGGTGGCTAGTGGCTAAGCTCAACGACGCGCTTTTCTTACTAGAACGAACAAATGAAAATAATTAAAATATAATTTTTCCCTTGAGTGGAAATCGATCCCAGTACCAATCGCGTCAGACGGTGTCCCATAAAAATATGTTTTGTTATATTTCACTACTAAACACAGTGTTTGAATTTAAACTTTAAAACGGATTATAAGTCGTGCTTATTTGAAGCCATTGTCTTATGGGACAGCGTTCGATTCCCGTTCGGAAGAAAAATTATGTTTAATTTAATACTATTTGCCTTCACAAACTTCACCGGAGAGTTTAAGAAGGAGCATTTTCATACTCTCCGTTGAATCTTTCTGTTCATGTTGCGTTATTAAGACTGCATTTTAAAAACTTATTTTTTTTAACAAAAAATGTAATTTTCAAAATACTTAAGCTAATCGTGGACAAACGTATATACATACATACATACATACATATGGATTAAACTGATAAACCTTTTTTGAACTCGGTTGAAAAGATTATAAACAACTTTATTACTTCACGACAAGGGCTAGCAATGTTCTTGAAATACCTTTTTTATATATTTATTAAATTTTGTTTTAATTTAATTAATTATTTATTTATTAATAGATTACATAAAGTGGATGATCGTCAGGTAGTTCATATAAAAAATAATTTAAAAAAAATCTAGATATAATTTTTTTTTCAGATTCAACAGGACAAACTGTTTGGGGCGTTTTACTAGTGTTAACTTCAATAATTGGATTTATTTTTCCACCATTGGATTTCTTACTTTGGGAAAGACTTAATATGAGGCCTGGCAAGTATTTAAAAATATATTTTTTTTTTATACGCAAAAATATATTATCTGTTGAGTAAACAACAAACAATAGACGCGTCAAGGTTAAAAAATTGCAACTAAAATATAACTAAGTTCTATGGGAAGATATGAATGTCACACTTTATATATGAAAAAAAACTATTTTTACAGGCATTATAATTTTTTTAATGTACATTTTCGATCTGAATTTCTCAACACCGCACTCTGATTGCATAGAAAATACTCGAACGATTTTGATAAACCTCTCTTAGTAAAGTATTATGTATATATAGGTCAGTTATCTGCCAGTAATATTCCCATCAAAATTGGTCCAGCCGATCCAGAGATTAGCTGAAGAAACAAACAGATAATTATTTGTATATATAAATAATTAAAATTAATGTTTGCTTATAATATTAAAATAGATTATATATATTGGTTCCATTGGTTAGTAGAAAGAGCTCAAAACAATGTCTAAGAATTCCCATTCAAGTGAAAACTTTAAGGAGAAACGTACAGTGTTTACGCGTTAACAACGCGTTGCCATAGCAACGTGTATGTCACTTTTTATAAGTAGTATGTCAAACACATGATAGTGTGTGTTACATTTATTTTATTAATTAAATATATTTTTGTGGATTATTTTTAAAGAGTTCCGTACTCCTTTACTATATGAGCTGTAAATGTGCCAAATTTCATACTCCTCTGTTCGCATAATTATCTTAAAAAGGTGTACAATAAATACAAATATTTTGCTTAACTGATTAAAATATAGATTTAATTCAATAATATGTTAGAAAAAAAAGGACAAAAATTTGAACACAGCGATATTCGAACCCACGCTTCTTGGAAAGACGGTCTTTTGTGAGGAATAACACATTGTAAAATCTGAATAATATGTTATTTTTTTATAGGTTTTCCCCCATTCGACATGTGGGTGGACCCCCCAGATGAAGTCAGATTGAGGGCGCATATATTCAACGTGACGAACCACGAGCGGTTCCTACTGGGACTCGATGAGAAGATAAATGTGCAAGAAGTGGGACCATTCGTGTATTTGTATGTTTTTTTTTTTACATTACCAGTGTATTTTTACTCAACTTTTATGCTATAAAAGACAGAAAGTACCTAGTGTTAAGACACTCCGTACTTCGGTTTAAACCGAATTCGAGACATTGCGTGGTGCAACTCAACGCCGCATTTTATGTTACCAGAGCGATGAAGTGAAAATAATTTTAAATATAATCACTCCCTCGATGGGGGTTGAACCCACAACTAATCGCGTTTTCAGTCAGACGCTGTGCCACGACCAGTTCTAAATAAAGTGGTTTTTAACAATATATATATATATAAATATATATATATATATATATATATATATATATATATATATATATATATAAATATATATATATATTTATATATATATATATATATATATATATATATATATAATAGGTTAAGTAGAAGTCCTGTTCATACCTTAGTAATTTGTACATCGTCGTGTCTAATAGGACAGCAGTTGATTGTAAACGCGATCGGTTGCGGGTTCGATTCCCACTTGGAGAAATGATTATATTTAAAATGTATTTCTATCTCTCCGCTCTGGTAAGAGAAAGAGTTTAACACTCAGCACGCAATGTCTCGATTTCATGCGGAGAGCGGTAAACGGAGTGTGTTGACACTAAGTTGTCTCTGACTAACCCTGCTATGTGGAAAAGAACTAAGAGAACCAATAGCTTAGTTTCATACATATTTTATTATTAGGTAATAAATTTATAATAAATAATAACTCGTCCAATATGATATATAATGCTATAAATCATAAAAAGGAAAAAAAATAATCTTAAGCTTCATAATGGTGCAGTCGTTACGTGTTCCACTGAAAGCGATGATTACGGGTTCAAATAAACTCTATTATTATTTATTATAAAAAATGCCTCAAATCGGTAAAATTATGATAAGACTTTCTTCACGCTTCATCCCTGGCGGGGTAGTCAGAGAGAACGGGGCGCAAAACGCTACGGTCCCTGCATACCTCTTTCGCCTCGTCCACAGTCATTATCCTCTTCATACACGTCCTTCGGGGGTCCTCATGCTTTTTACGTGATCTTCGTCCAGTATCTTCGATACTGTGTTTTCGAAGGTTAACCGAGGTCTCTCCCGACCTCTCGTACCTCTCACCTTTGCTTCTAAGACATTCTATTTACATTGAAATTTAAAATTTCGGAAAATTCAAGAAAGCCTTTTTTTATATAGAACGAAGGCATATAAATCGATATTTTTAAATGAAATAAATAATAACTGTTAAAGAAATGTCACCAAAATATAATAATGAAACTTGTAGTGTCTTGAAATGGAGTGTCTTGACACTAGGTTATCTCTAGCTATCCTAAGCTGTAAGCTGTTATCACGCTTTTTTTTAGCTTCACGTTATTTTGATCCCACATACCAGGGTAGACAGAAAGTACCTAGTGTCAAGACACTCCGTACCTCGCTTTCCTACGAATTCGAGACATTGCGTGTTGGGTGGTGGAACTCAACGCCGCTCTTTGTCTTTGCCAGAGCGAGGAAGTGAAAATAATTTAAATATAATCACTACCCTGAGTGGGGATCGAACCCTCAATCGATCGCGTTTACGGTCAGACGCTGTCACACTGCGCCACGACCGGCCTCCAGCTGTTATCAATATATGTTTAATTTACATTATTGTATGTGATACATATATAGTTGCTCAGGCAACGCGTACCTTCCTTAACTTTATATATTACGATATAAATCAAAATAATGTTAATTCAAATACGCTATTATATGCAGTTTCGAAGCATCGATTAGCAAAAGTGTCAGTATTGTCAGTCCCACTAGAAACTACCACCAGCTCGGTAGACAGTTCTGCTGACAAGAGCTGGCGAGAAACTCAACAGTTGTTCTTTTCAAATGTAATTTTACAATAGGTGTACAACTACTATTTACTATTTTTAAAGTGTTATTCCACACTTAGGGATTAGAAAACATTTTTGTAAAAATGTATAAAAATTTGAACGCAGCGGGATTCAAACCTGCGCCTCTTAGATACCGTCTAAGCGCTCTGACCGCTAAGCCATACGTTCTCCTACCAGCTGCGTGGAAATTATTATACGTTTGATACTACTTTTGCTAACAACATAAATAAGTTGTATCAAACGTATAATAATTTCGACGCATCTGGTAGTACATAGAACGCATGGTTTAGCGGTCAGAGCTTGGACGGTTTCAAAGAGGCGCGTGTTCGAATCCCGCTGCGTTCAAATTTTTATACGTTTTCTCAAAAATGTTTACAACTGCTATTAACCTCCCCAGACCCGAACAGCGCTTAACTCCACGCATAACCATCAGTATAATCTAACTCTTGAATCTCAATTTCCTATCACCTTCTATGTGCCATTATCATCTCATTATGTAATAAATAATATCATTTTTTTTTGTTTTCAGAGAAAAATTAAAACATTATAATATTAAATTTCACGCAAACAGCACAATGTCGTACACGGCAAAGCGCTACCTCATATTCCTGCCGGAAGAAAACACTGTGGACTTCAACGCGACCATCATTACGCCTAATGCAGCTTTATTGGTAAGAAAATATATTTATCAGCTTAACACTTCATCCCTCACAGCCGGGTAGTCAAGAAGTACATAGTGTCAAGAAAGGGGGGTACGGAGTACCCCCCTTTCGGATAAATGCGACAGATTGCGTGTTGAGTGGTGGAACTCAACGCTCCGCTTTTTCTTACCAGAGCGAGGAAGTGACAATAGTTTAAATTTAATCATTCTCCATAGTGGGAATCAAACCCACAACTCACGTTTGCCTTTTTGAATTTTATAATAAATATATGTAATTATTTATTCACTTAGCGTAGGTTGATATTTTAAATATCGTTGTTTGCCCAACAAACTGTAAATAAATAGAGGCCGGTCGTGGCGCAGTGGGACAGCGTCTGACTGTAAACGCTATCGGCTATGAGTTCGATTCCCACTAGGGAGAGTGATTATATTTTATTTTTTTTTCACTTCCTCGGCTCTGGTAAGACAAAATTCGGCATTGAGATCCACCTCTCAACACACAATGTCTCGACTTTAGTGGAAAAACACGTACGGAGTGTCTTGATACTAGGTACTTCCTGTCTACCCTGCTATGCGGGATAAAATGCGTGAAGCTAAATAAAAAGTTTTGCACGATAATGACTGTAATGAAACGTTCTTACGTTATGAATTTCATATGATGATGCAGACAAGTGGATGCAGTGGCAGTACCGGTATTTTTGAAATTGATTTATTTTTTTTTAGCTTCACCCTTTCATCCCGCATAGCAGGGTAGACAGAAAGTACCTAGTGTCAACACATTCCGTACTTCGCTTTTCACCGAATTCGAGACATGGCGTGTTGATTGGTGGAACTCAACACCGCACTTTGTCTTTGCCAGAGCGAGGAAGTGAAGATAATTTTAATATAATCACACTCCCGAGTGGGGATCGAATCCACAACCGATCGCGTTTACAGTCGGATGTTGTCACACCGCGCCACGACCGGCCTCTTGACCTAAGATAAATTCCGATTTTTCGAGATTTTTCGGTATTTTGCTATTTCATTAGAGTAATCTAATAATAATTTTATCGAAGGATACGGTACCTGGATCATAAAACATATACAAATTAAGAATTCAAGTCGACAACTTAGTTATAATCGTAAAATGTCGAGTATTTTGTACGCTGACAGACACAACGCAGTTGCCATAACTTCTATATTAAAAGATCACTGACACCTAATGCCATCTTGGCTTTATTAAAGCCGATACACACTATCAACAACAGTTATAATTATTCTCCCATACATTATCTATTAAACGTGTCAGTCAGTGTCAGTAACAACACAGAAGTCTCAGTTATGTAAGTAATTGAATCAAAACAAAATATATATATATATATATATATATATATATATATATATATATATATATATATATATATATATATATATATATATATATATAAGACCGATGGTTATTAAATAAATATTTATACGTTACATATTATAGTTCACGACAGAGTTATGAAAAAGGGAATGGTAAATAATAACAAAGATATTTTAAATGAAATTATTTTTTACTAACTTAAGATTTATCGCGGAAAAATCGGAGTACGGAGTGTCTTGACACTAGGCACTTTGTATCTATCCTGCTATGCGGGATAAAAGCGAAAAAAGAGTAAATAAATATATTTTGGTATTAGAAAATACATTTCTATATATTTACAACAGTCCGTGGTCACAAGTAGAATAACAAAGACGTTGTACGCTTTCGAAATATAGGAGCCGATTAAAATCCTGCTGCGTTTAAATTTTAAACACTTTTTATCTATTTTCTTATCCCGAGTGGGTGATTAATACTTTAAAAATAATAATCATATCTAATTGACCATTCTCTCTTACCAAACAATAGTAGTTGGAAACCGCCTTTTATCTGCGTTTAGCACAAATTTTATAGATCTCTTTATAGAGAGATTAGGCCATTGTGTCTCGTGAGGCAGTATCTGATCTTAAGCGCGATAGGTTGGAGGTTGCGCGCTTTTGAGGAAAGCAAGCAACGGAGTGTCTTGACACTAGATTTTTTCTATATAGACATGCTAAAAACAAAAAGAAAGTTATAATAAACGTATAAGAATATCGAAGTATCTAAATAAAACATATAGCTTAGTGGTCAGAGCGCTTGGACGGTAACAACAGGCGCAAGTTCAAATTTCTATACGTTATAACATGATTGCCTTTCTCCGCTATCTTACCAGAACGGAGAATTAAAAATAATTTAAATATAATCATTCTTTAATGATCAGATCAGATTTATATATATATATATATATATATATATATATATATATATATATATATATATGTATATCTTTAAAATTTTGTTTGTAATCAAATGTTTTGTAAATTAGAAAAATAGTAACAAACATATATAGACCAATAAATAAATATATAAATAAATAAATAATTCAGTAGACAGGGAGAACCTAGTGTCAAGACACTCGGTACTCCGCTTTCCACCGAATTCGAGACATTGTGTTTTGAGTAGTGGAACTCAACGCCGCCTCTTGTATTACCAAAGGGAAAAGTAGAAAATACTTAAAATATAATCAATCCTCAATGTGCATAGAACCCACAACCAATCGCGCTTCCAGTCAGACTCTGTGCCACAAGACGTGATGGGTGTTATCTTTTCAACATCAATAAAAGTTTGGCTGAAGGTTAAGAACACCGGATGTTGGATTAAGTACGTTGCATCTAGTGTATATGGAGATTGTTTTTAAAGTGGTATAAGAAAAAATATTATTGGCGTTTTTCTTTATTATTTATATAGGTAATAAGTTCGAATTAATTTTTTTTAACTTCAAACTCTCATCAGAGTAGACAATCATGGTAGAACACAAGATAGATAGCATAGAAGTAGAGACAAGAAGCACCCAGTGTCAAAACACCCCATACTCCCAGAGAGAAAAAATGAAAATAGTTCTAATAAAATCATTCTTCCGAGTGGGAATCGAACCCGCAACCGATTGTCTTTAGAATCAAACCGCCACTACGCCACGACAACCCAGCCTGTGATAAACCAAAGCTTGAATATAATTTAGAATATTCTTTTATTTGTAATATTTATAAGTGTGTTTCAAATCAGATTAGATAACATTTTGGTTATATCTAGAAACTAGATTCTTTACCGTGTTTAATATTATTCCTTTAAGTAAAATATCAAAAAAAACCAGCACTGCATCAGATATTGTATAAGATGCTATAGTGTTTAAAAATTCAAATAATTCAATACATATAATCATCCCCCCGAGTGGGCATCGAACCTACAACAAGCGACTTCCACTACGCCTCCATGGTCTCAAAAATTCAAATAGCATCAGAAGTAATGTTCAGTTCTGTTTCTTAATTTATATCTCTTAGACGAAGTATTTTTTATAAGAGGTAAAATAATTAAAAATAATTAGATAACCATATATATTGTCAAAAGTTGCATAATCTATAAAAAAAGTATACCCGCACCCGCATAAAAGCGTGAAGCTAAACAAAAAAAAGGAGTTATTTAATAATTGACATGTTTGGTTTGAAAAAAAGACAAAGTTCGGCGTTGAGTTCCACCACTCAACACACAATGTCTCGAATTCGGTGAAAAGCGAAGTACGAAGTGTCTTGACACTAGGTACTATTCTACTATGCTATTATACGGGATAAATGCGTGAAGATGAACAAAAATGTTTGGTTTGCTCGATGAAACATATTTATTGGCGTAGTTATTTATTCACCTTATAAATATAGTTTCAAAATAGATATATATATATATATATATATATATATATATATATATATATATATATATATATATATATATATATATGTAAGAACTGAAATATTAAAATATGTAAATAACTTAAAAAAATATGTAAAATTTTTAGCGATTTGTAATTTATATGTTGTCTTTATATCCCTAAGGTTAGAATGTTAATTAAATAAAAACTTTCATTTCTCCGCTCTGGTTAGAGATACTGCGGTGTTAAGTTCCGCCACATAACACGCAATGTCTATAATTCAGGCGAGCGGAATGTATTGACACTAGGTGTGCTCTAACACCCTGCTATGCGGGAAAACATTGCAAAACACATTTGTGAACACTGAAATTGTATAAATAATAAGTTTAAATAAAAAATAATTTCAAAATTCAAGGTTAGTACACTTTACCACTAACTGTCTCAATTAACACTTTGATGAGAATCGCATCAGAATTTAGGCGGGAATTGAACCTTGAGTCAAGGTCCCGTAGTAAAGAACAGTAATCGTTGCTTAAGTACACAATGATGTAACTGTTAACGCCTTGGCCTAGTGTTGAGTGTTATTTTTGTTGATTATATGAAAGAAAACGAATGGAAAGCACTTTATGACGTCCGTTTTGTTTTTCTTTCTCACACTATGTCTGAATACAGAAAAATTAATAACAACTTCACACGCGATCCCGCATACCAGGGTAGTTAAAGAGAACCTAGTGTCAAGACACTCCGTTGACTGCTTATATATTAAATAAGTGTATCAAGTAAATAAGAGAGTTGTACCAGGCTCGCATGAAACTAGAGGAGCTCCCTCTCTATAGGCTCTATATACTACATATATAAGCAGCTTCACACGCGATCTCGTATAGCAGGGTAGTCGGGGAGAACTTAGAGTCAAGACACTCCGTTGATTGCTTTCCGCCTGGAATCGAGACGTTATGTATTAAGTCGCGAACTCTTAGCAGAGCGAAGAAATTTCATTTTTTTTTTACTGACTGACTAAAACAAAATTAATAAATTATTGGAACGTCATCTATTTTTATATAGTTTATTTACCATGTCTTACTTTTTTATATAAACTTTATATTTTTTGGTTTTATTCCTAATAAACTTTTACTAAAATAATTTCATTTAATTAAAAACTTAAAAATGATAGTTACATTATTTTCTAGAATGTTAAAAAGAAACAGTATTGGGCAGGATGCAAAAGCCTTCGGAATAGGAGTTAGTGGCAGGAAATTGAAACAAATATAACTTTACCCCGAGCGCGAATTGTTATTTGTTAGTTTTATGCATACTAAAATAATAATAAAAATGTATATATATATATATATATATATATATATATATATATATATATATATATATATATATATATATATATATATATATATATATAATACAATGATTTTTTTGGCACAGATAATTAAACTTATCACAATAACAATTAATGTCAATGGTTGACCTTTGTTCAATTATAAAAAAGTGAAGTCTTAAAAAAAATAATTCACGCACACACGCATTTCAGATTATTCTATAATCGCAGAAAAATGAGAATACCGAGGCAATGACCTTACGTAAATCTGTTTAGTGTTCATTGTTCATTGTTTTTTTTTTTTAATTTGCTACTTTTCTGTACACGTTTTTCCCGCGCAGAATTTAATTAGTGAAATACCTAGTGTCAAGATACTCTGAATCTCTCTTGTGTGTGTCTATAAGACATTGTGGCTTAATAGTGATGCTCGCGTTCTGTGTTATCAGATTGGGGAAATTAAAATAATTTTAATTTTTTTCACAAGGGTTTGTATCATACTCACAACCAATCTTGTTTAGGTTTACCTAATTTACATTACAATTTATATTTAGAGGTCATCAAGTCTTTTGGGACAGGGCCTTACTGTGAACGCGATACTTAAAATGTATTTTCAGTTCTTCGCTCTAATAAGGCAAAGCACGGCGTTGAATTCGCCATCAACAATGTCTCGATTTCGAGTGGAAAGCAGTGAACAGTATGTTTAGACACTAGGTTGTTTCTGACCACCCCGCTAAATTATGTCACACGTTAAGGGGAAGTGAAAAGACAAAGTGTGACATTTCTTGACGAAAGTGGTCTCACAAATAGGACCAGCTGTGACAAGAACGGGAAGAGAATAAAGCTGTTTTTTTCTTTATATTTCTATTCAGAGCAAGTATAAATAATATATTGAAAATCCATTGTACAAAATTAAAACAAAATCTTTAATTTCTCAGGGCATCCTATCTTATCTTCACAACGCGAACTACTTCGTCAGGAGTGGCTTCAAGCTTCTGGTAAACGCTCACGAAAGCCAGTTTTTTGTGAAGAAAACCATATATCAATATCTGTGGGACAATAGAGACCCTATCCTTGATACTTCGAAGAATTTGGCTCCAGCCATGGTCCCGGACACCAATATGGGGATGTTGGCGCAGGTAAGGGTTCTTGTTTTAAATTTCTCTTATCTCCTTAGTACTCTTCATTATTGCCGCTTTATTACTCTGACATGGTATTTTATACACTTTTTTCTCTTTCCAATTAGATAATTATTTCATGCTTGGAGCTTGCTTCTTTTTCTTTAGGGAACGTACCTAGTGTGAAGACACTCCGTACTTTGCTTTCACTGAACCGCATTCGAGACTTTGCGTGTTGAGTGGTGGAACTCAACGCCGCAGTTTGTATTTACTAGAGCGAAGAAGTGAAAATAATTTAAATATAATCACTCCTCCGAGTGCAGATCGAACCCACAACCGGTCGTGTTTACCGTCAGACGCTGTCCCGCTGCGCCACGACCGGCTGGTGCAGATAATAAGTTTAACAAAGTAGAGTTTTGCGAACAGTAAATAATATTTTATTTTTTAGTAAGTTTATGCATTAACAAGTTAGTTTTTTAGCTTCATGCTTTTTACCCCGCAGAGCAGAGTAAACGGAAAGTGCCTAATATCAAGACACTCCGTACTTCGCTTTCCACCGAATTCGAGACACTGCGTGTTGAGTGGTGGAACTCAACGATCCCCACTAGGGAGAGTTGGGTTTCTCCACTCAACAAGCAATGTCTCAAAATAAAGGTAAGGTGTAAAGCGAAGTACGGAGTGATTTGACACTAAGCACTTTCAGTCTACCCTGCTATGCGGGATGAAAAGCGTGAAGCTAAAAAAAGAAAGATACATGAAGCACAGAGGAAAAGTACAAGAGGTCGCGGTAGACCGATAATACTAAAGGGAGGTCAGGTATAATTTATACACCTCAATGTAATGCTGGAAATGAAATTAAAATTTAACTTAACATTTACAATATTAAAAATATTCCGATGATGACGGTGAGAAAGAATACGTTCTTATTTTGCCCATCACCCACTGGTGATGGGCAAAATAAGAACGTATTCTTATATATGGGCAAAATAAGAACGTATTCATATAAGAACGTATCAAGCCACTGCTTGGATGAGTGTATAACTAACTTCTGCAAGCGTCAATTGACTATAAAAAAGATTATTTTATTTGCAAAATTCGCTTAGATAATATCTAATCTTAATCTTAGTTCTAAATAACTGATTATAATTAATTTGAAGAAGTTGTATAAATTCATAAATAATATAATAATACGGAAAAAATGCACCGACTAGGTAGGTAGTGCGAAATAATATTTTAACCAAATAATGAATTCTAACAAAATTTATTTATTTAAATTTAAAAGAGTGATTCAAATTTAGGATATATCTTTAATTTAGTAAAAAGAGAGAATGCTATCGGCTGTCTGATGTGTGTTCTAAGCCATAGCATATATAGGCATTAAAAAAAATTATATTACGCTGAAAAAACAAAATCACTATAATTAAAATTAATATTTAATAATGCCGGTTGAAATTAATTATTTGTGGTAAACAACTTTATGCACAGATAAAAAAAACATATATAAATAAGAAAAAGAAAAAAAAACATATTCTTGTTGTTTATCAAAAGCATAATAATCTTTAATTAGCGCGATGGTAAAAACAATTGAAAAAAGCATTTTTATTTGAGATGTAATGTTGTGAAATAAATATTTTTATTATGAGCATTTCCTGATATATGTAGCCTTGATATGGCTCTATGGTTTTATATCGTTTGCCGTTAAAATAAAAAAAAATAATAATTTTATCTCACGAAGGGTTATTGATGAATTTTATTGTTTTTATTTCCTTAGAATGCTTGTCAGATTGTATTTCAATTGATAATATATTTATTATGTATTTTCACGTTTTACTCCTAGCTGGGTAGTGAAAAAGAAAGGAGATAACAGTACAATAACTGCATACGTGCAAACAACTTCATACATTTGCAAACAAGAAAACATTTCAGAACAAAAGAATTCCTTAAAAATATATATATTTAATTATATATATTTAATACGGCTTATATTCAAGCTGTATTAAAGCTTTCATAATTGATGTAATTATTTTTTTTGTGTACATACAAAGAAGAAATAATTACATTAATAATCACAGCTTAGGTCTAACTGGAAACGTGATTGGTTCTGGGTTCGATTCTCACTAGGAGAAATGATTATATTTAAAATTTACTTTATAATCCCCAATCTGGTGAGACGAGGCACGGCGTTTAGTTCCGCAAACTCTCGAATATCAATCGTAAATTGAATATAATATAAATATTAATGTCAATCAATCTCTCGAAGCATTACCACTACGCCATATATTCGCCACTACGACTAGCTGTATATAGTTCACAAAAAAAGAAATAATAAAAAAAATTGTGGATAAGTAAATAATATATTTGTACAGCAGATGCTGTTTGTTTTTTTTTATTGTTTTTAAAGGAGATTAAAATCAACCTTGAACAAATTTTGAATCTGTATTTTCTAAACGCCAATGTTAAGTTAAACAACAAAAATATGTTTTTTCCTCTCATAAATTATATTTAATTTTACTAGCCACAATATATATTAATTTGTTATGTAAATGTAGAAAAAAATATAATTAATTCATCATAAACATCATAAAATAATAAATTAAAAAAAAATACACCTCGCTTATTAATTCTGTGACTGTATGTATTTACATTATTTAAACTAATTATATAATTACTATCGATATTTAGATAAATGTATTAAAAGGTTTTTTTATATACAACTTAGTTTAAAAATATATAAAAAATAATAATAAAAAAAAAGGAGAAGTAGGCTACCGTGTCTTGTGGGACACTGTCGGACTGTTAACGCGATTAGTTTTGGGTTCGATTCCCACTCAGTGAAATGATAAATTACGGTAATTTTTCCGCTAAGTAACTAAAATATATAGTAATATTTGCGCTATAGCAAGCGTAAAGTGCGGCGTTGATATCCCCACTCAGCACTAGGACCCTAAGTTCTGTCTGTCTATCCTGCTATGCGGGATTAAATTGGATTTTTTTTAAATGAGCAAATACTAACAAAAGATACAGACCACGAGTAAAATAGTGTTCGGAAAAAAACATTTATTACAATAAGGTTATTATTACTTTTATTTAGCTTCACGCTTTTATCCCGCATAGAAAGGTAGACAGAAAGTACCTAGTGTTAAGACCACTTCGTATTTCGTTTTCTGCCTAGTTAGAGACATGCCACGTTGAGTGGCAGAACTCAACGCCGCACTTTGTCTTACCAGAGCGAGAAAGTAAAAATAATTTAAATATAACACTCAGACAGTCCCACTCCACCTCGACCGTCCTCAAAGGTTATTCAAATTATTACTTATTTAATATTTCAGATATACGCAGATTTCACGGATGAGTACACGGTGAAGATTGGTCCGCGGTGGGGGCACAAGGAATTCTTTACCATCGAGACTCTTAGAGGTCGATCGTACATCACGGGCTATGATCCAAATGTGAGTTTATCTATCTATTGCCTTTTTCTATTTTTCTATATCCATATATCTGATGATGTGTTCCGGTTCGATGTCATGTAAGCCAGCTTTCCCTATTCCCACCCAGGATTTCCCACTTCTCCTTTTCGCTTCCATACCGAAGTCCTGGAGTAGTGACGTTCTACTCGTTTGCCTTATTCTTTTATAAAAAAAAATAATTACTTTATCCCGCATAGCAGGGTAATTAGAGGCACCCTAGTGTCAATACACTCCATTATCCCTTTTTCGCAAGAATCCAAAGACATAGCGTGTTGCGGCGGAACTCAACGTCGTGCTATAACACGCCTGATAAATAAAAGAATTTATTTATAAATATTTCTCGTATTAAATATCGAACCCACAACCCATCGCGTTTACAGTCAGACGCCATCCCACTTCCAATCAATGAAAACTAATAACAATATATATTATTAGGCTATACGCCTTTATCTCCCATAGCAGGTAGACGGGAAGTACCTAGTTTCAAATAATATGATTTTTTTGACAGAAATGCCCCGATCGACTAACTGGAGCGACTGAAGGCGTTATGTATCACCAATATATAAGTAAAGATGACGTGCTCTTGGCCTTAAGGAAAACCGTCTGCAAGCTAATGCCTTTGCATTATGATAGTGAGTGTTTGTTTTCGCTATGTAAACGTGTAGCTTCACGCTTTTTTATAGCGCATTGCAGGGTAGATAGGAACTATCTAGTGTCAAGACACTCCGTATTTCGCTCTCCACCGAAATTGCGTGTTGAGTGGTGGTACTCAATGCCTCTGTCTTACCAGAGCGAGGAAGTGAAAATAATTTTAAATATAATCACTAACCCGAGTGGGGATCGAACCCACACCCAGTCGCGTTTACAGTCAGACGCTGTCACACTGCACCACGACCGGCCTCTATCCCGGTTTAGCTAGTCGATGAAACAAATAAAAGATTTTTTTAACTTCACTCTTTTATCCCGTATAGCAGGATAGACAGGAAGTACCTAATGTCAATACACTGTGTACTCCGCTTTCCGTCTATTTCGAGATATTGCTAGAGCGAGGAAAGTGGTAATAATTTATATAATCATATTGATAATATAATTCGCCCGAGTGGGAATCGAATCCAATACCGATTGCCTTTACAGACAGACGCTGTCCCACTGCGCCACGATGCTCTCATTTGTTCTAAGCAATAACTTACTTTTAAATTTTATATCAGCTACAAAATTTTATTAATTTCTATAGTTTATAACATTAAAATTTATTTATTTATATTTTTTTATTACAGGAGAAGATGTTATGAAAGGTGTCAAAGTGTATCGTTTCGCGTTGCCTGAAAATGTTTTCGACAGGAAGGAGAACGTCACGGACTGCTACGCGGGCAACCCGCCCTTACCCAATGGGCTGAGTGACACCTCGAATTGTTTGTTTAGTGAGTCTATTTTATATGCATAAATATATATAAAGTATAATGGCGGAAAATCCGTTTAAAAAAAGTCATCCAATTTTGTCCTATATCTTTTGATTCTTGTCGAAATCATTGCCTAAATATATTTCAGTTAACATTTTTGAAAAAACGTATAAAACTTTGAACGCAGCGGGATTCGAACCCGCGCCTCTTGGATACCGTCCAAGCGCTCTGACCGCTAAGCCATGCTTTCTACTACCAGCTGCGTCGAAATTCTTATACGTTTTTGTTACAACTTATTTATGTTGTTAGCATCCCTGTAGAGAGATTTTTGTTGATTTAAAAATAGTAAATATTAAAATAAAATAGCAATCTCTCTTGTTAAACGATTATTTCTTAATAATCTTTAAGTAGTAGAAATTTGTAAAAATCTCTCTACAGAGATGCTAACAACATAAATAAGTTGTAACAAAAACGTATAAGAATTTCGACACAGCTGCTTGTACAGCGCATGGCTTAGCGGTCAGAGCGCTTTCACGGTATCCAAGAGGCAGCGGGTTCGAATCCCGCTGCGTTCAAATTTTTTTCCTTTTTTTCAAAAATGTTTTCTAATCCTAAGTGTGGAATAACACTTTAAAAATAGTAAATATATTTCAGTTATTTTATTTACTTTGTGAACCTTTTACGCCAAATCTACTAAACGTATTTAGATGAAGCTTTACAGTAAATGGTATATTTTAAAAAGAATTATTATGGAGCGGTCTGAGTGTAAACACGATCGGTCGTGGGTTCGATTGCCACTCGGAGCAGTGATTATATTTAAATTATTTTCACTTCCTCACTCTGGTAAGACAAAGTGCGGTGTTGAGTTCCGGCAATCAACACGCAATTCGGCGGAAAGCAGAGTGCGGAGTGTCTTGACACTAGGTACTTTCTGTCTAAATATGTGTAAATAACGTCTATATATAAAAAGATTTTTGACACATTATTTTTGTGTGTCTGTTCACCTAGTCAATTATAATTAATTATTAATTATAGTCAATTAATTTGAAAAAACAGGAAGTCAAAACTGTATTTTCAAATACCAAAATATACGCGATTAGTCCGTTGAAAATAGTTTCATTACAAGCTTTTATTTAACTTGCCGTGTTAGTTAGTTAGTGTGAAATCTTGCAAGCTTAATTTGACCCACTTCCCAGTGTCTTGACTTCAGTTCTGTTGACAATTGAATTATAAATTATCAATATTCTATTGTTTTAAAGTGGCCGCCGCAACAAAATGGCGGATTATATATTTGAGCACAATCCACCCAATATGGATTTCAAATGAAAGGGCTTGATTTGCAAAATACAATACATTATAAAAAAGAAATTTAATTGCAATTTAATTTAAAATATGTAAAAATCACGAAAATCAAAAGATATTTACTTTAAGTCTTACTTATGAGGTTACAGGCATTTACCACCTACTGGAAGAATATATATGAGAGAAATTATTTTATGAAGAAAAATCTTCTTCTTTATAAAATAATTTCTCTTCCCTTCTGTTCTCATTAGTTCCGAAGATCTTATATGTTACTTTCTTTTTACAGATTTCCCAATGGTAGCGTCCTTCCCTCATTTCTACACGGGGTCGCCTGCTAGAGACAAATATGTGACCGGACTTAAGCCTGACAAAACAAAGCATAGCTCTTTTGTTTATCTTGAACCGGTAACTTGACTATAATATATATGTACATACATATACACACATATATACACACATACATATATACACACATACATATACACAAATATTTTTAGTGTTTTTCCATATTTAGGATTAGAATCTATTTTTGAAAAAAACGTATAAAAATTCGAACGCAGAGGGATCCTGCGCCCCTTCTTCTCCGTCCAATCACTCTGACCGCGAGCGCCACGAGCTCTATACCCGGCTGCGTCGAAATTTTTATGTTATTTTACATTTTTTAATTTCCCTTAAATACTAACTTACGCCATTTTGCAAATACTCTCAGAGCTCCTGCTTTTATAACATCCGTACGGTGAATGAGATGACATGGTGTTTCTCCTCTCTTCATATATATGTATTTTGTTAGTTATACGCTTTTATCCCGATTAGCAAGACAGGAAGTATCGCACCCAGGTTTCCGTCGAATTCAAAATATTGCGAGTTGAGTGGCGAAACTCGACGCCGCGCTTTGTCTTATCAGAGCGAAGAAATGAAAATAATTTAAATATAATCATTCCCCCGTGTGGAAATGGAACCCACAACCGATCGCGTTTACAGCCAGACGCCGTTCCACTGTGCCAGGACCGTCCTATAATAATTTGTGGTCACTTGTTCCCAGTACACAGGAATACCTTACCAAGCAGTCGCGAGGCTACAGTGTAACGTGCAAATAAACGATCTGTCAGGGTTTTACTCGCAGGAAATGAATAAATTTTCCAATCTCGTCCTGCCTTTGGGATGGATTGAATATGTAAGTTTTAAAATAACGTATATTATATGTTGCCATAGTAACGTGTATGTATGAAGCTTTTTACAAAAGCATAGATCTTTTTTTTGTATTTTACGCATTCATTCCACATATCAGCGTAGACAGGAAAAACCTACTGTTAAGACACTTCGTACTTTCCACCGAATTCGAGACATTGCATGTTGAGTGGCGGGATTCAACTCTGCACTTTGTCTTACCGAGGCGAGGAAGTTAAAGTAATATAACATGCATTTTCTCTGGGGACGGCGCGTGCCACTGGTGGCCTGGATTTCCTATACAGCGAAAAAATTGAAACCTATTGGGCAATCAATTGCAGAGTCGGCGAGTACATGTTAAATATAATTATTTCCCCAAGCGAGAATCAAACCCACACCCAACCGCGTTTACAGTCAGACGCTGTTCCAGTGCGCCACGATCGGCCCCATTATTTAATAGTGTATAATAATAATAATAATAAGTTTATTTATTTCACCACAAACAGTTTTCGCAATATAATTCTTAATAATAAGTTAGCTACAATGTCGTTCAATATTTTTGGAAGCCACTGTCGCCGTACTAGGAGACCTGTTGTATTACGGCATACAGCACCAACCCCTTAGATTTATTACCATAAAAAAATGTAATTATAAAAAAGTAATTAATACAAATTATTTCTAACATCAGAGTCAAGGCGGTCTTCCAGCTTCAATCAGTTCCTTGGTGTACTTCATGGTCGTCATTTTGCCGCCATCTTCGATTGTCATTTTCACTTTGACACTTGTCATGGGTGTTTACCTCATACTGAAACAGATTATGCCAAATAAATTAAAAAATAAATTAGTTATATTCGTAATGAAATCTAAAGAGCACAAAGCCAAAAGTTTAGCCCAAAATCATATGCTTGTGTATGAAAAAGAGAATTTTATAAAAAAATGTAACGAATGATAAATATTAACAATTAAACATTTGAAAAATATACATCAACATATCACAATAGAGAAATTATTTAGTACTATTGTATTTAGTATGACAATATATTTTAATTTGTTTTGTTAGTGTAAAGGCTGTGATAAAGCATTTTTTTTTATCTCACACAATTCAATAGAATGGCTATGATGAATTACATTCTGCCTATAAAGTGACATACTAATAAATATTATACCAAGAATACCAATAAAAATGCTCAATTATATAATTTTATATAAAAAAATATTTATATTTAAATAATAATAACGTTTTAATTAAGACTGAGTAAAGATCAAATCAAAGAAAACTATTTATAAGTGCATGGTAGTTTTACAAGTTATTCTAAATGAACGATACAGGGTTAGGTTATCTTGGAATAATTTATTTTATTTTTATTAAATTTATAATGGGGTCTAATTATGAAATAAGAATAAATATATATTTTTTAATTAATCACTTATGAACTCACATAGATTTGATGAAATTGCATTATATTCGTATTGTATCTGTATTTTAAATATTGTTAAAGTTTAGAAATTAAGTATTTCTCAAATTTCGGTAGTGGGTTCATATGCGTAAAAAAATTAAATACCTATATATATATATATGTATATAGAAAATGGTGTTTCTCAGATCGAAGAACAAAATTATAATAATTAAGGGAAGACTTAAGAAAATGTAAATAATAAAAAAACACAATAATATAAAAATGAAAAACAAAAATGTTGTATTATAATAAGAAGTAAATAATATCAAATATATATGTATAGTGAAACCTGGTCATATGTGACCTTTATTATTGAGATTTCCAATGGAGTCTACTATTTCATACAATTATCATTTGTTAGCTTCACGCTTAGATCCCATCTAGCAGGATTAAAGGGAAGTACCTAGTGTCATGACACTCCGTACTCCGCTTTCTGAATTTAAGACATTGCATGTGGAGTGGTGGAACTTAACGCCATTGTGTTACCTTTGAGGGAATGGGATTAAAATATAATAATTTTAGAACTTTTCGAATCTGATCAAATAAGACTAGATTTCTAGGGTGTTTTCAATGTTTACATCTGTAACCGGGATCCAGTAGCCCAGTTCCCAGTATAAGTGAAACATATATAGATTTTGAGACGTTTGTTGGCAAAATAATTTCTCTATCAGTACTATTCCAGGTTATGACTTACGCATTGCCTCTATAAATGGAACGATACATTTCGACCTCTATAAGCGGGGTTCTCTGTACATGAGACGACTATAATTACCTGTCCACTTGAAAAACTCTTTAAATGGTACAAAATTTTTGGTTCCTTAAGAAACCACTTGACCAGGTTTCACAATACTCAAATAAAAAAATACTTCTTGGTAAAACCTCCTTTGTGCTAAAATGAGAACAATAAATTATAATATGTTTGTGTTCCTATAAGTATAAGCGTTACATTTGTATATTGCTCTGTGGTACAGCTCAGGTAATAAAGGTTTTATATGAAAAAGCATCTTTTATTGATCATTATGCCTTATTTCCTCTTTATTAAAGGACTTGTCACAGAAAAGTGACATGTCGTACCTATTATAACTACATAAACACAACATATACACTTTACAACTTCACTGTGACATTTATATAAATAAATACACGCACAGCTATAATATGGGGTTTCCCAATAAGAACAATATGTTTTGAAATTGAAATAAAGGCTTTATTTGATAGGAAATTTTATGCTATTTATGACTTTTTTTGTACTGGTGAATACAATCGGTCCAATTTACAAGACGGCCGCTATAGTCGCTCGAATGTTGCGTTCAAAGTCTTGAATCGTAGCTAGTTTATTGGCATACACTTGAGATGTAACATACCCCCACAAAAAATAGTCCAAGAGTGTTAAATCGCATGATATTGGTGGCCAATTGTGAGGACCGTTGCGAGAAATAACCAACTCACCAAACTTATCACGCAATAAATCCATTGTGACGGTCGCAGTGTGGCATGTTGCACCATCTTGTTGAAAATAAATGTCGTCCGCATCGATTTCATACACTTTAGGAAAAAAAATCGTTCAACATGTCACGATAACGGTCACCATTGACAATAACAGTACGGCCTTCGTCGTTTTTAAAGAGGACGGGCCAATGATTCCACCATAATCCGCACCAAACAGTCAATTTTTCAGGATGTAATGGTGTTTCATGAACCACTCTTGGATTTGACTCAATCTTGTATGGATGTAGGCCAAGATCCATACGTAAAATTTGCCAGGTTGTCATTCGGGACAAGCCCAATTCTTGTGCACGTCGTGGAACGGAAACATTTTGACTTCCTTCGACACTGGCTGATACGGCGGCAATATTTTCTTCACTACGGCCTGTCTGCTGTCGTGTTGGTGGTCTACTATCGTGCAAAGAATATTCACTTTCCAATTTTTGGATTATGCGACGTATAGAGAGCTCAGACGGTGCACCATGACGACCAAATTTAGCACGAAATGTTCTTTGAGTAGAGACAATACTTTTCGAATTTTGATAGAAAATTTGGACAATTTCCAAATGTTGAGGTAACGTGAACTCGTTCATGATTAAATGGCAAACATTACTGAACACAAAACAACACATATGTCAAATGTTAAACAACTAAGATGGCGGCTGTGAGCTATCAAAATCCTATCATCCCTATTGGGAAACACGTATATTGTATACAAGTAAACATGCACAAATATCACGCCCATACTTGTATTGACAAACATAAAATACAAGCCACACTGGGTAACCTAAAATTATCTTTTATCTAATCCTAACTTCACTGATTTATACAAAGTCATAGCGGAGCTTTGAATTAGGACACGCGAGCGTACTATTGCAAACACCGGTGTTCATTTCGCACACACTCCATCAACATATGATTTGTTTTAATTAGAAACGCAAAATAGTTAAGTGGAGCTAGAGTTTTTTTATTTTACTCAACGTGCTAGTTAGTTGGTGTGTGTTGATCCACTTCCTTCAGTGTCCAATTCAACTGAAATCTAGAATACGACTTCAGTTCTGAAGACAATGTAATTGATTACATTTAATTAATACTGTTGTAATTCTAAAATGGCCGCCGCAACAAAATGGCGGATTATTCATATTTGGATAACCCATCTAATGTGGATGTCGAATGAAAAGGGCATGATGTGTTAAATATAATGAAACAAATAACTTGTTTTAAAATTTTTTGTTGTTTTTATTAACATTTTGTTTATATAGCTGTCGTTTTATATTTTAAGAAAATAGTGTAGCCCTGTGACGGGCGATGGACGGGCCGTGAAAGCATTTCAACCGGCCCGTGGTGTTTAGAAATTAATAGAATATGTACCGCAGTAATTACATTCCGCTCGACCAGAATGGAGCAGAAGAAAGCAGAACAATGCACGTATAGGAGAAGGAAACACAACTAGCCGCGTAGTAGACCATAAAATCGATCTTGGAGTTTACTTTCTATACTTCAGGTCCGTCTATGGAACTCCTCAACTTCTCTGGCTCTCTGTCAAATTGTAAATCATCACTGATATAGTTTGTATTTGATTAACAAAAATGGTATAGATTTATGTATGTTTATGTTTAAACTTTTTTTAGCGCCCAAAGATAACCTCATTTCAAGTTCAAGATATTTACTGATAGTGGCGTAATCCATATTATTTTTTTTATGTTAGCTTCACGCTTTTTATCCTGCATAGCAGGGTAGGCAGAAAATACCTAGTGTCAAGACACTCCGTACCTCGCTTTCCACCGAATTGGAGACATTGCGTGTTGGGTGGTGGAACTCAACGCCGCACTTTGTCTTTACCAGAGCGAGGAAGTGAAAATAATTTAAATATAATCAATCCCCCGAGTGGGATATTAATCATAGGAAAAATATTGGAAAATAAAACTACAATCAATAATATTCTTCATTTGTATATTAAACTTAAAAAAAAACAACAAAATGAACATTCATAAACAAAAAGCAAAATAAACATTAGTCAGTAAATATAAGGATGATAACAAAAACATGAACAGGTATCAAACGCGCAACCGTCTCGTTTAGTCAGACGCTGTCTTTGATTTAGTAAGAGATTGATTTTACAAACAATGGTTGTGGGATCTACTCCCAGTTAAAAGATGTATATTAAATTTTTTTCAGATTACTTTGTTAACAAAGAGCAGTGTTAAGTTACGCTAACCAATTATGCTTACTTTAAACAATCTAAAATATAATCAATAAATGATTGTTTGCATTTAGTAACTATTTACAAAGTTAATTTTCGAATATTCTACAATTACAAAATATTAATAATTATAAGGAAAATATAAGATAATAAAAGTACTAACAATAATATTATTATTTTTAATAAACAAAAAAATAAACCTCAATAAAAACAACTTACGCTCATAGAAAGTGAATATAAAAGAATATGACGTCATTTTTTTCATATAAAAAAAATACATTAATTTAACCTCAAGTAGTCAATAATATGGAAAAAATATATCTTATTTTATATATATATATATATGTACATATATATATATATATATATATATATATATATATATATATTTTTATATATATATATATATATATATATATATATATATATATATATATATATATATATGTATTTAATATAAAAGGTAAAAAATAGAGTATTGTAATCAATTTTTTACACGCTTTATCCCGAAAACAGGTCAATTAAAAACAACCTAGTGTGAAGACACTCCGTTGACTGTTGAGTGGTAAGCTCAACGCCGTGCTCTATATATGATAATAAATTTTAAATATAATCATTTTCCGAAGTGGGAAACGAACCCATAACCGATCGCGTTTACAGTCAGACCTTTTCCCACTGGACATACCGGTCTCGATCATTAATCAATTAATTGTTAGGCCGTCGTATCCTAAGGGTCAGCGTCTCAGTGTAAACGCGATTGGTTGTGGGTTCGATTCCCATACAGTATTTTTATTCATAAAAAAAGTGTGAATAAGTACTATTACAATAATTTACTTAGGAATCCTTGAAATAATCTAAAATATACAATATCCAAATATAAACATCTTCACAAAAAAAATCAACAAAATATCAATTAGTTTTTTTTTTATAAATCAAAAAAAAACATTAATAAAAAAAATAAAAAAGAAATGTCCATAAGTCCATATTTACTCAAATATATTAAAATAACTGATGTCGTAACTATTCGTCGATATATTATCTGTGACATCTTCGTTCGTGTTTAATATTAATTTTAAACCGTTGTTTAAAATCTGCGCTTGTTCCCAACACTTTATTATTGTTTGCCTATAAAAAAAAACATTTTTTTTCTTTTTGCCTTCACGCTTTCATCCCGCATAGCAGGATAGACAGAAAGTACCTAGTGTCAAGACACTCTGTACCACGCTTTCCACCAACTCGAGACGTTGCGTGTTGAGTGGTGGAACTCAACGCCGCACTTCGTCTTACCACAGCTAGGAAGAGCAATTTAAATATAATACCTTCTCCGAGTAAGAATCGAACCCACAACCAATCGCGTTAACAGTCATACGCTGTCATACAAGACACTAACAATCGGTGGCACGTAAAACAATATCACGGTACACATACCAAAATAATATTATTACAATTTTTGTGTCTGTCTGTTTGTTCCAGTTAATCTCTGAAATGGCTTGATCGATTTTGATGGGATTTTACTAGCAGATAGCTCATGTATTAAGAGGTAACCTAAGCTACTTTTGTATTAGAATTATAAAATAAAAATCGTATATTCCAAGCAAACGAAGTCGCAAGCACGTCTAGTCTAGATTATAATTGTCTATATCATAATAGGACTTGAATTGGGTTGACTTGGATTGGTCGTAGGTTGGAATCCCATTTAAGAAAGTCATACTTGAATAACTATCATTTCACTCTTGTAATATTTAATGCGACGTTGAGTTACGCCATACAATACAAAATTCCCCAATTTGTTACTAGTTTTACTTTAAAAAATCTTAAATATTTTTTAATCAATTTTATAATCTTAAAAAGATATATAATTTTGAACATAACAAATAAATAACTGTCATAAGTCTTCTTATAATACGAAATATTTATTAAGTTCGTTTCCAATACACATATCTTAAGATATGATCTCACCTGTATCTCGTCATTCGCTTATCTTCGGACACGTCTTGACCAGCCTTTATTAACAAAGTCTTTAATTTGGTATTTTCCTTCGATTCTCTTTCAATAATACTATATGAAATAAAATTGAAATAAATTAAAAAACAGGCCCATCGTGGCGCAGCCTGACTCTTAAATATGCGTTTGGTTACGGGTTCGACTCCCAATCAGGGGAATGATTATATTTCAAATAAATTCATATTTTTTTATTGAGTTCGTCACTCGACACACGATTTCTTGATTTCAAAAACAAAAAACAGTCAATGGAGTAATTAGCATTTTCAGTAATAATTATTTTTAAAATTTATACTTCATTAAAGCTCGTAAGAATAGCGTCTGACTGTGAACGTCATTGGTTGTAGGTTCGATACACGCTCGAGGGATTTAATTTATTTTCATTTTTCCGCTCTGGTAAGACAAAGCGCGGCGTTGAGTTCCGCTACACAATACACAACGTACGTAGAAAGCGGAACGGAAGGTAAGATTAAAAAAATCTCTCCACAGAGATGCTAACAACAAAAATAATAATATAACAAGCGTATAAGAATTCCGATGAAGCCGCATGGCTTAGCGGTAAGAGGTTTGGACGGAGGCGCTGGTTCGAATTCCTCTTAATTCAAATTATTAATATTAAATTAGAAAAGTTGTATAAAATAAATTAAAATACTTTTTCAACTTATCAATAATTTTATTCATTTCCTTGTACGTTTGCCTCGCTTTTTCATATATATATTTCCTATCACCCTCTTCTGTGCATCCATCTTGGAAATCGTTACGGCATTTTTCTCTGAAACATTATAATTATTAAATTATTAATAATAATAATAAACACGCTTATAATGTATGAAAGGCCGGTCGTAGCGCAGTGGGACGTCTGACTGTAAACGCGACCGGTCGTGGGTTCGATTCCCGCTCGGGGGAGTTATATTATATTTAAATTGTTTTAATTTCCTCCTCCAAGACACTCCGTTGACCGATTTCCGCTCAAAATAGTGAGTGTCGAACTCAACGTCACGCTTTGTCTTTACAAACGGACGAGTTATTATATATTCTTTAATTTTTTTCTACTTTATATCTTTATGCATTTTCTAGTTGGCGTCGTCTTTTTCACCTTCGGTCTGTTTCCTATTTTAGGAACTCGAAATTAAATAGAATCATACCGCCTCGTGAATCAAAACCTTTTTTTATAAACGTATAAATATTTTTGAACGCAGCGGGATTCGAACCCGGTCCAAGCGCTCAGATCGCTAAGCCATGTGTTTTACTACCAGCTGCGTTATCTCATTTTTTATACGTTTTATTACAACTTATTTACTTTGTTAGCATCTCTGTACAGTGGATTACAAATTTCTGCTACATAAAGATTATTAAGAAATATACGTTTCACGAGAGAGGCATTCCCTCTGTATTTTAATATTTAACTATTATTAAAGTGTTATTCCACACTTAAGATTAGAAAATTATTTAAAAAAAAACATACTTACACAAAATCAAAAATCAATTTAAACGTAGCACTTAAATATATTAAAAAGTTGCGTAAAAAATAACAAGTTTGCGATTCGGTTTCGAACCCGCTATCCCTCGTATTATCCAGCTCACTGTCAACTACTTTGCTATCACCGCTTTCATCGTTCACAATGATAGACGAAACCGATTGGAGTGTCTCATTTTGATTGTGTTTGAGTTTTTCCTCAAACTCACGTATTAATTTCACGTTAAAATTCCCCAATTTGTTACTAGTTTTACTTTAAAAAATCTTAAATATTTTTTAATCAATTTTATAATCTTAAAAAGATATATAATTTTGAACATAACAAATAAATAACTGTCATAAGTCTTCTTATAATACGAAATATTTATTAAGTTCGTTTCCAATACACATATCTTAAGATATGATCTCACCTGTATCTCGTCATTCGCTTATCTTCGGACACGTCTTGACCAGCCTTTATTAACAAAGTCTTTAATTTGGTATTTTCCTTCGATTCTCTTTCAATAATACTATATGAAATAAAATTGAAATAAATTAAAAAACAGGCCCATCGTGGCGCAGCCTGACTCTTAAATATGCGTTTGGTTACGGGTTCGACTCCCAATCAGGGGAATGATTATATTTCAAATAAATTCATATTTTTTTATTGAGTTCGTCACTCGACACACGATTTCTTGATTTCAAAAACAAAAAACAGTCAATGGAGTAATTAGCATTTTCAGTAATAATTATTTTTAAAATTTATACTTCATTAAAGCTCGTAAGAATAGCGTCTGACTGTGAACGTCATTGGTTGTAGGTTCGATACACGCTCGAGGGATTTAATTTATTTTCATTTTTCCGCTCTGGTAAGACAAAGCGCGGCGTTGAGTTCCGCTACACAATACACAACGTACGTAGAAAGCGGAACGGAAGGTAAGATTAAAAAAACTCAAATTCGAACTCAACGTCACGCTTTGTCTTTACAAACGGACGAGTTATTATATATTCTTTAATTTTTTTCTACTTTATATCTTTATGCATTTTCTAGTTGGCGTCGTCTTTTTCACCTTCGGTCTGTTTCCTATTTTAGGAACTCGAAATTAAATAGAATCATACCGCCTCGTGAATCAAAACCTTTTTTTATAAACGTATAAATATTTTTGAACGCAGCGGGATTCGAACCCGGTCCAAGCGCTCAGATCGCTAAGCCATGTGTTTTACTACCAGCTGCGTTATCTCATTTTTTATACGTTTTATTACAACTTATTTACTTTGTTAGCATCTCTGTACAGTGGATTACAAATTTCTGCTACATAAAGATTATTAAGAAATATACGTTTCACGAGAGAGGCATTCCCTCTGTATTTTAATATTTAACTATTATTAAAGTGTTATTCCACACTTAAGATTAGAAAATTATTTAAAAAAAACATACTTACACAAAATCAAAAATCAATTTAAACGTAGCACTTAAATATATTAAAAAGTTGCGTAAAAAATAACAAGTTTGCGATTCGGTTTCGAACCCGCTATCCCTCGTATTATCCAGCTCACTGTCAACTACTTTGCTATCACCGCTTTCATCGTTCACAATGATAGACGAAACCGATTGGAGTGTCTCATTTTGATTGTGTTTGAGTTTTTCCTCAAACTCACGTATTAATTTCACGTTTCTAACAATTTTAATTACATTTTTGTTTTTTTCTAACATAGATACATTTGAATTTTTAATATTATTATTAGAATATTGATTTAAACTTTCCCCACTGAATGTTATACGTTTTTTATTGTCAATTTTAAACGACTTTAAATGCCTTCCGGATGTTCTGAGTAAGTCTATATTGCGATCTGTATCATCATTCTGAAAGAAAAAAAAAGAGTAATTTTTTAAAATATTTTTTTTAGTTTCACGCTTTAATCCCGCAGTAAGTGTCAAGACACTGTACTACGCTTTGAGCTGAATTAGAGACTATGCGTGTTTTGTATTACCAGAGCGAGAAAATAAAAATAAAATATATGTATTCCCCCGAATGGGAATCGAACCCACAACTGACCGCGTCAACCGCCAAACGCTGCCCCACTGCGCCACGACCGGCCCCAATCTAAATCGAACCTGTGACCTAGGATTGACTTAAAATGTTGAATATGTAAAGTATTAATAAAAATAATACCGTTCCATCGTTCTTCAGGTGTGACATTTCAAAATGTTCCCATTCGATGAAGTGTTTCTTCAAATAACGAACTATTTCCAATTCACTTTTGACATCTGTCAAAATATTTCAATATATATAATATGTATACAAAATGTATAATAATAAATGTTTAAAGACTTAGTGGCCATAAATAACGTCACACGCTAAGGGGGAGGGAGGGGTAAAGTGTGACCAGCTGTGTTCTTGCCACAGCAAGTGGTCAAAAAATCATGATATTCATGTGACGTAATTTATGGCCACTAAAAATTTATTTTCTAGTTGTTATACTTTATTTTAATATTATATAATAAAGAAGCTCGACCAGATCATTGCCACCCCTGGCATTTAAAGCCGATGTTAAGTAATGGCTTTATGCCATTGCATTTCGTATTAGGTAATGCCCGATCCTGGCGCCCAAATTCTCCCCCTTCCCCCCAAAACGAAAGCGGTACTTGAATGAATTTTACCCAGGAGGGTACCAGCATCGTTGATGATGGAGAATCCCTATCCGAATCTTTAAACTCAGGCCGCCCTTCGAATTCTGGGGAGGGCAAAGCACCGCGCAAGAGACATGGCAAACGAGACGTACGCTCCACGGCAGCCCCTCCCACCCCTAACGTTGATTTTTGTAACATTCCAACCTGAATGCCGTCCCCCGCCATCTTGAGACGCCACGGCCGGCCTTATTTATTATTTCTGACGAAGACTCAAATTGCCCAACCAAGCGATCTTGAAGCCTATCTCCAGTATCCCGGCTACAAAATAGAACAAATTTTGTGCGTTACATCGGGGTCGCTGTATTCGTGAGGGAGGACCTGAGTTTTCGTTGCCTTGCCAATGTTGAAGGTCGAGACCTGTTTTCTATCTGGCTTTGTATTAATTCAGATGATCACATCCGAATCTACACATACTTGTACAGGTACCATAGTGGTAACGCAGAAATTGATCGACTTATGGAGCACATACAATCGACTATTGACGATATACTGTCCCAGCTACCCTCTGCCGAGATCGTGATACTTGGCGATTTCAATGCGCACCATGCCAATTGGATTATATCACGTACTACCAACTACCGGCTGCGTTTGGCTTTGCTATGAGGTTAAGGTCGTTGCCCCTTTGGGATCTTGACCACTGCCTGATACGGAGTGTAGTGCCTATTAAACGTGGTAGTTGCAGAACACCCGCATTCCGTCGCATTGGCAGATTGTGAGGGGATGCGTACCTTATACTCATCTTATCTTTTCTTCTGATGTGTCAAATGACTGTACCGCTGCTGTTGCCGACGTGATTCTACAGGGAATGGAACTTTACGTCTATTTTATTTTACTTTACCTAGCTCTGTAGTGCCAATCGGTGACAAGTCACGGCTCTGGTTTGGTACTTCTTACAAACAAGCCGCCATTGGCATTGGCTGCGAAGCAAACCAAATCTGGGCTAAGGCACTAGTCACTAGGGATCCAAAGGTGAAACCTTAACGAGAAAGTATAACCGTGCCTCAAGGTACTTTAAGAGGCAAATTGCTAATGCAAAGTCCGAGCATATCTATAAATTCGGTGAGAAGCTTGAGAGATAATCGTCCGGAACACGTCAGTGCTTGCGCACCGAAAATGACACTCTGGTCCACACAGCGAAAAAGAAAGCCGATCTATTGGGCGCTCTCTTCGCCTTGAACTCGACTTTGGATGACAGCGGAACCACGCAGCCGACCATTCCGCGGTGCCAGAGCTCGATGCCCGACATTAAGTTCAGCCAAAAAGCTGTTCGGCGAGCTCTATATTCTCTGAACATCCACAAGTCGAGTATGCAGGATGGCATTTCTCCCTTATTGCTCCATGTATGTGCTCCTGAGTAGTCACCGATGTTAACGCGTTTTTTTAGGCACTCTTATTCACACGGCGTAGTTCCTGATTAATGGAGGAGCGCCCTAATTCATCCCGAAAAAAGACGATGGTTCCGATCCGACTAACTACAGGCCTCTCTCTCGCTATCCTCCACCTGCTTGCTCTCCAAAGTAATGGAGAGCATATAAACAGCCAAATCCGGGTATATCTAGTGGATCAACGGTTGCTCAGCAACCGTCAACATGGCTTCTGCCATGATCGGTCAACCAGCGATCTTCTTGTGTACTTAACCCACCGCTGGACTGCTGCCATTGAAAGCAAAGGAGAGGGCCTGGCAGTTAGTCCGGACATGGCGAAAGCCTTCGATCAAGTGTGGCACAGGGCGCTCCTTGCCAAACTTCCGTCGTATAGGCTTCCGGAGAAAATATACAAGTGGGTCGGCAGCTTCCTCATTGGGCGTAGCATAAAGGTCGCTATCGACGGTTTTTGCCCTTTGCCCGTGAACGCTGGCGTCCCCCAGGGCTGTGTGCTGTCCCCAACACTGTTCCTTCTGCATATCAATGATTTGTTAGAGGATCCTAACATTTATTGTTATGCAGACGACAGCACGCTGGACGCCGTCTACACCGGCCGTGCAGGTTTTTCTCGGGAAAACGTCGACAAGTGCCGAATAAAACCTGTGTCTCCCGTCGAGGCTTCCCTTGAGAATGCCGCTTCTTGGGGTAAAAGGGACCTAGTTCAGTTCAACACCCTAAAGACACGAGTTAACGCGTTAACCAATAAAAAACCCCATTTGCCGAATCACCAGAGAACACCGCCGCCGTTAAAGCCGCGCCCGATATCAGTATATTGGGCCTTAGCGTTTCAAGCGACTACCAGTGTCGCGATCATCAGGAAAGCAAGGCCAAGTTAGCCTCGAAAAAACTTGGTGTCATCGGCAGAGTGAAACGGTATTTCACGCCTAAATACTACCTCATCAGCTTAAACCATTTGATCGCATACAACAGAGAGCCATTCGGATCGTCGGGGACCCAATAATATGTAACAGGCTTGATACTTTGGCGTTGTGTAGAGACGTTTCATCGATATGCGTTCTCTATCGCAGATACCACGAGGAGTGTTCTGGAGAACCGTTTAACCTGGTTCCTGCCGCTGAATTTTCCAACCGCACAGTACGTAACAGACTAAAATACCATCCCTACCGTCTGGATACGTGGCGTTCTACTACTGTGCGGTTTTGTAGGAATTTCCTTCCACGTGCCACACAAACGGCCTACCTGCGGCAGTGTTTCCAGGTCGTTATGACATGAACACTTTCAAAAAGCGCGCTTATTCCCACCTTAAAGGCCGGAAACGCTCCTGTAGCTCCTCTGGTGTTACACGGGGCCGTGGGCGACGGTGATCACTTACCATCACGTGACCCGCCCGCTCATTTGCCTTACCTATCCTATAAAAAAAACCCTCCCACTCTAACCCTCTAAAATATATGTTATATCAGACTTTTTAGTATTAAGTGTTTAGTGGCAACAGGTATACATGATCTGTGAAAAATTTCAACTCTCTAGCTATTGCGGTTCATGAGATACAGCCCGATTGGACATACAGACATACTGACCGAGAGCGAAGTCTCAGTAAGAAACAAAGATTTTATGATAAGATTTTATGTATATTTTACAACAATTTCTACGTACAGTTCTAAGGATTATTGAAATCGTTAAATCAAGGCAATCGTTATATTGAGGTTACACTATATTTATTATATTAATTCAATATATTTCTAAAGTAACTGACAGACTGTATACGCGATTGCTTGCCTGAGGATTCGATTCCCACAAGAGGAGTGATATCAAAACTATATATATCTCCGTTCTAATAAGACGAAGCGCAGTCTTCAGTTCACTCAACACATACCAGGTCGTCTCCGACCACTCTGCTAGACGGGTTGAAAAGTGAAACTTGTTTTTTTTTTATATTTTTAATATGATTCCATAAAAATTGGTTGCAAAACCCATTCTTTATATAGTAAACCGCTTACTCACAGATGCTTCTATTAATATTATCTTGATGTATCAGTACTGGAGTTTGTATGAGCTCAATATCTTCTACGATAGGATTTTTTATATTATCCAATAATGTTTTGAACGAATGATTAATTTCTTGTATGGCATGTGGTATGGAATCCTGTTTACATAATTAAATCAAAAAATTATTATTATTATTATTAAATACATCTTATTGATTAAAATTATTTTAAGCTTCACCCTTAATATGCTGTTTAGCAGGGTAGTAAGAGAGAACCTAATATCCAGAATTTGAATTGCAGAGCTCAACGCCGCATGTTGTCTTACCAGAGCGGAGCAATGAAAAATTAGTTTAATTAAACAATATCAATGATTCCTCGCGTCATTAAATCATTTCTTCACGTGTGTATTGAACCAATCGGGTTTATAGTCGGACGCTGTCCACAAAACAAAAGAGTTTTTAAAGTAGTTTCTTAAACTTCAAATTGATTCCTTTTAAAGTGTGTTTAATATTTTTAAAATCATATTCACACATTTAATATACAATTTTAACGCAGAAGGATTCAACCCCCCGCCCCTTGTCTGTCGTCCAAGTCTGAAGCTAAGCCATGCGTTCTACATTCGGTAAATTAACAAAAAAAAATATAAATAAATTTAAAAATTAAAAATATTATATTCAAATTGAAATTGAATATAATGCAATTCAATTAAAAATTTAAAAATTAAAAAAAACTTAATTTAATGCATAAAAAAATTACATACATACCTTAAAAAGATTTATCAACAGCCAGCTATAGTGCAATAAATACATAAAGACGTTTGGCTTTATATCCTTTTTTGTTTTATCTGTAAAAAAAGTTTAATAAAAAAAATATTTATTATAAACGTTAGTACACAACTACCCTCATATTTACTTATTGTTACCTGTCTTTGTTCCGAATCTATAAGTCGCCTAATAAACCTGCATTTAATTAAAACAACCTGTTTTTGTGGCTTAATACGATCGTATCTAGTACAGCGTCTGTCTGTACAGCAATGGTTGTGGGTTCCATTCCCATTCGGGGAAATGATTATTTTTAGCTTCACGCTATTTCCCTGACACTGTAGTCAGTGACAACGGAGCGCTAAACGCTACGCTCCCTGCATACCTCTTTCGCCTCGTCCATATTCATTACCTTCATCATACACACCCTTCGGGGAGTCCTCATGCTTTTCACGTGATCTGAGTATCTATGATACTATATCTTCAAAGGTCAACCGAGGTCTCCCCAGACCTCTGGTACCACTCACCTTTGCCTTATAAATCTTTTTTACTACTCTTTCGTCACTCATTCTTTCAACGTGCTCACACCACTTGAGCAAGATTATACTTTAATTATTTGCATTCCCTCGCTCAGGTTAGCTGAAGGGCGGCGTTGAGTTCGCCTCAATACACAATGCCACGATTACTAGCGGAAAGCAGTCAACGAAGTGTCTTGACACTAGGCTGTCTCTGACTGCCCTGCTATGCGGGATAAAGCGGGAAGCTGCTTGAAGGTTTCCAATTTATTTCATTTGTTTTATAATTCCAATATAAAAATAGCCTAAGTTAGTCTTCATTATATTAAATATCTGCCAGTGAAAGTCCCATTGAAATTAGTCTAGCCGTTTCAAATATTAGCCGGAACAAGCAGACAGACAGACAAAAATTCGGTATATGTACCGTTATTTTGATATTTAAAACAGACACTCTCACTTTATTTACTTGTATAGATACATACAAAGAGTCCAACGTGTTAGAGTAAACACGACACGCTGTCATGTATGTATGAAGATATCTCGTATTTATTTAATATTATTTTATTTGACGCGTTAACAACGCGTTGCCTTGGCAACGTGTTGCCAAGGCAACGTGTATGTAAACGCACTATATATAAACGTATTTTATATTTCTTTTAAAATATTATCATTATGCAATCCATCTCTATGTAAACTATAACTGTGCCAAATTCCATACTCCTCTGTTCGCATTATTTTCATGATAGGAGTACAAATTTGCTTTACGTATTAATACATAAATAGATATGATTAAATTTTTTTTCTTTTTTTATTAATAACAATAATCAAATCATTATTTAAAAAAAGTATTTTCTTATTATAATAATAAAAATACATAATTCCAAGTTGATTTCGATGTTAGTATAACAATATTTAACATTTTAGATCTCTTAACTCCTTTAAAATTTTACTAAGAATTTTCAAACTGAAATTTTAAGTTGCATGCTTCATCCTGCATAGCAGGATAGTCAGAAAGAACTTAGTGTCAAGACACTCCGCTCTCCAGTCCGGCCTGAATATAAAGCACTGCGGGTTGAATGACGAAACTCAACGCCGCGATTTAATTTATCAGATCGAAAAAAAAATACAATCTTTCCCCCAGATGTATATTGAACACACACCCAATCGCGTTTACTTAACGCTGTTCCACCAAATTTGATAGACTCTTGTAATATAACTATGGAATTCGAACCGACGCCTCTTGTTACACGTACAACCGCTCTGACCGCTAAGCCATACGTTCATACGCGACTGCATCGAAATTCTTATACGTTTGTTACAACTTATTTACGTTGTTAACATCTCTTTAGAGATTTTTACAAATTTCTACTACTTAAAGATTATTAAGCGATTGCTATTTTATATTAATGATTCTAACAACATAAAAAAGTTGTAACCGTCCGTTATAAGATTTTCCACGAGACAATAGGCGCGGGTTCGAATTCCGCTGCGTTCAAATTTTCATATTCTTTTTCAAAAATGTTTTCTAATATATGTCTCTATAAATATTAATAATAAAATTAACACAATTACCTTCTCTTCTCCAAACTAATAATAATTTTTCAATAATATTTTTAATTTTAACATCCCAGCAGAACTCCATTAAGCATTCGAGGCCTTCGTGCAGGAAACATGGCAGGAAACGTTTGGCAAATGCGTTTTTCTAAAAAACAAATAAATAAATAACAGTAAAGTTTAGTAACGAATTAATCATTTCGAAATTTTCCACCCAAATTTAAGAAACTGCGCGTTGAGTGACGGAACCCAACGCCGCATGTTGTCTTACTTAAGAATTCTTAAAATTATAAAATTTTAAAAAGAAATAATTTAAAAAATGTTCATCTGTTTTGACAGAATTATTTTTAGACAGTTCCCAAGGAGCATGAATTCGATTCCCAGTGCGTTGAAATTTTATACTATTTTTAATTTTGAAGTGTTATTAACACACTTAAAAATTGAACTCGGACTTCTTTTAAATTTATAAAAAGCGTATTACATTTACATTGTAACGTTTTAACACAACTGGATATAGGAACCATGGTTTAGTGGTTAGAGTGCTTGAACAAGAGGCGTGAGAGGTGGGTTCGAATCCATCCGCGTTCAAATTTTCATTTCTTTTCGAAAAAAACGAAATTTAAATTAATAACCTTATACCGTTAACGCGATCGGTTGTGGGTTCAATTTTTACTTGAGGATTGATTATATTTGGATTACTTTTCTTTCCTCGCTCTTGTAAGACAAAAGGCGGCGTTGAGTTTCGCCACTCGACATGCAGTGCGGATAAAAGCGATATTATTTACTTAAATTAAAAAGCTAAAATATATATGTTACCTCTAAAAGCGTATTAATAAATTCTTCCATTATTTGAACATAACAGCAACTGAATTCACTTATTCTAGTAGCAATATTATATTCCATACTTTTATCTTTTATATGAAACCTCGTATCTTTAAATTCAATTTGTTCCTTATTTCCTTCCTTATCTGTGTGTATATTATCATTATCTGTGCTCAGAGTGACATTTTCAAAAGGTCCGCCATTTTCTTTATTACTACCATTTTGACAATCACTCAGTTTCTCTTGGGTTTTATTAATATTTTCATATTTAGAATATATTTTTCGAAAAATTAACGGTTTAAATGAATTTTTATCATTATTAAATATTCTTTTTAATTCTTTTGAACTATTTAAATCTATTTTTTGTATATTACGATTCACATTCGATATTTCTGTAAAATTAATGGTATTTTCGTCGCCATCTTGTCTATTATTTTTTAACGCTACATTATTTTCAACACTAAATTTATTATTTTTTAAATTATCAAATATAGCAACATTTTTGCTTAAAGTAAATGTATTTTTATTATTTTTCGTTTGCAATTTTTGTGGGGATGCATCTTGAACATAATTGATAATGTCATCCAAAGAATATGCGTGTATTCCAAAAAACGATGCTCTTTCTAATAATTTTATGTTCTTTGTTATAAGTACCTGTTATTAGAAATATAACATATATATAAAAAAAATTAAATTTAAATTTGAAATTTCAAAAATCAACCATTTTCGGTATATATTCTTAATATACACAATCTCAAGAAATGTTTCTCGAGCAACTTTTTGTTGGGTTTGCATGAAAAAGTGCACATGTGTCCGGATGCAAGGACAAATATTTTATATATACATATAAAATTTTCATCTTGACCTTAAGTGTATACTTTTTAAGCGTACATACGTTTAGAGAGACAGAGAGTATCTAGTGTCGAAATTACGTTTTCCATTGTATATACTATACTAGCTGTACCTGTGATATTTGTTTAATGTATAGATAATACTTACTATATGCTTGCCTCCATTGATCGCTTGCAAACAACAGTTTATAACTTGATCGTTAAGCGACATGCATTCTTCCATACAAACTATTTCAACTGAAATAATAATAAATATAAAAAAATCATGTTTTTTTATATATATTATATAACTCTATTATTTTTTTTTTGTATAGACGGGAGTAAAATGACTAGGAATGTAAAATAAATGAATTAGACATCTTCACGTTTTATCCCGAAATTACAGGGTAGAAGAGATAACCTAGTGTCAAGACACTCCGTTGACTGTTTTCCGCCAAAGCCATTACGTGTTGAATGACGAACTCAACGACGTACTTTGTCTTACCAGAAACGAGAAATGTCAATAAATTGAAAATATAATCAACCCACACCCCGACCGAGGTGGCCTCATATAATATTTTTAAATCTCCGCTCTGGTAAGACAAAGATCGGCGTTAAGTTTCACCATCGCCACTTGCTCGAAGTTTTCAATCCAAGTGAAATCGAACCTACAATCAACTACAATCATGTTTTCAGGCACTATTTTTTTTTAGCTTCACATTTTCATCCCGCATAGCAGTGTAGACAGAAAGTGCCTAGTGTCAAGACACTCCGTACTCCGCTTTCCGCCGAATTCGAGACATTCCGTGTTGAGACATTTATCTAAGCGAAGAAGTGAAAATAATTTAATCACTCCCGAGTGTGAACCGAACCCACAACCGTTCGCGTTTACAGTAAACGCTGCACACTGCGCCACGACCGGCCTCGAGACACTTTTCAAGTATCCTGAAATTTTTATTAATATTATAAATATACATACAGACTAACCTTTATTAGAAAACATAATTTTTCTATATATCTGTCTAGCAGCGAGTACTTGGGGCAACCCGCCGTCACCAAAACCGGACGACTCGATACTTTTTACTAACGACTTTGGTAGTAACAATTTACAAAATTCATCTAAAAAATAAATATTTATTAATAACTATTTTGTATTTGAATTTGAGTCATAGTTTGGTGAATGGCGGAACACAACGCTGCGTTTTGTCTTACCAGACCGGAAAATAATAAGAATTTTAATTTTTGCGATTCTTATATATTTTAAATGGAACTGATTTAAAGTGATTTATCGAATACCAAAATATACCATTAATCCATTTAAAAAATTTCATTTAAAAAAAATATTTAAAATTTTATACTCTAAATATGTATCGAACCCACGACCAATTGCGTTTACAATCACACGCTATCCCAAAAAACACAACAGTAGCTTAATCGATCAAAATTTTAAATCTGCTTCCAAAATTTCAGATAACATTAAAAAGAAATAAGTAAATATATTTACTAAATATTCCACATTAACACAAATTAGGCTTTACAAATTGTGGTCTTTGACAAAATAAATAAAAATACTCACCACTATTAATATAATCTGTGATGAAATTATAATGTTCGAATAGAACATCCCTATCAGTTGCTATATACCAGTTAGTAAATAAATCTTGTATTTTTCCCAGATTTCTTAATAAACTTATGGGCATAGTCGAATTTAGCGTCTAAAAATAAAATAAAAAAAAATATTATAAAGAAATTTAAAACAATCGTATCTCATGGCGTATATTTACTTATTCACTTTCATTTGATAACCATACTAGCTGCATTGTGGAAAATTCATATTTTTACCGCTGCCATTTTGTTGTGGTGGCCATTTTAAATTAGCTGTTTGTAAAAAAGGGAGAAGCTAAAACACCAATTGAATACAATTCAATGAATATTAAAAATTTTGTACCTCCGTTTGTTTGTATGTCTTTTTGTCTGTACAAGCTAATCTTTGAAACTATTAAACGAATTTATTTATTTTTTGTTTTGCAACTATTAACCCTGGGCAGCGTATAGGCTATAATTTTGGGAGCTGGTCTTCATCATGTGGAACCTGAAGAGTTCAGCGTGGTGCGTATTTTCAATTAATATATAGCAATAGAATATCTGGATCGATGAATACTTCATAAAGAACCATAATAGTCAAGTATAATATATAAGTAAAGGTTATTGTAGCAAAAGTCTTTCAGTATCATTGACAATTTTCGATGACAAATTAAAATCTACTGAAATTTCAGGGGTTTAGATGCCACCTTTAAATTACGTCAGAGATGGGGGGGGGGTGGCGGGTTTGACAAAGAATTATGTAGCGTGATTTATGAGTGGCCCCTAGTCATGTCAGTGATGGTCCATGCAGTCCATAAGGTCCATGCAGTCGAAATTGTGGGCATTTAGAGGCCATCCATAAAAAAAAGTCAGACGACGTTAAAAAGGAGGGAGGGATTCGATAAAATGTGACATTGTTTGACGACGGTGGTCTCACAAATATGAGCAGTTACGAAAAGGATATGACGAAATTTATTGAAAAAACTACAAAAGCTCTTCAGAATTCATTATTTGAAACAAATCTATAATTTGAAACTCAATGAAATGAAAAGGATTTGTGGAAAAAATATATACGACTATACGTTACAGGCTTCACAATACGAGAGAATGAGATATTATACGTACATAGCGTTTCCTTCTCATTCGCAACGTAATATGATGATCTCAAATAAAATATAAATAAAATTATATAAAATCAATTTATAATTTGACATTTGGCACAATTATAGTTTATATAGAGAAATTTTTCTCTAGAGTACTAATTTCACTCAACGCGTTACATTTACCAAGGCGGAGAGATGAAAATAATTTAAATATAATAATTCCCCGAATGGCTTCAAACCCACAACCAATCGCGTTTACAGTCAGACGTTGTCTCATTGCGCCACGACGTTTCTTATAGTTTTTTTAGCTTCACGCTTTTATCCCGCATATCAGGGTAGACGGAGAGTACCTAGTGTCAAGACACCCCGTACTTCGCTTTCCACCGAATTCGAGGCATTGCGTGTTGAGTGGATGTGAACTCACACCACCCTTTGTCTTTTACCAGAGCGAGGAAGTGAAAATAATTTAAATATAATCACTCCCCCGAGTGGGGATCGAACCCACAACCAATCGCGTTTACAGTCAGACGCTGTTCCATTGCGCCACGACGTTCCATATAGCTCAGTATCTAAAGTCTTCTAATATGCTATTTCAGAGATAGCAGGTTCAAATATGAGAATAAAAATATATTTTTTTATACTTACATCATAATTATCCAGTATTGACACTTCAGATATGTTATCATCTATATTAAGATTGAAAGTCACTTTTTTTCTTACTGGGGCTTCTTTAGTTGTTTTGTTTTCTAAAAAAAAAAGAAATTGAGTATAATTAATACGCGAAGCAGTGCATTGCCTATAATAAATTGATTTTAACATATTTATATTATTTTCTATGCGAAATGGAAATACACTTAGCTTTTTACTATTTTTAAAGTGTTATTTCAAAGCAAGTTCTTTGCAAAGTTCTGCTGACAAAATATTATTATAGGAAAATAATCATTAGACAAAAGAAAGAATGTTATTTTATTAAAAATAGTAAAGTATCTTGAAGTGCTTTTTTTTTTACCTAAGTAGGAGCGGGTTCGTTTCTCGCTTTTATGCCGCATGGCAGGGCAGACAGGAAATACCTAATGTCAAGACAGTCTATACTTCGCTTACTGCTCTATCGAGACATAGCGATTTAAGCATAGGAACTCAACACCGCGCTTTGTTTTACCAGAGGGAGGAAATGAAAATTATGGAAATATAATCATTCCTCCGAGTAGGAATCGAACCCACAACCGATAGCGTTTACAGTCACACGCTGTCCAAATGCGCCATGTCCGGCCACTTCTAAATAAAATATAAATAAATATATTAAATTAATAAAATAAATTTAAATGACATGAGTTTGACATATATATTTATGTAAATTGGCATAAACTGAATTTATATCATATACTATAGTTGTCAGTGAGAGCGTAGTCACTTTGTTCCCTAATTGAAATTCAATACTTGAACCACGTAACTAAACATCGCATTTTAGACCAAAGAAGTTAAAACAATGTTTTGTATGTTGTAAAAAAATGTTATTTTTTTTATTAAAATATTGAAAACATTATATGTTGCCATGATATTATAGTAACTTATATAATTTTACTTATTGTGCAGTATTGAACTAGAATTCAAATTATATTAATTATATCCCAATATGATAAGCTATACCAATCTAAAACTAGAATTTTAGAACATAACTGGAGACTAATATGGCAAAACAAGTTAATCTCATTGTCAATGCATGAGTAGCAGGTTCAATTCTCAACCAAGATAATAATTATATTTAAAATATTTTCATTTTTTTGCAACTTTTTATTAGGTTTTCTCTGCCTATTTTGGTTTATGATTCTACTTTATTTTTATTTACATACAAACAATAAATAATATAATTTATGTAATTGTATATTTTAAAAACCACTCACTTTTTTCCTTTTTGTCGCTAGCCAAAGCAACAAAATCATTTGATTTCCTCCGTTTTGAAATTAATAAGTATCTTAAATCAGTTTTGTCCAGATTCTGTAACATATCTTCTTGTTTTTCCAATATTTCATCAACATATTGTTCAGAAGAATGCTCAGTATTTCCTATATTTGACTGAATATTCTTATCACTTGGAGTATCATTTGATTTGTCAGTTTGCATTACAAATTTTAGTTTAGGTTCTTTTATTATAGGACACAGGTCTAATTTTCTTTTGCTTTGCTGTTCATTTGATTGATTATAATTATCTAAACTTGATATATTCCACCAATTCTGTGAAGGCTGGGGACTTGAGTGAACTAATGGTTTTCTAGAATTTTCTAAATCATTATTACATCTTAACATAGCAAATCTTTTAGATAAAGGCATATTGCAAGTTTGTATTACTAAGTCACCACATTCAGATGTTTGTGTGTTTTGATCCAGCATATGTTTCTCCTCTCTATTGGTCATAAACATTGGCATTGGCACTTGCATTGGTGTCCAGACAACTCCCGGTATGACTGAAGGTGTATTCGAAAAGTATTGAGGGAATACTGTTTGGCCAAAACTTGGACTGGGTTTCACCAAATTCGATTGACTTATATAATTGGTAGCGTGCATGTTTGAAGTAGTAAATTTCTTTTGAATTGAATCAGGTGGATTCGGTTCGTGAAACATGTGGGATTTGTTCACTATTATTCTATGTATATTATTGTCTTTTTTCGGTGTGTTTCCCTTATAACAAAATAAATATTTAAAACTAAATTACACTTAGAAACGAATGCAAATATATTAGTAAAAGGGGATTAATATAAACTTACAGATGTATCATCCACTCCCCACACAGCTTCACCAGTAGCAACATTAAAATAATAAAATTTTCCAGGAATACTTTTAGACGGACATAAAGTCCAATTACTGTTAGGTTTCTTACAATGTTTCATTATGCACTTGTTATTAACTGATTATAAATACAGGAAGCCGAATGTAATTATTAATATAAATTCTTTTTTATCAAGTATAAACTTTGTTGCAAAAAAGACATTTGTTATTTGATGCTTGTTATAAGTACCTACAAAAGTTTTGTAAACTTTTAAAAAAGACCCGCGAAAAGATGTCTTGATGACAGATTAAAAATATATATTTCTTTTTTAAATCGATGTTTAGAATATCGATAAAGTACACGCACACATAAATTAGTAGTTTTGTTTAACTGAATGCTGTATTTTAAAGTAAATTTGAGTTAAATTATAATTAAATTAAGATTTATATTTATGAATAATATATACTATATTAATTTTAAATAAAATTGAGATGGACACGAGGAATAACATATTTATATGAATTTACAGTAAGGATAATATTTAAATGGAATTATCGTGCACTAATCGTCATTTAAAATAAACTTTATATTTCTAAAAATAATAATATATTTAAATTTCATTTATTACATTATTTTCTCATTTTATTTTAATGTAATTGGAATTGAATAAATTTGTACTTTAATGAAGACATACTATTTTTTTTTCAATGTAATATTATTTTCTAATAATGAATATAATTTTAATTTACCAAATTTTATACTAACAGGAGGCTATTATGAAACGTTTAGTAGATATGTGGTGATGCTATGTTAGTGGGACGTATGCGTACTTTAGGGATCAATGAAATATAAAAATTTAAAATAGATTATTTGATTATGTATTTTGTATTTATATGTATAAGTATACGTAGGATAATAAGAGGTCATCGAGATTACAGTGGGCCAGCGTTTATGATAACGGACTGTAAATAGTTATGAGTTCGATTCCCACTCAGAGGTGATCATATTTTAATTATCTTCACTTTTTTCAATCTGATAAGTCAAAACACAGCGTTCCACCAGTCATCACGCAATGGTTTGAACTGGGGCGGAAAGTGGAGAACGTAGTGTCCTAACACTGGGTTCTATCTGAATACTACTATACGGAATAAAGAGTGAAGCTAACAAAAAGTGCACATATACATATACGAATACCCTTACAATGTTTTTTTTCTAATAACTACTAGTTAAGATTGTAAAGAAATTTTCAAATAATCGACGTAATCTGACGGCGTTGGTTTTTTTTTATTTTTGTTATATGGACTACTTTGAACATTAGAACGAAATGAAATGATGATATTTGATATTTTTCACTTTTGAGCTCTGAGACTCTTAAGCTACTGGCATCCAAAAAAAACTCTTATCTTACTCGTAATTGTTAGTATAATAAATGATTTAATTTTCTGAGCTTTTGTTTCGAAAACCACATTAAATACCATAACAATTATCCCATATGTAGCTCCAGACTATAAGCTATTACTATCCTATGCTATACTAGCGCGATTAGCACAAACGGACTCACAGACATACAAAAATTCTACCATGTGTGTTATTTTCTATATATATTAATATACATAATTCAATTATTTTTTAAATATTTCAAGCACCGATATTTTTTTAATTATATTTATATAAATACGATGTTTAAGTTGTAGATCGATGTAGGCTTATTATTAGCCAAAATTAATAATGTAATAAATCGATAAAATCATTACTTATGGCCGCGATTGTAATTTAAGTGTGTGAGCCGCGAGCGTGCCGCTAATATATATATATATATATATATATATATATATATATATATATATATATATATATATATATATATATAATTTTGACGGGTCTTTACTAGGTACAGATAGCTAAGGCTTCGAAATAATGAAATTAAGATTCACAACGAATGTCTCGTGGCGCAGCTCGTTGGTAATAAAATCCAGAATTATTTCATTTCTTTAATTGATTACAAAAAGATGCGTAATTGTGATAAATGGAATGACTTATAATACTGATATATAAATGAATACATTATATAAATAATTTAAACATTACAAATATTGACACATTAAAATTAGTACAAAAATGTTGGGTGTCTTCACTTCATATCATGTTGGATGTGAATGTGATATGTGACATTTGTAGATTTTTAAAGTTCTATGCATACCTAGAAATTACAAGTACTCCGTACTTTGCTTTCCACCGAATTGGAGACATTGCGTATTGAGTTGTGGAACTCAACGCCACACTTGTCTTACTAGAGCGAAGAAACGAAAATAATTTTAAATATAATCACTCCCCCGCGTGGGGATCGAACCCACAACCGATCACGCTTTACAGTCAGTTCCACTGCGCTACGACCGGCCTCCAGCTCTATTTGTAATAAAAACATGTACTTTTTTTAATTCATGACAGAATAGTGATTTATTATCTGAAGATATATCTGCCGTTCTCCATCTATCGTATGCACTGTTGGTCATAGGCCTCTACAATGGCACGAAAAGACCTCGTTCCCAAACGTACTTCGCGGTATACCTAGCATCTAGAAGAACATCCATCACTATGCCTGCCATTTGCCAGGCGCGATCTTCACTCTCGGAACATGTTTGCCTAAAATTGTACCATTACTGCTAGAAATATGACCTGCACATTGCTATCGCTTGTTTATTTATACAATTTTGATAGCTTTCAATTTATTACTTGTTGCCATTTGAATTCTAACAATATCACCTACATCCATGACTAATTAGTTGTATACCCATAGTATATATAGGAAGAAAACATTTAAAAGGATCTCAGTTTCTTGTGATTTTTACACATTATAAATGAAATCATTTTAAACGGATTAATCGTGTATATTTTGGTATTCGAAAATATATTTTTGAAATACCAACATCATAGTGGCCATAATATACAACATTAATCCGTTTAAAATAGTTTCATTTAGAAAATATTTATCAAGTAATAAATATCGATATTTTTCTATCGTTCTATCGACTTAAAATTAAACGCAATAGAAATTTTACAAAAATATACATAATAAATAAAAAATAATTTACAATTAACAATAAAAATAATAATGTATTTTGACTACTGTATAAGAGACCAATATATCTACAGTACACAGATAACACCAAAAAATGGAGCAGCAAAACGCAGCAAGCTCGCCTATTATTATTATTATTATAAAGCGTTTATAAATAAATTAATAACTACTGATTATCATACATATTTTTTTAATTTTCACGCAATTCAGTTCACCCTATGTACGATTGAGGCAAACATCAGTTCTCAAATTTCTATTAATTGTTTGAACTTACCATATCTGTACTTCGTCGTATTAGGCCATTGTAATTAAAAAAATAGAATATGAACAGTCTGTGCTGAAAGATACTTTTTAAATGTAGTTAGCCAGAAAAACACCGTACCGCCACAATAAGTGAATGTGGAGCGTGAAGATAAAAATTATTTAGTATAGCTTAACCGACTGATGCCAATAAGACTTGGGCAACGTCTTCTCTTGGCGACCTGGCGGTAATCAACATTGTGACTCCCACAGTGCTTGAAGCTATCCGAGCTCGGACCATAAAAGGCGCACCGCCTCTAAATATGCCGCATCCCCTTATTTCCTTGATCGCTTCACCCACTATCGTCGCTTTGGGCAAGCCAAGGTATTCGCAAACCACTTTTGCCGCTGAAGTAGGGTCTTGGTCAGGCAAAGCGTAAGTATCTGTTATTTCGGGTATAGCGATTGCACGCTCCCACGTATGTTCCCAGTCATCACCAATCACCCTGTGCCTGATCTGATCAGAACAGCCCATGTAGAACTCCTCAAGAGGGTAGGTGTCAGCATAACCATCTCCAGGATCTGGTATGCCCGTATTTGGGTCACAGTCTCGTACCACAAATTCTAATGTTGCCCCAAATGAACCCAAACTATCTAGAAATGCGCAAGGATACTCCACTACAACGAAAACACTGTCTGGCTTGTCGTATACTAACTTTTGGCATGGAAGAATCGATTTCACTTCGTATTCTGGAGGACATTCCAATCTCACGTGCACTTGCTCTAAGATTTGGTCGTTTAGTGTGTTGATGCACTCAAATTGGAATACAACATGTTTGACATATATATGTTTAAACAAGCGTACTCTATATTCGGTTTCTGGTTCAGTTAGTTCGATAGGAGAGTTGGTTTTAAAGAGTGTACCAAGTTTCTCAATACCAGGCACTCTAGATAATTGCTCAGTATATATTTCTTCGAGCGACATTGTCTTTGGTTTGCGCACTTCAATCTGTACCACATCTTCTTTCGTTTCCTGCTTCTCTTCTGTCGGAACGTTCATTATATCGAATGGTTCATCTGGTTTTGTAGCAATATGGTCACGTAAAGCTTTTTCTAATAAAATCGGATTCGGTTTTGGAACATCAATTATGAAATCGTTTATCAATTGTTGATCTTCAGAATTTAGAATTGCATTGTAATATAGAGCCCGATCTCTAACTTCATCTTCATCGTCTAGTTCACATCTGGCAAGAAGAACTTTAATGTTTGGAAGTAATTCAGGTCTTTGAGCTCCAAATTGTGCTACGGCGGAAACAGCAGCTGCACGAACCGGTCCAGATTCCAATATAACTCGATTATAAATGAATCGAATGTAACGTGAAGGTTGTCGCGACTTTGGACCTTCACGTCCAAGCAAATGCAATATACGAACAGCGAGCGCTGTATGCTCACAATCCTCGATGAATTCGCATAAATGTGCCAACCCTGTTTCCTTGGAATCGGGGTTTTCCTCAACCAGAGCTATGATGGCATCAGCAATCGCTGCTTTGTACTCCAGCCCACCTTCATCACGAAGCATGCCAGCCAAAAACGCTGCCAGCGACTGATGTTTCCTGGGAAACTTTTGACATAATCTTCGTATCGCCTTAACGACAACAATTTTAAACTCATCCGAAATTTCCGATACAAAACTTGATATTTGTTTCATTAAACGATCTACCGAACTCTCTGCCCCAGTTGCTAGCAAAGTGGTCACAGCTAGAGTGGCAACTGACCTGTTTGGATCTGAAATCAGATTCTCCAAGTCCACAGCACACGCTGCGACAGCTGTTGGATGTTTTATAGTCAATTTAGCTAACGTCCTAGCTCCAGCCAATCTCAAAGTGGCTTTAGACGATCCACAGAATAACTGTAACACGGACACCGCCGGGGCCAAGTCCCTGGCAGTTTTACGCAAATTGACAATCGCGTGAGCTGCTTCATATATAACCATTTCGGATTTATGACGAAGACAGCATTCAATAAACTCTATATAACTTTGAGAGGCGTCGGAATCATCGTTCTCAACTAATTGGGCTGCCAAGCGGATCAAGAGGCACAAAGCGTAGGGTGACTTTAACGGACTTCTAGTTAACCGGGATACAAGTTTCACTATGGACAACTTGTCGTTTTTCCGTGTACATGCCATTATACCTAACGCATGATATGATACCATAGCGTTATCTGAGTTTAAGGCTTCCTGTAACAATAGATAAAAATACTGCACATTTTAAATTATAAAATAAAACTAACTACAGCAGTTTCGGCAAAGTTATATATAGTATCATTTAGGTGTATGGTTGTGGGTTTGATTATAAATTGAGGCATTTAACTCCATCAGCTAACATGCTGTTTTAATAAAACATCATAATATCTCATCAGATTGACACAATTTGCAATAGATAAAAAAAATATTATAAATTCGTTTACAAAAAAATAAAATTGACTTGTTAATATTAATTTCTCACCATTGTTCTCTTTATGGGAAAGGAAATAATTTTTTCTATAAAAATAATACCATAAAAGTGGGAAAAAGTAGGCGGGGATATTATTTGTACATTTTAGTTTTTACAATTGATTTTTGATAGATATTTTTCAATATAAAAATAAATAAAATAATACGTTTTTTTTAGTTTCACACTTTTTATGCCGCATAGCAGAAAGTACCTTATTGTCAAGACACTCTGTACATCGCATTCCACAGAATTTGAAGCATTGCGTGTTGAATGGTAGAACTCAAAGCCGCACTTTGTCTTACCAGAGCGAGGAAGTAAAAATAATTTAAATATAATCACTCGGCCGAGTGGGGATCGAACCCACAGCCTCAAGTTCTTGCTTGTTTCTTAATAACAGTACATATGAAAATAAACATAAGCAACATAATTCACAAAGCAAACTGTTACAATATATACATTCACTAAGCTTCAAAAGTGCATTTGATGTATGACAGCATTAGAACTAAAGTGACCCAATTCAAAATTTATCAAGTTTGACATATTTCTATATTCATTTGTTGTGTTTGAATATAAAAATAAATTTTGAATTGTCCCTTTAATTTTAAGGGTGCGGTACACACACTTTACATGCAATGATTAATAAAAAAAAATTACACCACTCAACAATATACAGATAAGATCAACATAACTTTGTGTTTTTTATATCATTTTGATTTAGTTGATAAGATTTTATCTTTAGTATCTTCAACTTTCTATTATAGTATTTGAGGGTGGAGCTCTCTATTTTATCCACTACTATTATAAAAACAATTATTTTTTTCAAAAATTAAACACCATTTCGTGTTTAGACGGCCAATGGTCAACTGTTATAATATGATAATATAAGTTATTTAAATCATAATTTACTCAAATCATCTATACACTAACTTTCAATGGAGAAAAGGAAAAGATAATATACCTAAGATAGACACTTACAAAATATAAATTGTATTTCACAGTGTAAATAATTTCAAAATAAGAAACATGCATACCAGAGCCTCATTAGTCCAGCGGCGTACCAAATCCGGGGCAGTGAAAGACAAATGCAATGCGGATACCAAGGAAGCAGAGCTAACTGCAGGGTTCTTATCAACAATGGCTTGTTTCATATATCTCTCTATAGCCTGTAGCATAGTACTATCGGTTATGCTGCATAATGCTCTTATAGCTGCAGCTCGGTACAAATCCTCCTTTCCTGTCATATCTTTAGTCAGAGAAGATGTCACAATAATAACATCTTGGGCTAATTTGCTTAGCTCCTTTATACATAAGTATACCATTCGTCGCAACATTACATCCTTGGATTGGAAAAGCTTAGTTGTCGCAAAAAAAGCATCTGTTGCTTCCTGCGTCGACAATTTCTCGCCTTGATTCAATAAATAGAGGATTTTTGATAAAATCTGCGAACATTTTCGCGGATTCACCGGGGTCTCGTTAAAATATCTTGCCTCTTGCAAAACAATAGTTTTATCCAAGTTGCCGTAAGGACTGCCCCCATTGTCCTCATCTTCTTTCTTGTCTCGCTTAAAAGAGCTCATTTTGAGCTTCTTTTTAGGCAAAATTAAAAAATTGGGTGCCGTAGAATACAGTTTTCGGCTTACACGTCACATTCGTTTTGTTGTCACTTATCAAATGTCAAGTAGCCGCTGTCAACTGTCTTCTGTCAGGTCCGTTCGGAAATGTTACCAAAAAACATATCAAATAATAAATCAAGCTTATTTTTAACTGACTGGTATCATGATGTTGTTCGCGTAAATTAAACATAATATATAAATTTATATTGTATAATTCTAAAGTTACTTCTCTCCTTATACCAACAGTTACCTGTTTGTAAACGAGCCGACAAACAGACAAACATACAACAATTGGTAATGTCGTTTTTTTGAATGTATGAATTTTAATACTATATATACGTAGGTTTACTATATACAGCATTAAAGAAGAGAAACATAAATTATTATCATTTCTCCGTTTTGCCAAGATAATGTTCGGCGTTGAATTCTGCCACTTAACTCATATCTCGACGGAAAATAACGAACGCAGTGTCTTGTCTGCTCCTCACTAGGTGACAAGTATTATTAAGTAACATTTAAAAGCCGGCACTGAGACAGCGGGAAAGCGTCTGACTGTAAACACGATCGGTTGTGGGGTTCATGCCCACTCTGGGGAGTGGTTATACTTAAATTATTTTAATTTCCTCACTCTAGTAAGACAATGCGCGGCGTTGAGTTTCACCACTCAACACGCGATGTTTCAAATTCGGCGGAAAGCGGAGCATCTTGACACCAGATACTATTTATCTACCCTGCTATACGGGATTAAATTATTTATTACAATTTTTTACCCGCAAATGAAGACAGCAATAAAAGTATAGGTTGTATTCTGTGTTCGTCCTCCTCTTCCTCCTCCGTCTAACTCCTAAAGAAGACTTGATTGGTTAAACAATAGATTCCGAATTTCTAATTATATTATATATCATCATCTATTAAATGACTGGGCTTCTTTTTATATTTTCAATACTTTTTTACTTCTTCTAATTCTTATAGGCAATCATTTTTTTCTTATAATTATTTTAAGAGACTTTCTCATTCAAAATTATTAAAAAAATCATTTCACAAAATATACATACATATATACATTTTTTTTAAATCATAAAAAATAAAAACATCTAACAGAATAAGCCGTTTTTATATATTTACCCGTAGCTAAAGTTGAATTATAAAGAAAAATAAAAGTTGGGACTCATTGGTGAACCTGCTACTACCTACTCAACCTAAATGAGACGCCGCAGAAGCATTCCTAAAATATTCGAGATCTTAATTCTTATCATTTTTAAAAGGCGTATAATTTTAAACGCAGCGGGATTCAAACCCGCGCATCTTTACGTTTTCTAATCCTAAGTGTGGAATAACGCTTTAAAAATAGTAAAATATCTTGATTGATACTTTGCCAGAATTAAGTTAGTGTACTTTGAATCTTTGTATAAGAAATATTTTAATATTTTATTATGTAAGATGCCATGTGCCTCAATAAGGCATTGTCTAACTGTAAACGTTGGTTACGGATTCCATTCCCATTCGTGGCAATAATTATATTTATAAAAAAATCTCTGGTAAGACAAAGCGCGGCGTTGAATTCGCTACTCAAAACACAACAGAGTATCTTGACACTAGATTCTCGAACTACCCTCCTATAGATAAAGTTAAGCGTCTATTGTTTTAACACTCTTTTTAAATCAGCCTCACACTTCACTCCTCATAGCAAATCAAAGAGACCAGACACAACGAATTAAATGACGCAACCTAACACCGCACTGTATTACCAGAGCTTAGTTAAAATAATAACAATAATAAAAAAAAACAGGATAAATAAAACAAATATGTATATAAATATTTACAATTTATTTCTTTCGATTGTACGCTACAACCTTGTCCGATACATTGCAACATTTGAAGCGAAGCCCAAACTTTAATTTCATATAAAACAATATTTCAAATATCGCAAACCACCGGACCGTGATAATAAACACTATGTACATCAGTCATTATAAACTTATTTCAACACAGATACTTAAAACAAACAAATCTGCTTAAAAATATATTATTTTGATAGATTTATTAACCAAAATTTTAAAATATTTCAATAAAAAAAAAATGTTGGTATGAACATGTGAAAGGCTTTATTTATATATATATGTATTTATATCTATGTATGTATATATCATTCAAAGATGGTAAGTATGGAAATAAATCATTCTGTTCACTTTTTGTAGATTATTTCATAAATTGTATGCAATAAAGGAAATATAAATGTACGTAACAAAAATCAATTTGTTGAGAAATAATATCTAATATATTATACAGTACAACCTCGTTAAGTCGAAGCTGGGTAAATTGAAAACCTTGATAAAACGTTTTTTTTACCTTCCCTTTTTCACACACCAAGACTTTCTTTACTCGAAATTTCTAACCTCTATTAGTCAAAATAATCATTGGTACATATTTTTAATTCATGAGTCAATAAATTAAAATTGTTTCTCTGAAAAATATTTAAAATTACAACCTTTAAAACTCGATTATTTATAAATTATCTATTACATCTATGAAAGAATAAATTTAGAAAAATGTAGAGATTCTAACTGTGCAACACTTAAAAGCACTGATAAAAAAAAATAATATATCAAATGAAACTGACACTGTCGCTATACAAAAATGTGTGTCAAACATATGGTAGTGTGTGTTACATTTAATTTAATTAATTTAATATATGATAGATGTAGTATATAGACGCATTGACAACGCGTTGCCTTAGCAACGTGTGTATTACATTTATTTTATTAATTTCAAATATCTTTATGCATTATTTAAACAAAAAAAATCATTCTGCATTTCTTCTCTATATAACCCATAACTGTGTCAAATCACGTTCTCTCAGTTCACGTTATTTTTTTAAAAAGGGATTATATATATATATATATATATATATATATATATATATATATATATATATATATATATATATATATAAAAGATGAAGACACTTCGCCATACAAATTTAAGCCATGCCAAATTCCATACATGTCTGTTTGTTGATATTTTGATAAAACAAACAAATTTCCCCTTCAATTTTCAAATATATAACTAAACACTACAATTTACAACTTTGAATTGCATAGATGTCCAATCTAAATTCTATCTAAGTCTAAGGCAGTGAGGTGCACAGGCTTACTGAGGACCTTTTAATGAATCAAATACATTTTTTGGTTAATAAATCTATTCTTACTAGAAAAATCTGACTATTTCCATGTTTTTGAATTTGTATTTTAGTCTGTTACAATTAAAATAAAAAAAATTATCACATGAAAAAATTTCAAGATATACTTTATGATATGAATTTATAGACAAATATATATATATATATATATATATATATAATGTATGACTATTTTCAAATATAATCAATATAACTGACTAAGATACAAATCTATTCAATCCACATAAATTCTCTTTAGCAAAACCTGTCAAATTAAAAAATATATTTAATCTATATTACGAATCTTTTTTTTTTTGGCATTTTTACACAATAATGTTACATTTCATACTCTAATAGAAATAAAACGCAAGGACTGACAGAATTTTTTATAAATGCTTCTAATAATTAAAAGAAAATAACTAGAGGACGATAGTAGCACAGTGGGAGAGCATTTGTAGGTAAACGCAATTGGTTATGGGTTCAATTCCCAACCTACAAATGATACTTCATCGCTTCACTCTGATAAAACAGTTGATTATATAATACTTTTACATTTATTGGCAAGATAATGAACAATTTAATATATAGTTTTTGGACCATATAAAATAATAATAGCACTCCTTTGCTATATAAACTATAATTGTGCCAAATTTCAAACCCGTTCATCGGCAAAATATTCATAAAAAAGAAATAATCAATTTTTCCCATATATATTATTAATAACGAAATAAAAATAAATATTATACCTTTTCAAATATAGTAAAAACTCAAAAGAGATCTTTCTAGAACATTAAATTTAATTTAATTAATAGCAATTAATTACTTTTAATTTATTTATCAACATTATGGAATATTAAAGAATTATATTTCCATTAAGTGAGATAAATCAACATCTTAACGCCAATTAAATTTAAATAATCTTAATTAATTCGTATATTTTTAATTTTAAATGAAAGAGATCACCATTTTAGCATTAAGGTAAGGTGCCTCTTGTACATGTTGTAATATTAATATAACCCAACAACAATATAATGAAGAAATTAAAAAACACACACACACACACTTATATATATATATATATATATATATATATATATATATATATATATAAATATATATGCATATATATCTTTCTCTGTGTATCATGTTATAAATTATAAATGAGATTTATCTAAGCTAACAAAACATTGGAACAATATTTTACATTACTTGTAATAGTTTTCCTTGAACATTTTCTTCTATATAGAGTACGAACAAACATACATTTGCGCATGTCATTTACTTATTATGACAAAAGATATGTATTAAATTAAAATAATTTATTTATATAATATATAAGAATTAATTAATTATTAATAATTTTATTTTTAAACTGTTTTTTTTTTAAGTTATACAAGTATATATAAAACAATTATTGTCTTTATTTACTATTTTCATGTTGTATAGTTATTTGATACTTTAAAAAAAAAACAAGAGTTATAAACAATTAAATATACATTTTTTTTTCAAAAAAATCGCTTTATAACATTAATAAGTAAATGATATGCACAGTTTAAAACTAAATACAACTAGATGTATGTGAACAATATTTTAAATCTAGTGTTACCATATAAAAGCGTATTTTTCAGGAAGTTATTATGCTTGGTGTTAATTTTTTCACATGGCAACACCTACCAAGTTAAATAGAAAAATCATTTGCAAATGCATCTCAAACTTTTAAGTTCCCACCAAATTACATTAAATATTAAACAGTCTTGAAAAATTACCAAACGTTCAGGGTTGCCATTATTACATTTAAAAAAAACATCTACACTTATGGCATTTTCAAATTGACTCTTCACTGGAATAAAAAAAAAACTAAAACCAAAGCAATGCAACAAACGGCAACCCTAAACAAAACAAGTGTTGCCAGTTCAAGACAAATATCCCTATATTTCAACAGTACCTAGCTAGACACTAAGTTATATAAAACTGTACATATATTTATCACATGTATCACGTCACTAGTCACTATGTCCACTAAGAGTCACCGAGTCACTAAACACTGTCACACATCATCACTCGTGGGTGTAGAAGATCAGCTGTGGGTTGGAATCGTCCGGAGACACTTCGAGTTGCACATACTGCGGTGTTGTTCTCGCCGATTCATAAGAGGCACTGCCATTACGTGATAGAGAGTTTCTTGATCTGAAATAAACAAACAAAACTTTTAGTTAATAATTCTTGAGACCCATCGTGTCTTGCGGGACAGCGTCTGACTGTAAAAGCGATCGGGTGTGGGTTCGATACCGATTTGGTAGAATGATTATATTTAAATTATTTCCATTTTCTCGCTATGGTAAGACAAAACGCGGCGTTGAATTCCGCCACTCAATACGCAATGTCTCGAATTCGGCAAAAAACGGAATACGAAGTGTCTTGTTAGTAGGTGCTTCCTGCCTACCCTGATATGCGAGATGAAAAGATAAATGTGATATTTGAAGGATTAATTCCTGTAAGTAAGAAAAAGCATGGCGTTAAGTTACGCCGTTTGACAAGCAACGTGTCGTATTCACAATGTGGGGTAAATTGTAAGTTTACCCTTATACTATTTTGCTATAAACGACCATTTAAAACAATCATCTTAATTATTAACAATACTTAAAATACATTATATATAATATTAATTGCATTTAAAATATTAAAAAAAAATACCATTAAGCACAATAGACATTTTTTTAGCTTCACGCTTTCATCCCGCATAGCAGGGTAGACAGAAAGTATCTAGTGTCAAAACACTCCGTACTTAGCCTTCCACCTAATTCGACACATTGCGCGTCTTACCAGAGCGAGGAAGTGAAAATAAAATAAATATAATCACTCCCCCGAGTGGGAATCGAACCCACAACCGATCGCGTTTACAGTCAGACGCTGTTACACTGCACCACGACCTGCTTTATGTTTTTCAAAAATATTCAATACAAAAAAAAAAACCCCTATACTTACTTTGCCTTAGCGTGTGTGAGGATGTGAGATTTCAGATTGGTGCTCTGCGCGAATTTCTTGTTACAACCGTCGAACGGACACACGTACGGTCTGTCGCCCGTGTGTATGCGGACATGTGTTCTGCAACAAAAAACAACAACAATATATATATATATATATATATATATATATATATATATATATATATATATATATATATATATTTACAATTTTTGTCTGTTTGTCTTTAACGGCTGAAGCAAAGGCTGAAAGAAAGTTTGAGAAGCAATGGAGAAGGCCTTCGTCGGAAGCAACAAGTAATTTATAAATAATAAATCAGGTGTTTCTATTGAAGTTTACAAATGTTTCAATAATAAAAGCTTTTTATTTTATTATATTTCACTTCTTTTTATTAGATTCATCTATTTATCACGCATAGCAGGGTAGACAAAGTACCTAGTGTCAAGACACTCCGCACTCCGCTTTCCGCCAAATTCTAAACGTGTTGAATGGCGGAACTCAACGCCATTCCTTGTCTCACTGAAGCGAGCCAATAAAAATATTTGAAATATAATCATTCCCCCGAATGGGAAACAAACCCACAACAGACGCGGTCACACAGCGTCCGGCCTCTTCTATATCCTGTCTGTTCAATACTGTATCCTAAATAAATATATGTATATTATATAGAAACCAACCTTAAATTAAAATCAAGTGAGAACCTCTTCCCGCACCCTTCAAATGTACATTGGAACGGTTTCTCCCCGGTGTGGACGAGCTGATGCCGTTTTAATTTGGAACTTTCTACGAAGGCTTTGCCTGAAAAATTAAAAAACATAGTATACATTAATAGCGGAACCGAACCCTGCGATATGTGTAACCAAAGAGAGAAAAAACATCAAAATATTTTTAATAATAATATATAATTTCAATTGTAACTTTAGAATTGTATTTTTTGATACATTTATCTAAAATTCATATTCTTTACATAAACGTCGCAAGAGTTGATAAATAGCCATTTTATAGTTATTCGATAAGAAAGAGATAGAAATAGTAAATTTGGTTTTATCTGGTCTAAAAGAGGCGATATACACACACAACTGGTATGTATGTATGTATGTATGTATATATATATTATAGAAAAAGCTGGCAAACGAGCAGAAGTGCCACCTGATGGTTAGTGGTCAATTTCGCCATGGATATTCACAACATTACAGTTGTTGATGCGTTGCCGACTTCGGGATGGAAGTGAAAGGAGATGAGGGAAAGGATGGGTGGGAATAGAGAAGGCTGGCTTACGTGACGTGCAACCGGAACACCACATCAGATATATGGCCATGATGGTGGTCGCGAGCCAGTCGGAGGACTAACCCCCTACCACCAAATGACCGGGATACCCGCCTCTTACGGGACGCTACCCACCACGGGGGAGGGGAATTGCATTCCACCCCCCCGTCTCCAAAAAGGGGAAAATATATAATACATACCGCACTCCGCGCACACGTGTACCCTCGGCCCGTGTGTGTGTAAATGTTTCCTCATCGCCGAGTTGTCTCTGAACATTTTGGAACACCCCTTGTGTGGACACGCTGGGAAAAAAATGACAAATTAACACAAAATCTATGACGAGACCCTCATGTATTGCTGATTAACGACCGCTTGTAAATGTCAGTGGTTGTGGGTTCAACATCGACTCAGTCCCCTGATTATTCTCATTTTGCCGCTCTCGAAAAGCAGTCAAAGTATCTTGACACTAGAATGTCTCTGACTCACAATTTGTATGTATGTTTTAATGAAACTATTTTAAACGGATTAATCTCGTATATTTTGGTATTGGGAATTTAAAATCTTGGAAAAAACATGACATTTTGAACCCTACAGTAGTCCATAGTGTCAGATAGACATCTCACAATTAGACAAAGAAAAAAAATTCACACCAAATTTTCAACAAATTCTCACTATTACAATTTTAAGTTCTTTATATAATAAAGGAATTGATTTAATATATAATTATAATAATATATCTACATATTAAAATTTATATTGAGGCCGGTCGTGACGCAGTGTGACAGCGTCTGACTGTAAACGCGATCGGTTGTTGGGTTCGATCCCCACTCGGGGGAGTGATTATATTTAAATTATTTTTACTTCCTCGCTCTGGTAAAGACAAAGAGCGGCGTTGAGTTCCACCACCCAACACGCAATGTCTCCAATTCGGTGGAAAGCGAAGTACGGAGTGTCTTGACACTAGGTACTTTCTGCCTACCCTGCTATGCGGGATAAAAAGCGTGAAGCTAAAAAAATATATTAAATTGCCTATTTTACCTATAGTTCTGTCAGACGACTCGGGCGAAGGTTTCTTTAGCCTGATCTTGTGTCCTGGTCTCGCAAACTCGGCCAACTGTTTCGGATCTGATAAATCTAAACCTGTAAAAAAAAACAATAATATACAGAGACTGTTCATAAAATATTGAAAAAAATTTTTTTTTCAAATTCTTGCTACTCCTTACAAAATAATTTCCATTGTTATAACTTTCTTATTTATAAATCGATTAAAAATAAAATAGTGAAAACTACTTTAAAATTGGTTAGGCAGTTTCCGAGATAAGCGTGCAACAACAAACAGATAGAAATATTAAAATTATTATTTTAGATTCTGTGACGTTAATAATAAATTTTTTGATGCTTAGATAACGATCAGCTACATTTTTATTATACATATGTTTGTAGATATAACGTGTGGACGATTCCCAAAAAGTGCGGGTTCGAATTCTTAATTCAAATTTTTATACGTTTTCTAAAAATATTTTTTTAATCCTGAACATTTATATTTTCGAATAAAAACTAACATTAAACTTAATTACTTATTTTCGTTCAAAATATAAATTATTTTAATTGACCTCAAGAAATTAAAAAAAAATCATTCTGACGCAGCCGGATGAACGAAGGAAAATGTAGAACAAAGGAAAAACAAGGAGATCGGATTCGAATCCCCACTCCGCTTTCGCGGAGTACGGAGTGTCTTCACACTAGGTACTATCTGTCTACCCTGCTTGCTACGCGCAATAAAAGAGTGAAACAAAAAAAAAGTCACCCAAAAAGAAATCAAAAACTAGGTTAATAAAAAAATATTTAACAATTTCAATGATCCGAAATGTCATTTTTCTGACAATATTAAAATTTGAGTCATTAATAAATAAAAAAGATGTACCTGGCATATTATCATTTCCCAATACATTCTTCTTTCCTGTCATATATTCTGTGTAGTCGGGGTCGGGCTCAGGATTTGATCCGTCATCTGAAAAAATAAATAAATCATATTTAAAAAAAAATACCTCAGTGTCAGTCATTCAGCCAGTCGGAGACCACCAAGTGTAGTGTCAAGACACTTCGTCCGTCAGAGAGGAGTGTATGAGGTAGAGCAACAAGTTCTCTTTAAAAAAAACACTAAGCGTGCACTTATTGTAATACAATTAAGTATTTTACTAAAACAATAGTTTTTTTTAATAATTATTTAAATTTAAATTCAGATTTTATTCCTTACAAACAGGATAGTCAAAAAAACTTCCTAACCGCATGAAATCAAAAGATTCCTTGTCGGCTGGCGGAACTCAACCACGCGCCTCCCCAGGAGTGTTTAAATGAAAATATATACGAAACGAACCAACGACCAATCACGTTTACAGTCAGACGCTTCCACAATACATTTACATACAGTTTCAAATATAATTAAAATTAATTAATATATAAAGTAAAGAATTTTAAAATCTTTTAACGAGAATTAGACGCACAGATGAGTATGAAATCAAGTTTATGAGAAAACAGAAACCGATATATTCTTTTAATAATGCATTAAAAAAAATCATAATATCAGACTAACATAAACTACATGCTCTTAGTACAGCAGTTTATTTTTTTTATTATTAAATAACTGGGTTTAAATAAACAATATTGACGCGTAAACAACGCGTTGCCTTAGCAACGTGTATGTCAAAAATTTATAGTAGTGTGTGTTATGTTTAATTTAATAATTTAATATATTTTCTATCCATTATTAAAAAAAATATATTAAGATGAAGTATTATATTAATCTCATCGCCACCATTAACCCCAGATATTGTCAATGAGATGGTGATGCGTTATATGTAACAAATGGCGTTTGATTTAGTATAAAGAAAATATTTTATAATTTAATTTTTATAATAAATATATATATATATATATATATATATATATATATATATATATATATATATATATATTTAACTATCCCCTATTTTATCATTGTAATCTCTCCCTCGAGTGGAATCGAACCCACAACCGATCGCGTGTAGTCCGACCGATTTCATTTTTATTTAAATGATTATATATATATATATATATATATATATATATATATATATATATATATTATTTTTAAAATTATTATATATATTATAATTAAATTTACCATCGTCCTCCCCCGTAGCCCACATGGTAACAGAAAATTCTCCTTCCATTGTTTTTATTTGAACCTGTTTCTGTTCCCATCTTCTCGCCGCTCGGTTATTCCCCTCCATTAGACCCATTGGGACTTCCCCTGAAATAGATAAAAAAATATTTAAAATGACGTTTTTTATGAGAAAGAAACATTTAGTAAATAAGTCTATTATCTATACAAAGTGTCTGTTTGTATTAATAAAATAACATGCATTAATATAGAAAAACACTTGGTACATATAACAAAATAACATTATAATTTTGTTCTGGCTAATCTCCGGAATGGCTGGACTGATTTTGATGGGCCTTTCAGTTCTTCTATTTACGATTATACCACTTTTATTTTACAATCATAATACAATAGTTCCAGAGATGTTAATTTCTATGTAGTCCACACACAAGTCACAAGCGCATCTATTAAAAATATATACAATACTTTCAAAGACAAGTCATCCAACAGACCAATTATAATATATATATATATATATATATATATATATATATATATATATATATATATAAAAAAAATCTATTCTATTTTATCATATTAAACAATCAATTAAAAGATTTCACGGCGTTGAGTTTCGCCACTTAACACACAATGTCTCGAATTCGAATGGAAAGCGAAGTACAGAGTGTCTTAACTCTGGGTACTTTCTGTCTACCCTGCTATGCGGGATAAAAGCGTGAAACTAAAAAAAAATGTTTATAATTTATTTATTACCTTACAACAGACAGCAGGATCTTTAGATTAACAATACATGTAACTAACATTTAAAATAAATAATGTATAATAAATTGAACGCAGAGAGATTCGAACCCGCGCCTCTTGGAAACCGACCAGGGTGCTGGTTCGAATTTCACTGTTTTCAAATTTTTATACTTATTTTAGAAGAAAGAAAAGTATATATTATATAACTCACCTATGGGCATTAAATGGTGTATATTGCTTGTATTATTGCCAACACGAGGCCTCCCACGACCTCTTCTGAAACAAAACAAGTAAATACGTAAAAAAAAAATTTGAACAGAACTGAAGAAACTAAGTGGAACTTCTTGTCAAACACATAATTTAGTTGACTTTAAACTCAATCGGTTGGGGGTTCGATTCCCACTAGAGAAAAGAATTGTATTTAAATTATTTTCATTTCCTCGCTCTGGTATAACAAAAGGGAGTTTAGTTCCGCCACACGATACGCAATGTCTCGAATTCAGCGTAAAGCGGTTTATGGAGTGTCTCGAATTAAAAAAGATGAATTTAAATGATTTCTCTCTGGCAAAATGCAAATTACAAAAGAATGGATGTATAACGCATGGCTTAGCTAACAGAACACTTGGACGGTAAACAAGAGATACAGTTTCGAATCCTGCTGCGTTCAAAATTTTCATGACTTTTTTAAAAAAAATCCTGTAATCCTAAGTGTACAAATAACACTTTGAAAATAGTAAAACAGTAATTTTGCAGTACTGTCTGTCATTCAAAGAAGACTCCATCGTTAATGGTATGACATCAGAGTGATTAGTTTCACATGCAATGTGTCCCAATCAATGGAGCGTCTTGACACTAGGTTATCTCTGACCTATTATGTTATTTTTGTTAACTATTAAAATATATGCTCTACAACAGGCTCTTCATCTCTCTAGATACAAAGATAATTAACTAAATGGAAAGGACCAGGAGGAAGGCCAAGTAGGAGCCGACCCAGGATAAAGTGGGAAGATGATATCATAATAGGATTTTTGATTTTCGCGATTTTTACATAATTTAAATGAAACTATTTTAAGCGGATTAATCGCGTATATTTTGGTATTCGAAAACACATTTTTAGACATCTGACGTTTCGAACACTTTACAGTAGTCCGTGGTCATACTTGCGGTTAGACTGAGGTGGCATTCGTCCGTCAGTTGATACAAAAAATAATTATATCCGGATTATTGCAGAACTAGCTGAATGTATCTTTGTCTCTGGTGTAGTGGATTTGAGACTTTAATATTTTTATAAGTGGGTCCCAGGTGGTAGAGTTTCTAACCATCTTCTCTATTGAAATTTGGATGTTTTTGAATTGCAATGCCACCTCAGTCTACCTGTGACCAGGGACTACTATAAAGAGTTCGAAAAGCCAGGTGTCCAAAAATGTATTTTCGAATACCAAAATATACGCAATTAATCAGTATAAAATAGTTTAATTTTAAAGATGATATCATATTGGTATTATGGTAGGGGCTGGAGGAGGCTTTTACCCAAAAGGGATCCACCCCGTAAATCAACCAATAATAAACAAAACTAATTAATTAAAAAAACCTATACAGCTAACACACTACTAACATAAAAGTAACATTTCAATTTAGTAATAGAAGAAACATATGGAATTTACCTGCTAGTAGACGCTGGAGCGTGGTAGACTGCATCATAAGGATTTTCCACTTGATGCATCACCTCGTCAGGCATTCCAGGTAAGATTACTTCTTCACTGCCAACTGAAATTTATATATATTGAAAAAAAATTCTAAGAAAATTTATATGTATATAATATATGATACATAATTTGGGAAAATGATTTTAATTGCTTTATTTTTTATTTCTCTATTCTTATAAGACAAAACGGACAGCGGAGTTGAGTTGCGTATCTATACAATGTCTCAAACAATTCTGAGATACTGTAAAGTTGAAAGTGGAAAAGAGGGTCTTAGTTAGACCAACAGGTTCTCTCAGCCTATCCTATAATATAGAGAATATTCACTAAGAAACACTTTAACAGTGCACTTATTGAAATATAATTAAATAATTCTAATTCTAAATGGACAAATACCATTGTCAAGGTAACTAAATCTCGAGTTTTTTAAAATTAATTAATTATATTTTAATTTATCTTTACACTTCCATATAACAGAGTAGTCAGAGACAGCCAAATGTCAAGACACTCTGTCTGCTTTGACTGCTCTCTGACTCTGACTGCTTTACATACGAAATGGAGACAATGCATGATGAGTGGCGAACGCCGCGCTTTATCTTAGTAGAATGAAGAAATCAAAAAAAATAAGTATTATCATTTCCCCAAGTGGTAATCGAACCCACAACCAATTGTGTTTACAGTTAAAATTCTGTGGAACGGAAAAAAGGCTTTCATTTAGTTCAATTTAATATAAATAATAATACACTTAATTGTAGTTTTGTATGCATAGTGGGGCAGTGTCTGAATGTTAGACTGGTTGTGGGTTCGTTTCACACTCTAACAGAGTGACTATTTCTCCACATACAATTTTATCAAGTCAAAGCAGAATGTAGAGAATGTAGTGTTTTGCCTATTAATTTCTATTTGACATACCCTACTCTTTGCAAGAAAAAGTGTAATCTGTATACAAGTATTTGACATTTACTTAATAAATATTTTAGAATAATTCTCAAATATTTTGTTTAATATATATTTTGTTTAAATTACCTTCTTCCAAATGTTGCATACCAATGACCTGTTCTTCAACTTCCTCATACTGATCATCCGTTATATATTCCTCATACTGACCAGACTCTATTTCTTCATACTGTAAAAAGAATAATATATATATATTTTTAGCTGCACTCTTTTATGGCAAATAGCAGATTACACAGGATTAACCAGTGTCAAGACACTCCATACTCTGCCTACCATCAATTTCGAGATATTGCATATTCAGTTGCGGAACTTAACATAAAGGTATATATATAAAACAATAAGTAAATAACATATAATAATTTTCTCACTCTATTAAGAGTTATCCATTAATTACGTCACATGAATTTCTTGATTTTTTGACCCCTCTCCCGTCTTCGTCACAACTGGCCCATTTTGTGACACCGCCATAGTCGAGCAGTATCACACTTTGTCGACCCCCTTCTCCTTCATTTGTGACGTAATTTATAGATCTCCCCTAAGATATTAACCATATATTATTCTAATCATATAAAGTGTGATTAGAATCATATATGGTCATAGTTATGTCATCCAACATCCTATCAAATTAAATTAGGCAGCTAATAGAGTATGGAGAGGCTTGGCACTAGATTTTTTACCAAGATGTATCAAAATACAGTATGATTTTTGTTACTTTTGTATACCGACCTTAATACCAACTTGTTCATCCCCATCTATTTCAACCATACTCCCATGGGTGCCTATCTCTACTTCGCACATTATCTCTTGATTCATCATTTTGAAGCCAGTCTATCTAAAATTAATAAAATATTAAATAATTAAAGATAAAAATTAAAAGAAATATTCTAATGTCATTATATATATTCAACTTTATATAAAGAAACAGGTGCGGATTCAAACTTTTACAGATTGTTTTTTTCTTAATAAATATATATATCAATACAAACAACAAAATTAACTTACATTATTTATTCTTTGGCTGGTCATATACATAACTTGGCAAATATAAGAAGATTAAATCATTAAAAAGTCAATCATAACTGATTATACTTGCAAAAGTTATTTTTTATCCTTTCTATGTAACATATAAACAAAAACAATAACTTTCTTAGAACCAAAACTCATTTTTTAAAATTACTTTTAATAAAGAGAAATGTAATAAATCATCAAAACAAATTCCACTAATATTAAAACATTTGCATAAAATATCTGTAATTATGGACTTTTATTGTCTGTTCAATGTCTTGTCTATTTAAAAAAAAGTACTGTCATTTTTTGTTTGTGTTGCAGTAATTGGAATTGTCATGGAAATTAGCAATATTCATTATCGTATTAATTGAGCTCGTTAGTTATTTTTAGAATGTGGGTTTGGAAATAACGGAAAACAGTGTGCTGTTTATTACACAAAACCGATGATAAGAAGTTAATGGGCGGAGAACATTCACCGAACTAGTTTCGTTACGAAGTGTTAATATCACGTTACAAGTCAACCTATATGAGTAATTAATTTATAAAGTCTGTTTTTGTCCCCTCCCATCGCTTTGAAAGCTCAAATATAGCATATAAACGGAAATAACTGAATAAACTAATATTTGGCCGCAGTAGGTGCGTCTCGGCATTCGCAACCGGCCGGGACAACGAATGATTTTTTTTAGATAATTATATAAAACGACCACGCCAATCTTTCCTTATACTAACCCTACGTTTCATGACCTTCATTTTAATAGGCTCTAAAATACAAAGCGAACCGTAAATACATAGAAATTTCGAAACACTTGTTACAATGTGTCAAAAAGTATGATTGTTTTCAGTAGAAATAGTTTACCTTTATTTAGCTTATAACAAAAGCTGCACGGCCCCCTGGAGACGTATATGGACTGCTGCGTAGGCGAGGATTTTTCCGGAACAATTTCCACTGCAATCAATACCATACACTTCAGTGAAAAAAAGTTTTATAATTAGTGCCCAAAAATATTTGAAATTTACGCGAAAATGTTTATAAAATATGTCCGCCTAAACATGGCGTCCAAAGATGTCCGACCAATTTCAATATGGCGATGCAAAATGGACGCCCGCTCGTACCGCTGATACTTCCAAGAAAAAGCAGCAACACACGAAGCACATAAAAAATACATTTTGGAATGTTGCCATATACAAAATAGTCATTTTTACTTAAAAGCATATGAAAGACATTTTAAAAAGTAACAAGACATTGTATTTATTTTAAGAATTGAGATATTTTATTGAAAACATAATATTGACCTTGACCTTCTATTCTTATTTCATTACTTATTTGGCATCACAAAATATTAATATTATGCCTTCGTTTAAGATCTCGTTCCTTTAGTAAAACAATTTATACCAGAATCTAGTATGAAATGTACTAATAATAATATTAATTCGTTCAATTTATTAATATTTTAATAAGTAATTAAAGATTTTTATGAAAGATATGTTGTAAAAGTTAATTCTTAGCACATGACACATCTCGAAGCGCCATCTGTTGTTTAAAGTTATCTTGAACTGTCAAACCATCTTCCTCTTCCTGTGGTTATTCAATCTGATAGAGCTCCTTCAAATATAATAATTTTCATCTAAATAAAATGGCTGTGAGGTTATTATCAAAAATAAAGCTGTTACCAGAGCTGAGAGGAACAGCCTATCTGAGTTCAGCTGCAGCTCCTGCCCAATTATCAGATTTCGAGGTCCAGCATAAAACTCCAGTAATTCGCAAGCAGAAAATTATTCCTGTAGCCCAATACGGAGGCCGTCATGCCGTCACGATGCTACCTGGTGGTGGAATCGGTCCTGAATGTATGGGTTACGTCAGAGAGATCTTCAAGTAAGTACCTCATTGTCAAATACGTATCTGTAATTTGACACAAAAAAGGTCAATTAGCTTTATTATATTTGCTAATAGACAGTAAATAACGCTTAAATTCCTCAATGTAGTGTAGTTAATAAATATTAACATATTCCTGAGATGTTCAGTTTGCCAATGATTGAAAATATTTTATTATCAAGATAACATCTGTTTCTATTTGAACTCATGTGATACCATTTCTGTATATAAATAAATATTTGTAAATTCCTTTTTTAATTTTTATCCTAATTTAATGCATCTCTTATAGTATAATTTTATTAATTTAATTCTTAATGGAAGATATTTATAGTCAAAGGTTTTAAAAATATTTATCTTAATCAAATTTGCAGGTATATTGGTGCTCCAGTAGATTTTGAAGTTGTCGACATTGATCCTAATGTGGACAACGATGATGATGTCCAATATGCAATTACCACTATCAAGAGGAATGGTGTTGGTCTTAAGGTTGGTGAAGAATTTAATTATAATCTTATTAAAATAAAGCAGCTTCTCACTTATCTCACATAGCAACATAGTCGAAGACAACCTACCTAGAGAACCTAGTTACCTCGGACACAGTTTAATTTCTGGGATGCCACAATTTGATGATAGATTAAGGGTCTCTGGTAGAAGAAAAAAAATCAATATCTTGCTTTGTTAATGAGATATTGATGATTTAACTTTTTTTTGGCTAATTTTATAACAACGCTATGTATTGGTGCAGCATGTTTGGTCTATGTGAGAGAATAGTTTTATTTAGCAATTTGTTTTGATTTTCCAGATCATGAATTGTGTTGTTTTTATCCGATATACTGACAAATTCCCTTTTGCTGTGGTTGATTAGGTTAGGTTAGGTTAATCAGGAATTCTTCACATTAAAAAAAAGATTAGGTTGTTAGACTAGACCAGCATAATCCACACACTCCCCTGTGACCAACACACACACTTAACATGTCCCACGCCTCTGCAATAAATATTTAACTTCACTACTATGCCTTCAATATTTACTACTTATTTATATATGTTGAAAAAGTAGTTCTTGGTAAGTATATGTACAATAAAATACCATAAATAATTTCAGATCTGCCAATAAAGAAATTTAAAAAAAATAATAAAGTATATTATAAGTATAGTATTGAGGCCGGTCATGGCCGCAGTGGGACAGCGTCTGACTGTAAACTGCGATAGGTTGTGGGTTCGGTTCCCACTCGGGAGAGTGATTATGTTTAAATTATTTGCACTTCCTCGCTCTGGTAAAAAGACAAAATGCGGTGTTGAGCTCCACCGCTCCAATACGCAATATCACGAATTTGGTGGACTGGCAAGTACAGAGTGTCTTGACACTAGGTACATTCTGTCTACCCTGCTATGCGGGATAAAAGCGTGAAACTACAAAAAGGAATTAAATGTTGTTGATACTCAGGAACTCATAACAAAACTATATTTGTAAAGAACAGCTATTCAGTTTCTTTTGTTGTTGTTTCTTTCATTGCTGTTCTTAAGAGAACTGTTTTGAGATGATATTAGCTTGTTATTGGACTGACATAACTGACATTTAACCATGTCGTTCGACCGATTATATTAAAAATTATTTTCACTTCCTCGCTTTGGTAAAAAACATGCGGCGTTGAGATCCACTCCACTCAACACGCAATGTCACAAATTCGTTGGAAAGCGAAGTACGGAGTGTCTTGACACTAGGTACTCTCTGTCTATCCAGCTATGAGGGTTAAAAAGCGTGAAGCTTACTTTAACTACGTTAAATGTATCAACGTCCAGCCAACCATTCACTGATGTGATATGTCATTTAAAAAAAAACTTTTAATATTTGATCCCCTTTGGTTCTGATCAGTCAAACTGTTGTTGATTGGTTTAATAACACAAAATATAAAAATTGATATATTAAATAAAAATATAAACATATTAATAGTATATATTTTGTTAATCGGAGATACGTTTTTAAAAACCTGACACTTTGAACACAACACTTTGATAACAATACACTTTGCACACTTTGAACACTACAATAGTACTATAGGTAACAACAAGACTGACTAGCCAACGGTGATAAATTTGTTTATAATATTTTTATTTAAAATCTGTCAAAATTTCAAAATTTATATATTTACAGTATTAATATGCGAAGGAGAGGTACAGTTTGTATGGAGAAATTGTGTAGGGAGGCTATCATGTGTTTGATATATCCTTTTGTGTAAAATGTATGTGATACATATGTATCATGTAATCACACACATTTTTCAATGGTAACACATATATTATGTGTAATTAGATGTACTAATATGTCTTATTTTAAACACACACATAGAATGTTTAAAAAACTTATAAGATATACATATAATTGAACTTATATATAAGGTCATCGTGGCGTAGTGGGGCAATGTCTGACTGTAAACGCGATTGGTTGTAGGTTCGACTATCAGGGAAATGATTACATGTAAAATTTATTATCATATTTTCGCTTTGCTAAGAAAACGCGGCGTAAATTTCGTCAATCAACCCCATGTAATGTCTAGATGTCGGACGGAAAGCAGTCAACAAAGTGTCATGACACTAGGTTGTCTTTTATTATCCTGTTATGCGGGATAAATAATTTATATTTGTTTCTAATATTATAATGTGATCCATATTTTATTATTTTACAGGGCAACATCGAAACTAAGAGTGAAGCAGCCTACGTGACGTCACGCAATGTTGCCCTCCGTAACGAACTGGACATGTACGCTTATGTCCTCAACTGTAAATCATATCCTGGTGTTTCAACACGCCATAAGGACATTGATGTTGTTATTATTAGGTGAGTTTTTTTTGTTAATAGCAAGTTACAGTGGGTTCGTATTTTCAAGTTTTTAAAATTTTTTTTAGCACTTTGGGTTGTTGAAGTAACTCAAGTAAAGGAGCAGATGTATTAAAATTTAAAACTTCTACAATATGAATAAAAATTTGTAAGGGTTGATATCTCTTGCTCTTCCATGCTAGATGTAGTTCTGATTAAATTTAGATGTAATAATCAGTAGTGATTCTTTGATTTTGACAATTTTTACAGCTTCACCAGAGCGGAGAAATACGAGATAAATTTCAAATATAATTATTACTTTAAATTGGGAATGGAACCCAGAATCCGTTGTGTTTACAGTAAGACACTGGTCTATTGCGTCACGAAGATCGCTCTATTTTCTACTTTTAAATGTGTATGTATTATATTTTTTTCTATTTCCCAGACAAAACACAGAAGGTGAATACGCCATGTTAGAACATGAATCCGTTCAAGGTGTTATCGAGTCTATGAAGGTTGTCACCGCTAGCAACTCTGAGAGGGTTGCCAGGTTCGCTTTTGAATTTGCCAAAAGAAATGGTAGAAAGAAGGTGAGCTTATTAATAAGTTTTACTTAGTTCTTTTTTAAAACATATATATATATATATATATATATATATATATATATATATATATATATATATAAAAATAATATTTGTTTTGTAAGTGTTTTTAGTTTTAATATTACCTTTTTTTAATTTGCTATACAAGTGGAGGTGTAGTTCCTGATATTTTTTTGTAACGCCGGGATTTCATTTTAACGTAAACAAATGCACAGACAAACAGATAGACAAAAATAGTTATTTTCAATTATAAAGTTGAGCCTTGAGCGGCGGAATCTCTTGAATATAATAATTCCGTTGAATGCTTTCCACCTTAAATTGAGACATTGCGTGCTGATATTTTAAATATAATAATCCCATTATATGTATCGTGCCCACAACCAATCGCGTTTACTATCCCACCCTATCCCACAAGAAATTATGGCCTTAAGCAGTTAAAGGGAATTTCTTGACGCTAAGTTCTCTATGACTAACCTGTTGTGCGGGATAAAGCGATAATAAATCCCCCATATAGGCCAAATATACGGCTATGGTAAAATAAATAAATATTAGTTTTCTATAGAAATAGAGAATTTAATCATATTGTATTCCAACTCCCATACTGTAAAATCTGCGATTCTTTGTACGAAACATCGTGCAGCTAACGCTACGGATTCGATTCCCTCTCGGGGGAGTGATTAAATTTAAAACTATCTTCACTTTTTTACTCTGGTAAGACTAAAGTGCGGCGTTGAGTTAAGTGAGAAAGCGAAATACGAAAGGGAGAAAGGGAGAGAGTCCCGACTCTAGATACTTTTTGTGTACCCTGCTATGCGGGATAAAAGCGTGAAGCTAAAGTATATTGTATTCCTTCAATATTTTTAGGTGACAACCGTCCACAAGGCCAACATAATGAAGCTGTCCGATGGTCTTTTCTTAGAGACGTCCCGTCGTATGGCTCAAGAGTATCCCGAAATCGAACATAACGATATGATCATAGACAACTGTTGCATGCAACTGGTTGCTAGGTTAGTAAAAACGTAAAATATTGTAATATATTTAAAAGGTTTTTAAAAAACGTATAAAAATTTGCTAAAAATTGCGTAGGATTCGAACCCGTGCCTCTTGGAAACCGTCAAAGCGCTCTGACCAATGAGCCTTGCGCTGCTCGCTGCGTCTAAATTTTAATTTAAAAATGTTTTCTTATCCTAAGTGTGAAATAAAATATAAAAAAAAACGTAAAATAATTAAAATATAAAAAAATGAATATAGCGAGATTCGAACCTGCGTCCCTCGTTTACTACGTTGAAATTCCCATACACTTGTTACAAATTTATTTTTGTTGTTTTCATCTCTGTAGAGAGTTCAACAAATTTATATTACACAAAGATTATTCTAGAAATGATTTTTAATTTTTTTTAGACTAGTTAATCAGTGAGGCAAAAAAAACATACCCAAAATCCCCAACCCATAATGGACGGGATTTTTTTTCAAATATTTTTGGTGTGTTCCGGAATTTTCTTAGATTTAAATAAATATTTAATGGCAGACAAAGAGATGCACAAATTATTATTTAATTATACTTCTTTTAATTTAAAATTTTAATCTATACTTTATATGGGGAATTAAAAAAGCTTAATAATAGATCTTTGATTTTGAAACTATTTTAAACGCATTAATCTCATATATTGTGATATTCGAAAATACATTTTGTATCAACTGAATATATATATATATATATGTGTGTGTGTGTGTGTGTGTGTGTGTGTGTGTGTGTGTGTGTGTGTGTGTGTGTGTGTGTGTGTGTAAATTATAATAAATTTATTTTAAGTAACAAAAACCCGCGCTATATTAGCTATTCGAATTAAAATGTAATATTGAAGTGTTTAGTATTAAAATTTTTAAAGTAATTGGCCATTTTGAAATTAAATTAGTAAAAACATAAAAAATATTAACAAGAAATCTGCTAAATACTTTTTTAATTTTTTAGTTTAAGGACCCGTAAAAGCTTAGTTTTTAAATTTCTATATATTTTTTCATCTACGCTTCATATCGTTATGTTCGGAAGTACCTAGTGTCAAGACACTCCATACTCCGCCTTCTGACGAATTCGAGACATTGCGTGTTGAGTGGCGGATCTCAACGCCGCACTTTGTCTTACCAGAGCGCGGGAGTGGAAATAATTTAAATATTATCACTTCTCCGAGTGGAAATTGAACCCACAATCGATCGCACTTACAGTCGAACGCTGTCCCACTGCGCCACGGCTGGCATCTATGTATAATTGAATTGGACTTAAAATATACGAATTAGTTGTAATAGCGGTTAGAGAAGACAGGCGTGGGTTCGAATCAATGTAGTAAAATTGTAAGGTGTTTTTGTTTATTCCAGGCCCCATCAATTTGACGTCATGTTAATGACGAACCTCTATGGTTCAATTGTGTCGAACGTGGTGTGTGGTCTGTTGGGAGGTGCGGGTTTGCTTTCGGGTAGAAACTATGGAGACCATTATGCTGTATTTGAACCCGGTACCCGTAATACAGGTGAGTTAGTTTCAACAATTTTCTCGAACAGCACGGTAGTCTGAGACAACCTAGTGTCTAAACAATTCGTCGACTGCTTTCCAACTGAATGCATTAAGTGTTGAGTTGCGAAACTCAACGCCGCGCCATTTCTTACCACAGCAGCGAAGTGAAAATAATCTCAATTTTTCGACTGAACACGAAACATTGAGTGTTGAATTGCGAAACTTGACGCCGCGCTAAGTCTTACCGGAACAGCAAATTGATAGTAATTTATATATAATAATTCCCCCGATTGTGTATCGAACCCACGATCAGAAACGTTTACAGTTAGACTATATTTTAGCTGTATCATAATAGTTTGTGGTGTTCCCCTCATTCTTTTTTTTTAACTTTGGGCCTGTTGTTGATATACTCTGTTATTCATTTATATATCAATTCAGAGATATATGGTTATTGTATGGCGCGAACTCGATGCCTCCCTTTGATTGGAGAAATGAAAATATTTAAACCGATTTTCCTTTAAGCAAGTATATAACCCACGACCGTTTTTTTATCCCCCATAGCAGGGTAGACAAAAAGTACCTAGTGTCAAGACACTCCGTACGCCGCTTTCCACTGAATTCGAGTCATTGCGCGTTGAGTGGCATAATCACTCCTCCGAGTGGGGATCAAACCCACAACCGATCGCGTTTACAGTCGGACGTTGTCAACTTAGCAACTTAAATTTATGTAATTATATAATAATGGTCATTAAGGTTTATTTTATTTTTTTAGCTTCACGCTTTTATCCCGCAGGGTTCCCGCATTTTTAGCAGGGTAGACAGAAAGTACTCAGTCGAAGTTCGAAGTCGGGACATAGCGTGAGTGGTGGAACTCAACGCCGCACTTTGTCTTTACCAGAGAGAGGAAGTGAAAATAATTTAAATATAATCACTCCCCCGAGTGGGGATCGAACCCACAACCGGTCGCGTTTACAGTCAGACGCTGTCACACTGCGCCACGACCGGCCTCGATTTATTTCTCTATCGAAAAAATCGTAATATAAAAATAATTGTTTTTTTAATCAAGCTTAGTGTTTGGACTGTCTTAATAGTTTCCAATGTAAATCTTATTTTGGTAAAAGCCTACTCCAGCACCTGATCCTGCAGCCAATATAATATCATCTCTCCCCTTTACCCCGGTACTGGTACTGGTTTTGGTCCTGACCTAGTCATGGACTAAACTCAAACAATTCCATATTCCAGGCACAGCAATAGCCGGCAAGAATGTAGCAAATCCAATCGCTATGATCAATGCATCAGTAGACATGTTGGAACACCTCGGTCATCACTTCCACGCTGATCTCATAAGACGGGCTGTCTCCAAGACGATCAATGTTGATCACATACTGACACCGGATGTGGGTGGCTCTGCGTCCTCTTCGGAAGTGGTGGACAGCATCATGGGTAATATTGGACGTTGTTAGTGGTAGTGTTGTCTATATTTTGAACTTGTAGCGGCTAAAATGGTCTAACTTATCTTTTTGCTTTTTTTTTGCATTGAGTATTTATACTGGATTTTTGTATGTATAATATTTTTGATACTAATTCAGTTTGCTATGAATTAAAAATTTATTAAATGTGTTTTTTTTATTTATATGATATTTAAAACGGTATTAAATATGTATCAAAAAGATGCAAATTTTTACAATATATACATGTGGCTGTTTTACTTGAAAGACAAAATCTCAATCAACAATTGAATACTATAAGTCTATAGTATTATACTTTTTTTTTAATTTTAAAGTTAGACCATTTTAGTTTTAATACCACCCTGTATACAGGTTTTTTTTTTATATATACATTTTGTATACACATTTGGCTCTGTAATTATGTAACTCCTGTATATTATTTACTTTCTCATTCATAGTAGTGTTCGTGTAATTGTAATTTAGATCTATTGGACTTTCAAATTTACATCTTTGCCTTATTAGAATATTAAAAAAAAACAATTAAATTCAATATTTTACACTGTTTATTTATTAAATTATTTCACATTATTGTTATACGCACAATAACTTTGACAATATATAATTTTGTTATTATAGTTTTAATATGATGAGTTAATTTAATTTTTGAGTGTTACCACAGATAACTTAACTGTTCTATTTCTAAAATGTAGATTAAAAATGATCTTTAATACAATTCTGATCTTAACTATTATATATTTAATTTTCGAATTACTCCATTAGCAAAACTTAAATGTAAAAAAGTAATTTTTATTTCATTGCCATATTTTAAAAAAAATGTAGATTATAAAACAGTATTTATTAATAATAATAAAGTGATTCACTTTAGAAAACATCTGTTGCCAAAAGTATGTTATAGGTATATCGACTCGACTACACATCGATTTTTAAATTAACAATCGATTCTTGTACAATAATCGATTTTAATTTAAAAAAAATAGTCACAATGTCGAATATCGTACAACGCTAGTACAAATTTCTAATCAGTAATAAAAATACTGTAAGCAAAAGCCTAAGTTCTAACTAAAATCTTTTCCTAAGGTTTTGCTCCCAATTATTAGTTGACATACAACCTTTTTGTTTTTTTAAAAAAGTAATATAATCTGTATTTATTATGTGATACATATGTTTTTTTTTCTGTAACAAAGTTACCCGAGTATTAATTTATTTATTTTAGTTCGTAATAAATATCAAAATCTTAGATGTTGTTTCATTTTCCATAGTAAATCCCTTTTACATTTTTCAAGTTTGTTAAGCTGTATTTTTTGTTGTAATAAGTAGTTCTATGCTAAATTAGTAAGCTTTTCTATTTAAGTTTATTCTATACTAGCTGTGCCCACGATACCGTCTGCGTGGAATTTTAACGTTTCTGGATCTTTATTTTATAATTCTAATATAAAAGTGGCCTAAGTTACTCCTTATTACATTAACTATCTACCAGCGAAAGTCTGGTGAAAATCGGTCCAGTCGTTTCAGAGTTTAGCTGGAACAAACAGACAGATCAAAATTGTACAAATGTTATTTTAATATTATATTACATACTTACAATTATTTGTGTAGATAAAAATTTGGATGATCTAGTCTATGAATCAACGTACCACGTTAAAACGGCTAACGCAGTTGTATTGCGAGTTTATCATCCTTGTAGGAACAAAATAAATGCAAACGTAGAAAACTTCATTAACCCTTATTATGTGAGCAAACAGTAATTATTGAAGACAAGGAATCAGTTTCAAAACGAAACGTAATGCCTTATTGCTTTATATATAATATGTAAAAGGGAGGCAAGCGAGCAGAAGGGCTACCTGATGGTAAGAGGTCACCTTCGCCAACGGACATCCAAAAAATTAGAGTTGTAGATCATTTTCCGGCCTTAGAATGGATGTGAAAGAAGATAGTGTAACGCCCTAACAGCCAGACCTGTCGGAATAACCACACTTTGAGGGGGAGGATGGGAATAGGGAAAGCTGGCTCACATGATCAGATATTTGGTTGGTTGTTTTTGTCATGATAGTGGTCGCGAGCCAGTCAAAGGATGAACATCCTACCACCAAATTACGAGACGCTATCCAGCAACGGAGGGGAATTGTATTAGGATACAATTTAAATGTGAAATACAAATCACAGTCATAGTTCATATAAAGAGGGGTACAAAATGTTAATATTTTTTTAAAAATATGGCATAAAAATATATCAAATTAATAAAATAAATGTAACACACACTATCATGCGTTTGACGCACACGTTTATAGAAAGTGAGTTTATACACGTCATTAGGGTAACGCGTCTACGTTATCCCGTTAAGCGTTATATCTAATGACAATACTACGGTCTGGCCATACCATTAAGCTAATGGCAAATGATAAATACGTACTTATCAATGCAATAGAGAAGCAATAGCAATAGAGTTCAAAATAATTATTTAACTAAATTTGTTTTATGATGGCTACATTGTACTGAAGAAACTACCTCAACAAAACAAGAATTAAAAGAAAAAAAAAACACGTGAAGTCAGTCAAATAGTGAATATTTTACACTGACCGACCAAGGAAGCATTACTTATATTCTGCGTATAGTAAGAACCAAACAAGAATAAAGATGTATTTGAATTAACAATCCTAAGCCAAATGAGAGTGACATCTGAAGCACATCATGAGAATCAATAATTAATGCCAATACAAAAGATACCAGAGGTTTGGGTTTATATGTATGAACTGTCAAGGAAAATACCTTTAAGCTACAATATTTGCACTAAATACAAACAAGCACAGTGTGACAGTGTCTGACTGTAAACGCGATCGGTTGCCGGTTAGATCCCCACTCGGGGGAGTGTTTATATTTAAATTATTTTCACTTCCTCGCTCTGGTAAAGACAAAGAGCGGCGTTGAGTTCCACCACTCAACACGCAATGTCTTGAATTTGGAATTCAGAACGCCCGACTTGCCACCAGCAAGCGAACCTAAGTATCACATGTACATACAACGCCTTACTCAAGTACGCGGCAGTTGTAAGGGAGACCGTTAAGATCCTTGAGCTTATAAACGAGAGCTTTCAGCGTGTTTTACTTGAGGAAGAGATGGCTGTCATATACGACAACAAAAAGCAGGAATACCTAAAGGCGAATCTACCTAAATCCATCCACATGGCAACCTACAGTGATAAAAATGGCTTCGTATATAAAGTCGAAACAAAATATAAAGTCGAAGCCTGATGCACAGAAGTTGTGCTGGAACAAAAAATCTCAAAGACCCAACTAACATTTGGGAGCACTGGCAAACACCGAAATTTCAATGGATAAATAGCGTTCCTGGCTGAGGAAAATCCACTAGGGTGGTAAATCATTTGTCGCTGCTAGTCATCGGATAGTAACTACAACTACTGAGGCGGCGGAGGACCTCAGGAGTAGGATCTAAATATACAGGTGCTTCCATCACAGCAGACTCCCCTAACACACTATACTTGGTTCACATGTAGGCGGAAAGGGTGGACCTCATACACAAGGCGTACAGAAGGGGAGTAAGCTCATGCATCCTTACTATCAACGAGTCTCAGAGACTAACATACGAGTCTGTATGTTAGTCCCTGAGACTCGTTGATAGTAAGGATCGTCATCATCCAGACAAAATCCACCAAAAGTGCCATAGACGACTGTGTACAACGTGCTGTTGTCACAATTACCAGGCACACTGTTAAATATGTGTACTACAGTGACGCCGAGACGAGAAGACGCAATCGGCAGATTCCCTAGCCGATATAGTTGATTACAACTTAAAAATGGCAATCTCTTGAAGAGGCGTGGAAGCGGTCCGCAAGCTAACCGAGGACTACGAGCTGCGACCCCAAACACCGAATTAGACCTTTTGGAGGGGCTCCTCTATTATTTTCTGATTTCTTGTAAAAAAAGTCACTATAATTATAAAACGGAATCTTAAAAATTCATGGACGCCCATAAGTCCAGAAACAATATTACTCATTTTACCAAAGAAAAGGATCTGGCTAAACAAGTTGTCACTACTGGGAAAAGTAATATGAGTTGGGCAAGATCAAACAAAGAAAAGACCTTTGTTGAACACCCAAGTAATATATTTAACCGTTTTATTGCTAAGCAATTTTTACAAAAATGTATGAAAGTTTTTGAAAACTTTTTTGATTATGTTAAAAGAAAAAGTACTTGGATTAAATAAAACACCGGAATATTGCGCAATCTAGGCACTCGTCTAGGTTCAGGACTATCGAAAAAATCATTCCTTGCTATAGAAAAGACTTTTGTTGGAGGAATGTTGGTGAGAAGAAATACCTTTTTTCTATTTCTGAAGCAGAAGATGAAGATGAAGGTCTGAAAATGACGATTCACTTTCAATCCTCAATCTTTTTCGTAAATGTGTTTTAATACTGCTGTTGTTACTAGTTGTTTCACCATCTATACAGCCACTAACAGTCGAATCAACGTCGTAAATAATATCACGTGACATCATTATTTTTTAAAATTAATATATAGAAACTTATTACAAATACTTTCCAGCGTAATAGAATATAACGCAAATAATAATATTACAAAAATCCAATAAACCACTAAACGCAGTTGTTTCTTACTACTTTTTATATGTAAAATCTTAGAGATAATATTGTTAAATATAATGAAGTTATATTTAAGATACATATTTACAAGTGGTGGTTGTTGAATGGACCGATGCAGACCTACTTCCTGGCAGAGGTTGAGAGTCAAAAATTTATCAACCAAAACCAAAACTGCCCAGGATTGCTTGGGATCGAGCCCAGTCAGCAATTATTGCGACAGGTAAACGAGTTCTTGGTCTTTCTAGGGGAGGATTAGGTGGAATGACAAAGTGCAGTAGTTGATTCGTCACCGGCTATCCTGAAGACTAAGTCGGTTATATAGAAGCCAAACGTGCCAGTAAAAGAGCTGTAGCCAGAGCCCGCAGTGACAAGTTGGCACCACTATGTGATAAACTTGAAACTTCGGAAGGGCAGAAGCTCATTTACAAATTGGCACGTGCTGGGGATAAAGCGACGCAGGAGATCGCAAAATGTCTTTGCGTTAAAGACTCCCAGCTGTGTAACTATGTCTTTGTGAAGGAGAGATGGTGTTGCTACTTCAAGGAACTGCTTATATACAAGACCAGCCTCCCTGGCTGATGGTGTACGCCGATGACATAGCGCTCATTGACGAGAGCCGGGTTAAGCTGGAGCAGAGGGTGAACCTCTGGAAGGGTACGCTTGAGAACGGCGGTCTAAACCTAAATGTATAGAGTACATGGTTTATGGGAGCCCGGACTCTAGCACTATCCGTAAAGGTCCTGAACCAGCCGTTAAGTCGGAGAAGTTCTACCCGAACTTCTTGAACCTTGGATCCATCGTGCATTTCCGAGCTACTTTCCGAACTATCCGAGATCCAACCAGGTATACCACAAGGTTGTATATTGTATCTGATTGTCTATCTTATATATACTGCTGGCCTACCGAAGACAAATATGATTACGGTTGCAATATAAAAAAATATGACTGTATTATCTACTAACACTAATTTTATAACAGCTTCAGGAAATCTACAAATAATACACTTTGATAAAATAGAGGAATGGTGGAAATTTTCAAGAATACATACAAATCAAAGCAAATGAACACTCCAAGCACGCCCGGCAGTAAAATAAATAATGGAGAAATCAAAATGGATCACGGTACATATTACTTAGGCATGCATTTGGGAAGACTAACATGGCAAAAGCACACATGAATAAAACATAATCACAGAAAACACAAAGCAAGTTGACAGTATATAAGGCCATGTTGAAACCGATAGGGACTTATTGGGTCCAACTATGATGAACAATGCAGTTTAAATTAAAAAAAAATGTCATCAAATCCGTACACTAGTTCCAATTTTTAAACTATTCAAAGGACAAGGATTGGGACAAAAAGCAATGTAAGATTTTCTTACAATAATAGAAAGAGACAGGTGAAGCTAGTAAAAGTGTATTTAGAGTGAAATAATTTACCATATTTACATCAGATTACCATATTAAATCATATCTATGAATACGTTTTATGTATATAAAAATGCAAATTTTAATTTATCTAAGGAATTAGTAATATGTTGCTAAGCAGCTTCACGCTTTATCCCGCATAGCAGGTTCATTCAGAGTGAGCCTAGTGTCAAAACACTCCATTTGTCACTAAATAGGGAGTAATAGTTCACTAATTAAGCTCGAGGATTTATGTTTTAAATAATAATCTCTCAGTCACCATAGTAATATAATAATGTACAAGAACTTTGTTCTTTATCTCTTAACTTTGCTCTATGCGTTTTAGGATCTTTGCCTGTTACTTCGGAACCTAACGCTGCAAATAAGAAATATAGTATTTTGTTACATGTACCGTACTGACAGATAAAAATGTTTTTTTTTTTATTTTGTTACATATTTAATTTCTTTTCAGATAACATTGTTCCTGTCGCTAAAGAGAAAGATGCCATCGTTTTATAAAAAAAATGTGGTATTCAATACATTATTTTATTATTTTAATATTTAGAACGTATATTATTGTAAATTACTGTAGATTATATATTTGAATTTTTATTTCTTTTTAATAATTGATATAATGTTGCCATATGTAAATTGTTGAATTTATTTATTTATTTTTTAATTTTATCTAATAGTACTTGTACACAATGTTGCTGTAGTATTAAAAAAATATTTTTATCTATATTAATTTAATTAAATCAATTGTAGATTTTGTAAATCGTATTATTTTCTAATATTTAATGTATTTTGTTCATTTTCTTTCAAATAAGTATTTATAATACATTAACTCAAAAATATATTTGTACTTAAATTAGACAAACAATGATAATTTTAATTATGAACTGTTCCCGGACTGATAATAGCACCCACAACGCATCCCGTGTACAATCAGCGCTATGCTAAAATGTCAAAAAAATATACATTATATTTAGAATTTACATTATATGAAATATGAGCTCTGGATCTTTATTTTATCATTCTAAAAAGGAGATGGCATCAGCTATCTGCCAGTGACAATCCCATAGAAATTGGTCCAGCCGTTCTAGAGATCACCGAAACAAACAAACAGACAGATAAAATTTGTAAATAATGTTATTCTGGTTATACTAACATTTGATCAAATATTAAATAATATATATATATATATATATATATATATATATATATATATATATATATATATATATATATATATATATATATATTGCGTTAACATTTTCTTAAAACTCAATTTAATATTCCTTACAAATTTGAAATGTGAAAAAAGAATTAAAAATATGTTAAACAACTAGAATTGTAATATGAATTGGATAATATAAATATTTTGCATTTTAGTATATTAGTTGGAGAAAATTTTATTAATAAATTTTTGTTAGTAAATTATATTTCGAAAATGTCTTAACAAAAATCAAAAGACGATGAATTTTTAAATTTATAATATTTTATATGCTCTCAAAATAACCATTTTATATCAATGAAGGTTATAAATTTAAAATTATAATATTAGAAGAAAAAGGTTTAAAATAAAACACCAATTGGGGTATTTAACGATATATTGATACATTGTATTGTTCACATCAGATTGGATATGACATCAAGTGCGCGCTCATCGCATTACTACACTTACAATAATAATAATAATTAATTTAATTAATTAAATAAAACAATAATAAAAAATTAAGTAGAAAATAAATGCGGCATTACAGCTTTAAAGGTTTTTAATTTCATCTGTGATTTTGACGCCAGAATATGGCAACACTGGTCTCTTGGGGATTGATTATTGGTTTAAATTAAGCATTTTGTAAATTCTTACATAAATGTCAATATCGAATTTAGCCAGTGTTGCCAGCCCCTTGTTAATGTCAGAATTTTTGTTTTTTTTTTCCTTTTTTTTCTAGGGGAATACCCGATTTTTTCGAATAAATTCTGACATTTTTTTATTTTGCGGAGTTACAGGCACAAAAATCAGATCAAATGAAATAAATTATAAAGGTGTGTTTTGAGTCGTATGCAGATAAAATTTTGGGTCAGAATTGAAAAATGTCTAATACAATAGTAGTTTATATTTAAAAAAAAACTAGTAATTTGGCGTTCATTTAACGATAAATATCGAGTCATATATAAAACTGGTATAATTGAAATGAATAACATATCAATTATTTTATTTGTCATATTATTGTATAAAGAATAAGCCATGTTGATACATACATACGACTCGAAACGAAAGAAACATTAAGATAAACATAAATTTAAGAGATTCAATTTTTTTTAAGATTTATCTAATCTTTTTGGCTTTTTTAAGCACCAATTTTGGCAATAAGTTTAACTAAAAATAAATATTGAAAATGTAAGCGAAAGTTTAAAATATAATTCCTCTGCTGTCATAAAAATAAATTTATTATCTATGTCTTGCATAAACCCCTTAACAGTTATTTTTAGTCTGTGCCAATTAAAGTTTGATTTTTTAAATTTTATCGAAAAATATTATTGTGTGATTTTTGATTGAAAATCAAGAAAATATTTGAATATAATAATTGATTATATGTATGTGTATAGGCGGAAAACATTTAAAGTGAACAGCAGAGGCGTTTTACAGATTAAAAAAATAAATAAATGGCACTCAGCTGTGCTGAGGCAGATTAAATAATACTATTCCACATTGAGATCTTCCTAGGATCAGTCTATACGAAGTCTAAAATTTATTTCGACGTATGCCAGTGATTTATTCTTAGGAACAACGTTTATTTGCTAAATATATTTAAATATAATCGCCATTTTGAAACATGGCAACGCTCGAGACGGACATTTTCAAGTCATATAATAATAATAATACTTCATTTTTTTTAAATTTTGAATATATATGTATAATATAATTTAGTTTTAAATCACTGGCAGCCGCAACTAGATAAATCACAGTAAGGCGTGGGCCACACGCACAACGAATAAAATTTAAAAAATGTTTAAAAAACCTAAAATTAACCGCTTATAGGGTAACTATATATAAAATGGCCTCAACATCACAGATGTATATAAAAACTTACTAAAATTATAATTTAAAATCACAGGTTTTAGAACGCTTAAAACTATACGGACGCTGAAAAAAAACGCGGCGTTTTTGTGACGTTTTATAGACGTCGGGCGTTGTTTTAGCGTACCCTCCACTTTCTGTATGGCATCGATCCGTCTATCCCAGTAGTTTTGAACACATGTCTCCTCTCTCCCGCGGCACGACGTCTTAGTTACGCAAATAATACTGAGCTGTCTCACAGAGAGCCTAAACTTAAACACAAACGAACTGAAAACACGCAAACGAACAAACTCATACAAATAATCAGTACATGAAAAAGCGGGTAAAAAAACGTTCGCACTTTGCGATTCACGCGCGTCTAAACTAACACTAAACGCGCGCCCTGACGCGTCGGGAAAAACGCGCGTCGACAAAAACGCATAAAATACCCACGTCAATGGGCGAACTCGACTATCCCTATAACCGTTGACGCGATATACGATATGGTAATCGCGCGTTTTTGTAGATGCTGTAGAAACGCGTGCGTTTTCGTTGCGAGTGTGAAGACGCCCGATCTTTGTGAGATATTGGCGTTTTATAGGCGATTCACACGTGCGTTTTTGGGACGCGCGAGGGCGCGTGGGGCACTCAGGGGGTGTTTGGGGTTGGGGGGTGTGTAGGGGTGTTGGGGTTCGCGGAGGTGGGGGGGTGGTGGCGGGACGCGGCTCCGCTTTTTCACCGTACTGACGTGGTTTTAATGGTTAAGGGCAATGCTGTTTTTTTGGCTTCTTTAAGTTCTCCTCATCGACGCCGGCCTTTGGCACCTGAATGTGGAATGAGTATTTATTTAGTATTAAATATTGGTACGAACCCCGTTGCGTCCCACGTTGGGAGTCCAACTCAACAAACAAGCAAGTTATAACCAACTAATACAGTGACCGTGCAATTTCTTGTTCTTCTATTTTCCACCATTAAATATAAAATCCAATTTAAATATCTAAAACCAACTAAATATATAGTGTTACTAGATCAAGAAAATGATAAATAAACCTCCCCTAAATGCTATTATAGCAAAATATTAATAATTACAGCTTTCACTGCAGATTATAAATAAAAAATATTAATAATTTAACATACCTCAGTATACCTCTCGCCCTTGAGAGAGACGATCTTGTTATCTCTATAGCGAACCATCTTCTTGGGCTCGATTTTGGGAGCCAGCGGCTTGTGCTCCTTGGTGTCGGAGTTCTTATCCACATAGGAGTATCTAAATCATTATATTGATTTTATATCAACAAGGTAGTTAGAGACGATCTAGTGTCAAGACACTCCGTTGAATTGAGACATTGCGTGCTGAGTGAACCCAACGCCTCGTTTTGCCTTACCAAAGCGGAGGAATGAAAATAAATTTTAAATATGATCATTTCTCCGAGTGAGGATCGAACCCACAAACAATCGCGTTTACAGTCAGACGATGTCCCTTTGCGCCATGATGGCTTCATTCATATTAGAATGCAGTTATAGTTTATTGACAAACCCTACTAACTATATTTGCGTACCCGGCGTGAATAAGTGAAGTTAAAAATGCTAACTTTTCAAGGCATCCATTTCTATTTGGTATTTAATAGAAGAGTTATTTAATAACTGATATGTTTGGTTTGCTCGGTGAAATATATTTATTAGTTTAGTTATTTATGATTTGAAAAAAAAATGGGCGAGTCTTTTGTTTTTTTTTTAGCTTCACGCTTTTATCCCGCGTAGCAGGGTAGGCAGAAAGTACCTAGTGTCAAGACACTCCGTATTTCACTTTCCACGAAATTCGAGAAATTGCGTGTTGAGTGGTGGAACTCAACGCCGCACTTTATCTTACCAGAGCAAAGGAGTGAAAATAATCTAAATATAATCACTCCTCCGAGTGGGGATCGAACCCACAACCGATCGCGTTACAGTCAGACGCTGTCCCACTGCGCCACGACCGGCCTCTCACGCCCAATATTGAACTAACAATAAATTCTTTGAGAACTTTACGAATTACTTCTTTTTAGGGATGGACAGGAAGTACCTAGTGTCAAGACACTCCGTACTCCGCTATAAATTGTTGAAAGCGTGAAAATAAAAAAAAAACTATACAAACTCTAAGCTTTCATATGCGTCTTCCATGTTACCATTTATTTACTAAATATATACTAATGATAGAAAATAAATTTTATATAAATACTAAATACTCTATAGAATATATGGTTTTTGAAAGTCCTTACAAATTCAGACATGATTCAGTTATTTAACTCTGCCTTTTTAAAACACTATATATATATATATATATATATATATATATATATATATATATATATATATATTGATATTGACATAGATGGATATAATTGATCCTAGCTATATTTAATATAACACACTCTTGTATATTCCACTATATAAATAAAGATCCCATGATTAAATAATAAACTAGAAGAAAAGAATACTGTTTAACGCAGGATTTTTACAAATTGTTCCTATATTTACTCGATAATATATTTAATTTCAATTAAAATTTCCAATACCATCCCAGAAATAATCTAGATCTCTTGTTTTCTTAGATTTCTTTTTTTTTATAACATCTCTTCCGTACATAATCTATGATTCTGTAAGTTTCTTTTTACAAAACAAAGACCACACTACATTATATATTTTAAGTAAATATTTACGTAAGAGGAATGTATCTACATAGGTAAATATTTAGTTGACATTTAATTTACTATAGCAATAATTGTGTATTTCAAGTCCCTATCGTCACATCCCCGAGCACTAACCTAGCGATGATCCTGTGCTTGAGCTCGCTGTCGTCGCAGAGCGGCGCGCGCGCGGCGGCGTGCAGCGCGGCGGGCGACAGCGCCTGGCCGTGCTCGCGCCGGTGCAGCAGCGTGGCGGCCGCGCGCTCCGCGTCGCCGCACGCGATCGACACGCAGTGCTTTATCTGGCGCGCGGGGAGAATCTAGTGTTAGGACACTCCGGTCTTTTGGTGTGTGGAGGGAAACTGGCGACTGGCATACTCTGTTCTTCTATTATAAGGTGAGAACCTTGTGTTTACTCTGTTCTTCTGGTATTTGGAGGGAAACTGTTCTTCTGGTAAATATAAAATCTAGATTTCGTATACTCTGCTATTCTGGTATGTACAGAAACTAGTTCTGATTACTTCTTAATAATCTTTAAGTAGCAGAAATTTGTAAAAATCTCTCTGCAGACACGCTAACAAGATAAATAAGTTGTAACAAACGTGTAAGAATTTCGACGCACCCGGTATTAGAACGCATGGCTTAGCGATCAGAGCCCCTCGACGGTTTCTAAGAGGCACGGGTTCGAATCCCGCTGCGTTCATATTTTTATACTTTTTTTCAATACGTTTCTAATCCTAAGTGTGGAATAACACTTTAAAAAAAGATAACCTAGATATCGGATACTCTGTTCTTCTGGTATGTAGAAGACCTAGTATTTGGACTACTCTGATCTTGTGGCGGTCTTCCTAGTATGTGGATGAAAACTAGTGATGGAATACTCTGTTTTTTTGGCAAGTAAAGAACCTAGTATTAAGATACTCTATTTATCTAATATGTGAAGAAGCTAGAGTTAGTATAATCTGTTCTGATATGTTGAGAACCCTTAGGACACTCTCTTTGTCCATTCCATAGATCTTGCGACCGTATACATAATAAGTCGCCTAAGTGCACCTATGCATGAGATCAAAACCAGAGGCTCTGATGTTAGGACACACGTTCTTCTGGGATGTAGAAACTGAATCTTGTTTTAGGAGTTTCAGACATTTTTTTTTCTAATATGCGCCATTTTATAAATATATATGATTTTAGACATATATTTTTTATCCATTTCAGAGAAACCATTGTCATTTCATTCACCAAATAGCCAAATTAAGGTTCGTAATCCTTGATCTTTAGTATATTTTTTTTTGATATTTTCTTGGACTTTTCTATAAATATCGAATGTCTGTTATGTAGGTGAGTAGAGTAGAAGTAGAGTAAGGACACTCTGTTCTTCTGGTATATCGAGAGAGAAGCTATGATTAGAATTTTAAGAAATATTCTTGTTAAAAATTTTAAAAATATTATAAGATTTTTAACTGGTTTGTAGAGCGTCTTGTGATATTTTCTTATCCATTTTATTAGCATTTTTATCCACTGTGGGTTTGGTTAGACACAGCGTGGTTCTGTTAACTTTTGTCTCACCAGAGTGGAAAAAAAATAATTAAACACATGTAATCAATCTATCGAATGAGTTTACAGTCAATAGTCTGAAAAAATATACATCTAATTAAAATGACACTGTACCCACCTCCATGGCACAAGTGTTAGGAAACATCTCGTGCAAAACGCGACATTGTTCAGCGTATTCATCGCCATCCACGATGGAGCGACGATCGCGCTCCGAAGAGGAACTCTCCGAACTTTCCGAGTTCTCAGAATTGGAATGAGAGCTTGAAATAAGAAAATAAAGAAAAAATGTATTTTTTTTATTTTTAGATTTAATACATAGTTATATCGAATTATATAATAGCGGGTAGTTAGATAGGACGGAGCGCCAAATATTTTTAACTTTGTCTACAGTCTTTAAGCTCTCTACGGGCCTTTTGGGAAGTCCTCAAGCTTTTAAGACGTGACCTACCTCCCGTATTATAAATATGGTGCGAAGGTCAACCCATGTCTTCCCTGATCTCTCGCACCGTATGAAACTTAGCAATAAATGAAGGAAAGAAGGTAAATTCTTAACTTTTGTCCATTTTATGTATTAACATAATATTATATATACATGTTGAAGCGGAATTTAACTTCGCGGTTTGTTTTATCAGTGCGGAGATATAAGAACATTACGAGGTAATCAGAGAGAACTTAATATCAAGGCACTTACTTCTCCGCCAATCGCTCCATTACATGTTAAATAGTGTATCATTGAGTCCTCCACCCTCGAGTGAGTATCGAACTCACATCAGACACGATGACCTCGATGGTTTATAAATTATTAAATAACTCACCGACTTGGCTTAGTAGCTGGTGGCAGCATGTCGCTTAGGTTTTGCAGTGTAATGCTGATCTTGTCACTACACGCTGAATCTTCTGCAAAATTAGATGAAATTAAAGTATTAAAATATTTTTTTGTTTTAAATAATTTTTAAGATTTTAATCCCGCATAGCAGGATAGTTAGAACCGCTGGGGTCCACGGAAGGATCGGTTCGTTACCCTTGACCTCGGCTAGTGGCGGTCGTGGACGGTCCGGAGGTCCATATAATCTATCTCGAGTCCCCAATCGACAAGGTATCCTCCGTAAAAGGATTTCCTCCCGGTACCAAAAGGGTAATCAGAGAAACCAGGGTAGAGTCAAGACACTTTGTTAATTGTCTAAATCTACACATTGCGTGTTGAGTAACTAACTCAACGCCACGCTATGTCCTACGAGAACGGAGAAATTAAAGGAATTTTCACATATAATCATTTCGCCATGTGGTAATCGAAACCCTAACCAATCACGTTTGCAGTCAGACGCTGTCCCACTACTGCGTCACAATGGTTATTCTCATTGTATTAGTAGATTCTGGAACGCAAAAAATTACGCACATTTAACAGAAAAATGTATAGCGAAGAACTTTTAGAGAACTTTAAGAGGTTTGGTAAATCTCTATTTGAACTTGTTATCTGAAACTGCTTATAAGTAATAAACAAGGGTCAAAAGTAATTCATTCATATAACGTCAAATTTGATTGACAATTCAGTTATGAGTTCGAATCCAATTTGGTTTTCTTAGAGTCACGAGACTCCCAGATAGACATAGAGAGTTTAGTATCCTAGTGTCCAACACCCCGTGCTCCTTAGAAATATTGAATTGTGATTTTATGTTTATATAAGAACATAAAAAAGAGGCCGGTTGTGACACAGTGGGACAGCGACTGATTGTAAACACGTTTCATTTTTTCTACTTTGGCAACACGTGGCGCGGCGTTAAGTTCCGCCATTCAACACGCAAATTCCCAAATTCGATGGAAAGCGTGTTAAGTCCTAGACCTTAAGTACTTCCGTATTGCTGCGGAAAAAAATCTGAATCTAAAATAAAAAAAAAAACAAAATGTAGGCGAAATGGAGATTGGATAATCGATAGGTGTTCTATATATAAGAAATATTTATAGTTCTGAATCAAGTTTTGAAAACTGGGCGTGGCAGGTTGTTTACACCAACATTTATTGGCCTAAATATCAGTTAGCCATACAAGGTTCAAAATTCATTTATAAGAGATCCGGCTGATAGAAAATTTTTACATATTTTTTTTAAAAGAACGAAAATTTATGTTTTGTTATAGTATAAGACAATATTATTACCAAAGGTTATTAGCACATTAAAGATTTTATAAATGATAATAATAACGTGAGGCCGATCGTGGCGCGTGTGGGTTCGATCCCCACTCGGGGGAGTGATTATATTTAAATTATTTTCACTTCCTCGCTCGGGTAAAGACAAAAAGAGGCGTTGAGTTCCACCACCTAACACGCAATGTCTCGAATTTGGTGGAAAGCGAAGTACAGTGTCTTGACACTAGGTTTAGTCTATTTCAAAGGTATCGTTGTCACTTAAAAAATATTTATTCTGAAAATTTTTGGCCATTAAAAAATATACAGGATCGCACCAGTTTATTAAAGGTCTGAGGTACAAATTTTAGCGACCTTGCGTGTAACTTGTTTTTTTTCGCTTACGCTTTTTATCCCACCTAGTGTCAAGACACTCCGTACTTCGCTTTCCACTGAATTCGAGAGATTGCGTGTTGAGTTGTGGAACTCAACGCCGCACTTCGTCTCTACCAGAGCGAGGAAGTGAAAATAATTTAAATATAATCACTCCCCCGAGTGGGGATCGAACCCACAACCGATCGCGTCTACACTCAGACGGTGTTCCACTGCACCACGACCGGTAACTTGTTATTTTTGATAAATCATGTATATACTATTATATCAGATTTGAAATGGCATTTCCTCCTACACTGTCAGTGCAGGTCTAAAATGTTTCTATGTAATTTTGTTTGTATAGTAATTTTGTTATTAATATAAGTTTTATAATTGGTGTAGTTAAAGAGTTATAAATATGTATGTATACAATGGACTTTTTAACAATAATACATTTTAGAAACATCCCCAAACGCTTTTGTTTTCCGATTATCAACGCCCAGAGTTCGTGCAAGTGAATTTTAATAATTAAAAAAAATCTTTCATATTGTTTTTCCTATATATTTTGATGGAAGCAAGGTATATAGTAAAATGACACATAATATTGTCCACTCTGCCTACTGCTTATAAGCGAAGATGATATAAAAGTATCAGTTACGTATTCTAGTAAAGTATTTTTAGATACGATTCAAAAACACTATTGGAATATTTTATCTAAAAATCCTAATTTTATTATTAAGACCAGCAAGGCAGTTTCAGGACTTTTTTTTAATTATATCAGGGTAGTCGACGTAACCCTACTGTCCACCCGAATCGAGACATGGCGTGTTGAGTAGCAGAACTTAACGCCGCGCTTTGTTTTACCAGAGTAGCTATACGTAAATAAGTGGATTATTCCCCCAAGTGGTTCTGACTAGAATTTGGCACTCTATGTCACTCTACCTCACTACGCGAGATGTGAAGCTAAAACAATAACTGATGTATAATGTATATAATGTATATACAGTGTGTTTGTTTGTCATGTTATGAATGGGACAGCTTTTTATTGGCAACATCCTGTATTTGTAGGATCTCTCAATGTCCAATGTCGTTTAGTCTTTATTTGACAATTGATTGCGCGTGATTTATAACCGAAATGGCCGCTTCCTATTTCTCGCATAGCAGGGCGGAGAGAACTTAGAGTTATAACACTCTGTTCTCTGACTCTCTTTACTACCAAATAAACGTTATTCGTTGCCTTAGAAGGTTGTTAAGTTTATTTTTTTGGCTTTTTGACTGATTTTTTTTTTAAATACACAATTTGTCAAAAATTATGTTGACTGAAACTTATTGAGTTTAACATTATTCAAAAGTTCATAGTTAACTCCATTTATATATAATGTGTTTTTACATTATATTCCAACATACTTAATATATTCACATATATTTAAAAATATTTTTCAGCCTTCTAATAATTTATTAAATAGGGCATTAGCAGGTTTACACCTAAAACTAATAATTTCTTTGTATTCTAACTGTATCTACATGGAAATAAATGTCTCTGGATTTTATTTTTTAATCCTGAAGCATATGTAGCCTAAGTTAAACCTTAGTTAGCTATTTGCCGGTGAAAGTACCATCAAAATGGGCCCAGTCTTGATATTAGCCAGAACAAACAGAAAGACAGGCGGACATGTTATATTGGTGTATGTACTGTGTATAAATATATAATAATTTAGTAAAAAGTAGTTATTTTAATAGAAAAAAACAGACACTACAATTTTATATTTATTAGTAAAGATATTAAATATTGTATCATGTTTGGTAACTCTAGTGTTTAAATATATTTTTATTATGTATTAACACATATAATATATTAAATAATTTGGAATTTTCAATTAATTTCTTAAATAAAATAACTTACCGTTAGAATTGGTATCGGACTCATCTTGACGAGTCAGTTCAGCTTCCAACTCCAAGAACCAAGAGCACACCGACGATGGATCAATGCTCGCAAACTTGGGAACATACGCTGCCATCATCTCTATGAAGCCTAGTTTAGATTTTTTAAATGTATTTAGATTGTTTATTTTTTTGTTTTAGTAACATTAGTTCTATTTTTATTAGTTTTATCTACATTTTAATATAATTGTCTTTTTTTTTTAAATTGTAGCTCTTTTTTATATACATTTTGATAATACAGGTTCTTGATTTATATTTTTCTGTCAGTATCACCACTTTTATTCAAGCTTTAGATTTATATTAATATAAATAATTAGAGCTTAGGCTGTGTGGTGTTTGAACAAGTTTTTTTTTGTTTTTAATAAGTTACTCAATATTATTTTATTTTTCTTCTATTAAATATATATATATGTATATGATATCTTTTCAAATATATTTTTTTCCTTCTCAGTTGGAAATGTTGTTTTGTGAACAAGGAACTCAAAATTGATGTTTGTTTTTTAAGTAATATTTGATTTTCATTGAGCTGAGTTTATTGGCCATAACTTTTATATGTGTTTTTTTAAACACATATAAGTCTGCCGGTGCACCATTGATGTGAAGATAAAGGAATCGGTAAATAGTTAATATATCAAATTATAAATTAGACTTAATGTAGAAAATTAATTTAATGTAAATTAAGTATTTGTCACAATTATTGACAACTTTTGAATTTGTTTGTAAGAATAGCAACAAAGGTATGTAATATGATTAATAAAATCATTTTTTAAATGTAGCTTGTTCTTTGTTTATATTTTTTATTTTTTTTTTTATATGATAGATAGGACATATTATAGAAAAAATAGAGTTGATATGTATCAATGTCTTAAATAATAATTTATTCCAATTAGACATCAATAAATAGTATTTTATTTGAAGTGTAGAAAAAAAATTAAAAAATTATTACCATCTAAATCGAAGCAAGGGTCCTGGGAGGCTTCTTCTAGGATAGAAATCACGTACGAAAGTACTATATCGTCTATAAGAGAGACATCCGCGGAAGGGACGTTTGTCTTAATAAACTGAAATAAACTCTCTTTAACATGACACTTCTGCTGCGCTATGGCACTCATTGTTCCCTAAAATAATATATTTACAACTTTAAATTTGTTACTTCATAAAGAATATTACAATAGAAAACCTAATTCTTTATATTCGTTACGCGTCGATTAACAAAGCCGTATTTGTGGCTACAACTCGTTTTAAACTGTTTATTAACAAAAATGACTACCTTTCAATAAAATTCTTTGATATAGAGATACTATATTAATATATTAATTGATTTTTACAAGTTAAAACTCCCTAGCGAGAAAATCTACGGAAAATCAATACAAATGCTGGTTTTTTTTACTATAAACAACCCTTTACGCTCTGTTATTTTAATATGGCAAGAACTACATTTGTAATGCTTTGAAAAATTAAATATAGTTTTGTATATAATATTTGGTTTAACACTAAATTATAGTTTAAAATATATATTATATTTTGAAATTATAAAATTACGTTATCATTTTAAGTTTTATCGTTAATAATTTAGAACGTCATAATTACGTCAAACGTCAATGTCACATGCAATTTTAGCGGATAGCGCGATATGGGGTCGCTAGATATTCGCGCACGAAATCAAATAAGTAATGTAATTTTGTTTTTTTTTTTTTAACTTCATTACTTCTGAAAATTTTAAAAGAAACTTTTCTAGGAAAATTATTTTAATACTTTACAGTAGTAGAAGTGATTTGGTAAGGACTACTGTAAAATTTACGAAACGTTGGATTTTCTAAATTATAGTCTGTAATATCAAATTATACGCCATCAGTTGATTAAAATACTTTTATTTAAAATGTGGAATAAAAGCGATTTTTTTTATAAGCAAAAACACGATTGTGAATATTTTATTATTTTTATTTGTTTTGTAACAAATCGTTTGTATAAAAAAATAACTATTAACATTACTTGATTGTTGTTGCTACTTTTCGTATTTATTGAGCTGTAAGTAGATAAAACGATAAATTTCAATTGAAATGTTGAAGGGGGAAGAAAATCAAACACATTATTTTTCTATTCATATATTTTCAATTAAAATTTTAAAATATAACGAACAATTATATTTTATATTCTTACTTTTATCTAAAATAAGATAAACACAACGCCAAAATCACAACTACATGTTTTATATAACGGTAATTATAGTTCTTTATTGGGGCAGGTTCAGCAGTATCATAAAATACTAGTGTAAAAGCGGAAATATAAAAGAAAAAACTATTTTTACAAAACATTAAGAAGATTCTTAGAGATTAACTTTAAGATTTTATAAAAATAGCCCAAAATGGTACATTAACTTATTGGGAAGGAACATTTTTTAAAACAACATCATCACAATTTGTAAGAGCTCGTATAATGAATCTATAAATAGTATTAAGTGCAAGCTATAACTAACAAAGTGAGAAGTATAGAAGATTTGAATTTTGTACTTTAAAACATAGAATTTAACATAAGAAAAACTCAAAGAACAAGCCTGAAGGAACAGTAACGCATAATGATAGCCATAGATGATGTCAAAACATATAATAATCAATTATATTAACATAAACGCATACCAAAGATATAGTAAAAAAAAAGATTTCAGATATTTTATTATATAACTGCTGTTGTTAATCAATATTTTACAATTTATTTATGGAAATACTTGGATTTGGAAGAAGATAAAATAAATATTATGAATTAAAAGGATAAAATTACTATCGATTTCATTCGATTATTACTAATGAACAATAATATATCCTTAGAATGATTTAGGTGAATTACTCTAAAGTGGAAATTAAGTATAAAAGCGAGAGGATTTGAAATGAATTGGTAAGATCCAGGATGATTTGATTAAATTTGAAGAATAATATTTTTTTTATTATCAAATTTACTCGTATGCATATTATATTAAATTTGAAATATTATTTTAATGTAAAATAATTGTGCTGTTTAATTGCTATTTCTTTAACATTTTAAAGTAAATATTTTTTGTTTTGAAAGTAATTTGAAGATATTCGTATCGGAAATTACTGAAATATAATATTCATTTAACATATCATTTTTAAGATAGTATATGAAGATATTTGTAATAGGTATATTTTTTACAAGAATAAATTAAATTCAATATTGTTTGCTATCTAGATCTTAACACTATAACTATTACTCACTTTAAATTGCTTTTTATTATAATTTTATATTTGATAGATCTTCATAACATTTACTATAGTATAATTTTTATATTTTTATTCATACATATATTTGTTTTGAACTTGAAATTTACATTCTCTTATGTGTGAAATTCATTCTTAAAAATTAACCTTCATTCGATTGATTTTGTAATCATGAATTTGATACGTAAAAGAATGTAATTAACGTTCAAAATCTATAAATATATAAGACATCAAACTATTTATAAATAATAGATATATTCAATTAGTGATTAAAATGTAGACATATAGCTTTATAAACAATAAACCTTAAACAAAACCACATAGATTAAAAACGTATAATATTTATAACATATAAGTGTTATTCGTACTCTGACAATGATACAAATATATTTAGAAATTCTCTTAATGTTTTGAGGAATTTCAATAAGTATATTATTTGAAATATTGATTATAGTTCTTTTTGATTTTTTTTTAAATAAGGATTATGATTTAAACACAGCCATTGCATTACTATATAAGTATTAGTATGGGACTCAAGTTAGTTATAAATCTTCAGGGCGCACACTCTACTGATGATAATCGATTACACTTAGTAACACTTATAAAAAATATATATAAAAGTTATGAAACTAAATAGATACTTAATTAAAATAATTTCACATTATATTTAATCTGTCAAATTCAAGAAGATCTATGATCAGTACGAAGAGAATATATAAATTAATCAACTTTATAATAATTATTAACTATTTTTATATTTTTTTGTATATCTAGTGTTAAATTTATTTGCTATTGCTATTTTAATAGTTCTTTTTTCATTATATTTTTTTCATAATAATATTATAGTGGTTTTTTTATAATTGTAACTCTCCTATATGTGATTTCTAAACCAGTGCTTGTAACTAATTTCATTTATATGACGTGTTTTATTTTTATAATAGCTTAATTGACCACAAGAGTAATTTGGCAGTTTGTGGTTACTTTGATTTTTGATCTTTAATTAATCCTATATGTCCTTACAAGTCGATATATTATCAAGACATTTGAAATTATGGCTTTGGCAATTTTCCTCGTTTATTTAAAATTTCAATAGTTTAATAGAAAATTCGCATAATATCACCAGGTCAAATCTACAACAAAATACTCGCAACGAATTTTATCACGATACAAGCGTATTCAAATTCTTAAAATCAATAGACATAAATTTTTACGTATTATACACATCTTATAACCGTACGTAATGTCATTTACACCATGTAAATGACATTACATTCGTAATTAATGACACCAACCATTTTAAAACTGAAAGTGGATGGCCCATTACTGAATAAGTAAACAATCTTCATAATATATTAATATACAAATTCAGTAGAAGGTCTTCAATATAATAAAGCGTTCTTTAAAATATCTTATTTACTTAAGGATGATTCTCAGATATGGACATTTCGTTCTCTTATCATAAATAATATTTTATGACCTTATATCACCTCTGATATTTATATAATACCTTCTTTATTCAATCTATATCCCTTGTACAAGAGAATTATAGTTTGCGCCAGAAAGAATAACAAAAAGCATAGAACTTTTATCTCGTGCCTGATGAAATAGGTGATAAAAAATAAGCGATCATGTATTTAAAATAATGATTTTCAATTTTTTTTTATATAATGTACATATTGTACATTCAAAGTTTTAATTTCATCAATAATCATCATCGTTCTGGCGCGAACTCATCTCACCTATTTTACCATTGCTAATGCCAAGACAACACATCAGAAGGTGTATCCAAGCCCTTTTGTCTTAATAACTACACTGAGATAAACTTTACGATCCAAATAGAAGTTGTAACAATGAAAGACAAATCGTCTCATTGCATTACAACTATGCATGTATTTAATTTAATTACAACAACAATGACGATAAAAATCGAAATATCTTATTTTTAATATAATGAAATATTTCAACACTTTTGTTCATGATTATACATTCTGTCAAAGTGACAATTGTAAATGTGCGCTTCTTTTGATATTTCATCAACATTTAATTTTTCTACACAAATTTAATGAATATATTTTGTTAATGCATATATATATATATATATATATATATATATATATATATATATATATATATATATATATATATATATATATTTATATATATATATTTATATACATATATTTAAATTATGCCTATTATTTCTGATTCATAGATGTATAATAAATTTTCATATTTTTTCCTTAATCAGTTTAAATTTTTAATTTATTTTTTAGATAACATATATTTTTTTATCTTATTTCAATATAGGTAAATATTTATGTGAATATTCTAATTTTCTGATAAATTAGTAAATTGACAGATAACTTTAAAAATACATAAAATATTTTTTTTGTCTTCCATAATGCATTTATTTTTTCAATTCCAGGTATTATATATTAGCTATAGGAAAAAATTACGGCGGCGGCGAAAAAATAATGGCGGCAAAGCTGTCCTAGATGTCTAGCCTTCTAGACTAAGTTAAAGTTGGCACGCCTCTTATAAAAGTAATAATATATTTATATTTTGAGATTTTGTGATTAATTTTTACATTGAATGAAAGTATTCTTATCAAATATATCTTCAGTCAGAAACAACCTAGTATCAAGACTTCTTTCGAAAAGATTACGCGTATAGTGGCGTAACATAACACTGTGCTTTGTTTTACTGGAGCGGGAAAATAAAAATAGTGGGAATCAAACCCACAACCAATCAAATTTGCAGTAAGACGTCTCATAAGATACGATGGTTGTACACGTTGTATGTTATACCAATTTAAAATGGTTCCATTTACTTTTATATATAAATTATTTCACGCTATTTCAGGCATAGCAAAGGAAACCTAGTGTCAATATTCACGACATATCTAATTATCTAATTCCCGCCCTTATTGGAGATGTTGCGTGTTAAGTATTTTTTATTTATATATCCGCACCAGACGTTAATAAGTTAAGTCAAAAACTTTTCTGGGCAGCCATTTTAAGTTTTATTTTTGTCTTTGTACAATATATTTATCGGCTTAGTTATTCACCTCACGAGTTGACTTAACAACTTATTCAAGTTTGGTGCGGATTATACGTAAAATGATATTAAATTAAACGCTGGACGTCGCTTGCTGGCTGCTGTGGTCCGATAGTACAGAGTTCAGGTCCGATTCGCGCAAAGTTGGTGGTGTTCCGAAGGGGAAATCCTGTGAATATATTACATAGAATAATATTTTTTATATATTTCATGACATTTCGCTACAGAGTAGAGTAGAACAAAGTATCCTATTTATCTCTTTTTATGTGTTGAGGCCGGTCGTAGCGCAGTGTGGCAGCGTCTGACTGTATACGCGATCGGTTGTGGGTTCGATCCCCACTCGGGGGAGTGATTATATTTAAATTATTGTCACTTCCTCGCTCTGGTAAAAGACAAAGAGCGGCGTTGAGTTCCACCACCCAACACGCAATGTCTCGAATTCGGTGGAAAGCGAAGTACGGAATGTGTTGACACTAGGTACTTTCTGTCTACCCTGCTATGCAGGATGAAAGCTAACGTGAAGCTAAAAAAAATGTGTTTAGACAAAGATAAGCATAAGTATCTCTTCTTCCCTTTTATATTGTTAGTCTATGTCTTCGCTTATTAATTCGTTTGCCACTCAACACGTAACGTTCCAATTTAGTGCGGAAAGCAGTCGACGGAGTGTTTAGACACTAGGTTGTTTAAAATAATGAAGCTACTTAAAATTAAGTTTATTTAACGGTCTATTATTGTACATGCATTCTTTGCAAGTTTCCAATTCAATTTACATACAAATTAATGTTTATGATTAAACAATTTTCTCTTTACAGTCTGTTAAGACAATATGTGCGACTATTCCGTCACCCAACATGCCAATATCTAAAATATTCATAAAGTTTACAACAGAAAACAGTAAGTTCATATTAATTATTAACTAGTATTTCTTACTATTTTTAAAGTTTTATTCCACACTTAGGATTAGAAAACATTTTTGTAAACGTATAAAATTTGAACGCAGCCGGACGTAGAATGCATCGAGCGGTCAGAGTGCTGGGACGGCTTCCAAGAGGTGCGGGTTGAAATCTTATTCACTCTCAATTTTTTCTAAACACATCCTTTGTACTAAATAGATTCCTACAAACTTATATTAAACACAAGATACTCACAACCTGTGAAGGCAGGCTCCGAGGCGCGGGCGGCGCGGGGGGCGGGTGGCGCGGCGCGCGGGGGGACGCGCACTCTGCGCACTCCGCGCCGCCCGAGCTGCGCGTGGACCGGCGCGACCACGACTCTGGCATGCATCTGTTTTGAAAGATAGAAATATTAAATGGCAACTGTTTTTAACAGATTAATAGCGTATATTTTGGTATTCGAAAGCTATATTTTTAAAAAATCGACATTTCAGTAAATAAAATAAATAGCATCAAAAATAGACGTATACGAGTGGTTAAAATAAATAGTGCAAGAAAGTGGATCAGCTTCTTGGTCTTTGACTTTGGCGATTCTAATTTCTCTTAGTAGCTTTATCATGGCAATATGGCATGGTATAACACACACAAGTGTCTAAACACTTTATTCTCCATTTTTTTGTTGTAATTTTTATAACACATTAAAACCGTATAATGTCAATATGACGGATAATTGAGGCTCCTGGTTGACTTGACATTCTTAATCACCAGTAGCGTCTACCATCAAGAGACACGATTCCCGATTCACGACAACCTTCCCTATATAAAGACCATTGGAACTAATAAGATCTTTGATTTTCGCAATTTTTATGAAATTTAAATAATTTACAATTAATTGTTTAAAGTCTAGTATTGGGTAATATATTTTTAAAACCCCTATTAACACTTTACAGTAGTAGTCACTTGCGGATAGGCTGAAGTGAATTTCGTCTCTTACTTGGTACAAAATTTTAACTATCTACCACCATCTGTTAACTGAATCGCGTACTGTCCTGGATTCTTTAAGGACGAACTGAGGTAGAAAGTTTCCAACCATATTTTCTATTGAAATTATGATCATTCTAATATTATCTATCTATTTTCTCTAGCGAGGATATGAGGCTTATTAAACCTGATGTTAATTAGTTATTTAATTAAAAACTTTTTTGCACATTGATAAAATAGTACATAGGTTTAAAAAAGAACTATAAAATGCACAAAGGCGACCTTATCACTGACAGTGATCTCTTCCAGGCAACCAAATTATAAGGATTTACCATAAAGAGCGGGCGTGATGCGGTGCAAAATAATAAAATGAAAAAAAATAAAGAAAAAAAAATATTAAAGATCTTGTACTAAATGAATAATGCTTATATATTTACTACTGATGTACTGGTAGCTTTCATAAATGTATTGTCAAATACCAAAATATACTTGATTAATTCATTTAAAATAGTTTTATTTTGTAATATAGGAACTAATTGCCATTTTCAATATCAAAAACCAGCCACAGTATCCTTGTAGAGGTCTTATCTTTTTCCTAGTAAATCTCTTAAATACTCTATCACCGACACCTATAGCTATAATGTAATGTACGAAAAATCTGGGAAAACTCACGCATGATGTACAATATGAGCGCAAGGTAAAGAAGCGAGTGGCTCGGCCCTCTCCGCCAAGGGCTCCCTGCAGCGCGCGCAGGCGGGCGCCGCCCACGCGCCCGCCGCGCGCTTCTGGCGCGCCGCCGCGTTGTTGTCCCCCAGCGCCGTGTATATGTCTGACAGGCGGAGACGAACACGGCGGACCAGCATCTGACGGGAATGTTTTGTTTTAGCTTCACGACTGGAAATACCTAGTGTCTAGTTCCGATGAAATTATATTATGTTCATACAATACATCTAATTCATCCAAAATGTTTTTTTTTAACTTATTTGTTGTTTTCGTCACTTAATTTCCTAGGAAGTATTTAGTGTCTAGACACCCGACACTCCGCTTTCTACCGAGACATTGTGTATTGAGTGGCAATACTTGACGCTGCGCTTTTTCCCCTTTGTCTTACCGGAGCGAGGAAATGAAAATGATTTAAACATAACCATTTCATCGAGCAGGAATCGAACCCACAACGGATCGCGTTTACGGTCATACGTCATCCCACTACACCATCACCTCCGGCAAAGTTTATTTATTATTGTCATAATGTATACAATTTATTTATTATAGTTTAATAGAATTAGAGACCATTGTGGCACAGTGGGATAGCGCCTGACTGTTAACGTGATTGGTTGTGGGTTCAAACGCACTCAGAAGAATGATTATTTTATTGAATATGTTTTAGTCATTCAAGATATATTATAGTGGGGCGTAATACACTGTCATTAGGGACCGTCTACTAATTACGTAACACGTTACAGAGGAAAGGGGGGGTCGACAGTGTGATATTGCAATGGTCCCAAAAAGAGGACAAGCTGTGAGGACGGAGGAGGGGTCATAAAGACATGAATTTCATGTGACGTAATTTATGGGTGGATGGCAGTTTAAACACATATATGGTTCATTATTATCTTCTGTGAAAATAAAAAAAAATTGTAGCTCCGTTCTCCAATTGATGAATGAAAAAGATGAATGTAGTAGAGATGAGATCTCTTCGCTGGATGTGCGGAGTCAGTTTAGCTGACCGTATGTGAGCGAGGAGATACGCAGGTGGCAGGTGTGAGCGCGAATGTCATAGTGAGGATGAAGAAGAACGTGCTCAGGTGGTTTGGGCTCGTTGAGAGAATGGTGAGAAAGATTTATGAAGCAAAGGTGAGTGATACGAGAGGTCGGGGGAGACCTCGGTTGATCTTCGAAAGTACAGTGTCGAAGATACTGGAGGAAGGCCACGTAAAAAGTATGAGGACCCCCCGAAGGGCATGTATGAAGAGGATAATGACTGTGGACGAGGCGAGAGAGAGAGTATGCAGGGACCGTAGCGTTTGGCGCTCCGTCCATTCTGACTAACCCGCCAGGGATAAAGCGTGAAGCTAAAAAAAAAACATTAACCACATACAAAACGCGACATCTTTCTATTTCCTTTACCTATTTATTATAATAAACATATTTGTGATTAATTTACGTACTTATTATTACGTAATTACTTAATTTACTAATTAGATACGTATATTAAACACTAAAACATATTTGGGACTATTTTTTGTTTTATATTAATTGTGGATAGAAATAAATTGTGAATAAATAAGCAAAAAATAAAATCGAACCCACTCACCTTGGATCCGACAGAAGTGGCGACTTCAAGTAATCTCGTGTTAAACTCCAGAGGACGACAGTTGCATATCCTGCCTTGTAAGCGTAAAGCCTCCAAGCACCTAGCAGCTCCATCCATGGATTCCATTTGGGCTAGGCGATCTCCTAATGCCTGACCAGCGCCCATCGCCACTTCGTAATGTCTATTTATTGACAAATATTTTAAAAATATGTTTTATATTCACATATTTAAGCATTTTCTAATATCATAATGATGATTTTGCTTCATCCCGCATAGCAGGATAGTCAGGGATAACGTAGTGTCAAGACATATTACTACTTTCCACTCCAAATTGAGACATTGCGTGTTGAGTGGTGTATTCAACGTCGCGCTTTGTCTCACCAAAACAAAGAAATGAGAGTAACTTATAAATATAAACACTCTTCTGAGCGGGATTCGAACCCACAACCAATTGTGTTTATAAATATCAAAAAACAAACATTGTCCCATAAAACACGATGGCCTCAATCAATATATATATATATATATATATATATATATATATATATATATATATATATATATATATATATATATATATATATATATATATATATATATATATATATATATATATATATATATATATCAAAGAATATACTGATGTTAATGTGTGGTATTAAATGCAGTTGATGCTCTCTCTGGAAGGTAGTTATTGTCAGGAACTCGTTGTAAAACTATGTTTGAAAAGATCAACTGCTGCGTTTATCGCCGGCTCTTCTCAGCAGAACTCCTTTCCGAGCTGGTGGTAGCTTCCTACAGGACTGACAATATTGACACCAAAGTTGATTGACGATTTGAAAGTGCTTGTACAGCCTAATTGAATATACATAGAATATATTGATATTGATTTTTGATTTTAGACCTTAATAAGTGTATAATAATTTCGAAATAGCTCCATAATATTGCCTATGGCTTATCCTCTAGAATGGTGAGAAGGTTCTCAAGATGTGCAGGTTCAAATCTCGTTGCACATTTTGAAAATATTTTTATTAGAAAGATTCATAATTATGAAAATATAGTTTGAATTTTGAGACACTAATAATAAGTATTTTTTTAATACAAAAATCACAATATTGTATCTAAAAGTACAAATGAAATATAAATTAATTTTACAAAACTCACCTTAGAGCTTTTCCATAGTCGCATTTCCGTCTGTACACGTCTCCTGCTATTCTCATGGCGCGCGCGTAACACCCCTGGTCTCCCGCTACGGCTGCTAGTCTAAGTGCTTCCTGCAAAATTATAAAGATTTTTTATTATTTTTAAAGTTTTAAATGAAATTATTTTAAACGGATTTATCGCGAATATTGGAAACTGATGTTTCGAACACTTTACAGTAGACTGAGGTGGAAATTATATGTCAGTTGATACAAAAATTAATTATATCGATCTACCGTCATCTGTTTCTTAATTGCCTCGCTTACTGTCCTTGATTCTGGAGAATGAGCTGACTGTATCTTTGTTTCAGGTGTGTCTAAAGGCAGGGTCTATAGGGTAGGATATGATAAACCAATCATGGCATGGAATGGAATATACTTTATTGCCCATAAAGCCAAACAAAATAGTTATAAAATATATTAAATTAAAATTAAATTAAATTATTAATAAAATTTGTTTCAATGCTGATCAGTACCTAGAGGGTTTATCATCGAATTAATTTTTATTTTTTTTTTGAGCTTCACGCTTTTATCCCGCATAGCAGGGTAGACAGAAAGTACCTAGTGTCACACTCCGTGCGCCGCTTTCCATTGAATTCGAGACATTGCGTGTTAAGTGGCGGAACTTAACGCTGCACTTTGTCTTACCAGAGTGAAGAAGTGGAAATCATTGAAATATAATCACTCTCCTGTGTGGGAATCGAACCTACTATCGATCACGATCACAGTTAGACGCTGTCCCACTGCACCACGACCGGCGTCGGACTTTGTGTACCGACAACAAAAAAAATATCGATAGTAAATTAAAAGATCAACTCACATTGCAATAATCATGGGCATCCCCGAGCTCGCCCCTCGCGCGCAACGCCGCCGCCATTTGCAGTAACGCGGTCCTATGATGTCTCGTGTTGAGGTCAGTCGCGCGCGGACCGCGGCCGAGATCGCACGCTCTCGCCGCGCACGCCACAGCGCGCTCTGTATCGCGGAGACGACGCCAGAGCTCCGATAAACCTACGTATACCTGCAAAGGATTGAAAGAGAAACAATCTTAATGTAGCAAGACTTCTTTGATTTTATTATTTTTAAAGTTTATCCAAGTTGTGACAAATGCATTAAAATTTCGACGAAGCCCGTGACAGTATGGCTTAGCGGTCGGAGTGCTTCGATGGTTTCCAAGAGGCGCGGGTTTGAATCCCGCTGCGTCCAAATTTTTGTTGTATTTTTCAAAATAAATTTTCCTAGAAATTTGATTTCTAAGCTAACCGTGACGAAGTGTAACGTATGGTCTCAAAAATAAATACATATTAATAATAGTAACTTTATATAATTATTGAAAGCTGAAAAGAATCCAAAATAAGAACAAAAGAAAGATCATGCGAGTTGCAGATGTGACGTCCACAGTTAGTTATAATAAGAGCATATTATAAGAGTGATTGATAACCTGAATAGAATCATCACATTTTTGTTCTAAATAAATAAAAAAAAGAGACAGACGAAGTATCTTCAAAAGACGAGAAGAAGTGTAACGGGAAATTTATAGACCAGGGTTTCCGGAATGATCGGGGTGTACTCGAGGCCTGGCCAGTGGCGGTCGAACAGATACACTGTCAAGTATAAGTGGGTAGACCGCCCCTGTCTAGATCTGTCAAACAAGGAGTGGAACACAACGCTGCGCTTTGACTACCACAACGGAGAAGTCCACAGGAGTCAAGCCCTTAACCAATTATATTTACACTCAGACGGTTGAAAAATACAGTTGAAAAATGTTGAAACTTACCTTACGTCGTACATTAGACAAACTGCGGTGTTAAGTTGCGCTACATAACGCCCAAAATGGAATCTAAATTGTTTTCTTAATTTGATTTTTATTTTTTTTTTTTTTCGATTGGACTTTATGCTGTTGACCTGAAGGGTCTTTACAGCGTCACCGGGCTGGGGGGGGCGAGAGTGGCTCGCCCCTGAAACTTAATTTGAATATTATATAAAATTTAAAAGAAGTTACCTGCAACAAAAGTGTATTATCATTCTGTCCTTGTGCCACGGCGAGTGCTTTCTGGAATCCGTCCATGGCTTTGGAAAAAGCGCCAAGCTCCAAGCTGACTGCCGCCACGGTGAGATGGACACAACCGGCAGTCGAACCTCCGCCACAGTCGTTGTACAAAGCATGACGTGCGTAAGATAGAGCTCTGCACAGATGGACAAAATTAGCTTAAAATTTTCAAAGAATCTTCTTATGTATACAAATTAAACATAACCTGATCTTTTATAAAAAGTAAATTATAATAATTATAATAATTATTATATTTACAGGCTAGGTAATTTCATTTAATATATTATATAAGAAAAAAATATTGGCGCCCAAAATGGGGCTATAATTGGACACAAGATTTATTTAGATTATTACAATTTTTCAAGATTTTCTGATGCCAATTTGAAGTTATATATATAAAAAAAGTTATTCTGTAAAGTATGAATCAAAAACTCTTTATCCCGCATATCATATCAGGGTTATTTATCCCGCATATCAGGGTTTCTCAAGCGCCAAAGACATGGGCGGGCCGTGTCTTTTATTATTCCATCGTCTTTTTCATTGTTTTTATAAAATGATATTTATATTTTTGAAATTTCAAATTCACTCAGTTCACATTTTTTTGTACAAGTAATTTTTATCCTAGAGTTATTTCTAATGGTTTTAGTTGGTGCCCAAGAGCATATACACTTCACATAGCAGAGTTATCAAAGACAGCCTAATGTCAAGACACTCCGTTGACTGCTTTCCGCCCGAAATTGAGATAATATTTTTATTGAAAACTACGTCGTACAAAACAATATACCTGTCGAGTCCTCCCAGAGTTTGGTGGGCACGAGCCAAGTTCAAATAGGCTTCCGCTCTCATTGGAGCCGAATCCAGCTCCTCTGATATACCAAGTTGACGGTTTGCAAATTCTAAAGATTCCCTGTTAAAAATTTTTTTTTTCTTTATTTCCTTAATATAAGCCCGCAACCCCTATTTCCCACTTTTATGCACAGATTTCCCACAGACATACAATCACGCTTGTATCATCAAAATTGACGGACTTTTATACAAACTTCCAACCCCTAGTTCTTCTTGGGGGTTGAATTTCAAACTTTTCTTAGTGAGAATCTACGCTATTAGATGAACCTATTGTATGGCAGAACTCAACGCCGCAATTTGTCTTACCAGAACGAGGAACATACGATAATTATATTATAATCACTTACCCGAGTGGGAATATAACTAACAATTATCGCGTTTCCAGCCCACTGCCCTACAACCGGCCTCGTTATAATATTGGCTATATTATGACTTGCCTTAAATGGTTATTTGAAAACAGAATATACGGACACATTTACCTACGCGGTAAAAACATAACCCTCCTTTTGGCAGTCGGGTAATAATTAATATCAACCGATCATACCTATATTTGCCAAAATCCATATAAGCTTGATAGAGGTGTCCAAGCAAAGCGAACTTGTCGCTCCGGTGTCTAACGCCGCGAAGTGCGGACAGCCATACTTTGACAGCCAAACGTTGTTCATTTTGACCGTAGAGACGGACCCCTCTCTCGATCTGAAATAATAAAATCATTAAAGCTCCTGTCTCTTAGCACAGCGTCTAAACTATAAACACAATTGGCGGGGGGTTCGATTCCCACTTAGGGGAGTGATTATATTTAAATGATTTTCACTTCTTCACTCTGGTAAGACAAAGTGCGGCGTTAAGTTCCGCCACTCAACATGCAATGTATCGAATTCGGCGGAAAGCAAAACGGTGAATATTATTGCCCTTTCCCCGCTCTGGTAAGACAAAGCACGGCGTTGAGCCGTTACCAAGTGTATAATATTTCTTGGATGTAAAATGGAGAACGGACTATCCCTCTGGATTCTCTCTAAAAAAAATCAAACCTGAAACCCGTACGGCCAAATTCCACTCAACAACTCACAGATAATAAATAAATAAATCTTGGCACAGCGTCCATTGTCGACCGTCTGCATGACGATATCTGTCACCGATTGCAATCTTTTGAATTATTAGCATTATTAATTAAAGATGACATCCACTATGATATACCAATTTACGATCAATAAAACGACAGACAGACAGACAATGTATATAGTGCTGTATATAGTGACACGCTTTTTCTCATGTTTTTTTAGACTAGTGGTGCGCAAAAATTATTAACGGAGGGCCAGAGCTATAGAAGACTGTACTTTGTATTGAAACTTTTGATTATATGTAATTGTATAACTCCCCCGCACTCCCTCCTCTCCCTCTGTCACTCACAGAGCGCACACAATGCAATATTACACGGCTAGTTTTAATTCCTTTACGTACGACACGCTTCAAATCGCTTTTAATTTTTATATTTTTGGAATTAGATTTACATTAAAGTAATATGGAGTTCAGTTAATTACAAGGGAAACGTATCAAAACCTAGTATCAAAACAATGTTCTTCATATTCAATCGGCGTAACCTAACGCTGCGCTATTTTTTTACTAGTGCGAGGTAATGAAAATATTTTAATATTTTATTATTTATTATTTCGTTCCTGCGCTCATGCTCTATTCTACCTCAAACCAACAAAATATTTTAATCCAGATCGGCGATTCCAGAACCATCGCACGTCTAGAAAGATACGCTCAGATGACGCTTAATAATTATTATTATATATATTTTTTAACCCACCTTTCGCCTCGCAAGATATTGATCGAGACGTGATCTGCAAATCCTAAAGCATTCCAACACTCCAGCGGATGGTCTGTGAGCTGGACCGAAGCGAGAGCCCCAGCGTATAGCGCCATTGCGCTCGGTCGGATATTCCTCGGAAAATGGAAATAGTTCTGGAAGTTAAAACATATTTTTTTACAAAATAACAACGTAAATAAGTTATAACAAAACGTATAAGAATTTCACCGCAGCTGGTAGTAGAACGCATGGCTTTACGGTCAGAGCTCTTGGACGGTATCCAAGAGGCGCGGGTTCAAATTTTTTTACGTTTCTTACCTAAATATAAATCTTTTTATAGATATAGAAAAATGTAGTATCCGGATCCGATGATATATTTTTAAACTATAAACCTGATGTCTTTGCCTTGAGATTTAAAAAAAAATAACAACTGTTTCATACCCGGCTGTTCTTCTATATGATGTCGAGATGGATCAGGTGAGCTGAGAAGTCTCGTGGCCGACAGTTGGTGCGCCGGCACCCCGCTGTAAATACACAAGATTTCATCTGATTATACTTTAAATTAAAATAAATACTTAGTGACAAAATTCTCCGTTATTACGTGTATAAAACCTGAATTTCAAAATATTTTTGTTGAGTCCATGTCAATAATCAAAAGAAAAAGAAAAAATAGATTTTGTATGCCAAAAAAATAACGCAAACAATATATGTACCTAATATATAATTGCCGGCGCCGAATTCTCTTTTTTATAATTAAGTTAGATATGTTGAATTATTTATAAGCTTCAGGTCTAGGATAAAAGCCAGATATATCAGATAAGGATTAGTGATAAAGGCTATCGTGTCTTGGGAGACGTCTGACTGGAAACGCGATTGGTTGTGGATTCGATTTCCACTCGGACGAATCATTATATTTAAAATTTATTTACATTTCTCCGCGCTGGTAAGACAAAGTCTCGATTTCGGAAAGTCTTGACACTAGGTTTTATCTGAGTACCCTACTGTTCAGGATGGCACTTGAAGCTGAAATTATCATTTTTCCAAAACAAGTAATAAAAAAGCTGTGAATATTATGAAATTTCCGAGAAAAGGTAACCAAAATTAATTGTCAGTCTCTAACAAACATCTACATAGATTTAATTCCACACATCAATATATAGAGTTCTTGCTTAGAAATATCTATTTTGATTCCAACCAAATAATTAAATAGTTAATAAGATCTTTGATTTTCGTACTTTTTACATATTTTAAATGAAACTATTTTAAACGGATCAATCGTGTATATTTTGGTACACAAAAATACCTTTGTGGAAACCTGACGATTCGAACATTTTACAGTTGTCTATGGTAACGTAGAATACCAAAATATACGCGATTGATACGTTTAAATCGGCTTAATTTAACACTTGTATGCGTGAGTATACATTATAATAGATAATATTAAGTAAATACTAAGAACAGTCTAAATAATAATAATATATATTTGTTTACCTCCTTCTGTAACAAGAAAACGGAGAGATTTGTCACTAACATTACTTTAAACAGATATTTAGTCGGACATACCCGAGGAAGTCGCGCGACTCTAGAGAGTCCCATGACATGTTCCGCGGGTGTAGGCGGCAGCGTCACCTGCCCGCTGGGTGCATAGCGTCCACCTTCTTCTCCACCACGAAACCTTCTGAAGAAGTAATTCTTTTTTAGAGAATTAAAAAAATGCAAATATCTAAAAGACCAGTACATTTGAATATCTGAATCGATTTGTAAATGAATGGCACTATATGCTCTTAATTATTGCTGTTGTTGTATGATGTTATGTTGTTTTCAAAAGGGATAAGGTGTGATGGGTGGCGGAATTTAACGCCGCGGTTTATCATTTTTTTAAATTGAAATCAGGAAATTTGATGTATAAAGGGGAAGTTGTGGATTGCATTCGATGACCTCAATAATAGAATGCCTCATTTAATAACGTAAAATATATTTTTTACCACATGACAGAAATAAACTATCACTTTAACCTAACATCTAAATAATTACCAATCTTTTATCTAATTATGCTGGGAATATCCATTTATTTAAAGCACCGAAACTTATAGGCCGGTCGTTGCGCAGTGGGACAGCGTCTGACTGTAAACGCGATCGGTTGTAATTTCAATTCCCATTCGGGGGAGTGATTATATTTAAATTATTTTCACTTCCTCGTTCTGGCGAGACAAAGTTCGGTGCTGAGTTCCACCACTCAACACGTAATGTCTCGTATTAGGTGGAAAGCGAAGTACGGAGTGTCTTGACACTAGATACTTTCTGTTTACCCTGCTAAGTGGGATCAAAGCGTAAAGATAAAAAAAAATTGTAATAATCATGAATCAGAACAGGTATCTTTCTCTTTGTGAAACAGGATACAAAAACCGAGTGACTGGACACTGAGGATGTAAACACTCGTACAAAGTTGGAAGTCATACCTTCGCTAAATACTGGGAATATTGTCAGAAGAAACACGATCAAGTGTCTCTCTAACCCCCCATTAAAGAGTGAACTTAGTATAAAATGTTTTAATATGATTAAATAAATATTTAGGCCGATCGTGGCGTCAGCGTCTGACTGTAAACACGATCGGTTGTGGGTTCGATCCCCACTCGGGGCGGTGATTATATTTAAATTATTTTAACTTCGGTGGAAACCGAAGTACGGAGTGTCTTGACACTAGGTACTTTCTGTCGTCACTGCTATACGAGATAAGAGTGTAAAGCTATAAAAAATATTGAAAAGAACCTTGTAATACATTATATATTACAATTGTTCCCCCAATTGGGAATCGAACCTATATTTTGGTACTAATAACAAAGAAATGGTCCTTCAAACTGAATAAAATTATAAACATATACAAATTTAATTATATTATCTGTCTCAAGTCTCACCTGACTCAGGCAGCGTTGTGAAATATAATTATCTCCATATGCATTTCACAAATGTTTCCGTCCATTATCAATATGACATAATCTGGAAAATAAAATAATTTTAAATAGTTAATGGGCAATAAAATTATTTTCTGGTAAGACAAATCATGGCGTTGAGTTCCGCTACTCAACTCTATGTCCCGAATTCGGCGGAAAGCGGAGTACGAAGTGTCTTGACACTAGGGACTACCCGGTCTACCCTGCTATGCGGGATAGCGTGAAGTTAAAAAGAATAAATAAATTCCTTTTATATTAAAAATTGAACCATTTAAAAGTTTTATCCAATTGTAGAGTAAAACACATTTTAAAAATGCATATTCTAGAAGATATAGATATATATTTTTTATACTAATTAAAGGGCATGTTTTTTTTTAATTTAAAAATAGAATATATAATAAAACAATCTTTAAATTTATTGTGTGTCAAAAATCATAATTAAATTAAAAAAAAACATAACAAACAATAAATGCTTATTTATAAAACTATCAAATGAATCGATATATTAAGTAACAGTTGAAATTTTAGACAAAGGCCAAGGAGCGATTGCAATTAAAGAAATAATAACACGAAAAACCTATACAGTTAAGTATTAACGTATTTAAATATTATAATTTTTATATAAAAATTAATTGACATTAACGCTAAATACCAACATTATGTTAGCCGTAAAATATCCTGTCCGCATGACCTAGGTCACCTATGTATCTACTAGGTAAATGTCATCCCGTCGAAATTAGGTCAAAGCGCCTTCGATTCACACAACTAAGTCCTTAAAAAAGTTAAAATATCAAACAATAAAACCTCTTTTCTTCATTTAATTAAATTCAATTTGAAATTATTTTTAATCTTTATTTGGCCAAAATAGTAATTCCATTTTCAAATATCATCTGACGTATAGTAAGTTGTAATAATTGTGACATTTATCTACTTATTGTTTTTTATTGTATATCTATATATATATATATATATATTTTTAAAAATAAACATTTAAAAATATAACTTGAAACCCAAAAAGAGAGAGGTTACGAAAAATCGTTACTTACGTTTGTACAAATATAAATTGTTTTGCACCGATTTTTTTTTCACAAACTCATTTGATTGACAAAAACACTGATTTTCAGGGCTTTTATTTTGTATTATTTGTATAAATTCGCTTTGTTTTTTAGAATTTTATTGTTAATTTTACGGCGCAAGTGTCGTTGCTTGCGGATCACACCCCGGCTGCTGTTTTGAGGGCTAGAGACGTCTTTGGAGTGGAGTTGCAACATTTTAAAAGTTTAAGTGGCGTGAGTTCAGTGCATTTGACCTTCTTTTTAACGTTGTTATTATTATCTATGAGAATTTGATATAATATAACGATTTTAATATTGTTTGCTAGTTATTATTTGTTTTTTTTTATATAGATATAAATACTATTTAATATATAATTCCAGTAATTTTAATCTTATGACAGTAACCATATTAAAACTTGAATTATTTACTCTTGTTATATCTGCTTGTAATAAAATAGACATTTTAAAAAACTGCCATTATATATGAAGTAGTATTATTTCATAATATACGCGATTACTTACTTTTATTAATTAACATCAAAACGCAATTTGTACATACAAAATATCTACATCTTAATTTTTTTTCTCAAAATCATGCGCATTTGTATATAAAACCATGTAAAAATATCTATTTGACACTTTTTTTATATTTTTTATTAGAAAAGGTAAGACGAGCGTGTAGATCACCTGATAGTAAATGGTTTGAGTTGGCAGTAAGCGCTCTTTTTGAAGGCACCAGTGTCGTATCGACGTGGATGATAAATCCTGCATAGCAAATTTCAGGAGACTATTCCACGCTTACCGTCCGAAATTGTAAGTATATCGTATTGAATTGTGGACCGCATCGAAAACACTATTACTTCAAGCAGGTCTCGAATCTGCAATCATCTCAGTTATAGTGAAACTCCGTCCGTTACGTCAACGACTTGACCAATTTAAATATATAAAAATAACACATCTCCATAGAAACTTCTGTTCCCAGCATCCCTCCAACATCTCAACGCGCGTGCGCGTCTCAGATCGACACCCAATGGCGTTCCAACCAGAAATAATGTGACACACTGTTGGTTTATAATGGCACTAGTTAATGTTTTTTTTTAATTATTTATTTAAAAAAGATAGAAGAGAGCAATCGATTAGTTTTAAAATCGATTATGATTTAAAATTTGCAATTAAGTTGGTTTTTTTTTTTTTCATAAAAGTCGATATGTTAGGGTTTTTTGGATAAATAAAAATCGATAATAATTTATTTATCTTAGAATAGATCTTTTAATATGATTTTGTACCTACTGTTTTCTTGAGTAATAAATAAATAAGATTAGAGTTATTCTTTAAGATTTATGTAAAGTATATTGTTATGTTGCGGTATGCAGCTTTCAACATGAAGACAGTGACGTAACACTATGTATTTCATTTCATATCATAAAGCTTCGAAGAAAGAGCCTAGTGTCCAGATAATCAGCAATTTCAACTGTATATTGAGTGGCGGAACTCAACGCCGCATTTTGACGTTTCGACGCATTTATTCAACAGATCGATGCTACTTTAGTACTCGATATTATATTTTGATTTAGTTATTTTTGCCATATTTTCTTACATTATTTTATACAATGTACCGGTGAAGCTTGAATGTGTTAAATAAAGCAATAAAGGATCTCAATGCCTCTTTGAGTATTTATTTTCCGCCATTTAAAAAACCAATCGCAGTTCGCTATTTTGAAAAGATAAACGATATTTTAATAAATAATGTCGAAATTAAAAGCGTGAAATATAAATAAGTATTTTTTCGGATAAGGATTAAACCTAAAACAATCAGATGTATGCCCCCTTGCCCCACTGTACCTGTTGCGTTTAAAACTTGCATATTTGAAAACCATCTGAAAAAAGAACAAAGATTTACTATTCAATTGTTTTTTTTATAAAAGCTCTTAAGGTATTTTTCAACAATGACTGAAGTGTTTGTTTTCTTTGTGTAATTTTGCTTTTAGAGTCTTTTATAAGGAAATTGTAACTTTTTAATACGTTTAGTGCTATTCACATTTAGGGTTAGGAAAATATTTGAGAATGTCGAATAATTTCGACGCTAGTCGATAACGACGTACCATTTAGTTGGGTGATGTTAAGTTTAGTTGAAGCGTTTAGACGATTTCCTTTGGCGCAGGTTTGTATCCCTTTACGTTCAACATTTTCTATGTAAGAACAATTAAATTCTGTTTATATTTACTTAACGCTAAACATATGGTAGAGTGTCAAGCCAAGTCCAAGGTAACAGAACGGCCAAGCAGCAGTATGTGTAATACATATATGTACATAAAATATTTAAGGCCGGTCGTGGTGCAGTGGGACAGCGTCTGACTGTAAATACGATCGGTTGTGGGTTCGATTCTTACTTGGGCCACTGATTATATTTAAATTATTATCACATCCTCGCTCTGGGAAAGACAAAGTGCGGCGTTGAGTTCCACCACTCAACACGTAATGCTTCGAATTCGGTGGAAAGCAAAGCACGGAGTGTAAAGTAAAGTAAAAGTATAATACTTTTTATTGTACTTAAAAAATATATACATAATCTGTCTTAGTGTTTAAAATAGTACAATAGGCGACCTTATCGCTAAACGAGCGATCTCTTCCAGGTATCCTTTGGGTAGAGGAAAGAATGAATGAAAAGGGGAGGGGCGTACAGATTAAATAGATATCTATATATATTGAGGCACGTATAAACAAATATGTAAACATAAACACATACTTACATACATTCATACATACATACATACACATAAATATATACATAGACATATATCTATACATACATACATTCTGGTAAATATAAAAAAATGCAATAGATTTATATCTGTGTTAAATAAAAATCATTTAGGTTTTTTTTAAAAGTTTGTAATGTTTTAGCTTGTTTGACTCTCAGAGGTAAGGAATTCCACAAGCGAACGGATTTTATAGTGAAGGAATTTGTATAGAAAGAGAGAAGAATTATGTGATTCACATAAAAGCTTTAACCACTCTTGAAGATATGAAGGGGAAGACGGATTGAAGAGAACATTATAAAGAAGACAAAGAACGTGAGTATTCCGGCGAAGCCGAATTGGGAGCCACTTGAGCTTTCTGCGAAATTCGGAGACATGGTCATATTTGCGAAGTCCATAAATGAACCTTATACAGATGTTTTGGAAACGCTCAAGTTTGTTTAATTGTTCCTCTTTTAAATCAAGATAACAACAGTCAGCGTAATCAAGTATGGGTAGAAGTAGTGATTGTGCCAGCGCAACCTTAGTAGGAATGGGTAGAAAGTTACGTAGTCGGCGTAATGTTGCAATAGCTGCAAATATTTTACGACTTACCTCAGTAATTAATGGTTTCCAGGATAGATATTGATCAATAATAATACCTAAATTTTTGACTTTATCAGTAAAAGGAACTGTCGTTCCATCAAGCATTAGAAACGGTAATTCTTGTAGAGAAATTTGAGGAATAAGTGAACTATCTATTATATTAGCTTGAGTCTTCTTCGGATTTATATTTAGGCCTATTAGTTTATACTTTTAAATGAAATATTTTTTAACTCTTCATTCATTGCTGATATGAAATTTGGAAGTCCATGCAACGAACATTGACGATAAATTTAGAGGTCGTCAGTGTACTGGTGGTAGGTAAGAAATATTGTGACATAAATAATTAATAAATAAAGAAAATAAGAGAGGAGACAACCCGCCACCTTGTGGTACGCCAGCACGCACCGGGGACCTTTCAAAATAAGATTCCTGAATACGAATACGTTGCTTGCGATCATGCAAGTAAGAATGAAACCAATCAATCACTTTAGGAGATATGTTAAGAGAATACATAATCGCCAATAGAATGTCAAAGTCTGTGGTATCAAAGGCATTACTAAAGTCGAGCAGAATCAATACTGCAACTTGAAGGTTTTCCATGCCCAGGCGAATGTCATCTGATATGTAGTCAACTTATCAGATGACATTCGCCTGGGTTTATTGATAATTGTTGAATAGTTGAAAAAAAATGGTGTATTAATATATTGGCAATAGAAGCAAAAAACTTCTTCAATAGACTTCTGCTTGTCTATCCATTTGTGCATTAATCATGCAAAGCTACCGGGCACAATTAAATTAGTAGGTTATATTTACTATTTTTAAAGTGTTATTCCACACTTAGGATTAGAAAACATTTTTAAAAAAATTTTTATACGTTTTTTCAAAAATGTTTTCTAATCCTAAGTGTAGAATAATACTTTAAAAATAGTAAATATTAAAATAAAATAGCAATCTCTCTTGTTAAACGATTATTTCTTAATAATCTTTAAGTAGTAGAAATTTGTAAAAATCTCTCTACAGAGATGCTAAACAACATAAATAAGTTGTAACAAAACGTATAAGAATTTCGACGCAGCGGGTAGTAGAACGCATGGCTTAGCGGTCAGAGCGCTTGGACGGTATCCAAGAGGCGCGGGTTCGAATCCCGCTGCGTTCAAATTTTTATACGTTTTTTCAAAAATAGTAGGTTATAGCCTGGAGGTACATGTTGAATAGTTTTTATCCTGATATTCGATGTTTTTTGATATATTTCGTAGAAAAAATGATAACTGAAAGTCTCAGATTATTTTATATACCTACCTGCGAGAAATAATAGATAAAATCATTATTACCCAGTTCTAGATGTCATAGAAAAATTAAAATTTGGCATTTAGATAGTTGAAGGGATACATCAAAAACTAGTAAATTCTTAATTTTATTATATATTTTTTATAGCTTTACTCTTTCATCCCGGGTACCAGGGTATACAGAAAGCTAGGTACTTTCTATCTACGCTACTACACGGGAGACACTGCCAAATTCAAGACATTCCGTGTTGTGTGGCAGAACTAGACTAGTAAACTAGAACCATTAAATGAAAATAATATAAATATAATCATTCTACCGAGAGCGAATCGAACCCACAACCGATTGCTTTTACTGTCAGACGCTGTCAAACTGCGTCACGACCGGCCTCTTTTTAAAAAAAAATATATTGAAAGATACAGCTATTAAAGTTGATAACTGCGGGTTGAAATATGGATTTTAGGCATTTTTTTAGCTTCACGCTTTTATCCCGCATAGCAGGGTAGACAGAAAGTACCTAGTGTCAACACACTCCGTACTTCACTTTCCACCGAATTCAAGACATTGCGTGTTGAGTAGTATTTAAATGTTTGTAGTAGTATTTAAAAAAATGTGGAAAGAATGATATACTGTAGTCTAAGGTCTTCCGTGGCCAAAGTTTTCAAAAAAAAATGACGATAGGCTCTCTATGAAAAAAACTATTCATGCTATCTTTTTGGTTTAACCAAGGTTTCACCATATGAAACGTCAGACGGAAGTCTTCATGACAAGTAGAAAATGAGACTGTAGGCTTCAATATGTCATTCTAGGTTGTAAGGAGAAAGGATACATTGAATTGTTTGTACTTAACTAAACTACATAAATATTTAACTTGGCACTCATCTAGATTTTCATTTCTTTTTTCGTTGAACTTGGCTTCATATTTATGTTTTTGAGAGTAATAATTAATATGACGAGGGTGATTTATGCAACTAATTATAGAACATTGCAAACCAAAAAGATATTGAAGCTAAGCTGATATATAAAGTAATTTTATAAGCCATGATGTCCCAGTGTGATAGAGTCTGAATCTAAATATGAAGGTTATGGGTTTGATTCCTACTTGGCGGAAAGATTACATTTAATAACAAATTAAGACAAAGCACACCGTTGAGTTCCACACTCAGTAAGCAATGTCTTGGGGTCTTGGCATAAGGTTCTTGCTGTCTACCCTACTAAGTGGAAAAAGGCGTGAAGATTTTTTTTACAGCAAAAGGGGGTAAACGAGCAGAAGGGCTACCTGATGGTTAATGGTTACATTCAGCCATGGATATTCATTACGTTGGATATGTACACGTTGTCGGTCTTGGAATAGAAGTAGAAGGAGATAGTGTAGGGGCCTCGGCAGCTAGAACTGTCAGAGCTACTCCACTTTGAGGGATATGATGGGTGGGAAGAGGGAAAGTTGGCTTGCATGACATCGAACTGAAACACACCATCAGATATATGGCGTATCGTTTTTGTCACGACAGTGGTCGCAAGCCAGTTCTAGGATTGACCTCCACAGCAGCGAAGGGGAATAGTATTCTACCCCGTCCCCTCACACAGAAAAATAAGAAAGATAGTAAACTACCACACTGAGGGACTTCAATTTGTATTTAATTGACATTAAATGGCTACAATATACATGGCAGCAAACACCGCTTGTTGTTCAATCCTTGCACTATATCAAATATATAAAAAAAAAATTGTTGCAGATAAAACATTTCTTGAGTAAGATCAATTGACAGATTAAATACAGGTTGTTTATTGTATTTGATAGTTTATGTAAATTTAATAGTATTCTTATGGAGTAACTGTTAAGTTTCTCTGTGCTCTTCTCAACAGAACTCCTTAGTCGGTGGTAGCTTGGTACGGAATCTCCTATTTGATGTAAAAAAGGTCAAGAAAATAGTTTTGTAATTTAATTATTTAAAATATAAAAACATATTAATTCTCTCACATATGACAGTATAACATTTATTAATAATATAAAATGAAAGAAAATAAAAATGAAAAAAAAATATACAAATTAATTGCACAAGACGTTTTTATTTTCAAAGCGCAACAAAAATATGATTAAATTATAACAAATATTAAACATGAACTTGGAGTTATAAATCTTTGACAATTAAAAAAAAACCATTTTCTTTCAACTCGTCATAATGTATTTAAAAAAATCGATTCCGAAAACGAGACACGATAAAACGTCGACACTTTCACAGTGAACTCAAAGGAAAAATATTGCCGGCATCAATTTCAATCTAAACACTAATAAATTGGCATCTCTCGGCGCACACGACTAGTTTATTAATAGAGAACATATTTTGTAAATCTCGACTTAAGAATCACCCCTCGGCTGAATTCAGTGTTGCGTTTGCCGCGACGGCCGGCGCGCGGAAAAATTAAAAAAATAACTGTCAGATTTGACGCGCCAAAATAAATATTATTTTTTTTATATTAAATTAATTATTTGTAACTATATATATATATATATTATAGTTTATGGTTTGAAAAAATGAGTTTTAGTGTGTACAATAGTGAGTGCTGTGAGAAAGAGACGAAAGATAGGCAAACGGTCGAGTTGAAGGAGGACGAGCATATACAGCACGTGCTGGGACCCAGTAGGCGGTGTTTGGCGTGGGCTTGTAAGGCTTGCAAAAGGAAAACCGCGGCAGTTGACAGGAGAAAAGCGGCGACCCTGCGAGAGAGACGGAGATTACGGAAAGTATGTTATAGAATTGTTATATTTTATTTAGAAAAATGTCTTCAGGTAAAATCGTGCTTCTAATACGTTTTAACCTAACTCAGAATAACGTTTTATTATAAAATTGTGTGCCTGTATTTTCATTTGCGTTTACTTGATTTTTATCTTAGTTCCGTATAATTTTATTATCAACGAACCGTTTTAAATAAAACTAAAGCGTATAGCTTTAGTTAGCTAAAGAAAAGGTGACAAAATATAATAGTAAAAACTGCAATTAAATCGGTTCGAAATTAGCGTGCACAAACGCACAAACAAAGAGACAAACAAAAAAAAATTAAAAGTAATTGTTTTGTTTCTAGTATACTGACAAATGCCGTTAATAATTTTCCGAATTTGAGACATTGCGTGTTGGGTGGTGGAACTCAACGCCGCTCTTTGTCTTTACCAGAGCGAGGAAGTGAAAATTATTTAAATATAATCACTCCCCCGAGTGGGTATCGAACCCACAACCGGTCGCGTTTACAGTCAGACACTGTCACACTGCGCCACCACCGGCCTCAATAATAGTATTTCATACATCTTCTATGTACAGACATCGATCACTCACATTTTCATTATATGTATGTATTTACGTCTCCAATTTGTTAAGGTAATGTGTGGCGTTAAGCTACGGTCTGTCACCCACAGAAAAGGCAGAAGGCGCGGGAAAATAGCGAAATTAGCTATAAATGAGAGAAATAAAAAAAAATTTATTACAATCAAAGTCAAATGTCAAAAAATTTAAATCAAAACAACAAGTGACATGCCTCATGTTATAAACGTCAAATAATTCACCATTTGTTGTTCCGGTAAATTTAATACCTCAGACCTGAGAACAACCGGCGGAAGACACTCACTCTCTCTCTTTTTATTGCAATCCAAAAAAATAAACAATAACAATTTTAATTAGTGACAATGGAGAAACTAGTGTCGAAATACTCCGTTCTATACGTGTTCTTATAATTAAATATGAGGCCACAGATCATAGTCTGACCAAAGCGAAAAAATTAAAATAAATAATTTCTATGAGTTGCCATTTTAAAAAAATAACCCAAAATATATTTTTTTATATATATTATTGACACACAGATAAGAAAAGCATTTTTGAAAATATCTAGTCTACTTTTTTGTTTTTTTCTTTTGTTTCACTTATTTCTGCCATATAGTACTGTTGACAGAGAGATGACAGGTCGTGGCTCAGTGGGACATTGTCTGACTGTAAGCGCGATCGGTTGTGGGTTCGATCACCACTCGGGGGAATGATTATAATTAAAATTATTTTCACTTCCTCGCTCTGGTAAGACAAAGTGCGTCGTTTAGTTCCATCACTCAACACGCAATCTCGAATTCGGTGGAAAGCGAAGTACGGAGTGTCTTGACACCAGATACTTTCTATCTACCCTGTTAGGTGAGATAAAAAATTCTAAGGTATCGTATCAAAGTGAATAGTCATTTCCTTATAAACTCTCTTTTCCGTATAGTATAATTGTTTTATCAGAGAGATCCTACCACGACACTCCCTTCTCCACTCTCTGTCTGGATACAAGACACTGCGTTTATTAAGCGGCTTAACTTAACGTCGTGGTTTGTCTTTCACGGGCGGTAATGCATTTTTGATATAGCTTTGGCCCTTATATATGTTATATCCTCTATATCTTACTATCACAGTTCTTAGTTACGTCAAATAATAAATACAAAATATTAAAAAAAAGTATACGGTCATTTAAATGTTTATATTTATCAACTACAGTAATATATTTTAAGAGTTTTAACAAAATATAAAACTTTATAAATTTTCTGGCTCTCCATTAAAAATGTTTGCTGATTACTGTATTAGACACTTCTGCCCAATATTGAAAAATGGCGTAGTTAAACGTCGCGTTTTGTCTTGACAAAAGTTTTGTAGATTTTCTGGCCATCCGTTAAAAATGTTCGAAGACTACTGTATTAGACAATCCACTCTAACCAGTATCGAAACAAGGCGTAATTAAACGCCGCGTTTTATCTTTCAAGAGAGGAATTTAAAATTATTTAATGTAATCAAGTCTCCATACCACCCACAACCATTGTGTCAATATTCATCCAGTCGCATTTTACTACTTTACTTACAACTCTCCAACACAAATTACGGGATCTATTTCAATTGACATCACTAATCTCGTGTACGCGGGATCGGTCGTGTCCCGGAATCTCGTGATCCCATAATCCCGGGATGCATGCGACAAACGTATTTATAAAACTAAATTTAACTTTGAATTCGAAGATATACTTTACTTCTGAATGTGTTTTGTTTTTCATTTATTGTATTTATCATATAATCGTACATAGGAATCTTGTCTAGACTCAATTATAGTTTGAAGGGTAGTGGGTTCGATTTTTGTTACAGTTGATTATCATTATTTTTTCCTTGTTTACTATGAAACTAACGTTACACTTGTTTACACATTTATTAATATATTATTTAGATAGTCTCGGTTAGAAGGCAACTTAATGTTTAGACACGCAATGTCTAAGTTTTAGGCGGCAAGCACACAGCGGAATGTCTTGACACTAGGTTTCTGAATGCCTAAAATTATCTCGCATAGCAAGGTAGTCAGAGACAACCTAGTGTCAAGACACTACGTTCACTGCTTTCCAACCGAAATAGACATATAGTAAGTGATGAGCTCAACGCCACGCTTTGTCTCACCAGAGCAGAGAAATAAAAAAGGGATTAAATATAATCATTTCCTCGAGTGTAAATTGAACCCATGACCAATCGCGTTTAAAATCAGACGATGTCCCACAAGACACTAAAGGTGGCCTCCACTAGTACTAAAGTAAAGAATAGAGATGGAGAAATAGATAATAAATATTGATATCTTTTTTTAGCTTCATGTACTATCAAGACAGTTCGTACTTTGCTTTTCGCCGATTTCGGTACATTGCGTATTGAGTGGCGGAACTCAACGCTGCACTTTGCCTTACCAGAGTGAGGAACTGAGAATAATTTAAATATAATCACTCTCCCGAGTGGGAATCGAACCCACAACCGATTGCGTTTATGGTTAGACGCTGTCACACTGCGCTACGACCGGTCTAGATATGATTATACATGAAAAAACAATTATAAGGACTTTATAATCAGAAATGTAACATATTTATAGTTAATATAGAGACGAAATGCAGAAATTAAATGGTTTTTTTTATAATATTTCAACCATATATTTCGATACACTTAAGTATAAAGTGACATACACGTTGCTAAGGCAACGAGTGCATTACCCGTCAACGGGGCAACCAGTTTTCATTAATAGTCCACTTTGAAAGTGTCACCCATTAGCGCGTCTCCTAACGACGCCTGTCACGACACTCTGTCACGTCAAATTAAACGTTAAAACCGTTTTGTAATGGAGTTGGTTCAAATTTTTTTAGCTTCACGCTTTCATCCCGCATAGCACGGTAGACAGGAAGTACCTAGTGTCAAGACACTCCGTACTCCGTTTTCGTAGAATTCGAAACATTGTATGTAGAGTTGCGACACTCAATGGCGCGTTTTGTCTTACCAGAGCGAGATGGTAGTAATTTAAATATAATAATTCTGGCGAGTGAGAATCGAACCCACAACAGATCGCGGTTACAGTCAGACGATGTCCGACTGTGCCACGACCGGCCTCTTTCAAATTGGTCGGTTAATATTGATTATTTTCGTACCGAGTGTATAGGCTTGATAGGTTGACGGGCATGCATTTTTTTATATACGAATATATAAATTTTAGAATTATTTTATTTATAAGGTGAACTTAGTGTGTGATTTTTCTTCTTTGAATTAAATATATAAAATTAGTGTTTTTTTGTTGAAAGTTGAAATATTTAATAAATATAAGACAGACTGTAGTGGTTCACTGTCTGATTGTAAACACGTAATCGTTATGGGTTAAGATCTCAATCAGAGATTTATAAGATAAAGGGCGGCGTTGAGTTCCGCAACGTAACAAGCAATAACTGAAATTCATGCAGAATTAGGAGAACTATTAAATGAGAAAAAACATGAAGTATAACTTCATATAAAAGAATATAAATATTAAATTGACATTAGATGCTGGCTGAGCGCGATCAGCTACGTTCGATTCCCATCGGGGTGAGATTACATTCAAATTATTTTTATTTTCTCGCTCTGTCAAGACAAATCTCGGCGTTTAGTCCCACCACCCAAACACGCAATGTTTCGATTTCAACGAAATGCGTATACGTAGTGTCTTTACACTATGTAGGTAGGTACTTCCTGTCTACTCAGTTTAATGGAATAAAAGAGTGAAACTAAAAAAAAAAATTAAAAACAAAATGGCCGACGTTCCTTCATGACTCAGCTCACTTATATACCAGAGCGAAGACAATATATTTTGAGAGACCCTTTCAAACATTCTATTTCGTAAGAAATAACATAAATATCAAATGAATTACCTATATTTAGTTGGCGGCTGTCCCTCGAGACGGGCTTTATTCTAAAACGTATCTAAATGCGGTTTGGTTATTAGTATGACGCTTTAAATGTTCATTTAAAATATTCACTATGGTGGTATAGTAGGTGTTGTAATGCGGGTTCAAATCCAAATAGGAATTGTGTTTAATAATATTTCTTAGCTTCAAAGGAGGGTGGGTCGGAAATCTAATGTCAAAACACTTTGTTTGCTTTCCGCCTTAATTCGAAATATTGCGTGTATATGGTGACTGGTGGAACTCAACGCCGCACTTCGCGGTGCTAGAGCAAAGAAATGAACATAACTCAAATATAATTATTTTTCACAATCCTATATTATAACACGTGTATGCCTCAGAGTGTTTAAGTAAAAATAATTTTAATATAATTATTCCACCTTTTGGCTATAAGTTCCAAACATATGATAAATAATATTTATTTACATTATTTTAGTTATTAAATGGTTGCAGCCTAGAATCTCATTTTGGGGTAATATAAATATTTAAAAAAAAATTCTCACGGAGTACGGAGTGTCTTGACACTAGGTATTTCCCATCTTCCCTGCTAAGCGGGATAGAAGATTGATGCTAAAAAACATTAACTAAATTAATTAAATTGTTATGGGTAATGATTGTGGTTTAGAATCTGAATATAGGGTATTTGTAAAGAGATAATTCTTAGGGAGTACGGAGTGTTTTGACACTAGGTATTTTCGGTGATATAAGCGTGAAATCTTTAAAATCGTTGTTTTCTCAAATTGAATGTAACGAAAACGCGTCTCAAAGTGACAATTATAAAATTTAAACTATGGGAGGATGAAATAGTATACATACATAGTGTTCCCTTCTACTCCTAATATAATATGATATCAAGTAAAAAGAAGTAAGACAGTATCTTAGTGTAAACAAGATCGATTGTGCTTTAGATTTCAACTCGGTGAAATGATTATATTTAAATTATTCTCATATACCACGCTCTAGTTAAACACAGCGCGGCGTTAAGTTCCGCCACTCAACACGCAATGTCTCGAATTCGACGGAAAGCAGAATACAAAGTGTCTTGACATTAGATACTTCCTATCTACAAAAAATTGTAATAAATAAATTCCTAATCCTAATCCTGCATATCTAACGCAACGCCATTAATAAGGCAATGGCATAAGGGTCTTATTGTTTTTTTTTTCAAACATGATCATAGACAATAATATTATTGACCAACTGGAAATCGAATTTGCTTTCTTTATTTTCTCTGCATATTTCACCGTACTTATAAACTTGTTGAAACAGTTAAATATCTTAAATATACTAATGGATTTCTTAATTTATTGAATTAAAATAGCAAAATAAACAACTAGGCTGGTCCAGCCGCATTGGGACAGCGGCTAACTAAAACCGCGTCCGTTTGCAGATTTGATACAAGACAGAGCGCGGCGTTGACCTCCGCCACTCAACACGCAAAATCTTACATTAGGTGGAAAGCAGTTTTCTATACGGGACAAAAAGAGTGAAGCTAAAAAAAACAAACATAAACAATTAATTACTGAACTGGATAACGAACCCCTTACTATACTATCCTATCCTATCGTATCCTATCCTATCCTATCCTATCCTATCCTATCCATGCCCTACAAACACTCTCAGCAATAAACACAATACATAACGTGACATTTAATGGAATCCAACCAATACACACAAGGGTATACGGTCGGACATCATGATATACAGATAAAAACTAATTTATTTCAGGCCAGCGTTGGCGATATATATTTATTTTTTTTTTATTTTAAAACGCTTATAGCGTTTTGTAAACGACACTAAAAGTTATGATTGCTTCTCGTAAATCTGTCTTGTGTGGCAATTTCACTTTTATATATTTACTCTGTGGTGAGTGAGTGTACTAGAATAGGTCACAGGTTCGATTTGTTTTAGTTTTACGTATTTTTTTAAAAAAAAGAAGGGCAAGTATTCTTACTTGCTAATGCTAATATTTCTTATATTTTGTTTTTTTAAATTGTAATTCCACACGTAGAAGTAGAATTTTTTTTTTAAAAACGTATGAAAATTCGAATCCGCGCCTTTTGTAAGCCGACTAAGCGCTCTGACCGCTGAGTTATGCGTTCTACTACCGGCTGCGTCGAAATTCTTATACGTTTTGTTACAACTTGTTTATGTAATTTTTTTTATGTATTGTAATTTATCGTGGCGCAGTGGGACAGCGTCTGACTGTAAACGCGATAGGTTGTGGGTTCAATCCCCACTCGGAGGAGTGAAATATTTGAATTATTTTCACTTCCTCGGTAAGACAAAGTGTGGCGTTGTGTTCCACCACTCGGCACGCAATGTCTCGAATTCGGTGAAAGCGAGGCGGCTATTTATCACTAAGATCTGAGTGTTTGAAACAATTAAATAATCTTATTGGACTTGGTAAGGTTCTACTTTTCTCTCCTGCTCGAGACATTGCGTATTGATTGGTGGAACTAAACGCCGCGTTTCGTCTTAACAGAGCGGAGAAATGAGAATTATTTAAATATTTATGCTTTTACTTTGTGTTGTGTGGTGCTTGTGAACTAGAAGGTACATTTCTTTTATAGAAGAGTAGGTAACAAGAATGTAGTGTTAAGACACCTCGTTCTTCATTTTTCAAGTTGAGTGGTGGAACTCGGCGCCTCGTTTTGTATCAACAGAGCGGGGAATAGAAAATAATTTAAATATTATTATTACTTCAAGTGGGTATCGAACTCGCAATCATCGCTTTTACAGTCAGACATTGTACTATAAGACATAAGACCTTATTCTCGCCTAAATTCGAATTTCAGGATTTTTCTGGGCATTATGTTAAAACATATTATATAAAACATATTTTTAAAGTTACTAGAATTTCTCCTATATTGTACGAAAAAGCGCGGCACTGAGTTCTGTCACATAACACACAGTGTATTGAATTCGGGTGGAGAGCGCCCTACAGTGTCTTGGGGATAGGCTCTCGCTAATATCCTAATATGCGGGGATAAAACATTTGCATGTAACCCTCAGTTTCCTAAAGCTATTGAAAATAATAATATTAGCAAAACTGTGTTTAATTTTGTTGATACTAACTAACCCATTAGGTCTTCGTACTGTGAATGGGAAATGATCTGACTGTAAATACGATACGATACGATACTATAAATACGGTTGTGGGTTCAATCACCATTTGGGAGAATTAATTATATTTAAATTTCTTCACTTAGTAAAAAGAAACAAAGAGCGGCGTTGAGCTCGCTTCTAGCACTTTTACCAACTTGTGCAATGTGTGATAGAAAGTACCTAGTGTCAAGACACTCCGTACTTCGCTTTCCACGGAATTCGAGACAATAATATATTTATTTAAAAATAAAAAAAATAGGCCACGTCTGACGACGATATGACGTTTCAGGTTGTAGGTTCGATTTCCATACGAAGAAATATTCCGTTTCCCCAGCGTTTCATGGGACGCGGCGTTGTGTTCCGCCGCTCTCTAGAATATGAAGATATATATTAAAAAAAATACTTAAAAATAAAATACAAACCTAGCTAGCTAATAACGTAAAAATAATACACCATCCGTCTGTTAGTCACTTTTATAGTTGTCAAAACAAATTTTTATTTGATCTCCAGAATAGTGTCGCCGCTCTCAAACACCGCGGAACTAATAGCCGCCGGCTAATTTTGTAAAATATGTATGTGACGGCGTTTTATTAAATAATTCCGTGATTATTAAAAATATGAGAGGCCGGTCGTGGCGCAGTGGGACAGCGTCTGACTGTAAACGCGATCGGTTGTGGGTTCAATACCCACTCGGGGAAGTGATTATATTTAAATTATCTTCGCTCTGGTAAAAGACAAAGTGCGGCGTTGAGTCCCACCACTGAACAGGCAATGTCTCGAATTCGGTGGAAAGCGAAGTACGGAGTGTCTTAACAATAGGTACTTTCTGTCTACCCTGCTATGCGGGATAAAAGCGTGAAGCAAAAAATAACACGTTTGAGTTGGTTCGTTAAAAGTCGTGGGTTCGATTTTTGTTTTGGGTTTTTAATGGGTATTCGTTTTAAAAAATATGTTTTTAAAAGAACATTATTGAGTTTATCGGTTGTTCTACTCAGTTGAACTGCTTTTTGACCCTTCGGTAGCATGTAGGACTGACATTACTGACACGCATATGTAAACTGACAATTTGAAACTGTCTGATAATAGTCTATTTAAATATATTTTTAGCTTCACTATTTATCAATATATTATTCTCCGCTTTCCGCCTGAATTCAAGACGTTGCGTTTTGAACGGAAGTCAACACCGCGTTTTGTATACTAGAGCAGAAAAATGAAAATAATTTAAATATAAACACTTGTCTTAGAAGTGTGAAAATCGAATCCACACTCTCTGGCTCGTTTAAAGGAAAATGATTATCTACTTAGCTTTTTTTTATCTTCACGATCTTATCCCGCATAGCAGGGTTGACAGGAAATACCTACGGACAAGAACTTCAATTCACAAATCGACTAATTTCATAAAACTAGAATATATATTGTGATTATATTTAAATTATTTTTTATTTCTTGCCCTGGTAAGACAAAGTGTGGCGTTTAATATCGCCACTCTGCTTGCAATGTCTCGAATTCGAGATTATATATATATATATATATATATATATATATATATATATATAAAACGAACACAAACTCGCGCTTTGTCTAAGGTTAAAGGTTGATTCAAATATATGGTGTAAGGACCATATATATGAATCAACCTTAAAACTTAGACTTGCTGTTATTGTTTCATATAAAAAAATAGTAAGAATCGATTTAGAATTTATTATAAAAGAGAATTTTCTTGCAATAAAATATTAAAACCAAAATATAGGCATTCCTTGAATTTGCGCAGAAACCGTAGAGCGGAGTGTTTTGATACTAAGTTTACTCTGACTACCCTGCTATGCAGGATAACACTACTGTCAGGCTAAACTAGACAACAGGATTCGAACCCAAAATCATTATTAATATCAATATATCCTAATGACACAATGCTATTACTATAGTGGAATACAATTTAAAGTTGCCCATAAAAGATAGGAACCAGCCGGTCACCTCCACCATAGCGGTCATGCCCTTTTCCCGCCTCCCTCACACCTAAAGCCAGATAATATTTTCATTATTTTAAAATATGTTTAGTTTTATATGTTCAATATGATTTCTTTTTTACCTTCACGCTGTTTATCCCGCATAGCAGGGTAGACAGAAAGTACCTATTGTCAAGACACTCCGTACTTCGCTCTCCACCGAATTCGAGACATTACGTGTCGAGTGGTGGAACTCAACACCGCACTTTGTCTTATCAGAGTGAGGAAGTGACAATAATTTAAATATAACCACTCCCCCGAGCGGGGATCGAACCCACAACCGATTGCGTTTACAGTCAGACGAAAAATAATTTACATAAATATACCTTGTATAATTAAGATATATATATATATATATATATATATATATATATATATATATATATATATATATAATATGGAAAAACAGGTACTGACGCAGTCAGTGGTGCATTCATGTTTATATTAAAAAAAAACAATAATAATTCCTTTCATGACAGGTGAACGCAGCATTCGAAGAACTCAGAATACGGGCCCGCGCGGGCAGCGGACGGCTACCCAAGCTAGAAATTTTACGGGCCGCCATACAACACATAGAGAGGCTGCAAGCTGCACTCCGAGCTGCTGCTGCTGTAAGTGCTTGAGATAGGAGTGACAAGACACTCCGTTCTCTTTTAAACAGCTGTACACTACTTATCTGATTGGCTTTTGTTTGTTTTAGACATATTAACTATTTTTTAAAGTGTTATTCCACACTTAGGATAAGAAAACATTTTTTGAAAAAACGTATAAAAATTTGAACGCAGCGGGATTCGAACATTTTTGAAAATTTTTAGACGTTTTTTCAAAAATGTTTTCTAATCCTAAGTGTGGAATAACACTTCAAAAATAGTAAATATTAAAATAAAATAGCAATCTCTCTTGTTAAACGATTATTTCTTAATAATCTTTAAGTAGTAGAAATTTGTAAAAATCTCTCTACAGAGATGCTAACAACATAAATAACGTTGTAACAAAAACGTATAAGAATTTCGACGCAGCTGCAGCAGCAGTAGAACGCATGGCTTAGCGGTCAGAGCGCTTGCACGGTTTCCAAGACGCGCGGGTTCGAATCCCGCTGCGTTCAAATTTTTATATGTTTTTTCAAAAATGTTGTTTTAGACATTTCGTTGTGTGTTAGATTGTTGACAACGCCGCCATTTGTCTTATAAAGCTAAAATTAATATATTAGCAAAAAAATTATGAAATTCAGACTAGCTTCTCTTTACCCAGTCTGTTATATAAAAGGGTGTATAAAGGTAATTTGTAGTTGAAAGTATTGTAATTTTTATTAATAAATAAGTAAATTGAGGCCGGTCGTGGCGCAGTGGGACAGCGTCTGACTGTAAATGCGATCGATTGTGGGTTCGATCCCTACTCGGGGTAGTGATTATATTTAAATTATTTTCACTTCCTTGCTCTGGTAGGGATAAAGAGCGGCGTTGAATTCCACCACTCAACACGTAATGTGTCGAATTCCTTGGAAAGCGAAGTACGGAGTGTCTTTACACTAGGTATTTTCTGTCTATCCTGCTATGCGGGATAAAAGCGTGAAGCTAAGAAAAAATATAAGTAAATATAAAGTATTATATTAGGAGTAAGTGAAAAATTGCACAAACTATTGGATTTGTTTTTCGTGAAATGTTTTTTTATGTAATTTAGTTTAAAAACCCTGCGATTTTCGTGATAAATAAACAAATAGGTACGAGGTATTGTACATAGAGATTGCCCTCAGAGCTGCTACTGCTAGCCTTTCAGAGATCAGCGTTAGAACAGTCCTTACTTTCTGTCAATTTTAGACATTTTCCATATTCAAAGCCGCAGATTATAAAAGAAAATGATTAAACGAATATATTAATAAAAAATTCACGAAAGTGTTATTTTTTTTAATTTTTACTTAAGAAAATGTATGTATTGTAAAATTATTCTAATTTTATAAAGAAGATGGCGGATTTATCTGATGATGTAAATATGACATTAATAATTAGCGCAGAGGCCGGTCGAGGTGCAGTGTGACAGAGTCTTACTGTACACGCGATTTGTTGTGGGTTCAATTCCCACTAGGGGATGTGATTACGTATCAATTACAAAAATACATTTCAATTTCAACAAAAACGCGGCGTTGAATTCCGCCGCTCAACACGGTACGCCGAGTACGGAGTGTCTTGACACTAGGTACTTCAAAAAAAAATTTTGCTCTTTTATTTGTATGACCATGTAGCTGTACTCGCGACTTCGTTCGCGTGGAATTTAGCATCTCTGTATCTTTGCCCTATAATAGTAATATAAAAGTAGTCTAAGTCACTTCTTATTACATCAGCTATCTCCTAGTGAAAGTCCCAGCAAAATCGATCCAGCCGTTTTAGAGGTTAGCTTGAACAAACAGAGAGACTGGCCGATATTGTTAACATTATTACATTACAAAGAGACTCCCCAATATTTTAATTATTGTGTATATGTATAGAATAACTAATTATATATTAAAATAATAATACGTTATTAATTATTATTATGAGTTATAAATAAATGATAATTATGCATTTATATATATATATATATATATATATATATATATATATATATATATATATATATATAGTTTTCTTTTTCGCTTCACGCTTTATCCGGCAACCTAGTGTCAAGACACTCCGTTGACTGCTTTCCGCCTGAAATTACGTATTGAGTAGCTAATCCTCTCTTTATCTTATCAGAGCGAAGAAATGGAAGTAAATTTTAAATATAATCATTCTCTAGATTGGGAACAATTATATATAAAATTTCCATAAATTTCCTCAGAAACTTAATTTAACATTATAATCAATTTTACCGTTTTTGTATTAAAAAAAATCGAATCATCACCGCACCATGCGAGCCTATTTAAAACCAATATCAGGCATCTAGAAACGCGTATAATTTGTCAGCCGAAGTACTTATAAATAGATTGCGCCCAACTAGAACTCATGTCGTGATGTTAAATCCTCATTAATACGCGTCTGCATTATTTATTACGATGCGAAATAGAATACTAAGAAGTTGTATTATAGGTTTTTATTTTGACAAGCTCAGAGGAGGATAGGGTTGTGTGTTTTTATAGGGAAAGTCCTACAGAGGCCGGTCGTGGCGCAGTGGGACAGCGTCTGACTGTAAACGCGATCTGTTGCGAGTTCGATCCCCACTCGGAGGAGTGATTATATTTAAAAATCATTTTCACTTGCTCGCTCTGGTAAGACAAAGTGCGGTGTTGATTTTCACCACTCAACACGCAATGTCTCGAATTCGATGGAACCCGAAGTACGGAGTGACTTGACACTAGGTATTTTCTGTTGTGCGGGATAAAAACGTGAAGCTAAAAAGAAGTCCAACATATTGCACGTTTTTACAAGAACTGTTCCCGCAAAGTATGGAATAAAAATGTATACCGCCGGTCGTGTCTTGTGGGACTAAGTCTGACTGTAAGCGCGAGTTGTGAGTTCGATTCCCATTCGGGGTAATGATAACGTTGGTGTTGTAATGTCTCGAATTCGGCGGAAAGCAGAGGGCGAAGTGCCTTCCCGTCTACCCAGTTATGGGGTAAAACAATAAAGCGAAACAAAAGGGTATTCTTTTATTGTATATTTATTACTTCTGCTCTTATGTATTAACTAATAAAATTAACATTTGGTGGTAACTATATCATTTTGGGCTTAGTTTCTTAATTCTTTGTTATATACGATCAAAATAATTGTGTATTATAACGGTTAGTGGCTTAGAGCAAAAAAGCGCTGGATCCTGCTGGATCCGGCTGGATTGCTGCAACCAGGATTGCAATCCTCAGAGAGTCCTTTAACGACCTCTAATAGTGATGTGACACTCCTTTCCTGGTTTGTGTCCTTATGACTTACAAGTTACTGTCCACAACTCAACTCGCTTTGTATTGATTTCGGGCGAAACAGTAACGGAGTGTCTTAACACTAGGTACTTCCTTTCTGCCCTGCTATGCGGGATAAAGCGTGAGGCTCTTAAAACTAAAATTCAAATATTCCTTCATATCGTGGATACTGTGCTTTCTTATATCTGATTATCTTACAATGATATTATAATCGAGTACTTGCCTTCCGATTTGTTTGAAAATTTGATAGTTATAGTTTATGCTATAAATCCAATTTTTTTTACTAGTACGTTCAGGATGACTAGATATCCGGGATGGTTTTTTTATCTTATTTGTTCTTATAATCAGTTTTTTTACTTTAGTTACACGCTTCTATCCCGCATAGCAGGATAGACAAGAAGCGTCTAGTGTCAAGATAATCTACTCCGATTCTCGCCGAATTCGAAACACTGCGTGTATGATGGAGGAACTCAACGCCGCGTTTTATCTTACCAAAGGGAGGAAATGGAAATATTTGTATATACATTTTATTAGTTCACATTCTACGTAAATACGGTGTTAAATTCCGCCGTTCTAATTTATGATCTCTGTTTGTTTGATCACTTGAATGTTGTACCTAAAATTTAATGTAGAGCTTGAGGAAATTTAAAATTTTATCTTTTACTGTATACTATTTGAGATGGCAACCCTGGAACAAAATTATAACACAATTATTCAAATGCATTTTATATTTATTTTATTATGCATTGAGAATTTGCTTGTCATGTAGCGTAACTCAACGCCGCAGTATTTTACCGGGAATGTAAAATGAAAGTAACTTAAATAATACTCATAATAATTTCTCTATTGGATGTCAAACCCACGACCGTCGCGTTTGTCAGACGCTATATCCCATTTTGAGATCAATATTTCAATCGACAAATTAAATATATATATATAAATATATATACCGCGTTCCAGTGTCCGCGTGTCCGTCACGCTTACTGCCTTCTACTGAGGAATGCTAGAAATAAACTCACTTTTGTTTGTCTGTTTTCATGTCCTTTGCCCGATTATATGTTTAGTCTAACACGTTGTTTTTATCGTTTTACATTTGAATTTAATTTAGATTTTTTTTAGCTTCACGCTTTTATCCCGCATAGCAGGGTAGACGGAAAGTACATATTCTGTATTTCGCTTTCGGCCCAATTCGAAACAGTATGTGTTGAGAAACGGAACTCAACGCTGCACTTTGTCTTACCAGAGCGAGGAAGTGAAAATAATTTAAATATAATCATTCCCCCGAGTGGGGATCGAACCCACAACCGATCGCGTTTACAGTCAGTCATCATTGAATAATATTATTAATAATTCTTATTTCTATATCACAATATCTATAATAATGTTAGTTTGATTTTCGCGATACACATATTAAATTAAACTATTTTAACCGGATTAATCGTGTATATTTTGGTATTCGAAAATACATTTTTGGAAACCTGACCGTTCTTGAACATTATACAGTAGTCCGTGGTCACAGGTAGACTGGTAGAGTCTATCTGTGGCCACGGACTACTCACGGTCAGGTGTCCAAAATGTATTTTCGAATACCAAAATATACGCAATTAATCCGGTTAAAATAGTTTTATTTGAAATGTTTGTTTGTTCGCAAATACATTTAAAATTATTTACAAAACAGCGGAAGATACGGAATTAATACAAGGAATAAAGATAAGCTGATGACTTCCGGTTTTCGTGTTCAACAAATAAATAAATCATTTACAGCACAAAGTGTACGTAACGTACGTATGTGTAGTAGCTCCACGAACAATGTCAGATCTGCCGCTGGAAAATAAATTTAAGATTAATATTAAATACATATATATTATTAAAAATATATATATTATTCTAGTCTAGAATACCATACTGCTGTAGTGTGCGGTGTTAAACGCAGTAGATGCTCTCTCTGGAAGCTAAGTATTGTCAGGAACTCGTTGTGAAACTATGTTTGAAAAGAGCAACTACTGCGTTTATCTCCGGCTCTTCTAGTGGGACTGACAATACTGACACTTTTGTGTTAATTGTCGATTCGAAAGTGATTTTCAATATTTTAGTTGAAAGCTAGAATTAAAATTAATACACTTTAAATAATTTTCTTGTTATCTTGATTCTATTTATTAAAGGATTATTCTCATAGGATTCGGACACATGTGCCAATTTTTTTAGTAAATTAATAATAACGTTTAATGTTTTATTTCTTCACGCTTTTTATCACGCATAGCAGGGTAGACGGAAAGGACGTAGTGTCAAGACACTCCTTACTTCGCTTTCCACCGAATTCGAGACAATGCGCGTTGAGTGGTGGAACTCAACGTCGCACTTTGTCTAATGAAAACCAGGGAAAATAATATGAATATTACTACACTCCTCCATGTGTGGATTGAACCCACAACCGATCGCGTTACATTCAGGCGTTGTCCCACTGTGCCACGGCCTCCATTTGAACATGTCCATAGAAGCGCATTAAATAATTTCAAAATTTTGTATTTCTGTTTTCAAATGCTCCCAAAAAATGTGCAAGCAAAGCCATTGTTTCTAGCGGGACATCTGGCTGTAACGGGTGTCTGACTGTAAACGCGATCGGTCGCGGCTTCGATTCCCTTCGGGGGAGTGAATATATTTTATTTATTTTCACTTCCTCGCTCTGATAAGACAAAGTGTGACTTTGTGTTCGCCACTCAACGCGCAATGTCTCAATTACATGCAAAAAGCAATCAACGGAGTGTCTTGACACTATCATGTTTCTGATTACACTGATATGCGGGATAAATACTTAATTTTTTTTGTTAGTAAGAATCTTTAATATTTTGTCGAGACAGCATGGAAGATAGTGATAATTTACTGAATAGACAAAGCGCGGCGTTAACTTCCGCCACTTAACTGTACTATTTGACTTCGGGCGAATAGTGGTAAGCGGAGTGTCTTGACACTGGGTTCTCTCTGACTACCCTGCTATGCGGGATAAAGCGTGAAGACGTTTTTTTTTAATTTATTTTTTATAAATTATGTAATATTAAATTAATAATGCTATAAATTTTAAACTTTTTTTTTCAACAGTTAGAATCAGACAGCTGTAAGAGCTACGTAGAGCCGGCCTCAAAGACGTCAGACACTAAAGAAATAAAAATGGAGAGAGAGAAACCGTTCCTTAACGGTAAGTGGTTAGTAATAAGTATTGGATAAATAAAAAAAATAACAAATTTACTAGTTAAAAAAATTATCGCAGCGGGATTTGAACCCGCGCCTTTTGGATAATATATTAAAGATATTATTTTTTTTATATTTCATGCTTTATTCTGTATAACGTGAAAGGGTTGTCATAGAGAACCTAGTGTCAATACACTCCGTTTTCTAGTTTTCACTTGATGAGATATTGCGTGTTGAGTGGCGGAACTCAACGCCGCTTTTTGTTTTATTAGAGCCAGTAAATTAAATACTACCGTGGAAATATTACCGTGGAATGTAGAAAAATTGGAGCTGCATGAAAAAGAGATTGTATTCACTATTGTCAATTAAGTGAATAAACACTGCGTTTTCTAGTCTAGACTGTATTCAGACTGGTTTTCTATAACTACCCCTTTTTTTTAACATGAAAAATTCCTATGAACAATTTTCCAATTTGGGACTCAGGACTCGTTATGTGGGACTCCGCTTTGGCAGATGTAGGCCTCCCAGCTTATTAAAACATCACGGCGCTCCTCTTAGACCGCCTCTAGCCTCGGGTACACCCAGATCCTTTCGGTCTATGGTCTATATAGCAGGGTTGCTATGCGGGAGAAAGCGTTAAACTACGTATATACATATATATATATAACTACATATATAATAGATATACCAATTATATATTATATAAATATATATATATATATATATTTTTACTATCCCGCATAGCAGGGTAGACGAAAAATATCTAGTATCAAGCGTGTTGAGTGGTGGAACTCAACGCCGCACTTTATCTTACCAGAGTGAGGAAATTAATACAATTTGAATATAATCACTCCCCCGAGTAAGGATCGAACCCACAACCGATCGCGTTTACAGTTCGACGCTGTCCCACTGCGGCACGACCGGTCTCGATGTTTTATATATTCTCTCTTCTTTTTTTTAGGAGAGTCAAGTGCTAGTGGCCTCAATAGTTTAGCGCGACTTCGCTGTATCGTTCAAGCTCTTGCTAAGGAACCCTGAAATGACAATATTCCGTACATTAGTTGTAATGTGTAAATATAAGTTATTTGTTATTTGGTGCTCAACGTAAATAAATATTTATTTTAATGTTTCTAGTTTTATTTTATTTATTTTTTTTGAAAGTATTTCTTTGTTTGTGCCCTTTTTTTTCACGCTTCTATCCCGCATAGCAGGGTAGAAAGGATGTACTTAGTGTCAAGACACTTCGTACTTCGCTATCTGTAGATTTGAAGACATTAGGTGTTGAGTGGAAACACTCGACGTCGCGCTTTGTCTTATCAGAGCGAGGCAATGAATATAATTTAAATTTAATAATTCCCCCGAATGGGAATAGAACCTGTAACAGATCTCATTTATAGTCAAAGGCTATCCCATTGAAAACGGAATTCAGATTGTCTTGACACTAGATACTTCCTGTCTACCCTGCTATAGGGGATAAAACTGTGAAGCTGAAAAAAAACCGTAATAGCAAGAAAAGGTATAAAATAGGTTAAAATACATGATTCGTGGTAAAGACACGTGGTTTATAAAAGTATTACAGACGCTAACAAGGTGTTTGACATACGCGTTGCCATGACAACGAAAATTTTACGCATCTACTTAATTATAACTTTACAATTAAATATTCACGTAGGATTTGATCTTACAACCCTTTTAATAGAAATCAATAATAATTAAATCAATATTAAACGCATGAACGATAGAGTCCACCACGCATCCACACATGCGCGTGCGCAGTGGGCGGGGCTTGGCACTCGAGGAAGTGTTTGAAACGCCCTCCGTCCTACCCAATCCTCAATATACATCTATTTATATCTTGTAGTATATTGTTTATAAATATATATTTTGATTTATCATTATTGATTATTTTTATTGTTATTTTTTTTACTTTTGGTGGATATTAGGCAAGGTTCTTGACACCGTCAGGTTTAGTGGAACAATGTCTACTTCAGCTAATAAAGGTAGTGTATTTGATATCCAATCAGAAGAATTCTAATATTATAGCAGGGTAGCAGGAAGTACCTAGTGTCAAGACACTACGTGCTCGGCTCTCCGCAGACTTTGAGACTGTGTGTTGGTGGAACCTAACGCTTCGCTTTGTTCGCCAGGGCGAGGAAATGAAAATAATTAAATATAATCTTTCTCACGAGTGGGAATCGAACCCATAATAATAATCCTCAATTATGTAACTTAATTTAAATAAAATATATATATATATATATATATATAAAGTGGTAAAAGTGGTTAAAGGTAAAGTGCTGTGTTGTGATTTGTTATTCAATACATATTATTGCAATTTTCTAAATGATTTATAAGTTTCATATAACTTTAGCTGCAAAATCAATTTCTTAAATATGATAATGGCGTTTAGTGGCGGAACTCAACGCTGCAGTTTGTCATACCATAGCGGAGAAATGGAAATAAATTTACAAAACCAACCGCGTTTACAGTCAGTTACAAAACATAACGCAGGTAACAAAAACAAGGTACATACTCTCAAAAATGTATGCGGAAGCGGTCGAGTTGCTTCGAGCAATTTCTTATAGACAAAAGAAGTAAAGAAAGACTTTTATAAATATTATTTAATATAAATGAGGCCGGTCATGGCGCAGTGGGACATCGTCTGACTGTAATTGCCTCCGGGTGTGAGTTCTATCGCCACTCAGGGGAGAGATTATATTTAAATTACTGTCACTTCCTAATTCTGGTACAATAAAGTGTGGCGTTAAGTTCCACCACTCAACACATAATGTCTCGAATTCAGTGGAAAGAGTATCTTGACTCTAGGTACTTTCTGTCTAACCTGCTGTGCGGGATAAAAGCGTTAAGTTCAAAATAGAATAATAATTTATTAAAATAACCTTATATACAGTGTTTCCCAATAGGGATGATAGGATTTTGATAGGTCACAGCTGCCATTTTGGATGTTTAACATTTGATATTTGTGTTGTTTTGTGTTCAATAATGTTTGCCATTTAATCATGAATAAGTTCACGTTACCTCAAAGTTTGGAAATTGTCCAAATTTTCTATCAAAATTCGAGAAGTATTATCTCTACTCAAAGAACATTTCGTGCTAAATATGGTCGTGATGATGCACCATACGTGGCATCATCCAAAAATTGGAATTTCTTTGCACGATAGTAGACCACCAACACGACAACGGACAGGCCGTAGTGAAGAAAATATTGCCGCCGTATCAGCCAGTGTCGAAGAAAATCAAAATGTTTCCGATCCACGACGTGCACAAGAATTGGGCTTATCTAGAATGACAACCTGGCGAATTTTACGTATGGATCTTGGCCTACATCCATACAAGATTGTGTTGGCACAAGAACTCAAGCCAGCAGACCATTGATTACGTCGTGAATTTGCTGATTGGGCGCTTGAAATGAAAGAAACGGACACCGAATTTCATAGGAAAATCATCTTTTCAATTGGCCACCAAGATCATGCGATTTAACACTCTTGGACTATTTTTTGTGGGGGTATGTTAAATCTCAAGTGTATGCCAATAAACTAGCTACGATTCAAGACCTTGAACGCAACATTCGAGCGACTATAACGGCCATACCAGCCGAAATGCTGCACCGAGTCATCGAAAATTGGACCGATCGTATTCACCAGTGCAAAAAGAGTCGTGGCAGTTATTTGAACGATATTTTGTTTAAATCATAAATAACATAAAATTTCCTATCAAATAAAGCCATTGAGCACGAAATTCGAACATATATTACATGTTTTATTTCAATTTCAAAAAATATTGTTTTTATTGGGAAACCCAATATTTACCTTAATTTGCACACAGTGGTGCGATAAACAATTTTAGATGAGAAAAATCCATATACATACTTTATTATAACGTTGTTCTACGGCGCCACATGTCCTCTTATTATTATAAATATATATATATATATATATATATATATATATATATATATATATATATATATATATATATATATAAATATATAATTTATTACGTCCCGCCTCTTTCAAACTAAGTGCCAAAATTAATATCCAGGTTGATGTATTAACATTGATGACTCGAACCACACCTTGTGGGCGGAAACCTGCATATATTAAATTTATTATTAAGTTTATTCTTTAATCATGCTATTTATGTTTTCTTGTTAGACACCATCTGGCTGTTAAAGGCGGTTGGTTGTGGGTTCGTTTCCCAGTCGGAGGAATTATATTTTCAATTTAGCTTAGCAATGAGACAGTGCGGCGTTGGGTTCGTCACCCAACACGCAATGTCTCGAATGCCCGCACCTATGTGGGATAGCTTAAAATATATTTTTTTTCCACATTGTTACATGGATGATATTAAAGTATTCACCGAACGGAATAGTTTCTGCTGAGTAAATTATGTCTTATAGTTTAGTTGATTTCTAAATTCTTTATTTTACGTTTACCTTACGTTTTTACATATTAATACCTCTAGAAGGAATCTAGAAGAAAAATAGGTTTATTCAAGCGCGTTCATGTACGTCCAGTGAAGAATACACGGACATGCAGACATTTTAATATTGTTATTATAAAAATACCAGTCCTAAAGCCATCGTGGCCGAGTGGGGCAGCGACTGTAAAATCGGTTGTAGGGTCGATTCCCACTCTGGGGAATGATTATATATTAAAATTTTCTACTTCTGGTCAAATAAAGCGCTGCGTTTATTTCCGCTGTCACCATGATCTGTAATGATTTCGGGCGGGAATCAGTCAACAACAACAAGATAATCATCATCTTGAAACTAGGTTGTCTATCCCTTTTTTTAGTTTTTTTAGTTTCACGCGTTTATCCTGCATAGCAGGGTAGACAGAGTGTTAAGACACTCCGTATAAGGCTTTCCACCGAATTCGAGACATTGCGTGTTGAGTGGTGGAACTCAACGCCGCACTTTGTCTTTTACTTTTTAGAAAGTGAAAGTAATTTAAATATAATTACTCCTATTTGGCATAAACAGGCCACTCTATTTACCCACTATATATATATATATATATATATATATATATATATATATATATATATATATATATATATATATATATATATATATATATATATATATATATATATATATATATATATATATATATATATATTGCTCCTTCACGGAAGAATGGAAAATGTATAGAAAATGTGGTTTCGATGTTTTTATGTTTATTAATTCCAAATTTTCATATAGCATGTTTGAGGAAAAAGAAAATTTAAGGCTCTACCACCTTCCTCCTCTTGTATACTAATTACTTGAAAACCTACAATGATATTTTGCAAACTAAAACTTTTAAAACCAAAACTAATCAATTTTATATATTTTAAAGAAATATGAATTTTATTATGATATTGTTAAGAATTCAAACATAATTTCCCAACGAGTAACTGACAATACCTATCTTCCTGAGAGAGCAGCAACTGCGTTTAACACCGCACACTACAGCAGTATGGTATTCTTGAATAGAATAATATATATATTTTTAATAATATATATGTATTTAATATTAATCTTAAATTTATTTTCCAGCGGCCGATCTGACATTGTTCGTGCTGTAAATGATTTATTTGTTGAACACGAAAACCTGAAGTCATCAGCTTATCTTTATTCCTTGTATTAATTCCGTATTTTTCGCCGTTTTGTAAATAATTTTGAATGTATTTACGAACAAACAAACATTATTATAGATATTGTGATATAAAAATAAGAATTATTAATAATATTATTCTAATATATAGATTTAAATATATTTAGCTTCATGCTTTTATTCCGCATAGCAGACAGAAGGTACCTAGTGTCAACACACTCCGTACTTCGCTTTCCACTGACGTCGAGACATTGCGTGTTGAATGGTGGAACTCTACGCCGCACTTTGTCTTTTACCAGAGCTACGAAGTGAAAATAATTTAAATATAATCGCTCCCCCGAGTGGGGATCGAACTCACAACCGATCGCGTTTACAGTCAGACGCTGTCACGCCACGAACGGCCTGAGATTTAAATATACAACGATAAAAGCAACGTGCAACTAAACATATAATCGGGCAAAGGACATGAAACGGATGAACAAACAGACAAGCAAAAGTGAGTTTATTTGTAGCATTTAACACAACATTTTAGAAAAAACGTATAAAATTTTTTTTGAACGCAGCGAGATTTGAACCCGCGCCTATTGGATACCGTCCAAGCGCTCTGACCGCTAAGCCATGCGCTGTACTAGCAGCTGTGTCGAAATTCTTATACGTTTATTTATGTTGTTAGCATCTCTGTAGAGAGATTTTTACAAATTTCTACTACTTAAAGATTATTAAGGAATAATCGTTTAACAAGAGAGATTGCTATTTTATTTTAATATTTACTATTTTTTAAAGTGTTATCCACACTTAGGATTAGAATTTTTATAAATTTTTATACGTTTTATTTTTAAATGTTTTCTAATCCTAAGTGTGGAATAACATTTTAAAAATAGTAAATATAGCATTTAACATAGATTTTAAATTTCTCAAATACCCAACCTTGTACCATGAATGATTTATTTAATTGTTGAACACAAAAACTGGGGGGAAACAGTTTATTTTGACTCCTTCTAATTAATACTGTGTTTATCGCTTTCTATTCCTGGACAGAAAAATATATTTATTTTAATAATATACTTTAATCAATATTAAAATCAATTTTAAATTAAATTAAACAAAAAAAACACATAAATATGTTTAAAAAACGTGTAATCAATTAAAAATGTAACATTTTACAAAAATATATTTACATTCAGTTCTAACTAGATCCAATATAAAAAAAGGAGCTTATATATAAAACATCCATCAAATTATATCTGAGAGAATTTTAATTACAATATCTATACATGTTGATATAAAAGTACATTTTATATGGAGTTTTAAACTTCAAATTGATTCTTTTTGATTTTCCAACTTCATATTGATTTTCAATTTCATTGTGTTCAATGACACTCTCGTGTTTTGTTGGTTAGCGTCCGACTGTAAACGCGATTGGTTGTGGGTTCGATATACACCGGGGGAATTATTAATAATATTTTCTCTATAACTTTCATAAAGATGAATTTGAAGGAAGAAAATAATCAATTTGAAGTTCAAATACTTACAAAAGAAGATAAAAAACAAAATACATGTTATTTAAAATATAACGTAAAGCAAACGTGTTAAAAATACCTGTATATGTTCAATAAAATGAGATTTTTTCGAGTAAAAGATATTCAATTTTCCAATTTTTAAACTCAACTCTACGAATTTCCATAATAAAAGATTTAAAAACCCAAAAAATTGTTTTCAAAAAATTTGTAAAAAAACAATTCTTTACAATTCCCAAACGCCATACAATTATTATAAATTATAGCATTCTGTATACAATTGTTATTTACATTTCATATTATTAGTAACAAATCGATGACGTCATCAATATAGTTTATATTACCCGGACTTATTAAAAAGCAAAGTTATATTTTTTCACAATAAATTTTTATTAAAATTTTGTATAAAAAAATTAAAATAGCAGTATTCGAACCCGTACCTCTCATATACGTTCGCAATTTGCCACTGAGCCATACTTTGATATCGTTATATCGAAACTCTTATATATTTATTATAAGTTTTATTAGCATTTCTATTATAAAATAGGAATTTTAATTGAATGCATAAAATTTTAAAAATAATATAAAATACATATAAATAATTTATTTAATTATCTATTTACAGTAATCCCCGTTATAACACGGTACTCTTTTAACGCGATGTTTTGTAACTGGGTACTCCCGCATATAATATTTTGAAATTAACTGTTTTTTTTTTATAAATATATATCTTGTTTGTTAATAAATTTTCTTAATTTGATTTAAAGAAAAGGCACATATTTCATTCATAACCCCATAAAGAGAAGATTTAAACGAGTCATTTTTAAATAAGGCGTTATAAAGGGGCGCGTTATATGCGTATATTCCTGTAACGCGAAAGCAAACTACCGTGTTATAACGGAGATTATTGTATTTTATATGTAATAATTTGTGAAGTCTTTAGAAATATATATATATTGTAAAATAAATCAAAAAACTAACATAAAACATTTAATATAGATGTTTATTTTTTTAAGATTATATAAAATTTACCATAAACGAGAATCGAATTTACGAACGGTGTATTAATTCAGCAACCGCAATACCCTTATGTAAATATATATAAAAAGATATTTAAAAGAGTGTAAACTTGCTTAATATTTACATGGAAATATGTGTGGAAACCTATTATCTGGGGCAGGGGTATTTTAAAAAGAACAATTTGTTTTTTTGTGCGTTTATGCACCCTAATCTCCAAAACGGCTTAAACATTTTGAAAGCGGTTTTCACCATTATATATAAGCATATATCACTATAATAAAATAACTCAAAACAAATACTTAAAATTTCAATTTGTTTGTCAGTGCGTTTCTGCACGTTGATCTCAGAAACAGCTTAACCGATTTAAGTGCAGTTTTCACTATTGTATTTCGGCAACCCTCTTATAATATTTAGTGTTTGTTTTATTTAAATCGGTTTAAAAAATAACAAAGTTATATTAATTTTAAATATTTTCTTGGACAAAGTTGTATGAGAAGGCTTTTACATTATATTTGTATGGAACTAGCCGCGGCTTATAACACATGGATATAACCGTTACATTCATGACGCTTTCTTGTCAATTTTAAATGAAAACTGATACATGGTGTTCACAATTGTGTATCTTTCAAAATTTTTAAATAACATAAAAAAAACGTTATGATAAAAAAACAATTTAGCAAGTTTACGCACTCTAAGCTGACGATATTATATATTATAAATGTAAAATTTAATTATTAAATGATTTTTTTTAAATGTATTGTGCGTATATGAAGGTACATGTATGTATAAATCCAAATTCATTTATTTAATCTTCATATTGATTCATTTAAACGGTTCAAGTAATATTTTAGGAAAAAAGTGAACAATTTGAACATGTTCTAGTGTACGTTGGAAATTCTTATAAATTTATTAAAGTTTATATATTTTTCTTGCTGAGTGTGCTTCAAAATTAAAATGAATTTGAAATTGCTTTTGAAATTCACGTACATTTTGAAGTTCAAAAACATAAATTTAAATGCAGTTTAAAATAACAAAAATATTTTAATTATAAATTACTTTGTGTGTGTGTGTGTTTGTAAATATTTTCTTATAGTAAAAGTGGCCTATCCTACAATTGTTTCCACAGCTTCACGCTTTATCCCGTATAGCAAAGTCAAGACACTACGTTTCTATCCCGGTAATGTATATATTGAAATATATATAAAAAAAAACCATTTTAACAAAAAACATATGTGAATAAGAAATATAATTTAAGTATTTAAATTTGAAAAAAAAAACACACTAAAACTGTACGTATATGCTATGTTACTTTATGTATGAAACGTATATACACTTCAGTTGTCTCTTTTGCATGCCAATACTAAAAGTTTAGGTTAAAAATTAAAAAAAAAAAACATTATATAGAATAAGGCACTTTTACTAATAAAACAGCCTGTATATCATTAATTTGTGCTGACCGGGATATGAACTGGTTATCTTCAGTACAAATGTTAGTTGAGCTTGTGTTCACATTATTTAAAAGTACATAAGTAATATAAGTTATTATATATAAGCCAGTTTAATAATAAATGAATAAAGATTTAAGTAATTCCGTAACTGGAGGAACTAAACTCCGTGTTTTGCCTTACCAGAGGAGAGGGAATGAAAAATAATTTAAATTAACCATTCCCCGAATAAAATCAAACCCACAATCAACGATAAGTGTTTTCAATATTATTAAATTGGCTATATATATATATATATATATATATATATATATACTATTACTGTCTGTATGTTAGCGTTACAAGTTTTTTTATTAACAATACTTACAATTAAAAAAAATACATTAAAAAAATGAATACACTTTGAGTTTCAATAATTTCTTCTTTACATTAATTACAAATAAGTACTATTTATTTGTTTTTTTTTTGTTATTTAATTTATAAATAAATAATATTGTATTGTGATTTTTTTTAATTTTAGATTTAAAAAGCAAAAAAAAAACTATTGCTCTATGGACATTAAGCATTGCCTATACAATTATTTATTAAGACGGAATTTATTCATAAAGGCGTTTTTATTCGAAGATTATTCTGGTATAAAAAACGCGGCGTTTTTTAAACGCTCTTTTATTAAAAAAAATGTAATAAATATTTAAAATGTTGTTATATATATTGATGTATTAAAATGGAAGACTTTATTACCACGATAAAATGTTAATTATTTTGGCATCTCATTAGTTACCCTTTGCCTATTCGTATACTAAATTATTATCAAAGAAAGAAATTCAGAATGCCAATGTCACTGTAAGTTAAATTAATTAAAACGATTTTTTTTTATATATTATTTACATACTTTTTAAATATATATTATGCATGGCAGTTTAATTATAGAGATAAAAATTATCATTTTAATTTTTTTTATAAACATTTATATTATTATAATTAGCTGATATTTATGTATTTAAAATGAATCTAAAGGGCAGTGAATAAAATCGATTTTATATACAAAACTATTTATCGTTACTATAAGATTAAAAAAATCGATTAAAAGTAGTCTCCTGCAACAACTATTGTAATGAAAAAAAAATAAAGATTATTAAATTCAAACAATCGGTTTATTGACATTTTTTTTAAAACATTAAAAAAACCAGCAAGTGACGCAAATCTTCGTATAAAAACGCCTCAATTCAAATAAAAAATAGGCCAATATCATTATAATATTATATATTATATACTTATAACTATACATATCGCTCTAGTATCACTGTTGAAGCATCACGCGTTACTCAGTAACTCACTGTAAAGAAAAAAAAACATATAATTTTTTTTATAGCTTCACGCTTTTATCCTCCACATCAGGGTAGGTAGAGAGAACCTAGTGTCAGGACACTCTGTGTCCTTTCTGTTGTGTGTTGAGTGCCGGAACTAGACGCCGCGCTTCGTCTCGCAAGAGCGGGAAAAATGATAATAATGAGAAAGCGGGGATAATGAGAATTGAACCAGTTACTGTGCGCCACAAAGACATCATTATAGGTTTATTTAAATTTTAAAAACGATACAAAAAATCTAAAATATTTTTATCAAAATATTTTTAAATCAAATATATATTATAAATTACTTTTAGAATAATATAAATATAAAAAAAATTTTTTACTTTGTAAGTTCCCGAGTGGTCAATGGGCCGGTCAGTCCAGATCGAGACCGCGATCTGTTCAGCTGTGCTCTTCGTTCAGCTAATAAAAAAAATGAAAAAAAAAAACTAAATTTATTACCTGTGCAAAAATGAAAACGTCATTTTAAATGACATTAATGATATATATTTATGTATGTATGTATGTATGTATGCATATATAAAACACTATTTAGAGACGCCAGTGACTTATTACTCCGTTCTGACATAGCCCTCTTATAAACTTGTGAAAAGGCATTAATATAATATATTATATGTGTATTTTCACGTTTATAAAGTAACATATCGTTCATATCCCGAGTGAGAATCGAACCCACAACTTCCGTGTTTATATTCAAACATATATATGTAAAAGAGCTAAACTACATGAACATAACAACATCGATATCAAAACTTTGGTTACTACAGATATATGGAAGATATATAATCGATAGTCAAAATTAAACTATCAATCGATTATTATAGAACAAAATATCGATTAAATATCTCATGTTTCAATAATAACCAAATTTCACATCTAAAGCAATCAATCTACTATAATTTGGACGTTTAAAGCTGTATGGAAAAAATATTAAATCAAACAAAATGATATTGAAAACAGCCAATTTAGTTTTTGGTAAATTGTAATAAATATTCAATATAATATTAAGTTCTAATTATGTTAATAACTAATTTATACAATAATCGATATAGATTATAATCGAATTATGTTAAAATCGATTTTAACTGAATTTTAACAGAGACAGCTATAAATCGATTAAGTTTTAGTAACACGAGACAACATTGAAAGAAAAAAATATTAGTTAATTATTAAAAAAAAATTAACAAATGGCATTCAAAACTAAATTTTTATAAAAACTTGTCGATATATTTCTAATTTCGGTGACGACTTCCTTCTGGTGCGATTGAGTCCGCATCTTATAGAGGTTGTTTCTGTATAATATATATATATATATATATATATATATATAAATATATATATATATATATATATATATATATATATATATATATATATATATATACACATATATCAAGAAAAAATAAATTATTATTACTACAGTCTAGTCAAAACAGAAATGATCGAAAGTTGATTTATATAAAAAAAAAACAAAATAGTTTTTTCTGATCTCTGCTTTTATATATGACTAAAAATATCATAATTAAAATGTAATAAATTCCTTATATATAATGAGCATATTTAAATCGTTTACGAATATATATTGTCAGTAATGAAGTCAATAACAATCATAACATATAGATATACCAAAGGAAAACAATACAAAAAAATATATATCAAGTTTTTTCTTTGATTCACAAATATTTAATAAATTATTAAATATAAATGAAAAAAATTATATGAATAAATATACATCATATACATCTAAATACAAGCCAAGTATATAAAAAATTGTAAAATTAAAAAAAAAATGTGCTTAAACTCTCTTTACAGTGCCTATAAAATAATTACCTGCAATACGATCCAAAATCGCTTGCACCAAAGTCTGTTCATCCTCACTATCCTCTATTAAGTGTGCGTGCGAAAATAAACCTTATGACACTACTAAAAAATTCGAACCCGTACCTCGAGTATACATTCGCTTAACACTGAGCTATACGGTGTTACCTCTACGTCGCAACTGTTCCACAGTTATAATTTATGTTAATATCTCTATAAATACCTACATGTTATACGAATTTTTTCAACATTTCTCTTATCCTAAATGTAGTGCTTACAACATGATGGTATGGTATTCAATTCTCAGTAATGTAAAAATAAAAGACAGAATTTAAAAAAAAAACAATTGATTTAAAAAAAAAAACAAAATATCTTGAGGATATATTGATGTTAAACTTGAGGAAAAAAATTTGCTTATTTATTTATATTTAATATATTAGCACCAGTGAAATCACTATCAGTTAAATTATTTGAATGGAACCTTGAAATATTTTTTTTTGTTATTTTAACGTAATGGCATATCAGTCCTTAGAGGATAATGTCCAAGCACTATTCTTATATTAAAAAAATGCATTTCTGTTATAATTCCCTTTGAGTATCCTAAAGGTATTTCATAATAAACTAATTAATAAATAATATTTTTTTTAGCTTCACGCTTTTATCCCGCATGCAGCAGGATAGACAGAAATTACCTAGTGTCAAGACACTCCGTACTTCACTTTTCGCCGAATTTATACAAAATATGTATAATATAATGAAAATATGTCTTACCGCCAGCAACTCTGGGATTCGCTTTCTTCCTCGGCCTTTCCCGACTGAAGGCGGAACCGCTTTGCAACGCCTCCATCAAACTGGAAACAAATAATTATACTGAAAATAGGAGCTGGAAATTAATATTACATATATATTATTGAAATAAGTATATTATTCTATTCAAGAATACCATACTGCTGTTAATGTGTGGTGTTAAACGCAGTTGGTGCTCTCTCAGGAAGCAAGTTATTGTCAGGAACTTATGAGAACCGGGAATGTTGGGAATTTACGTATTTGTATACATTTTTCTCACAATATAAGAAAAAAGCGATAAACTGCAAACCAAACGATATTTCGACAATAAATTAAATTTAGTATGAATTATTTAATCGATAAATCCGAGCAAATAAGCTCGAAAAGCAAAAGTCGGGCCATCCTCGAGCTAAATTGTGCTCGAGCTTCACAATAATCTCTATCGCACATTTCTTCTTCCGCCCGAGTTTGAACCTCTCGAGCACTTCGATCTTCATAATTTTTCTATACATTCAATAGAACTGTAACTAGCACGTGTGCGTACATTAAGTACGTACAACAGTGTACAAGAGCATTCAATCAGTCCGAACCTGTCCATGACGCCGTCCTGCGCGCGCTCCATGTCCACGAACTGCTTGTAGCGGTGCTGGCGGTCGCGCCGCTCGCGCTCGGCCTGCGCGCGCGCGTCGCGCGCTCGCCGCGCCCGCTCCTCCGTCTCGCGAGCCACCACGTTCTCCTGGTGGGCGGTCTGCGAAATTGTGACATTATTGTTTATGGATTATGGATCGCGTCTAAAGCTAAGCTATTGCGTGACATTGTAGGGGACTCCGCCCCGGGTCCAGCCGACGTGGACTGTATAAAATTAGTGTATTGAATATAAGAAGGAGTACAGTGAACTGAGCTAGCCCGATAATGAGTGCGTGCGTGAGTGGAGCCGTTCTCTCATGAAAACCGTTAAAAACAATGTAATATACCTACTTTCTTATATAAACACACATATATATATATATATATATATATATATATATATATATATATATATATATATATATATAAATCGGCTAGGTACATCGCTGAGTCAAGAGTGGGTCACCCTCGACATACGTATACGTATAATAATCTGGTACATAATCGCTCCTTCACCGAAGAATACAAAATGAATAGAGAATGTGGTTTTGATGTCTTTATGTTCTTTAATTCCGAAGTTTTGTATAGCATGTTTGAGGAAATACAAAATATAAGGCTCTACCACCTTCCTCCTCTTGTATACTAATTACTTGAAAACCTACAATGATATTTTGCAAACTAAATTTTTTTAAACCAAAACTAATCAATTTTATATATTTTAAAGAAATATGAATTTTATTATGATATTGTTAAGAATTCAAACATAATTTCCCAACGAGTAACTGACAATACCTATCTTCCTGAGAGAGCAGCAACTGCGTTTAACACCGCACATTACAGCAGTATGGTATTCTTGAATAGAATAATATATATATTTTTAATAATATATATGTATTTAATATTAATTTTAAATATCTCCAGCGGCCGATCTGACATTGTTCGTGGAGCTACTACACATATGTACTTTACGTACACTTTGTGCTGTAAATGATTTATTTATTTGTTGAACACGAAAACCGGAAGTCATCAGCTTATCTTTATTCCTTGTATTAATTCCGTATTTTTCGCCGTTTTGTAAATAATTTTGAATGTATTTACGAACAAACAAACATTATTATAGATATTGTGATATAAAAATAAGAATTATTAATAATATTATTCTAATATATAGATTTAAATATATTTAGCTTCATGCTTTTATTCCGCATAGCAGACAGAAGGTACCTAGTGTCAACACACTCGTACTTCGCTTTCCACTGACGTCGAGACATTGCGTGTTGAATGGTGGAACTCTACGCCGCACTTTGTCTTTTACCAGAGCTACGAAGTGAAAATAATTTAAATATAATCGCTCCCCCGAGTGGGGATCGAACTCACAACCGATCGCGTTTACAGTCAGACGCTGTCACGCCACGACCGGCCTCAGATTTAAATATAAAACGATAAAAGCAACGTGCAACTAAACATATAATCGGGCAAAGGACATGAAACGGATGAACAAACAGACAAGCAAAAGTGAGTTTATTTGTAGCATTTAACATAACATTTTAGAAAAAACGTATAAAAATTTTTTTTGAACGCAGCGAGATTTGAACCCGCGCCTATTGGATACCGTCCAAGCGCTCTGACCGCTAAGCCATGCGCTGTACTAGCAGCTGTGTCGAAATTCTTATACGTTTATTTATGTTGTTAGCATCTCTGTAGAGAGATTTTTACAAATTTCTACTACTTAAAGATTATTAAGAAATAATCGTTTAAGAGAGATTGCTATTTTATTTTAATATTTACTATTTTTTAAAGTGTTATCCACACTTAGGATTAGAATTTTTATAAATTTTTATACGTTTTATTTTTAATGTTTTCTAATCCTAAGTGTGGAATAACATTTTAAAAATAGTAAATATAGCATTTAACATAGATTTTAAATTTCTCAAATACCCAACCTTATACCATGAATGATTTATTTAATTGTTGAACACAAAAACTGGGGGAAAACAGTTTATTTTGACTCCTTCTAATTAATACTGTGTTTATCGCTTTCTATTCCTGGACAGAAAAATATATTTATTTTAATAATATACTTTAATCAATATTAAAATCAATTTTAAATTAAATTAAACAAAAAAACACATAAATATGTTTAAAAAACGTGTAATCAATTAAAAATGTAACATTTTACAAAAATATATTTACATTCAGTTCTAACTAGATCCAATATAAAAAAAAGGAGCTTATATATAAAACATCCATCAAATTATATCTGAGAGAATTTTAATTACAATATCTATACATGTTGATATAAAAGTACATTTTATATGGTTTGAACTTCAAATTGATTCTTTTTGATTTTCCAACTTCATATTGATTTTCAACTTCATTGTGGCAATAAGAATCTCGTGTCTTGTTGGTTAGCGTCCGACTGTAAACGCGATTGGTTGTGGGTTCGATAAACACCGGGGGAATTATTAATAATATTTTCTCTATAACTTTCATAAAGATGAATTTGAAGGAAGAAAATAATCAATTTGAAGTTCAAATACTTACAAAAGAAGATAAAAAACAAAATACATGTTATTTAAAATATAACGTAAAGCAAACGTGTTAAAAATACCTGTATATGTTCAATAAAATGAGATTTTTTCGAGTAAAAGATATTCAATTTTCCAATTTTTAAATTCAACTCTACGAATTTCCATAATAAAAGATTTAAAAACCCAAAAAATTGTTTTCAAAAAATTTGTAAAAAAACAATTCTTTACAATTTCCAAACGCCATACAATTATTATAAATTATAGCATTCTGTATACAATTGTTATTTACATTTCATATTATTAGTAACAAATCGATGACGTCATCAATATAGTTTATATTACCCGGACTTATTAAAAAGCAAAGTTATATTTTTTCACAATAAATTTTTATTAAAATTTCGTATAAAAAAAATTAAAATAGCAGTATTCGAATCCGTACCTCTCATATACGTTCGCAATTTGCCACTGAGCCAGTTGATTTCGTTATCGTTTATCTTTGATATCGTTATATCGAAACTCTTATATATTTATTATAAGTTTTATTAGCATTTCTATTATAAAATAGGAATTTTAATTGAATGCATAAAATTTTAAAAATAATATAAAATACATATAAATAATTTATTTAATTATCTATTTACAGTAATCCCCGTTATAACACGGTATTCTTATAACGCGATGTTTTGTAACTGGGTACTCCCGCATATAATATTTTGAAATTAACTGTTTTTTTTTTGTATAAATATATATCTTGTTTGTTAATAAATTTTCTTAATTTGATTTAAAGAAAAGGCACATATTTCATTCATAACCCCATAAAGAGAAGATTTAAACGAGTCATTTTTAAATAAGGCGTTATAAAGGGGCGCGTTATATGCGTATATTCCTGTAACGCGAAAGCAAACTACCGTGTTATAACGGAAATTATTGTATTTTACATGTAATACTTTGTCAAGTCTTTAGAAATATATATATTGTAAAGTAAATCAAAAAACTAACATAAAACATTTAATATAGATGTTTATTTTTTTAAGATTTTATAAAATTTACTATAAACGAGAATCGAATTTACGAACAGTGTATTAATTCAGCAACCGCAATACCCTTATGTAAATATATATAAAAAGATATTTAAAAGAGTGTAAACTTGCTTAATTTTTACATGGAAAATATGTGTGGAAACCTATTATCTGGGGCAGGGGTATTTTAAAAAGAATAATTTGTTTGTTTTGTGCGTTTATGCACCCTAATCTCCAAAACGGCTTAACCATTTTAAAAGCGGTTTTCACCATTATATATAGACATATATCAATTTTATAAAATAACCCAAAACAAATACTTAAAATTTCAATTTGTTTTTTCACGTTGATCTCAGAAACAGCTTAACCGATTTAAGTGCAGTTTTCACTATTATATTTCGGCAACCCTCGTATAATATTTAGTGTTTGTTTTATTTAAATCGGATAAAAAAATAATAAAGTTATATTAATTTTAAATATATTCTTGGACAAAGTTGTATGAGAAGGCTTTTACATTATATTTGTATGGAACTAGCCGCGGCTTATAACACATGGATATAACAGTTACATTCATGGCGCTTTTTTGACAATTGTCAATTTTAAATGAAAACTGATACATGGTGTTCACAATTGTGTAATTAAATAACATAAAAAAACATTATAATAATAAAAAAACAATTTAGCAAGTTTACGCACTCTAAGCTCACGATATTAAGTATTATAAATGTAAAATGTAATTATTAAATGTTTTTTTTAAATGTATTGTGCGTATATGAAGGTACATGCAGGTATAAATCCAAATTCATTTATTTAATCTTCATATTGATTCATTTAAACGGTTCAAGTAATATTTTAGGAAAATGTGAACACTTGAAAATTAAAATGAATTTGAAATTGCTTTTGAAATTCACGTACATTTTGAAGTTCAAAAACATAAATTTAAATGCAGTTTAAAATAACAAAATATTTTAATTATAAATTACTTTGTGTGTGTGTGTGTGTGTGTGTGTGTGTGTGTGTGTGTTTGTAAATATTTTCTTTTAGTAAAAGTGGCCTATCCTACAATTGTTTCCACAGCTTCACGCTTTATCCCGTATAGCAAAGTCAAGACACTACGTTTCTATCCCGGTAATGTATATATTGAAATATATATAAAAAAAACACATTTAACAAAAAACATATTATATGTGAATAAGAAATATAATTTAAGTATTTAAATTTGAAAAAAAAAACACACTAAAACTGTACGTATATGCTATGTTACTTTATGTATGAAACGTATATACACTTCAGTTGTCTCTTTTGCATGCCAATACTAAAAGTTTAGGTTAAAAATTAAAAAAAAAACATTATATAGAATAAGGCACTTTTACTAATAAAACAGCCTGTATATCATTAATTTGTGCTGACCGGGATATGAACTGGTTATCTTCAGTACAAATGTTAGTTGAGCTTGTGTTCACATTATTTAAAAGTACATAAGTAATATAAGTTATTATATATAAGCCAGTTTAATAATAAATGAATAAAGATTTAAGTAATTCCGTAACTGGAGGAACTAAACTCCGTGTTTTGCCTTACCAGAGGAGAGGGAATGAAAAATAATTTAAATTAACCATTCCCCGAATAAAATCAAACCCACAATCAACGATAAGTGTTTTCAATATTATTAAATTGGCTATATAATATATACATATATATATATATATATATATATATATATATATATATATATATATATATATATATATACTATTACTGTCTGTATGTTAGCGTTACAAGTTTTTTTATTAACAATACTTACAATTAAAAAAAATACATTAAAAAAATGAATACACTTTGAGTTTCAATAATTTCTTCTTTACATTAATTACAAATAAGTACTATTTATTTGTTTTTTTTTGTTATTTAATTTATGAATAAATAATATTGTATTGTGATTTTTTTTTAATTTTAGATTTAAAAAGCAAAAAAAAAACTATTGCTCTATGGACATTAAGCATTGCCTATACAATTATTTATTAAGACGGAATTTATTCATAAAGGCGTTTTTATTCGAAGATTATTCTAGTATAAAAAACGCGGCGTTTTTTAAACGCTCTTTTATTTAAAAAAAATGTAATAAATATTTAAAATGTTATTATATATATTGATGTATTAAAATGGAAGACTTTATTACCACGATAAAATGTTAATTATTTTGGCATCTCATTAGTTACCCTTTGCCTATTCGTATACTAAATTATTACCAAGGAAAGAAATTCAGAATGTCAATGTCACTGTAAGTTAAATTAATTAAAACGATTTTTTTTATATATTATTTACATATTTTTTAAATATATATTATGCATGGCAATTTAATTATAGAGATAGATAAAAATTATAGTTTCAATTTTTTTTATAAACATTTATATTATTATAATTAGCTGATATTTATGTATTTAAAATGAATCTAAAGGGCAGTGAATAAAATCGATTTTATATACAAAACTATTTATCGATACTATAAGATAAAAAAAAATCGATTAAAAGTAGTCGCCTGTAACAACTATTCCACTGAAAAAAAATATAAACATTATTAAATTCAAACAATCGGTTTATTGACATTTTTTTTAAAACATTAAAAAAACCAGCAAGTGACGCAAATCTTCGTATAAAAACGCCTCAATTCAAATAAAAAATAGGCCAATATCATTATAATATTATATATTATATACTTATAACTATACATATCGCTCTAGTATCACTGTTGAAGCATCACGCGTTACTCAGTAACTCACTGTAAAGAAAAAAAACATATAATTTTTTTTATAGCTTCACGCTTTTATCCCCCACATCAGGGTAGGTAGAGAGAACCTAGTGTCAGGACACTCTGTGTCCTTTCTGTTGTGTGTTGAGTGTCGGAACTAGACGTCACGCTTCGTCTTGCCAGAGCGGGAAAAATGATAATAATGAGAAAGCGGGGATAATGAGAATTGAACCAGTTACTGTGCGCCACAAAGACCTCATTATAGGTTTATTTAAATTTTAAAAACGATACAAAAAATTAAAAAAATATCTAAAATATTTTGATAATATTTTAAAATCAAATATATATTATAAAATATTTTTAGAATAATATAAATATAAAAAAAAATTCTTACTTTGTAAGTTCCCGAGTGGTCAATGGGCCGGTCAGTCCAGATCGAGACCGCGATCTGTTCAGCTGTGCTCTTCGTTCAGCTAATAAAAAAAATGAAAAAAAAACTAAATTTATTATCTGTGCAAAAATGAAAACGTCGTTTTAAATGACATTAATGATATATATTTATGTACGTATGTATGTATGTATGTATGTATGCATATATAAAACACTATTTAGAGACGCTAGTGACTTATTACTCTGTTCTAACAAAACCCTCTCATAAACTTGGTTCTTTGAAAAGTCATTAATATAATATATTATATGTGTATTTTCACGTTTATAAAGTAACATATCGTTCATATCCCGAGTGAGAATCGAACCCACAACTTCCGTGTTTATATTCAAACATTGTCTTATATATGTAAAAGATCTAAACTACATGAACATAACAACATCGATATCAAAACTTTGGTTACTACAGATATATGGAAGATATATAATCGATAGTCAAAATTAAACTATCAATCGATTATTATAGAACAAAATATCGATTAAATATCTCATGTTTCAATAATAACCAAATTTCACATCTAAAGCAATCAATCTACTATAATTTGGACGTTTAAAGCTGTATGGAAAAAATATTAAATCAAACAAAATGATATTGAAAACAGCCAATTTAGTTTTTGGTAAATTGTAATAAATATTCATTATAATATTAAGTTCTAATTATGTTAATAACTAATTTATACAATAATCGATATAGAATTATGTTAAAATCGATTTTAACTGAATTTTAACAGAGACAGCTATAAATCGATTAAGTTTTAGTAACACGAGACAACATTGAAAGAAAAAAAATATTAGTTAATTATTAAAAAAAATTAACAAATGGCATTCAAAACTAAATTTTTATAAAAACTTGTCGATATATTTCTAATTTCGGTGACGACTTCCTTCTGGTGCGATTGAGTCCGCATCTTATAGAGGTTGTTTCTGTATAATATATATATATATATATATATATACACATATATCAAGAAAAAATAAATTATTATTACTACAGTCTAGTCAAAACAGAAATGATCGAAAGTTGATTTATATAAAAAAAAACAAAATAGTTTTTTCTGATCTCTGCTTTTATATATGACTAAAAATATCATAATTAAAATGTAATAAATTCCTTATGAGCATATTTAAATCGTTTACAAATTTATAATGTCAGTAATGAAGTCAATAACAATCATAACATATAGATATACCAAAGGAAAACAATACAAAAAAATATATATCAAGTTTTTTCTTTGATTCAGAAATATTTAATAAATTATTAAATATAAATGAAAAAATAATATAAATAAATATACATCATATACATCTAAATACAAGCCAAGTATATAAAAAATTGTAAAATTAAAAAAAAATGTGCTTAAACTCTCTTTACAGTGCCTATAAAATAATTACCTGCAATACGATCCAAAATCGCTTGCACCAAAGTCTGTTCATCCTCACTATCCTCTATTAAGTGTGCGTGCGAAAATAAACCTTATGACACGACTAACAAATTCGAACCCGTACCTCGAGTATACATTCGCTTAACACTGAGCTATACGGTGTTACCTCTACGTCGCAACTGTTCCACAGTTATAATTTATGTTAATATCTCTATAAATACCTACATGTTATACGAATTTTTTCAACATTTCTCTTATCCTAAGTGTAGTGCTTACAATATGATGGTATGGTATTCAATTCTCAGTAATGTAAAAATAAAAGACAGAATTTAAAAAAAAACAATTGATTTAAAAAAAAAACAAAATATCTTGAGGATATATTCATGTTAAACTTGAGGAAAAAAATTTGCTTATTTATTTATATTTAATATATTAGCACCAGTGAAATCACTATCAGTTAAATTATTTGAATGGAACCTTGAAATATTTTTTTTTGTTATTTTAACGTAATGGCATATCAGTCCTTAGAGGATAATGTCCAAGCACTATTCTTATATTAAAAAAATGCATTTCTGTTATAATTCCCTTTGAGTATCCTAAAGGTATTTCATAATAAACTAATTAATAAATAATATTTTTTTTAGCTTCACGCTTTTATCCTGCATGCAGCAGGATAGACAGAAATTACCTAGTGTCAAGACACTCCGTACTTCACTTTCCGCCGAATTTATACAAAATAACTAATAAAATAAATATATCTTACCGCCAGCAACTCTGGGATTCGCTTTCTTCCTCGGCCTTTCCCGACTGAAGGCGGAACCGCTTTGCAACGCCTCCATCAAACTGGAAACAAATAATTATACTGAAAATTGGAGCTGGAAATTAATATTACATATATATTATTGAAATAAGTATATTATTCTATTCAAGAATACCATACTGCAAGAAGCAAGTTATTGTCAGGAACTTATGAGAACCGGGAATGTTGGGAATTTACGTATTTGTATACATTTTTCTCACAATATAAGAAAAAAGCGATAAACTGCAAACAAAACGATATTTCGACAATAAATTAAATTTAGTATGAATTATTTAATCGGTAAGTCCGAGCAAATAAGCTCGAAAAGCAAAAGTCGGGCCATCCTCGAGCTAAATTGTGCTCGAGCTTCACAACAATCTCTATCGCACATTTCTTCTTCCGCCTGAGTTTGAACCTCTCGAGCACTTCGATCTTTATCATTTTTCTACACATTCAATAGAACTGTAACTAGCACGTGTGCGTACATTAAGTACGTACAACAGTGTACAAGAGCATTCAATCAGTCCGAACCTGTCCATGACGCCGTCCTGCGCGCGCTCCATGTCCACGAACTGCTTGTAGCGGTGCTGGCGGTCGCGCCGCTCGCGCTCGGCCTGCGCGCGCGCGTCGCGCGCTCGCCGCGCCCGCTCCTCCGTCTCGCGAGCCACCACGTTCTCCTGGTGGGCGGTCTGCGAAATTGTGGCATTGTTGTTTATGGATTATGGATCGCGTCTAAAGCTAAGCTATTGCGTGACATTGTAGGGGACTCCGCCCCGGGTCCAGCCGACGTGGACTGTAACTGTGAGCTAGCCCGATAATGAGTGCGTGCGTGAGTGGAGCCGTTCTCTCATGAAAACCGTTAAAAACAATGTAAAAACAATGTAATACACCTACTTTCTTATATAAACACACACACACACACATATATATATATATATATATATATATATATATAAATCGGCTAGGTACATCGCTGAGTCAAGAGTGGGTCACCCCCGACATACGTATACGTATAATAATCTGGTACATAATCGCTCCTTCATCGAAGAATACAAAATGTATAGAGAATGTGGTTTTGATGTCTTTATGTTCTTTAATTCCGAAGTTTTGTATAGCATGTTTGAGGAAATACAAAATATAAGGCTCTACCACCTTCCTCCTCTTGTATACTAATTACTTGAAAACCTACAATGATATTTTGCAAACTAAAATTTTTAAAACCAAAACTAATCAATTTTATATATTTTAAAGAAATATGAATTTTATTATGATATTGTTAAGAATTCAAACATAATTACCCAACGAGTTACTGACAATACCTATCTTCCTGAGAGAGCAGCAACTACGTTTAACACCGCACACTAACAGCAGTATGGTATTCTAGACTAGAATAATATATATATTTTTTTAATAATATATATATATCTATATATATATATATATATATATATATATATATATATATATATATATATATATATATATATATATATATATATATTAATTTTAAATATCTCCAGCGGCAGATCAGACATTGTTCGTGGAGCTACTACACATATGTACTTTACGTACACTTTGTGCTGTAAATGATTTATTTATTTGTTGAACACGAAAACTGGAAGTCATCAGAAAAAAAGAAAAAATAAGAATTATTAATAATATTATTCTAATATATAGATTTAAATATATTTAGCTTCACGCTTTTATCCCGCATAGCAGGGTAGACAGAAAGTACCTAGTGTCAACACACTCCGTACTTCGCTTTCCACTGAAGTCAAGACATTGCGTGTTGAATGGTGGAACTCTACGCCGCACTTTGTCTTTTACCAGAGCTACGAAGTGAAAATAATTTAAATATAATCGCTCCCCCGAGTGGGGATCGAACTCACAACCGATCGCGTTTACAGTCAGACGCTGTCACGCCACGACCGGCCTCAGATTTAAATATAAAACGATAAAAGCAACGTGCAACTAAACATATAATCGGGCAAAGGACATGAAACGGATCAACAAACAGACAAGCAAAAGTGAGTTTATTTGTAGCATTTAACATAACATTTTAGAAAAAACGTATAATTTTTTTTTTTAACGCAGCAGGATTTGAACCCGCGCCTCTTGGATACCGTCCAAGCGCTCTGACCGCTAAGCCGTGTGTTCTAACTTATTTATGTTGTTAGCATCTCTGTAGAGAGATTTTTACAAATTTCTACTACTTAAAGATTATTAAGAAATAATCGTTTAACAAGAGAGATTGCTATTTTATTTTAATATTTACTATTTTTTAAAGTGTAAAGTTAGAATTTTTATAAATTTTTATACGTTTTATTTTTAAATGTTTTCTAATCCTAAGTGTGGAATAACATTTTAAAAATAGTAAATATAGCATTTAACATAGATTTTAAATTTCTCAAATACCCAACCTTGTACCATGAATGATTTATTTAATTGTTGAACACAAAAACTGGGGGGAAAACAGTTTATTTTGACTCCTTTTAATTAATACCGTGTTTATCGCTTTCTATTCTTGAATTGAATTATATATTTATTTTAATAATAATATACTTTAATATTGATTTTAAATTAAACAAAAAACACATAAATATGTTTAAAAAACGTGTAATCAATTAAAAATGTAACATTTTACAAAAATATATTTACATTCAGTTCTAACTAGATCCAATATAAAAAAAAGGAGCTTATATATAAAACATCCATCAAATTATATCTGAGAGAATTTTAATTACAATATCTATACATGTTGATATAAAAGTACATTTTATATGGAGTTTTGAACTTCAAATTGATTCTTTTTGATTTTCCAACTTCATATTGATTTTCAATTTCATTGTGTTCAATGACACTCTCGTCTTTTGTTGGTTAGCGTCCGACTGTAAACGCGATTGGTTGTGGGTTCGATATACACCGGGGGAATTATTAATAATATTTTCTCTATAACTTTCATAAAGATGAATTTGAAGGAAGAAAATAATCAATTTGAAGTTCAAATACTTACAAAAGAAGATAAAAAACAAAATACATGTTATTTAAAATATAACGTAAAGCAAACGTGTTAAAAATACCTGTATATTTTCAATAAAATGAGATTTTTTCGAGTAAAAGAATCAATTTTCAAATTTTTAAATTCAACTCTACGAATTTCCATAATAAAAGATTTAAAAACCCAAAAAATTGTTTTCAAAAAATTTGTAAAAAAACAATTCTTTACAATTTCCAAACGCCATACAATTATTATAAATTATAGCATTCTGTATACAATTGTTATTTACATTTCATATTATTAGTAACAAATCGATGACGTCATCAATATAGTTTATATTACCCGGACTTATTAAAAAGCAAAGTTATATTTTTTCACAATAAATTTTTATTAAAATTTCGTATAAAAAAAATTAAAATAGCAGTATTCAAATCCGTACCTCTCATATACGTTCGCAATTTGCCACTGAGCCACACGTTGATATCGTTATATCCAAACTCTTATATACTTATTATAAGTTTTATTAGCATTTCTATTATAAAATAGGAATTTTAATTGATTTTAAAAATAATATAAAATACATATAAATAATTTGTTTAATTATCTATTTACAGTAATCCCCGTTATAACACGGTACTCTTATAACGATGTTTTGTAACTGGGTACTCCCGCATATAACGCGGGTAATAATCATGTAATAAAGCTGTTATTGAAATTACGTAGTATATTTTGAATTGAACTGTTTTTTTTGTATAAATATATATCTAGTTTGTTAATAAATTTTCTTAATTTGATTTAAAGAAAAGGCACATATTTCATTCATAACCCCATAAAGAGAAGATTTAAACGAGTCATTTTAAAATAAGGCGTTATAAAGGGGCTCGTTATATGCGTATATTCCTGTAACGCGAAAGCAAACTACCGTGTTATAACGGAAATTATTGTATTTTACATGTAATACTTTGTCAAGTCTTTAGAAATATATATATTGTAAAATAAATCAAAAAACTAACATAAAACATTTAATATAGATGTTTATTTTTTTAAGATTTTATAAAATTTAAACGAGAATCGAATTTACGAACAGTGTATTAATTCAGCAACCGCAATACCCTTATGTAAATATATATAAAAAGATATTTAAAAGAGTGTAAACTTGCTTAATTTTTACATGGAATATATGTGTGGAAACCTATTATCTGGGGCAGGGGTATTTTAAAAAGAACAATTTGTTTGTTTGTGCGTTTATGCATCCTAATCTCCAAAACGGCTTAAACATTTTAAAAGCGGTTTTCACCATTATATACAAGCATATATCACTATAATAAAATAACTCAAAACAAATACTTAAAATTTCAATTTGTTTGTCAGTGCGTTTTTGCACGTTGATCTCAGAAACAGCTTAACCGATTTAAGTGCAGTTTTCACTATTGTATTTCGGCAACCCTCTTATAATATTTAGTGTTTGTTTTATTTAAATCGGATTAAAAAATAATAAAGTTATATTAATTTTAAATATTTTCTTGGACAAAGTTGTATGAGAAGGCTTTTACATTATATTTGTATGGAACTAGCCGCGGCTTATAACACATGGATATAACCGTTACATTCATGGCGCTTTTTTGACAATTGTCAATTTTAAATGAAAACTGATACATGGTGTTCACAATTGTGTAATTAAATAACATAAAAAAACATTATAATAATAAAAAAAACAATTTAGCAAGTTTACGCACTCTAAGCTGACGATATTAAGTATTATAAATGTAAAATGTAATTATTAAATGATTTTTTTAAATGTATTGTGCGTATATGAAGGTACATGTAGGTATAAATCCAAATTCATTTATTTAATCTTCATATTGATTCATTTAAACGGTTCAAGTAATATTTTAGGAAAATGTGAACACTTGAAAATTAAAATTCAAAAACATAAATTTAAATGTAGTTTAAAATAACAAAAATATTTTAATTATAAATTACTTTGTGTGTGTGTTTGTAAATATTTTCTTATAGTAAAAGTGGCCTATCCTACAATTGTTTTCACAGCTTCACGCTTTATCCCGTATAGCAAAGTCAAGACACTACGTTTCTATCCCGGTAATGTATATATTGAAATATATATAAAAAAACACATTTAACAAAAAACATATTATATGTGAATAAGAAATATAATTTAAGTATTTAAATTTGAAAAAAAAAACACACTAAAACTGTACGTATATGCTATGTTACTTTATATACACTTCAGTTGTCTCTTTTGCGTGCCAATAAAAGTTTAGGTTAAAAATTAAAAAAAAAACATTATATAGAATAAGGCACTTTTACTAATAAAACAGCCTGTATATGATTAATTTGTGCTGACCGGGATATGAACTGGTTATCATCAATACAAATGTTAGTTGAGCTTGTGTTCACATTATTTAAAAGTACATAAGTAATATAAGTTATTATATATAAGCCAGTTTAATAATAAATGAATACAGATTTAAAAAATTCCGTAACTGGAGGAACTAAACTCCGCGCTTCGCCTTACCAGGGGGGAGGGAATGAAAAATAATTTAAATATAATCATTCCCCGAATAAAATCAAACCCACAATCAACGATAAGTATTTTCAATATTATTAAATTGGCTATATAATATATACATATATATATAAAAAAAATTATTACTGTCTGTCTGTTAGCGTTACAAGTTTTTTTATTAACAATACTTAAAATTAAAAAAAATACATTAAAAAAATGAATACACTTTGAGTTTCAATAATTTCTTCTTTACATTAATTACAAATAAGTACTATTTATTTGTTTTTTTTTTGTTATTTAATTTATGAATAAATAATATTGTATTGTGATTTTTTTTAATTTTAGATTTAAAAAGCAAAAAAAAACTATTGCTCTATGGACATTAAGCATTGCCTATACAATTATTTATTAAGACGGAATTTATTCATAAAGGCGTTTTTATTCGAAGATTATTCTGGTATAAAAAACGCGGCGTTTTTTAAACGCTCTTTTATTTAAAAAAAATGTAACAAATATTTAAAATGTTATTATATATATTGATGTATTAAAATGGAAGACATTATTACCACGATAAAATGTTAATTATTTTGGCATCTCATTAGTTACCCTTTGCCTATTCGTATACTAAATTAATATTAAAGAAAGAAATTCAGAATGTCAATGTCACTGTAAGTTAAATTAATTAAAACGATTTTTTTTATATATTATTTACATATTTTTTAAATATATATTATGCATGGCAGTTTAATTATAGAGATAAAAATTATCGTTTCATTTTTTTTTATAAACATTTATATTATTATACTTAGCTGATATTTATGTATTTAAAATGAATCTAAAGGGCAGTAAATAAAATCGATTTTATATACAAAACTATTTATCGATACTATAAGATAAAAAAAATCGATTAAAAGTAGTCGCCTGTAACAACTATTCCACTGAAAAAAAAATATAGAGATTATTTAATTCAAACAATCGGTTTATTGACATTTTTTTTTAAATATTAAAAAAACCAGCAAGTGACGCAAATCTTCGTATAAAAACGCCTCAATTCAAATAAAAAATAGGCCAATATCATTATAATATTATATATTATATACTTATAACTATACATATCGCTCTAGTATCACTGTTGAAGCATCACGCGTTACTCAGTAACTCACTGTAAAGAAAAAAAAACATATAATTTTTTTTATAGCTTCACGCTTTTATCCTCCACATCAGGGTAGGTAGAGAGAACCTAGTGTCAGGACACTCTGTATCCTTTCTGTTGTGTGTTGAGTGTCGAAACTAGACGCCGCGCTTCGTCTCGCAAGAGCGGGAAAAATGATAATAATGAGAAAGCGGGGATAATGAGAATTGAACCAGTTACTGTGCGCCACAAAGACCTCATTATAGGTTTATTTAAATTTTAAAAACGATACAAAAAATAAAAAGTCTAAAATATTTTTATCAAAATATTTTTAAATCAAATATATATTATAAATTACTTTTAGAATAATATAAATATAAAAAAAAATTCTTACTTTGTAAGTTCCCGAGTGGTCAATGGGCCGGTCAGTCCAGATCGAGACCGCGATCTGTTCAGCTGTGCTCTTCGTTCAGCTAATAAAAAAAATGAAAAAAAAACTAAATTTATTATCTGTGCAAAAATGAAAACGTCGTTTTAAATGACATTAATGATATATATTTATGTACGTATGTATGTATGTATGTATGTATGCATATATAAAACACTATTTAGAGACGCTAGTGACTTATTACTCTGTTCTAACAAAACCCTCTCATAAACTTGGTTCTTTGAAAAGTCATTAATATAATATATTATATGTGTATTTTCACGTTTATAAAGTAACATATCGTTCATATCCCGAGTGAGAATCGAACCCACAACTTCCGTGTTTATATTCAAACATTGTCTTATATATGTAAAAGATCTAAACTACATGAACATAACAACATCGATATCAAAACTTTGGTTACTACAGATATATGGAAGATATATAATCGATAGTCAAAATTAAACTATCAATCGATTATTATAGAACAAAATATCGATTAAATATCTCATGTTTCAATAATAACCAAATTTCACATCTAAAGCAATCAATCTACTATAATTTGGACGTTTCAAGCTGTATGGAAAAAATATTAAATCAAACAAAATGATATTGAAAACAGCCAATTTAGTTTTTGGTAAATTGTAATAAATATTCATTATAATATTAAGTTCTAATTATGTTAATAACTAATTTATACAATAATCGATATAGAATTATGTTAAAATCGATTTTAACTGAATTTTAACAGAGACAGCTATAAATCGATTAAGTTTTAGTAACACGAGACAACATTGAAAGAAAAAAAATATTAGTTAATTATTAAAAAAAATTAACAAATGGCATTCAAAACTAAATTTTTATAAAAACTTGTCGATATATTTCTAATTTCGGTGACGACTTCCTTCTGGTGCGATTGAGTCCGCATCTTATAGAGGTTGTTTCTGTATAATATATATATATATATATATATACACATATATCAAGAAAAAATAAATTATTATTACTACAGTCTAGTCAAAACAGAAATGATCGAAAGTTGATTTATATAAAAAAAAAACAAAATAGTTTTTTCTGATCTCTGCTTTTATATATGACTAAAAATATCATAATTAAAATGTAATAAATTCCTTATGAGCATATTTAAATCGTTTACAAATTTATAATGTCAGTAATGAAGTCAATAACAATCATAACATATAGATATACCAAAGGAAAACAATACAAAAAAAAATATATATCAAGTTTTTTCTTTGATTCACAAATATTTAATAAATTATTAAATATAAATGAAAAAAATTATATGAATAAATATACATCATATACATCTAAATACAAGCCAAGTATATAAAAAATTGTAAAATTAAAAAAAAATGTGCTTAAACTCTCTTTACAGTGCCTATAAAATAATTACCTGCAATACGATCCAAAATCACTTGCACCAAAGTCTGTTCATCCTCACTATCCTCTATTAAGTGTGCGTGCGAAAATAAACCTTATGACACTACTAAAAAATTCGAACCCGTACCTTGAGTATACATTCGCTTAACACTGAGCTATACGGTGTTACCTCTACGTCGCAACTGTTCCACAGTTATAATTTATGTTAATATCTCTATAAATACCTACATGTTATACGATTTTTTTCAACATTTCTCTTATCCTAAATGTAGTGCTTACAACATGATGGTATGGTATTCAATTCTCAGTAATGTAAAAATAAAAGACAGAATTTAAAAAAAAACAATTGATTTAAAAAAAAAAACAAAATAACTTGAGGATATATTGATGTTAAAATTGAGGAAAAAAATTTACTTATTTATTTATATTTAATATATTAGCACCAGTGAAATCACTATCAGTTAAATTATTTGAATGGAACCTTGAAATATTTTTTTTTGTTATTTTAACGTAATGGCATATCAGTCCTTAGAGGATAATGTCCAAGCACTATTCTTATATTAAAAAAATGCATTTCTGTTATAATTCCCTTTGAGTATCCTAAAGGTATTTCATAATAAACTAATTAATAAATAATATTTTTTTTAGCTTCACGCTTTTATCCTGCATGCAGCAGGATAGACAGAAATTACCTAGTGTCAAGACACTCCGTACTTCACTTTCCGCCGAATTTATACAAAATAACTAATAAAATAAATATATCTTACCGCCAGCAACTCTGGGATTCGCTTTCTTCCTCGGCCTTTCCCGACTGAAGGCGGAACCGCTTTGCAACGCCTCCATCAAACTGGAAACAAATAATTATACTGAAAATTGGAGCTGGAAATTAATATTACATATATATTATTGAAATAAGTATATTATTCTATTCAAGAATACCATACTGCTGTTAATGTGTGGTGTTAAACGCAGTTGGTGCTCTCTCAGGAAGCAAGTTATTGTCAGGAACTTATGAGAACCGGGAATGTTGGGAATTTACGTATTTATACACATTTTTCTCACAATATAAGAAAAAAGCGATAAACTGCAACCAAAACGATATTTCGACGATAAATTAAATTTAGTATGAATTATTTAATCGATAAATCCGAGCAAATAAGCTCGAAAAGCAAAAGTCGGGCCATCCTCGAGCTAAATTGTGCTCGAGCTTCACAACAATCTCTATCGCACATTTCTTCTTCCGCCTGAGTTTGAACCTCTCGAGCACTTCGATCTTTATCATTTTTCTACACATTCAATAGAACTGTAACTAGCACGTGTGCGTACATTAAGTACGTACAACAGTGTACAAGAGCATTCAATCAGTCCGAACCTGTCCATGACGCCGTCCTGCGCGCGCTCCATGTCCACGAACTGCTTGTAGCGGTGCTGGCGGTCGCGCCGCTCGCGCTCGGCCTGCGCGCGCGCGTCGCGCGCTCGCCGCGCCCGCTCCTCCGTCTCGCGAGCCACCACGTTCTCCTGGTGGGCGGTCTGCGAAATTGTGACATTATTGTTTATGGATTATGGATCGCGTTTAAAGCTAAGCTATTGCGTGACATTGTAGGGGACTCCGCCCCGGGTCCAGCCGACGTGGACTGTATAAAATTAGTGTATTGATTATATGAAGGAGTACAGTGAACTGAGCTAGCTGGATAATGAGTGCGTGCGTGAGTGGAGCCGTTCTCTTAATAAGTCTGGGTAAAGACTGGCCGACGACCCGCCTCCCCGCACCCCGCGCACCCCGCGAGCCCCCGCCTAGTGGGACGTGTGAGCGTATTCATTGTTTATTTATTTTATAATTGTTTTTTTGTTTTTTTATTGCCACTCATTAGTTTGGTTCAAAAGCTAAGCTAAGCTAGAAATAAATATTTACGAGCAAAATATTTGTCAAAATAAAGCGAGGATATAAAATAATTAAATTTAACACATATAGATATATTATTTTGATTATTATTCAATATAAAAACAACACAAAAAACATTCAAATTACCTAGTATTCTTATTGGTATAAAACATAACTGTTACCATGGCAACGCAAGTTACATAGCAAGTTATTTTTAAAAGAAATCATCCTGTATATCAGGGCAGTCAGAAACTTCAAATCTTTATCACATATTGTGTTATCAGATGATTCCAACCAATCGTCTAAATCTTATGATTTACAATTATAAATCGATTTTGAATAATTCTTTAGATAGACAAACACTTGTTGTGTTGCCATGGTAACACTTATATTACACATTAATAATATATATATATATATATATATATATATATATATATATATATATATATATATATAACAAACTCACCGCAAAGGAGTCTTTAAAAGTCTTTATGTCCGAGAAGAACTCCTCCAGCGTGTACTTGTGCGGGTCGAACACGTAGTACTCGGCCAGCTCGCCGTACAGCGCCTCCATCTTGCGGAACATGGAGTGCAGCAGGTCGCACTGCTCCCGCGCCTCCTTGGCGAAGGACTGCACGGCCGATGGCTTATTGAGGAAACTTAATGACTTATATAACAGTGGTAACACCTTTGGTTTTCGTGTTGTTATATATTTTAAATGAAAACTAATACCAAAATATACGCGATTAATCCATTTAGAAAATGGATTAATCGCGTATATTTTGGTATTCGAAAATATTGTAGTGTTCAAACAAACGTCGCGTTTTCAAAAGTGTTTTTTTTTAGCTTCACGCTTTTATCCCGCATAGCAGGGTAGACAGAAAGTAACTAGAGTCGTGACACTCCTTACTACGCTTTCCATCGAATTCTAGACATTACGTATTGAGTGGTGGAATTCAACGCCGCACTTGTGTTACCAGAGCGAGGTAGTGAAAATAATTTAAATATAATCACACCCCTGAGTGCGAATTGAACGCAAAATATACGCGATAAACAATTTTAAACTGTAAAAAAGTATCATTTAAAACACGTAATAATATTTACTATTTTATTCATATTAGTTATTTCACACTTAGAAAACATTTTTGAAAAAACGTACAAAAATTTGTAGCATGACTTAGCGGTCAGAGCGCTTGGACGGTATCCAAGAGGCGCGGGTTCGAATCCCGCTGCGTTCAAATTTTTATACGTTTTTTTCAAAAACATATAATAATAATCATTTTTTTCTTTATCGAGATTTCGCCTACATATGACTGTTTTTTTTTAGCTTAGAACACGGCGTTGTGTTCCGTATAACTTATACTATTAAACGAGATATTCTAGTATGTTATATACTAGCGGTCCGCTGGCTGCTTCGCCTTCGAGAACTACATTATTATATGTCAATATATAAATATTTCGTTTTGCTTCAATCACCTAAACCACTGCGAGCACTGCGCCATTACTGACACTGACACTGACAGGGATACGTTCAATAGATAATGTATGAAATAACAATTATCACGGTACTGTACCGAAACTGTGACTTTACTGATAGTGTGAATCGGCCTTAACGATAACTCAAGGTATCAATGACATTTTTGCTAAAGAGAATATGGCGACTGCGACGTGTCTGTCCGCATTAGAATTTAACAATACATAGTCGACTCGAAATGTTTATTTTTTTTGTTTATAATTAAGGTAAGTGTACAATGGAGATAGCTCTTGACGAATTTTTAAAAACATTATTCAAACATCTGATACACGAAACAAACCCATTTTGAGAAATCAAGAAAACAATCACAGGTTCGAATTCCGCTTAAAAATATACACTATTATATATATTTTTAAAAGCACAGCTAATATATATTTTTTTTCAATTTTTTTTTATTAAAAGGATACACTCATGCTCTCGCTGAACAAGTCGTCAGGACTCTGCTGCACCCTTGAATTATTTAAATCAGTTTCCAAAGCCCTGATGTCATTTTCCATTTTCTTCAAGGATTTCTGTAAATTCTCCAATGAAACTCTTGCTGCTCTGTTAATAAAAAATTATATTATTTTTTTTATAGACAACGTGTGTTAATTGGCGAAACTCAACGCCGCGCCATACCACACTAGGGCCGGGGAAATTAAAACAATTTAAATATTTATAATCCGAAGTTAACATCACAAAGATCTTTATAAAATATATATTTTAAATTCTAAATGTGCTCGCGACTTCGTCACGATGAGACAGTTGGTTTAATAAATATGTAAAATCATAATTTATTTACCTTTATCATATTCAAGTACAGTTATTTAAAACTTATAGAAAAAAAAACCAACAATAAATGTTGAAAAAATACAAAAAAATACAGCAATGAAAACAGTTTTCGAGATTTAAATATATGAATAAAAGCACAGACAAACAGACAAGAAAAAAATAAAAAATCCTTTTTTTGAGTTCTATTATATTGATAAATGCAACCCAACAATAATTTTTCTCAACAATATATCTTCCACGTACAGACACCTCAGTTATATTTATTACATGTACATATATAGGCATATGTATATGTATATGTATGTATGTATATATATATATATATATATATATATATATATACAAAACAAAATTTTGAATACAAGCAGAAAGTATAAAACGGACAGCTCAAACGGAGTGTCTTGACACTAGGTTCTCTCTGACAACATACCTATCAATATGAGGCATCTCTTCGGCGAAATTAAGTACATCTGGAAACTTGCTCTCTATAGTGTCTACCAAATAATGTAGTAGTGTCTGTTTGTTTTCCAAATCCTTTGTTGCTGTTAACTGAAAAATTCATAGAAGAATAGTTTAAATAAAGCGCAGTGACACATCGTTTGAATGTAAACGCGATCGGTTGTGGGTTCGATTCTCACTCGGGGTGGTGACCATATTTAAATTATTATCACTTCCTCGCTCTGGTAAAGACAAAGTGCGGCGTAAAGTTCCACTATTCAATACGTAATGTCTCGAATTCGGTGGAATGCGAAGTTCGGAGTGTCTTGACACTAGGTACTTTCTGTCTGTATATAAAAATTATCCTCACCTTAGTTAGGAAACTGATTTCAAAACCGTAAGCACCAGCGTTGTTTGACCCCGTGTTCATATAGTTACCCAATAGCAACAACAGTTCTAATATTTTGGCGAATTTCCCACTGGATTTCACTTCTTCACACGCTGCCGTCCCCGACACTATGTCCTGGAGTATAAACAAATTAGTCGACGTCATTATATATATATATATATATATATATATATATATATATATATATATATATATATATAAAAATCAGAGTGTACGTTTGTAATGTTAAAATAACAGTATATTACTAGATGCGTATGTATGCATACACGGTACATACACCAAAATAACTAATATAAATTTTGTCTATCTGTCTATTTCTTGCTCCTAAATTACAACAAATGTACTTTATGATTTTCGACAACACTCCCCCCCCCCCCCTACCCCTCCTCGTCACAGCTGGTCCCTATAATGAGAACAGCGTTGTCAAATGTCACACTTAGTCCACCCCTCCCTCCCTTTTTACTAGAGTAGAGTGGTCGGGTTGACTGGAGCAGTTTTGACAGGACTTTCACTGGTAGATAGCTTATATAAGTAATAAAGAGTAACTTAGACTTTTATTTTAAAATTATAAAAAAAAACATCCAGCGATGTTAAACGCCACGTGAACAAAGTCGTGGATATGGTATGTAAACAATAATATTCTTTTTAATTCAAAATTCAAAACATAAATATATTTATATTTCCATGGTTTTTATACATTCTTTAAACATGGTGCAAACTGACATCAATTAAAAATATTATGTACAGTAAAAAAAACCATCAAACCATCACATGTAGAGCGCGGAACTAAACGCCGCACCTTGTCTTACCGTAACAAAAACATATAATCAATATTCCACTCACAGGTTTCAACTCCGATATGATTTCTCTATAATGCTCCCTGAAAGCCAGACTCCTGAGCCTCGGCACCAAGCGTTTCACGTCGGCGACGGTCGCGGCAAACTGTTCCGCCTCGGTCAGCTCCTCGCTCTTACATTTGAGTTCGGACAATTTTTTCAACTGATCCGCCGGCGGTAAGTACTGGGGGGAGGGGAGGGAAAAATATCATTTTTTTTAATATATTTGATTGAAAAAAATTCTTTTATACTGAAAATATAATCTGAATATACTATATGAGAAATACCTATCATCGGGTAATTATTAATGTAATAGACACAAAAATATTTTTTTTCTCTTCGTGTTTGTATTGTGGGTTCCATCCCCATTCGGGGGAGTGATTATATTTAAAATTATTTTCACTTCCTCGCTCTAGTAAAGACAAAGTGCGGCGTTGAGCTCCACCACTCAACACACAATGTCTCGAACTCGGTGGAAAGTGGACTACGGAGTGTCTTGTCACTTGGTACTTTTTGTCTACCCTGGTGTGCGGAATGAAAGCGTGAAGTCTTTGTATTAGTTTGTGCGTTGGAGCATGGTAATCTCTAAAACGGCTTAACCTATTTCAATGCAGTTTTCACTATTACATCTGATCATCTTCCTTTAACATTTAGTGTTCGTTTTATTTCAATCGGTTTATAAATAATAAAAATATAATAATTAAAAAAAAATCGACTAATTATAGGAAAAATTAAGTCCCATCACAAACAATGTTGCGGGCAGTATATTAACAATATAATACCAATATATAACAATAACAATTCAAACACCCTGTATAAGCAACATCATCATAACCAATCAAACTCATATGGCTCAAAAATTCAATTTTACATACATATCTTTAATTCATCATCCAATTTCGAACCCACGACCCACCGACACCAACCTGTATAAGTAGATCCAACACGTTGCCACTGAGCACTGTGGTGTCACATCTCAGTATACACGTCCGTATATGTTCGTAGGAGAGATGCTTCAGAGACCCTCCGAGGAGGATGGACAGGTTCTGAGCTGCTTTACTATCAAGAACCTTTAGATCTTTTACTTTTTTTAATGTGTGAACCCTAAAAAAAAACATTTTTTTTAATGTATAAACAGAACAAAACATAACTTTTGTTTTAGCTTCACGTTTTTATCCCGTATAGCTGGGTAGACAGAAAGTATTTAGTGTCAAGACACTCCGTACTTCGCTTTCCACTAACTTTGAGATATTTCGCGCTAAATGGTGGAACACAACGTCGCACTTTGTCTTATCAGAGAGAGGAAGTGAAAGTAATTTCAATATAATCGCTGCCCCGAGTGGGAATTGAACTCACAACCGATCACGTTTACAGTCAGACGCTGTCCCAATGCGCTATAACCAACTAACATAATAAAAAAATCAATTTTAAAGTATTAAGTACTAAAGGAGCTTTATAGAAATTAAACAGAACATTTTTCAATATGGCATAGTTCAAATTTAAGTAGGAGTAGTCATTATATTTAAATTATTTACACTTCCTCGCTCTGGCAAGACAAAAGTGCGGCGTTGAGTTCCGCCACTCAACACGCAAAGTCTCGAATTTAGCGGAAAGCAAAGTACGGAGTGTTCCGTCTACCCTATATACTATGTGGGATAAAAGCATAAAGGTAAAAATTAAAAATAAAATAGTAGAATATTTCCTAAGTAGGAAAATTCACCTATTATTCAAAAATAAAAAAGAACTTTATAGAAATTAAAATTATCATCTTTTTGGTTATGGCAAAGCAATAATTAAACGTAACCAAAATATAAATTAAATGTAAAATATTATTAAATGTAAAATATTTTTTATATGTAAAAAAAACATTTTTTATAATGGCAATTTAAACAATTAAAAAATATATAATTAAATTTCAACTTTAAAATATTCAATAATAGCTTTTTTACTAACAATTTTAACACCTTTAGAAACAGAGTTAAAAAAAAATATGTTTATAATGACAAGGCATGTCAATTAAATTAACAAAGGAGAGAACTATTTAAGTAATATTTAATTAGAAAACATTTTTTAAAAAAGTATATAACATTTGAACGCAACGGGATTCAAATCCGTGCCTCTTGGAAGCTGTCCAAACGCTCTGACCGCTAAGCCATACGTTACCATACTATCGAATGCATCGAAGTTCTTATATGTTATTGTTATTTACATAATATTTTTTTGAAATATTTTCTAATCCTAAGTGTGAAATAATACTTTAAAAATAGTAAAATAATGTTTAATTAATAAGATTTTTCATAATCTTCAAAACTTACTTATCAAGAGTGTCTTCATTTTTCTTAGCGACCGGTTTGCTTGAGAATTTCTGCGCTAAGCCCGTCAAAATGTCTGGTGAGGCCAATTTATCTTCTTGAACCTAGAAAAGGAAACACATTTATATATATATATATATATATACATATATATATATATATATATATATAACAAAATAATGGAATAATATAATAAAAAATATAAAGATTCTATTTTTTTTTAAACTTCACATCTTATTCTGAGGCAACCTAATGTCAAGACATTCCGTTGACTGCTTTTAAAAAATTGGAAATCGAGACATTATTGTATATAGAAATGTGCAGCAATCTTCAAGCTGCACAATGTGATATAACCTAGTGTCTTGAAATTCTTTTTTTTTATAGAAAAAAGAACATCTTTACGCTTTATCCCGGATAGGAGGGTTTAGGTACAACTTAGTTGTCAAGACACTCCGTTGTCTTGATACTAAGTTGTGTCTAAGCCCTATATGATAAGCATTTAAAATTGAATGGCGTAACTTAACACTGCGTTTCGTTTCTATATTATATAAAGACAAGGGCGAATCGATATGATTATAAAATCATAATAAATAAAAGTAATTATTTAATATATACCTTGACCCAAAAAGCTTTTTCTGACATTTTTTGAGGTATAATAGTCTTCCAGTTAGCCCTTTTCAAGGGGCCCTCGACTTCCCACTTCTTCTTAGGTTTCAACCCATGAGGCAATATATCTGGTTGAGGCTGAAAAGAACAATAGACTTCAAAGAAAGATCTATAAAAAAAAGAATTAAGTGCATATAAATATATAAACTTTAACTTTTTTAATATAAACTTTAAAATTTAAACTCTTCGCTTTTTACTATTAAAATATTAGAAAATAACCCTTATTTTTATGAGCACCACCAAAAGAAATATATTTTATTATAAAATACTAAAAACAGATTATGATAATTTAATTAATTATTATAATTTCATCAAAAACTTATATTTAAAATTGTACTGATGTTAAAGGGATAAATATATCCCTTTTAGAAGTGTTTGCAAAAACATTTAAAGTTAATTTTCTCGTAATTTTATTTTCACGACTAATCACTTTCTTACGCCATTAAATATATAATATTAAAAATAATATTTATTACATTTCAACAAAACTCACCATTCTAGGCGCCATGAACCCGGGTGGCGGTGGTGGTCTGGGTCCCATTCCCATCATGGGAGGGGGCGGGGGAGCACCAGGCACTCCCGGCATGGGAGGAGGTGGGGGCCCTCCAGCGCCCGGGAATGGAGGAGGCGGGGGCGGGGGCGGACCACCACCTGGAAAACGAGATGTTATGAATATGTATTTAATAATTGTGTATTGTAAAGAGAGCTCAGTGTGAAGACAATCCGTTCTCTTTGAGTTATTAATAATGTTATAATAAAAAAAAAACTGTAACGGATTAAATTTTATCCCGTTTAGCAGGGTCGTTAAAAAAACCAAGTGTCAAGTCACTCTGTTCACTAATTTATACCAAAATTCGAGACATTGTGTATCACTCAACAAAGCGGCGGAACTCAACGTCTTATATTTCTAAACGTGTTAAATCAAAATAATTTAATCATTCCCAAATGGGAATCAAACTCACACACACTCAAATACACATTAAAATAAAAATTATTTCTTTTATTAGTATAATATTGTTATTATTATTAAAATATATATTTTAAACCATTATTACCTGAAGGCATGGGAGGAGGTGGTGGGGGCGGTGGACCTCCTATAAACAAACCGATATAACAACGTTAAGGCATGCATAATTATATAATAATGTTATTTACCAATATATTGTATGTATATATATATAAAAAAAAATCATATATTTATTATTTATATTCTACCCCTATTCTCTCTCTTTTTCTCTAAATTACCCTATTTTTCCTCTTCATTAGTAAATTCTAATATAAAAATATAACACAAAACACATAAAACAATAATTACAATAACAATAATAATAATAATATTTTAAATTGTTATTCACACAACGTTAATTGGTACAATGATAATGTAAAAAATTCTAGAAAATTCTTGGACATGCATGTTGTTAAGTTTTAGTACTTATTCCCATATGGCATTTTTTTTATAGAAAATAACTAAAATTTATAGACAGAGAGAATACTAAAATAAAGATATTGCATTTTGAATTTCGTAACACTTTTTTTTGGTCTTAAGGAAGCATTGAAAATGTAAATCTAAATATATCTCACCTCCAGGCATTGGCGGTGGAGGAGGTGGGGGAGGACCTCCGGGACTGCCAATCACCTGAAAAGTAAAAAATATTACTATTCTTATGTGTTGTGTCCGCGTGAAAATAAAGAGAACACATATGCGCACACACACATACACATACACACACACACGAATTCTTTTTTTTTAATAGAAAAGGGAGGCAAACGAGCTGAAGGACCACCTGATGGCACGTGGTCACACGCCTCACCTTGGCTATCGCGGCGATGTTCCCGTGGCTGACGCCGCCGGGCCCGGTGGGCGCGCTGGCCTGCTTGAGCCGGTCCTCGAGGTGCGCGGCGCGCGCTTCGGCCTCCTGGCGCGCCGCTATGGCGGCCTCCAGCTTAGTTTTCATCTCCTCCACTTTCCTCTCCTCTTCGGCTCTTGATTTTTCTATGGAGAAAATGAGTTGTGACAAGTGTATAATAATTTCGACCGCGGCGACACAGAACGTATGGCTTAGCGGTCATAACATCGGTCATCTAAATGATGTTATTGAAAATATATGAAACATCGGAATCCATTCATATAATATTAAAGTATTTTTTTTAAGAATATCGTGTCTAGTGGGACAGCGTTTGACTGTAAATGCTGCGATTGGGTGTGAGTTCGATTCGCACTAGGGGGAATAATTATATTTAAATTATTTTTTAATTTCTCCTCTCTGGTAGCAAAGCGCGACCATGAGTTCACCACTCAACACAACGTCAATTCCAAGCGGAAAACAGTCAACAGTGTGTCTTGATACTAGGTTGTCTCTGACTACCATGCAAGGCCAGCGAGATAAATTTTTGCAAATCAATTTAAGATACCAAATAAACTTACCAATCAACCCATCAATCAACGGCTGGACATCAATATTGAAGCGTTGAGTGAGTCTGAAGTCGGGATCGTAGCCATTTTTGTGTAGAACAATTTGCGTTATACACTCCTCTATTAGTTTATAATACGCTGGTCTGGAATAAAAAAAAATCAAAGATATCTCCGCTATCTACATATCCTGACACGTTGGAGGCGTTATCCATTAATGACGTCACGGGGGGAGGGGGTTGAAAAGTTTGACATTGCTAGACAACGGTGGTCACACAAATATGACCAGCTGTGACAAGGACGGGGGGAGGGCCCCTTATCCCGCATAGCAGGGTAGACGGGAAGTACGTAGTGTCAAGACACTTCGCAATTATTATTATTTTAGTTGCTTTTTTTTAATTTCATAAGTCGAACATGACTAATTTTCATAAAAAACTAATATATAAATATATAAGTAATAAGTATATATTAATAAAACATTTAATACTTAGGAGTCATCATGTATTGTGGGACGTCGTTTGAATATAAAAGGTTATGAGTTCGATAATGACTCGGTGCGGTGATTATATTGAAAATAATTTAATTTCCGCTCTGCTAAGACAAATCGCGGCGTTAATTTCCGTCACGCAATACTTCGAATTCCAAAAATTTTTACTTCGTCTAAGGAGATTCGGAATGAGGACCGAGACAATTAAAATTATAAAGGAAATTATTAAATATTATTGAGGCCATCGTGGCACAGTGAAACAGTGTCTGACTGTTAACGCGATTGGTTATGGGTTCGATCGTCACTCATTAAAATGAGTAAAATTTAAAATCTATCCCCATATCCCACTCTGGTAAGACAAAATAAAATAAATAATAAATTAAAATTATATCAAACCTTAATATATAAAACCTTAAAATATCTCCATATGAAATATCATCACAAACGATCCAGCAAATTGGCAGCGATGACGTCACAGACAAACAGACAGACAGACGGACGGACAAAATTACTTTCCCATTAATAATATTAGTGTAGATATTTATTTAATATATTTAAAAAAAAAAGTACCTTATTAGTTCATCGTCCCGTATAAACAACAAGTGCTGTAATATAGATAACAAATATGGCTCCGCGGGTGTTTCCACCACTAAATTCTTCACCAACTCAAAACATTCGTTGACGTCATGAAAATCCACTCTGAAATAAAACATAATGAATTAGAACCTGCACTATATAAGAGAATAATATATATATATATATATATATATATATATATATATAAAAATAAAAATATAAGGTTACCAGAAAAAAAACGCCTAATAATAATAAAAAAATATCCCAAACACTTGTGTGGCCAACATTACCTGACGTCATCGAACTTAGCCAGGAACTCCTCCTGGTCGGCGGCGGCGTGCGTGTCGAACACGTTCATCTGGATCAACCGCCCCCCCTCCTCCGCGCCAGCGCGGAGCTCATCTGCAAATGTCCAAGAATTTTTTTTTATCTTCACCCTTTTATCCCGCATATCAGCAGGGTAGACAGAAAGTACCTAGTGTGTTAAAACACTCCGTATTCCGATTTCCGCTGCATTTCAAACATTGCATGTTTAGTGATGGAACTCATTGCCGCACTATGTCTTAACAGAGCGAATAATCATTCTCCCGAGTGGGAATCGAACCTACAACCGATAACGTTTACAATCAGATGCTGTCAAACAAAACACGATCGACCTACATTCAAATTATTTATTTATTAGATAACTAACATAACTTGTAATACGAGTTATCGAGGTTTCAACTAAAACGGATTTTAAATCGACTTAGTGCTTATAAATTTTGAATTAAATGCGTAAAATTAATTAAATTATAAGAAAAAGAAAATGAAACTATTTTAAACGGACTAATCGCGCACATTTTAGTATTCCAAAACATATATTTTAAAACCCAATGTTTCGAATATTTTACACCCGTCCTTGGTCATGTTTGTGAGTAGACCGAGTTTAATATATTTTCGAATACTAAAATATACGCGATTAATCTGTTTAAAATAGTTTTATTAAAAAAAAATTATTATTTATTTATTTAGCAAAACAATCGCTTAATCTAGTCTAATCCCAAATCGGATTATCGAAGAATAATCATATTTCAATTATTTTAACCCGCTCTGGTAAACGCCACTCTATTAGTGGCGTTAAGTTACGCCACCTCACACACAATGTTCCATTTCAGATAGAAAATGGATAATGGAGTATCTGAACACTGGAAATACATACATACCTATTAAATCATATAATCCCGTCCTCATGAATTCACTTCTCAAATGCATTCTAAATTCTAATTCTTCCGGTTCCGTTATTATTGCATTCATCAGTTGCATGCAGCCATTCTAAAAAAAAAATTAAAAAAATATATTAATGATTAATCTGTATATATAAAAAAAAATATTACTTTTTATTCCACTAACAATTATTTTAATATTAATTAAAAAAATTAATATCTTTCATGTCTCTCTCTATTAGTAGGTGAAAAAAAAGAGAAAACAATATGTGAATGACATATTGTTATCTCTTTCTTACTTCTTCTTTTTTTAAAATATTAATTCTTCTAGAATAATAGAGAAGATCTTAATGAAAATTTATTAAAAAAAAAAACAACTACACATAAATATATCCTAGTAATATTATAAATGCAAAAGTTAGTAAAGATGTATGTATGTTTGTAGGTGTTTTAGACAAAAACTACTAAACGCACATAACGTTAACACCACAAAATAGGCATTAACTAATCAAATGCACGATTCCTTACATGGAATTATTCAATAGGATTCCGGACAATGTTCGAGATTATTCTATATTACAATTGTAAAAAGTAGTGGAAAGACGTTTGTGTGTAAATGGTGTTAATTACCATATTAATTAATGATTTCATAAAACACGCTTTGGGAATGAAACGCTCGCTCCAGTCTACTTAAATATATTAAAATATAATTTTTTGGCATTTAAACAAAAAAAGGTAAAATCCCGCTGAGTTTCCCGCGCCGGTACTTCTCAGGTCTGAGACATTTACTATGGTGAACTGCTGGTAATTTCCAATTTTAAATATTTTTTTTTACTTTGACTTTGAAACAGATATGTATATAAATTTAAAATATATAATACATTATATATCAGAATTATACATTTTAAATTATATTTATTTTGATCATAATACAACAATAAGTATTAAATACTAAGATTTATTTTTTTAACATACAACACGAGCAAAGCCGCGTGCGGAATATAATTTAAATATAAATTTGATTTTTCGAGCGAGATGTATTCAAATAAACTAGATGTCCCTTCTACGCGTTGACAACGCGTTGCCATAGCAACGCGTATATCACTTTATATAAACGTGTATTTCAAACACATGGTAGATGGTGTGTTACATTTATTGTATTAATTTAATATAATTTTATGTTTTATTTTTAAATATATTATATAATTCTGCACTCCATCTCTATATAAACTGTAACTGTGCCAAATTTCATACTCCCCTATTCGTGTTATATTCGTAAAAAGAGGGAACAATTATTTTGTTATTTATTAATATACAGATGTACAAAAAAATAGTTATATTCAAATACCTTCAAGCTTTCCGGAGCTTTCGCCACTAACCCCTCTACGATGGGCAATAATCGAGGTTTCCGGTTCGATTCCCCGGCCATAGTAATAGCTTCTAGAACCTTCTCGTGACCGTTTGGTATCAGACATATTGCAGCTAACACCTGAAATATAGAAAAAAAAACAAGGCTTTATTAAATAGGTCTATATTAAGGAATTTGATAGTCGCAGGTTCAAATTTGTTTGTGAAAATAATATATGACCTTAAATGAAATTTCCAGAACTATTTAAATGTAAATTTAATTTATAAATGTAACATTAACATTTTAAATGAAACTATTATAAAAAGATTAATCTTGTATATTTCTTTACGTGGTGAATTGTAGTTTATTTTCATTTAAAATTTAATACTTCCTCCCGCATAGCAGGGTAGTCGGTTCGAATACAATTTCAAAGCTAATCTATCCTTAATTATACAAAACCACATGTTAAATGACGGAACTCAACACTGCATCTTCCCGTAACAGATAATGATAAATTAAATACAATCACTTAACCGAGCGGAAATCGAACCCACAAGCAATCACATTTACTAACAAACGCTTCGACCATACGATATCTATATAACTTAACATATAAAAATATACTAAAAATATCTAGACACGCGGTAGCGTGCGAAGCCAGTTCAAGATAACAGAATTGGCAAGTAGCACCGAGTGTTATATTACACGAAATATTTGAAGACATTAAGATTAAGAAATATATGTTTTTTTAGCTTTACGCTTTTATGCCGCATCGCAGGGTAGACAGGAAGACCTAGTGTCAAGATCCCGTGGATTGTTCTACACCCGAAGTCGAGACATTGCGTGTTGAGTCGCAGAACACAACGTCGCACTTTGTCTTACCAGAGACATAGAAATGATTTTAAATATATGAATTTCCATGAGTGGGAATCGAATCCACAACCGTTTGCCTTTACAGACAGACACTGTCCAACTGCACCACGATGACTTCTATTCTTCTATCACATACCTTAGCGGCTTCCAGGGCGCAGTGTGGTTTCCTGGCGTCCAGACTCCTGGCCAACACCGGCAACGCTTCCCTACACTCGAAGACCGCGCGTATTCCCACTGTATTATTTAATATAGCCGATAGACACCTTATGCATTCGTATTGGACGCGGTCGTAGCGTGAATCACTGGAAATAAAAACATTAATTTGATTGAATATAGATAAGGGCAAGAAGAAAAATTTTGGAAAACATAAAAAAATAAAAAATAAAAACATAATTAATTAGAACGCAGCGGAATACGAACCCGCTGCATTATGGAAACCTCTCGTGTACGTCGCCCTCACCATTAAGCCATACGTTCTATTCGGGTACGTCGAAAAAATTACTTATTTTTTTCGTTTTAATAGCATTGTATTATAAAATGGAGGCCGTCGTGTTTTATGGGGCAGGAGGTGTTTTATGTTAAGACTGTATATGTGATTAGTTATGGGTTTGATGCACGCCCGGGGGAATGATTATGTTTAAATTATCTATCCTCATTTCCCCGCTTTGGTGCAACGAAGCGCAGCGTTGAACTCCGTTTTTAACGAGCCATGTTTTTTATTTCGGATGGAAAATCCAAAAACGGAAGGTCTTGACACAAGACACTAGGTTCTCTCTAGTTAGCGGGAAAAAGCTTGAATCTGCCTTTTTTTTTAAATTCAATTTAAAGGTTATGTGGATTTAAACCACGTTGACAATTTGTAAACCTTACCAAAAAAGTGTATATCAAACGCATAGTAGTATATATAGGAATTATTTTTATTAATTCAATATATTTCTAATATATTTTTAGCTTTACGCTTTATCCCGCATAGCAGGGTAGGCAGAGTGAACCTAGTTTCAAGACACTCCGTCCTCCACTTTCCGCCTAATTTTTATGACGTTTGCCGCATTCTGTTTTACCAAAGCAGACGGAGACAGGCAAATGGAAACAATGTAAATATAAACATACACTCGAGTGTGTATCGAACCCACAACTACACGCTTTTACAGTCAGACACTGTCCCATAACACACAAAGGTTCATTATATTGTTATGAAAAATATTGACCTCTATATAAATAGTAACTATAATAATTAAATATTTCTTCGCCAAAATACTTACGTAAAAAATATTCGAAATTTTTTATTTGATGTATAGAATATAAATATATTACATTAAAACCTTACCGATAAAATCCACTGCCGCTGAGAGCATGTAAAATTAAAAATCAAAATATTGTTTGCAAAAATGATCGAATATCAATTAGATATAAATTTAAAAAAAATCTATACCACTGTTAATAATGATAATCGTTGATTTTCGCGATTTTTACACATTTTAAAAACGGATTAATCGTGCATATTTTGGTATTCGAAACTACAGTAGTCCGTCAGTCTGCGGTAACATGGACTACGGTAAAATGTTCGAAACGTCAGGTTTCCAAAAATGTATTTTCGAATACCAAAATTTACGCGATTAATCCGTTTGAAATAATTTCATTTAAAATAAAATGAATAAAAACACAAAAAAGTATAGAATGCTATACGAAGTCTGACATGTGGTAAAGTAGCGGGAGCAAATGGAGTCACTGCAGAGATGATCAAATATGGTGGGCCGCGCATCTTGGACCTGTTCTTTTTTCTATACAATTTATGCTGGAAAATGGAAGAGGTCCGGATGATTGGCGAGGCGCAGTCATCGTGCCTTTGTGTAAAGGCAAAGGTTCACAGATAGACTGTGCAAGCTATAGGGCTATCAGTTTGATTAGCTTGGGCAGTAAAATTTATGCTAAAATTAGGAGTGAAAGTTGGTGATTTGACAGTAAACTGTCTATCGTACGCAGATGATGCAGTGCTAATTGCATCATCAGAATGCGAGTTACAGGCATTGGTCACCACTCTGAAAGAAGGGTGTGAAAGTAATGGTCTAAACCTGAATGCGAGTAAAACTAAGATTCTAGTATTTGAAAGAAACGAAGAAGGAACGGAATGCAAGATTATGGTAGATAGAAAGATATTAGAACAAGTGAATGAGGTGATATATCTGGGAAGTATGTTTAGTAGAGATGGAAGATTCGGAATGGATGTGGAAAGGCGTATTGCTTCCGGTAACAGGGTTAATGGTGCTCTTGCTGCATTGATGCGACGGCAACACGTCAGCGTACCTGCACGTGTTGCCGTTCACAATGCAGTACTGATACCGACGTGGGTGTGGCAAAAGAAGAATGAAAGAAAGATGAATGCAGTAGAGATGCGATCTTTTCGTCGGATATACGCTCCATATACGGTCAATTTAGTTCAGACCGTGTGTGAGCGAGGAGATACGCAGAAGCGATGAAAGAATAATTGATTGATTGAGCGATGAAAGGATAATAATAGGTAAGAAAGATTTATGAAGCCAAGGTGAGTGGTACGAGAGGTCGGGAGAGACCTCAGTTGACCTTCGAACACATAGTATCCAAGATACTGGAGGAAGATCACGTTAAAAGTATGAGGATCCCCCGAAGCGCATGCATGAAGAGGTTAATGACTGTAGACGAGGAAAAAAAAGGGGTATGCAGGGACAGTAGCGTTTGGCGCTCCATCCTTTCTGACTACCCCGCAAGGGATAAAGCGTGAAGCTAAAAAAATAAAGAATAAAAACACTTACTTCGTATAACAGACATTGAGAGTAGTGAGCAAACTCTCTATGCCTTTTGATCCAAACTCTTCTATCCACGACAAAGGATTATTAGTTAAAGCAATACGCAAGTTCTCCAAACAACCGTGCAGTTTCCCCACAGACAACTCAGGCTGGTTCAAATATGACACATAATCTGATGGCTTTTCGAATTTTGAGCGACCTTCCTGAAAATAAATTAAAAAAAATTTGCAATTTGAAATTTTTATTATGCGGTAATCGAACCTGTGTACCATTTGGGTGAAAAATTAAAGTGTTAGCATTAAATTCACTAATGTTTTTAAATACAGTGAAACTTTTAATTGGGATCTCAGGGCACCAAGGATTATGAAATATTTAAAGAATTTTTCAATTAGACAGGTTTATAATTATAATTTTCACATTCACAGAAGCCCTTGCTCGCTTATAGAGGTCAAAATGTTCCAAAATGCACAAAATCGTTTGTAAACCAACGTATCAAAAACCTGTTCCAACCTGAAAAAATGTCACACTTATAGGGAACGTCTCTCACTTATCCAGGTCCCATTTAAACCAGTTTTAGCTGTATAAATTTATTTATTTAAATATTACAAAGTTACAAATCACATTTACTTCAAAAATTGTATATTTCTTATAAATCTCTATATAAAACAACCTTGCATTAGTGAGTGTACCAACTTTTTAATAGTAGTAATTTATCAAGGACTTTTTAGTTCCTAACAGCCAGACAACACACAGACAAAACTACTGAGCTAAAAAAGATGAGATGTGTCATGTATGGTCATTGTTTGTATATTGGGTACTCCCAACTACATATAATATCTCGAAATTTCCCCGGAAACCAGAAACATCTAGATATTTCTCGTTATAAAACAAACCATATTGCTTTGAATGCTATTATAATATATATGCTGTGATTTATGAAGTCAGACGCACTAAAGATTATAATTTATAGGTATACATATACATAGACATATATATATATATATATATATATATATATATATATATATATATATATAGCGTGCTGATATAGATGGATACTTAATAAGAAGCCCAACTTGTATACATTTTTTTTTCTGTTATCTCTATATTTCTATTTAAATTAAATGAAACTATTTTAAACGGATTACTCACGTATATTTTGGTATTCGAAAATATAATTTTGGAAACCCGACAGGTAGACTCTCTCCCTACCTGTGAGCACTTCAGTGCTAAAATATACGCGATTAATCTATTTTAAATAGTTACATTTAAAATAACAATAATAATATTTATTAAAATTATTTTTTTTAAATCTTACCTGAGCATTAACAAATTTGTACGCCACCAACATCTTCTTCTTTTGATCCCGAGAATACTTTCGAAGCGGCTCCTTCTTCTTCTCCCCTATATTCATATCAGTCTGAAAGAAGAAAGATTTTTTTTTATAATGAAATTAATTAAATTTTATCATTAAATTTTAAATAATTTAATTCTATATAGAAATCTTATATAATAACTACATTTCTCTTTAATTCAAGAACAATTATTTTAAAAATATTTTATAAATCCTACAGTTTTTATATATGATTACATAACGATGACAATATTCGAATTTTAGACAAGGCGTGTTGATCTGGCGCAGCTTAACACTGCACTTTGTCTTACCATAGCAGAGAAATCAAAATAACTTTTAAACACTATCACCCCTTCAATTGAGAATCGAATTCCAATCGCGTTTGCAGTCAGACGCTGTTCCACTGCGCCACAAAGACTTGGGAAGGGATGTTGGAGTCCACAAGCAGTTCTATAGTAAACCACTCACCAGCATCTCTTCAAACCTCCTCTCCAGTTGATCGTCGTCTAGAGCGTCTATCTTATTGGTGTACTCCGCCGCCGGCTCGTCATCCTCGGTCCGGAGTTCAGTTCTCGGCACGGTGTCGTAGCCGCGCTCGATGCCCGGACCGGCCTTTTTGGGCCGCCCGAACCATGTGTCCAGCTGTAAGGAAAAAACACATATATTATTAAGAAAAAACAAAACGTTTTTGGTTTATTTGACACGTTTATAAAACTATTTTCTTACACAAATGTATGAAAAAATAGGGTTGAAATTTTTTCTTACATTGTTAAAAGTGATAATTTTTAGTTCAATACACAGAAGAATGGATCAATCATAATTAAATAATTTAATCTCGCCGTTCTGATAAGACTAAGCGCGGTGTTGAAGTCCACTTCTCAACACTGGACTCTGTTTACTTATTTAAAAATATACAAAATTTTCCCGTTTTCACTATATTTTTTATTACTATAGTAGATCCGGAGATTAGCGCTTTGAAACAAACAAACAACTCTAGCTTTATATTATTATATTAAAATATTAAAAATTAAAATATTACATGTATTAATTAAAGGTAGCTACTTCCTGTCTATCCTGCTATGCGGGATAAAAGCGTGAAGCTAAAAAAAATTAACAATAGGATAGGAACAACAGATTTCAATCATTATATATTAATAGAAAACATTCTATTTTATTTATTAATAATCAATTGTTCTTCTATACCTCACTATATATATGTATATCGAGAAAACTACATTACATTACCATATCTTGAGGCCGGTCGTGGCGCAGTGGGACGGCGTCTGACTGTAAACGCGATCGGTTATGGGTTCGATCTCCACTCGTGAGAAGGACTATATTTAAATAATTTTCACTTCCTCGCTCTGGCAAGACAAAGTGCGGCGTTGAGATTCACTACTCAACACGCAATATTTCGGTAAAGCGAAGTACGGAGTGTCTTGACGCTAGCTACTTTATATCTACCCTGCTATGCGGGTTCAAAGAGTGAAGTACAAAAAAAAACAACTCGCTATTGCAGTAAAAAAATGATTTACGTATTAAAAATATTTACGTGTATATATTTAGAAACTCAATACGCAATGTCTTGAATTTGGAGGAAAGCAGAGTACGGAGTGTTTTGACACTAGGTGCTATGCAGGATGAAAGCGTGTAGCTAAAACAAAATCAGTGTAGGGAAATACCAATGCGAATGCAAAATATGGTTTCTCTGTTCTACGTTCAACCGCATACCATCAAAAAACATATAATATTTTTATAGATTAGAAAATATTTTTGAAAAAACGTATAAAAATATGACCGTAGCGGGAAGCGAACCCGCGCCTCTCGGAAATCGTCAAACAGGTTTGTTTTATCAAAAATGCAGTATATGTATTTATACGTGGAGATTGTTTAATAGTTGTTTTATTATTGATTTTCTATTAATTTGAAATTAATCTTGACATCTTAATTTAATGCTGAGACGATACGAAGCTAACCATGGTCAGCTAGGGAACAATATACTCTAGTATTATAGTGAAAAATCGATCTCAAGATTTCGTATATCAAAAAATCCACGCTACACGAAAAAGTTACTAAAGAAATTCAGTTTTTATTATAATGTATTTTAAAAGCGTGTGTTTTAAACTCTATCTATTTATAATTTTTAAGTATTTATAATTTATTTAAAAAAAAATCCGAGAACTTGTAAAACATATATGTAATTAATATATAGCAGTCGATTCTTGATATGTATACAAAAATCCAATTAAACTGAGTAAATACAAGTCGGTTCCATACATATATACAAACAAACAAACAAACAAACAAACATACAGTTATAGTTAAAAAAAAATTCAAAACTCAATAAAAACTTACAGAAAACGGCGATCTCTCTCTAACAAAATCACCCACAACTTTAATTGTATCCATTGTCACCGATAACGATAATTCTTATCAACTTAATATTATTTTTAATGTAATTAGGTTAAAATACATATTTTTAGGTAAAACAAGAAATACGTATCAACTGAAGACACTAGAAGCAAACTTCTAAGCGCATTCTAATTCTTTGAAAGGACGTCTAAAACGAATCATAACATCACTATTATTTTAAGTACACCGGTATTATTTTTAAATATTATGAAATTTTCTTTGGCAGAGCCAACGGGTGCGATGTGCTCTATGATACAGTAATAACGATTGACATATATTAACTACGTATAATGTATGTTAATATATATTTTTTTAGCTTCACGCTTTATCCCGCAAAGTAGACAGAGAGAAAGTTGTGTCCGGACACTCTGTTTTCTGCTCTCCACACTCTCCACCATAATAATAACAATACAAAAAAACAGTAACAGAGGTCGGTCGTGGCGCAGTGGGACAGCGTCTGAATGTAAACGCGATTGGTTGTGGGTTCGATCTCCACTCGGAGGAGTGATTATATTTAAAATTATTGTCACGTCCTCGCTCTGGTAAGACAAAGTGCGGTGTTGAGGTCCACCACTCAACACGCAATATCTCGAATTGGGCGGAAAGCGGAATACGGACTACGGGTCTTAACACTAGGTACTTGTCTACCCTGCTATGTGGGATAAAAGCGGGAAGCTAAAAAAACAGTACAAACCCTAATAATTTAAAATGATCATTCCCCCAGTGGGAATCGTACCCACAACCGGTTTTACAGTCCGACACTGTCCCATTGAGCCACTGACGGCCTCATTTTAAAGAATATATGTAATATGTATTTATTTATATGTACTAGACTAGATGTCCTGTTGATGCGTAAACAAAGCGTTGCCTTAGCAACGTGTAAAAAACCGAGACAATAGAAAACAATCTCTATATTGCTATATATGCTGACGAAAGTTTACATTTGAAACACTAAGTACCAACACTCAATATGTAGTCTCTAAACATAAAATAGTAAAAGGGAATTGATTTCGGTGGAAAGCGGAGTACGGAGTGTCTTGACACTAGGTCTAGCCTGCTATGCGGGGTATAAGCGTGAAGCTTAAAAAAAATAAAAAAATTAAACGGAGAATCTTAACACTAGGTCCCAATCTACTTATCCAAATTATTGTCAAGAAACTCCTAACAGAAGTACGTACTCCGTCTACTACCGTTATTATTCAAAACACTCCTTTAACCGGTATCAGCCAAAATCGAGACATTGCGGGGTGTCGGGTAAACTTAACGCCGCGTTTTCTCTTACTAGAGCGGAGAAATGAAATTTGATTTTAAATATAATCATTCCTTTGAATGAGAATCGAACCCGATGCTGTTCGACGGCGTGACGGCTCGGAATTATATTAATACAATCTGTGGCGCGGTGGTCTAGTGTCGGACCTGTATCTACACACGGTTAATTGTACTTAAAATATTAAGGTATAATTAATAATTTTAATAAGACAGAATGCGGCGTTGAGTTCCGCCGAGATGGAGACACGTAACGTTTCTCCATTTCAGAACTGAGTGTTCTGACAGTATAGTTTCCTCTGCTATACTTTTTACTAGAAAAAACTCACTAGATATTTTTTTTTTAATAAAAGTCAATAATAAAAATATTATCAATTCAAAACCAATAGCCTTGTAATAAAAACAATTGGATTATTTATATATATATGTACATATACATATATATATATATATATATATATATATATATATATATATATATATATATATATATATATTTATATATATATGTACATATACATTAGTTACGACTTGATATTGACCTACTTTTAGCGTTAATAAAGGAAAGGAAGATCATAAATTATTTTATAATTTTATAATGGTTCATATCTTGTGGGACAGTCACGGGTTCTATTCCATTCGGATTCCATTTATTTCGTTTCTCCGCATTGGTGAAGCAAAGCGAGACATTGAGTTCTGCCACTCAACACGCAAGTTGTCGAATTTAGGCGAAAAGCGGTGTACGAAGTGTCTTGACACTATTCCCTACTTATTGTCCTTCCTACTGTCTATCCTGTTATGCAGGATAAGACTATTTATAGTGTTATTCCACACTTTGGGATTAGAAAACATTTTTAACAAACGTATAAAATTTGAACCCGAACCGTTTGATTCGAACCCGAACCGTCCAAACCGTTTTCCGAGAGGCGCGGTTTCAAATCCCGGTACGTTCCCATTTTTATGTGTATTTTTTTAAAAACGCTTAGTAAAATATAATGTATAATGTGTATGTCAATATTAAAGACTAAATACGTCAGTCAGTGTGGAGCACGAGTCTGGAAACATTCCAATAAATGATAAAACACCTTGTTATAATCTAACAACGTTCCGCGTGCATTGTTTATTTAAAATTTATTATGTTCTCACGGAGAAATACTTATTAAAGGAATTTATGTAAACAGTATAAAAAAGTATAGGCAATAAGATCTTTGATTTTTGAGATTTTGACAATTTTTTTAAATGAAACTATTTTAAGCGGATTAATCGCGTATATTTTGGTATTCGAAAATATATTTTTGGTGCACTTCACAGGTACACTTCCTGAATCCTACGACCATAACCCGAGTAAAAATAGTTTTATTTGAAAATATAGGTAGTTAGATACATATTTTAGAAGGTTCACGCTTTTCCCCGTATATAAGGGTTATTAGAGGGAATCTATCCACGATACTTCGTACTTCAGTTTTCGTATTGAGTGGCGTAACTCAACGCTACGTTAATTCTTTACCGTTCCCGTTGAAATCTTGCTAAATACTATGTTTAAGTATTTTCCTATGTTCCCCAAGGAACCCGACGTACCAAATACGTCGTGATTTGCATTGTCTATCGTTCACTCAATTTTATATAAGTACTAGCTAATTACTGTCTTTTGGAATTTAACACTTCCGGATTTTTTTTCTGCCCTTGAGAGACTCATCAAAATCGGTAGCCGCTTCAGATATTCAGAACAAACAGATAGACTCAGAAATAAAAATTATTAAAAATGCATAAGTATATGTATCGTGTATACATACATACGAAATTAGTAGAAAGCGATTATTTTAATATTACAAACAGACACTCGAATTTTATTAATTTGCATAGATAAAAACCAATATAATTTCATCTATTATTTTTTTAACTTCATGCCTTTATCCCGCATAGCAGGGTAGACAGAAAGTCACTTTCCACTGAATTCGCGACATGCGTTTTGAGTGGTAGAACTCAACGCCACACTTTGTCCTATCAGAGCGAGAAAGAGATAATAATTAAAATATAATCACTCCCCCGAGTGGGATCGAACCCACAACCGATCGCCTTTACAGTCAGACCGTGTCCCATTGCGCTACGACCGGCCTTAATTTCTTCGAATAGCGTAATTATATATATTATTTATAACTTAAACTAGTCACCAAAAACACATGTAATATAAAGAAATCATAAATTAACTATACAGACCACACACTGGGACATAAACGTTAAACATATGTTCTTACTTGGTAATTATTATTTATTTTTTAGCTTCACGCTTTCATCCCGCATAGCAGGGTAGACAAAAAGTACCTAGTGTCAAGACACTCTGTAGTACTTCGCTTTCCACCGAATTCGATACATTTCATGGTGGAGCACAACGCCGCACTTTTTCTTACCAGAGCGATAACCAGCGGAGAGGAGGACTTCGTAATTATTACAATACATATATTGAGTCACCATATATTTTATATGTAAATATAACCTAGCACAAGCGACTGAAAGAACATAAAACAGACTTGTTTTATTCTAAAATTGATTTAAATGGAATTGAACCCGCAACTTCTATAATATGTAAAAACTTAGTAGATTTTTTGGGAAATGTTAAGAAAATGATTTTTAAAACAACAGCGAACAGCGTCTGTGTATTTAAATTATTTTCATTTCCTCGCTCTCGCACTTAACACGCAGTGTCTCGAATTCGGTAGAAAGGTACGGAGTGTCTTGACACCAGGCACTTTCTGTGTACCGCATAGCAGAGGGATAAAAGCGTAAAAATAAAAATAAATAATAAGAGCGGACACTCGAACCTGCACTCTACCTGCGACTATGCGTTCTATATCCAGCTACGTCGAAATTATATCTATCTAAATTGTTTATAATATTTTTAACATATTCTGCATATATTCATTGTGTCAATAAAACTTAACAATAAAGTCCCAAAAACAACTTATCAAAAAAGCCTAAGAGAATTGAAATCTACATAAATGCGGCTTCAACCATAACTAAGCAGTTCAAAATTCAATCATTCCCCTAACCGGAACGGAACTCAGTACCACAGATACAGTCTGACTGTGCAATAATAACGTTATTTTTTTAGCTTCACGCTCTTTATCCAATCTAAGACACTCCGTACTTCGCTTTCCATAGAATTCAATTGCGTGTTGAGTGGTGGAACTGAACGCCGCACTTTGTCTTTACCAGAGCGAGGAAGTGAAGATAATTTTTTATAATATAAGATTAATTTTATATAATCACTCACTTGAGGATAGAACCCACAACCAGTCGCGTTTACAGTCGGACGCTGTCACACTGCGCCACGAATATAATGATTATAAACAAGTGTTCACCATTTAACCTAGCGTGTACCCTTTACTTAATATATGACATCATCGACCATATCAACTATTTATCACTCACTTTTTATTATAATATCTTTTATATGCATATCACTTAGAAAAAAAAAGAATTTAGTACAAACACTATTTTACACGTACAATACATTTTTATAGAGTTATTAAATAATCTTGGTCTAAGTGACTAAGAAAAAATCAGCTTCACGCTTTATCCCGCAAAGCAGGGTACTCTGAGACACTTAATGTCAAGACATTCCGTTGATAGCTTTCCATCCACAATCGAGATATAACACGTTGAATGTCGAAGTCAACACCGCGCTTTGTCTTACCAGAGCAGAGAAGTGAATATAAATATTAATTAATCAATCCTCCCAGTGGGAATCGAAGCAATCGCGTTTACAGTTCAGATGTTCTTCCACTGCGCTATGAAGGCCTCACGAAGGCCTCCTCGTACACGGAGGCTACAGAGAACCTAGTGTCTTATATTACCAAAGTCTCCGCTCTAGTAGATAGGCAAGTAATTTCAATTACAACCATTACCTCAAGTGGAAATCGAACCCGAACGAACAAATTGAAAAAATATAGTATATATTATTTTAAATAAAAAAAAAAAACAGAAAAAATACAGTAAATAAACTGACCAACATATTAAAAATAAAAAAAAACCTTTCCAATATCGAACGACATTCGAACCCACTAACAATGTGACATGTACTCACAGTAAACATATCCCACATGGCATCCATTTATCACTTCACCATCACCACTACCAAAATTAAAAAATTAAAAATAAATAAGAAAACTACTTAGTAACACAACAAGTGTACACGAATGTATGACGACTACTGTAGTTTGATCAGAACGTTAAATTATTATGCGCTTGCGTCGATTAAACGTACAATTCATAGTATGGGAATGAAATTAATATGATTTCATAATTATATGTATATTATACATTAGTGGACGACTGCAACTACGTTTGTGAGGAGTTGATCCTTGCTATAATATTTCTAAAATCTTTTTTCTTTTTAGCTTCACGCTTTTATCTCGCATAGACAGAAAGTACCTAGTGTCAAGACACTCCGTACTTCACTTTCCACCAAAGTCGAGACATTCCGTGTTGAGTGGTCCACCACTCAACGCCGCACTTTGTCTTTACCAGAGCGAGAAAGTGAAAATAATTTAAATATAATCACTCCCCCGAGTGGGGATCGAACCCACAACTGGTCGCGTTTACAGTCCAAAAATAATACTTTAAATTCCTATAACTTCTAAAATCTTATTTATGAACCGATTTAAAAAAAAAACAAATAGCAAATGTTAAAGGGAGGTTGAAATACTTATTGTATTTCAACTTCCCTTACAAAAAAAAACTTTTTACAATAAAATATTACCGATAAATGTAATGAAAGATAAAAAAAAACAATTTAACGGATACAGTCATGGGAACAAATATGTATACTTATATATGTATTTTTAAAGTCAAATCACTTTGTGGACAAATCTACGTTCACACAGATTCCTATAAATACAATGTATTTATATATTAATATAAACACCTATGCCAAAAGGTGATGTTTGCGAAACACACAAAGTTTAAACATCTATTAGACTAAAATAAAATAAGGCACGTCAAGGCAAATTTTCCGTTTAAAAATACAATATTGACAACAGCATTAAAATCAGTCAAGCTGTTTCCGAGTTTAGCATGCACAAACGAACAAAAAAATAGAAGAAAAAATAAAACAATTAATTTTTAAACAATTATGACGTAAACGAGGTGGTTTTTATTTTTGTTTTATTGGAAAGTATTAAAATTAATAATGATAAGCGAAACACGGTGTTTAGTTACGTCACTCAACGTATATATAGTGTCTCAAAATACGACTGAATGGAGGAGGAGGAGTGTCTTGGCACTAGATTTTCTCTGCCTATACTATAATTTGCAAAAGTTTCATAAAACTTAAATAGAAGTCATAGTAAAGCTTAAACATGTAACTAAAACTAAAATGTACTATATAGAAAAAAAATATATTATTTTAATACCAGCCAAGCAAAGAAATTATTTATTAAATATATTAAACAGTCAGGGATAGGGTGTTCGATGCTCATATTTTCTTAGGGGCCGTTCATAAATATCGTGAATGAATTGAATGAACATGAATTTCATGATTTTTTGACCCCTCTGTCCCGTTACAGATAGACACAGCTAGTCACATGTCAGAGCACCGTTGTCAAGCAATGTCACACTATGTCAACTCCCTTCCTTATATATATATATATATATATATATATATATATATATATATATATATATATATACAAAAAGCATCCTCAACTATGAATAACGCACTGGCGCCTGAACGCACATTCAATTAATCATGACGTTGATGACATAACCTCCCGCGTTCTCGTCTGAGAGATAGATTATTACGTACATCTCTTTCTTACATTACTATAAATGGCCAGAATTGGTGTTTTTTTAGCCGCAAGTCAATCTAGTGTCGAGACACTCCGTATTTCGCTTCCTGCCCAATTTCGTGACATAGTGTGTTGAGTGACGGAACTCAACGCCGCGCTTGGTCTTATCAAAGCTAGGAAAAGAAACTAATTTAAATGTACCCAATCGCTTTTGCAGTCGGATGTTGTGACATTTTATACTTTATGAATTTTAAATTTTACTTTTTAATTTTTTCTTCAGTTTTTGAATGCCTGAAAATACAGATGAAAAATGAATGAAATTTAAAAAGGAAACCTGACTAGATTAATGTGTAGCCCTCGAAACCACTTAAGCACTAAATTTAATGAAAATCGTTCCCAACAATGTGATTGTAAACATATAATAATATACAAGAAATTTCCGTTAAAAATATATATATGTATATAGTTAATACAAGACATTGCGTAGTATGAGACGGAACTGAACGCCGCGGACAAGACAAAGAAAAATTGCGATATATCTAGACGAAGTCTGAAAAAGTGGCTAGTATTACATAACTTGGAAGATAAAGTCAAGGCTAACACGTCCTATCCCACTGTGTACGAATCGACCTTACTTCTTACTGGTCATGTTCCATTGACATGAATAAGCAGTTATGTCACGCGGTCACACCTTGACGCATTTTTATTGGGAAATTTTCCTTGTCATATTAGTATTAGATTTTTTTTTTATATTTTCATGCTTTTATCCCGCATAGAAGGGTAGACAGAAAGCACCCAGTGTCAAGACACTCCGTACTCCGCTTTCCATCTAATTCGAGACATTGCATGTTGAGTGGTGGACCTCAACACCGCACTTTGTCTGACCAGAGAAAGTGAAAATAATTTTAAGTATAATCACTCCCCCAAATGCGGATCGAACCCACAACCGGTCGTGTATACAGTCACACGCTGTCCCACTGCACCACGACCGGCAATCCGGCAATTAGATATTTATCGTATTGAGGATATTAGATATTATTTGAATCTGTAACTCCTTAGGTTTACGATATTTTTATAAGTACAACTTTATAGATAAAATTTTTAAACGTAGTTTATTGATAAAAATTTCAAGACTAGATGTCCCATTGACGCGTAAACAATGCGTTGCTATAGCAACATGTATGGACTTTACTCCTATATATGTGAAACACATAGTAGCGTATATTACATTTAATTAATTTACTTATTTTAAAAAAGCATAAGAACATTTTCGGCAATATAAACTATGCCTCTGGCTTCATGAGCATAAAAGTCAATATATGGATCTTTATGTTGTAATTCTAAAATAAAAGTAGTTTGAATTTACTCCTTATTATATCATATCTCGATGAGTCTCATCAAAATCGGTCAATCCGATCCAGAGATTAACGGGAACAAGCAAACAGATGGACAGATGCAGAGACAAAAATGTTATTTTGATATTCTTACCGTGTACACTGTCGTTTCGAAATCATCATTATATGTTGAGTTGCGGAACTTAACGCCTAACTTGAACCTGAACTTTTTTTACCAGAGTAGTGTAGTGTTAAACATCGCGTTTACAAAAGTTTAATTCAAAATAGCATATATATATATATATATATATATATATATATATATATATATATATATATATATATATATATATATTGACTTATATTATTAGGAGATGAATGTCGTTTGCTCCGTAAACATTAGTAACCTTGAAATTACAAGAAAGTATACAAATTATAAGTAATTATTATTTAACATAGTTATTGTATATTTAAAGACTCACTTTAAATCTTTAGTTTATGAAAAATATAAAAATAAAGAAAAACAGCTTCACGCTATATCCCGTATAGCAGGATAGTCAGAGACAACCTAAGAACAATATACTCCACAGAACAATCGAGACATCGCGGGTTACGGGGCGTGAAAAGAAAACAAATTTAAAATGAAATCAATCATGTGATACGGAATCGAGCCCACGACCAATCGTATAACAGTCGGACGCTGTCCCACTGCGCCATGACGGCCTCAGACGAATGACTAAGGTTGAGGGAATATTTTTTATATAACGTTCCTTGAAAAAAAATCCCCGAAGATAATATACATCGATATTTATTGGGCTGACAACAGTCAGACACTTGATAATAATTGATAAATGACTAAATTTTTTAAAATAGTTTATAATTCTGTTTTTTTAGATAGTACTTAGGGAGTTTAATGCGCTTAACCCGCATAGTAGGGAAGACAGTGGCGGAACTCAACGCCGCGTTTTGTCTTACCAGAGCGAGGAAATGAGAATAATTTAAATATCCCGTAAATTTACTATTTTTAAAGTGTTATTCCACACTTAGGATTAGAAAACATCTTTGAAAAAACGTATAAAAATTTGAACGCAGCGGGATTCGAACCCGCGCCTCTTGGACGGTGTCCAAGAGGCGCGGGTTCGAATCCCGCTGCGTTCAAATTTTTATACGTTTTTTCAAAGATGTATCCCGTAAATTCCCAATGAGCCACGATCGGCTTATTTATATCTTTATGTTTGTTTTATTTTTTCTAAAATAGTTTGAAGAATCACTAAGATCGAATAAAATGGAAATTAAACTCGACTACTAATTCATCTAAGAAGGTCTTCGTAGCGCAGTGAGACAGCATCTGACATTAAACGCGATTGGTTGTGGGTTCAATATCCCAGAACGCATCACATCACAGATAAGACAAAACGCGACGTTAGGTTACGCCGTTCAACACGCAATGTTTCAAACGAAAAACTGGGAACGGTATGTCTTGATACTGGGATCTCTCAGACCAGCGTGATATGTGAGAAAGGGCGTACATCTATATAATATAAAACATAGCTATCGATTTATTTATAAAAATGCACTAACCAAGGAGGTGTCATGATGTAATAATGATATCATATAGAAATAATACGATGAGTATGTTATTGCGTGGGTTTTAGACACGTTTTAAATATATTTTGAGTAATTGCTTGCCCTTGATTTTTATGATAATTGGAAATTTTAACCGCACAGGTAGTCAGTAGGAACCACTTGAAAACCCATTAGAGATATCGCGTTCAATAGCGGAACTCAACGCCGCGTTTTTACTTACTAGAGCGGTTGGTGTCAAACACAATCGCAAATCAAAAGAAAAAGATGAAGTTGATTTGTATCATGGTATAATTTGAACTTACATCTATGGAATGATAAATTAGAAAAACTTTCGATTTTCATAGTATATATATAGAAATCTATCATTTATTATTTAGACAACCTATAGTACCTACGTATCTACAAAGTAGTCAGTAAGGACTTAGTGTTAAAACACTAGACAATATGTTGAATGGCGGAACTCAACGCGGCGCTACGTCTTAATTAAGAAAGTCATATATTTTAAATATAATCATTAAGTCAAGCATTAAACCTACAGCCAACTCTTATAATGTGATACTCACACCACTCCTCCTTTTCCACGTCTCCCGTCTCTTTATCCTCGGCATACTGTTGTACATTTTGACACTTCACTTATACACTTTCTCTTATAAATAAACACTTCACTTTCATTATTTACACTTTTACACTTTAATGTTTACAATAAACTCAAGTCATTTCATAAACATCATATTTTGAAGTAAACTTTGAAAATAATTTTAATAAATTAATAGTTAACAATACATACGAGTTGTCTCAAGACCCAATTTCTTGGAAGTGTATGATGTCTTATCTAACAGAATTCTAACTACAGTGTGTCCTATTTATCCCATTCCCGTAACAACTCCCTTATTTTTACCTCCCTATACTCCCCGGGGAATATACATATAAATAAATTTCAGTTGTCTACACGCAATTATTTTTAGTCATTTTGAATCCTTTGATTATACTAAACTATATTTTCCGATTTCCTCATAAAATATCTTGAGAGTCTTTAGTGTTTACCTCACAAAATAATATAATATTAAATAATATCCAATAGCATATGTTAAGGCAGACACTTTTATAGATATAGGAAGACTAAGTCAAAAAGTATTTTTACGCGTCAAAGGATCTCCTTAAAAAAAGGGTTTAATTCATTTGGATTTTCAATTATTTCAATTGTTTTTTTTGGCCACCATTTAGTTTAAAATAAACAAAACTGGCCACTCAGGACACCAACAAGTAACAGTTCTTATCGTTCAAGATAAAAAGATAACAACGGCGTAAACACGAATTCCTTTGTACGCGCTAAATATAATTGCAAGTAAAGAATTATGAAGGAAATATCATGAAATCATTGAACAGTTCATAAAAGGCATAGCAGATTCGATTCCCGCGTGAAGTAAATTTATATAAATACATTTAGGAAAAATTTCGTTGGTAAAGTTAAATTTTGGTTGTTTCTACGAAATTTGGTTATATTTGAAATAAATTATGGCTAAAAAAAAATAGAAAAACATAATAAAAAAAACATAGAAAAGTATCATGTAAAATACAACACTGGATCCTACCACTTTATAAATAGACACTACATAAAATTGGTGAATAAAAGTATGCATTACTAGATCCCATTTAGTTGTATGGGAAACTGCGTATTTTTTTTAAGTCCTTTCTTATTTTATATATATATATAATAATTATTCCTTGTATCCGGTGATCATCCAAGTTTACAATATGAAAATATTGTATTTACTGTCATCGAATCTGGACACAAAAGTGACTTTTTAAGGAACTCCAACTCCTCCCATCTACCTACCCATTTTCCCCAACTTATCATTAAAAATCAACAAGTCCCAGAGAACAACCCACGGCCAAAGGACCCAACGCCGGCACTATCTGTTTTCTCTCCCCCGACTAGAGATAATTGATAAGACTGTATTACTCGAACAAGCCGAGAAATAGATTGTCAAGCTTCAAATCGTTTTGGAAATAACACTTAAATTACAATTCCGCGCGCCTGCCATTCACAGTAATATCCACAACAATAATAGATAATTATTTACTAAACACTGTACGTCTGTTTGTTACAATTGCGTAAGTCAAGACAAATCTTCATATAGCTAATGGAACATATAGTGTTATGTAAACTTATACTTACACCGTGTATCGCATTCTATTGTATAATAACTGATGATGAAATCATTTTAGGGTTAAAAATATTAATTGAGGAAACTTGTGGGGGAATGGTAGTGGGTTCAAATCTTTATTGAGATATTATATATGGTGTTGGCCATTGGATTGCACTCACTAACTCATAATAATCCCGCTTGAAATATTTTATATCACATCAATATCGGTTCAGCCGTTCAAACAGTTCTAGATTAACGTAAAACGTGAAAACGTGAAAAGGTGATTTAAAGTATTTCATATATACATACATATATAAAAATATATACGTATTAAAAATGTTAATAATCATACCATAAGACTAATGAATTTAATTCAGGCTAAGTGGTTTAATAACACGTGATATCCATACATTAAATTATACATACTAATCTCATTATGGTGCGGTTTTGATATTACCTAGAATGTAGAAATATAACGAAAGTGGAACACATAAAGAATGAATAAAATGTGATGAGTTTGGAGTCAAATCTTATTTAAAGGAATTATATTTAATATATATTAATTTGAAAATTTATATATTTTAATCAATCACAGTTTTTAATAGATATATTTTCAAATGACAAACAAATCCTTGAGTACTACAATAGTTTACTTTTGATAAAGGTGTCAGCTTATAAGACACCTCTTACTCTGAATGTAGGTTAGAAACGATAAGGAGATGTCAATGTATGAAGATGATATGGATGTAGTACGTGTTATTTTTAGATTTTCGCTGTTATATGTATACTGGATGTCCCGTTAACAACGCGTTGCCATAGCAACGTGTATATCACTTTACATAAACGTGTATGTCAAACACATGGTAGTGTGTGTTACATTTATTCTATTCATTTAATATATTTATATGAATTATTTTCAAACATTCTGCACTCTATCTCTATATAAGCTATAACTGTGCCAAGCTTTGTTCACCCTATTTTCATAAAAAGGGATACAAATATTTTGCTTCAAGTATTAACATATAGATAAATGACGATCTTCAGGGTAGTTAAAAACAAACTAATCTCAAGACCCACCATTGACTGCCTTGCGCCCGATAATCGAAACATTTTGCATTGATTGAGGAATTCAACGCCGCGTTTTGTCATAGAATCGTGGCGAATAATAACCTTGAGTGGGAATCGAACCCACAACCAATCGCGTTTACAGTCAGCCTCTGTCTCATTGTGCTACTGTCTAGCGTGGATGATTTACCATGAATCGTTCATGGATATATTTCTGTTATCTTAAAAATATATTTATAATAATCCCATGCTTCTCATAATAATTCAATAAACATTTAACAGTTGAAATAGCATTCAAACTGTTAGCCGGTTGTGGCGCAGTGGGACAGTGTATGACTGTAAATCGATCGGTTGTGGGTTCGATCCCTACACGGAGGAGTGATTATATTAAAATTATTTTCACTTTCACGCTCTGGTAAGACAAAGTGCGGCGTTGAGTTCCTCCATTCAACACGCAATGTCCCTAATCCGGTGGAAAGCGAATTATGAAATGTCTTGATATTAGGTACTTTCTGTCTACCCTGCTATGCGGAGTAAAAGCGTGAAGCTAAAAAAAAACATACAATATAAGCCGATTACACTCAAAAAGTGAAGAACTTAGTGTGTTAACACTACGGTCTTACTAAACATCCATAATATACTTAAAATGCGTGACATAGTGATATATCACTACCATTTCATCCTCACCAAACGTGATACGAGACGTGTGTGACGTTAAAACATATGATATCAATTATAATAACGTGATATTTAAAACGCAACTAGTGACTATGCTAAACTAAATTTTATTGTTTGCTTTATCAATTTTAAGTAGTTTTTAAATTTTATTTAGTAATATTATTTTATATCGCGAAGTACGTAGTGTCTTGACACTATGTATGTAGTTTCTGTCTACCCTGCTGTACGGGATAAAAGCGTGAAGCAAAAATTGTATGTATATACTTGTATGTATATATGATGAAGAATCTTAAAATTTGTATGAAGAAGCGCAGAAAGTTAATGTTTTTTTTTAATAAAGTTATATTATAAATTAATTAAAATTATAAATTAAAACACTACACACACTACTATACGTTTGATATACACTTTTGTAAAAAGTGACATATACGTTGCTAAGGTTACGTTCATTTTACGTATCAGCAATAAGAAGCCGTTCGTGGCGCAGTGGAACAGCGTCTGACTGTAAAATCGATCGGTTGTGGGTTCGATCCCAACACGGGGGAGTGATTATATTTTAAATTATTTTCACATCCTCGCTCTGGTAAAAGTGAAGTGCGGCGTTGAGTTCCACCACTCAACATGCAATGTCTGGAATTCGGTGGAAACCGAAGTGCCGAGTGTCTTGACACTAGGTACTTTCTGTCTATCCTGCTATACGAGATAAAAAGTGTGAAGTTAAAAAAATACAAAAATATTTATTATTATTATTAATTAATTTTATAACAATTTCGTACTATATGTAAAACACGTCTAACACTAATAAATCATAGACAGTGAAAGAACAGACGAAACTACTGCGCATATATAAATGCGACATTTGTCATTTTCCCTGGGGAGTATAGAGCTGTAAATTCTCTCTTCCTAAAACTCCTATGGGAACGGGAAAATCCGGATATTCCTCGTTTTACAATTGAAACTACGAAAGAAATAAATGTAAACACTAAAAATTCGCATTTGTAATTTATCTATCTATGAAGTTTTATATAAAATTAAATATATATGTAAATTACAATATTGAATAACAACAGAACTGCTTCCGGAACTAGATTAACTTGTAAGACTGACAATACTGACAAGACTGACATAAACTAACAAAGTGGTTGAATAAAGTATATTTTTACGACTTCTACGATTAAAAAAAAAACAAATAAAAGACCGGTACATTTTATTGGACTAATTTTATAATTCGACACTTAATGGCGTTTTAACGTGAATGTATTTAGCAATTACTGGTCTAGCACATTCCTTTCTATGCTATATTGCTCATATATGTAGGTTTTACTTTTTTTGAACTTCAGATCGTTTCAAATGAATCTATTTTAAACGCGATTAATTCGCGTATATTTTGGTATTCGAAAATACATTTCTGGAAACCTGACGTTTCGAACCCTTTTCAGTATAGTCACAGGTAGACTGAGGTGGCATTTGCTTGTTAGTTAATACAAAAATCTATTTTGAATTCCAAATTCGCCTTTATCAATATCAATTTTATTATTCTTATAGGATCATAACAATATTTACTGTTTTTAAAGTGTTATTCCACACTTAGGTAAAAATATTGCCATAAGAAGTTAGAAGAAGGCTTAAGTTATGTAAATCAAATGAATGAACATCGAAATGAAAAATAAATAATTTGAAACTCAAAAGTAACGTGTAAAAAAAAATAATTTAGAATTATAAAGAATACGGACTAAATAATCTGAGGCCGGTCGTGGCGCAGTGTGGCAGCGTATCACTGTAGACGCGATCGGTTGTGGGTTCGATCCCGTCTCGAATTCAGTGTGAAGCGAAGTACGGAGTGTCTTGACACTTGTTACTTTCGTCTACCCTGCTATGCGGGATAAAAGCGTGAACTAAAAAAAACTGGGCCTATCGTACAAAATTAACGAATTACTTTAATAAAAAAACGAAAAAAAATCCCTAATATTATATTCTTAAACTGGACATAAGAATTATGCCATGAAAGTTAAAAAAAAGCAACTCCCTAATCGCGAACTGAACCTACACCTGTTCTATATAGCTGGACTACGTCATAACTGCAATGACGTCATTACAAGTAATACTAAATAATACAATAAAAGTATTGTAAAAAGAATTCCTTTTCAAAAATTCCATATAGCAATTAATTTATACATTTGTTTCCACACTACAAAACCTGTTAACACTGACACAGATAATATCACTGCCACTGAGCCACTGGTATAACTTTTATTGTAAATTTTATAAATTATTTAAATACGTGCTCGCGATACGATAGCCACCTGAAAACTGAAATGGCCGCGATAACCTATCGCTACACTGACAGATTAGACCGTGCTTGTTGAGTGGCGTATTTTTTTTAATTCGCACCTAGTGTCAAGACACTCCATGCTGCGTTTATCGCCCGAATTTGAAACTTAGCTTGTTACGGAGCGAAACTCAACGCCGCGCTTTGTCTTATCAGAACGAAGAAATAAAAATCATGGCCCCTAATGGGATTCGAATCCATAAACAGTCGCGTTGTTTATAGTCAGGCGCTGTGCCTGTGAAATAGCCGTATTTGAGGAAATTTATGACTTTAATTTTCGTAAAGTATAGTAGTATCACAGTTAACATTATAAAAAAATTTAAGTGTCTGTGTGTAGTATTAATATAAACGCTTTTTAATAAATTCTTATGTATATAATCTATGTATAAGAAAATAACATTTTATATATATGCAATGTTTATCTGTGTGTTTGTATGTTTGCTTGTTCCGGCTAATCTCTGGAACGGCTAGACCGATTTTGATGGAATTTTCACTGGCAGATAGGTAACGTAATAATAAGTACTTTTATTTTAGAAATATAAACAAGATTCAGATATGTTAAATTCCACGTGCTTAAAGTCATGGGTACAATTAGTATAGAATTATATTAAGATTTAAATAACAATATTTTATAAGTAAGCATTTCTTTCCAATATATTAAAAATAATATTTAGGTAGGGGAAATTTTTAAAAATTTTACAAAACCATTGCGAAGTCCTGAACGTCCTTATATATATATATACCTATATGTAAAAGATTATTAGAAATATAGAAATGCCACAAAGGCGATAATATGATCAATTTAAAAAAAAAGAAACATTTTAATACTCACAAAGCCACTTTTGGCTTTCTCATGGCGGGACATTTTTTTCTCGTTAACATTCAGATGCACCATTCTGTAAAGAAATTTATATAGTAAGTATTGTATAATTAATAAAACAAAAAATAAATAAAAAAAAGGAAAAAAAACCTAATAGTTAAAATTAAATTGAGGCCATCGTCGCACAGTGGGACAATGTCTGACTGTTGTGGGTTCGATCCCCACTCGAGGGTATGATTATGTTTAAAATGTTTTTTCATCTTTCCGTTATAACACGACACTCCGTATTCCGCTTCCCCACGAAGTCGAGACATTTAAGTATCACTTTTGTCTTAGCAGAGCGAGAAAATGAAAATAATTTAAATATAATCATTTCCCCCCAAGTGGAAATCGAACCTATAACCGATCGCGTTTACAATCAGACGCTGTGCCACAGCGCCACAACCACCCTCCTAAATTCTGATTAACTATAATTTGTTGTTATTATTATATTTATAATATAATACGGAAATCCAATCAAAACAGTAACAATAATAATGTATGAGATTTCCTCTTCACACAGCATTGAGGTAAGATATTCAAACAAAGTTGTTTAATGAATTATTATAAACATATATATATAAAAAACTGAAAGAATTGATGGTGCTATAACATTTTAGACCGGGGACCTAAGCAGGGTAAAATAAACATGGAACGACAATCAGTTTGATGAAGCAATAAATAGGTTGGAGTGTTGGGCCTGCAGTGGGTGACAATAGACCACAGCTTCACTGGAATTCCAGCAAATAGATGTAAACCCAGCATTGTGAAAAATAAAGAGTTGAAACAGAAGTATAATATTTAACTTAGTATTTTGAATTCATAATAAGTAAAGGAAAAAAGATATTGGTAAATTAAATAAAGTACTCCTTTACTTGTAACTTATTCATGTTAACAGTTTGACTCAACGCAAATTCTTTTAGAAATAAACCCTTGCCAAAATATAATTATTAATAACTTTTAATTTTTTTTAGTTATTAAAGCATAGAAAAGAATGTTTTAACATTAGGCAGACAGTGCTTACCCTGCTATTTGCGGAAAGTCTGTGAAGTCATTATTGTAAAACTTAATGTATATACATTAAGTTTTAAATATTAATTTTGTTACTTTACAATAGCAATGCCTTATTTAGTATTTATACATTTTAAGTGCAATATAACTGTCAAGAACAGAAAATAACACAATATTCACAATAAATAATTAATACAAACAGTTAATATATTAAAATTATTATATTATAAATATATTCAGAATTATATAAATTACAAATGCATGCATTAACAATATAAATAATGAAATTCAACATAAACTTAAAGAAAAATTATATTAAAATAGCTGGAATGTGTTCATATGTGCATTAAATGAGTGACGAACAATAAAAACGGATTACAAATGTAGCAATAAAAATAAAACCTGATAAGAATGTGTGATAGTATTTTTCAATGTTTATTTATTTAATTTGCATGGCTTCTACAAACATAGTTTCTTAATAAGTTGCATTAGTGTAACGCAATCGAAGGCTATGTCCCGCCAAATATTTTTATCGAGGTCGAACGTATAACAAAAAGTATTTACATACTAAAATCAGTGAAGATTTTTCTTGAGATGTACTCATAAAATATGTATTGTAGATGAGAAAAAAGTTGTTGAACATAATATTATGCGGGTCTATTATCATCTAACGGCCTCGCCCGTTTAGTAACGCTAGCATTTATATGTGAAATATTAAAAAACATGAATGTATAGTGGCCCCAAAACGTCTTTCGATATAACCTAAACAAACTTTGTTATACTACAGCGTAGTCGGCTGATAAGATATAGTCTAGATAATTAATGTACTTTACCACTAAATATAAGTAGATTTAACTTCAAACAAGTTGAAAAACATCACTTTTTGATAAAAACATGATAGATAACACTACAAACATCGGTTGGTTAACACATAGCTTGGGTTGCCATGTGCTAGAATGCAATTTGCCCAGACTGAAACTGTCTCTATAAAATATCTTACGATGTATATTTTTTTGATTTTGACATTTCAATTGTAAACTTGAAAACCATTGACATTAATCTCACCCTTTATAAAATATTAAATGTTAAGAATACTTTATTTTATTGACTGAACTTTGTTTCATTATAAAGAAATTTATGTATGTTATGGTTTTTACCTAATGTTCAATATAAAAAAATGAAACAAAAATAATAAAAATTCATTTTTCCACACTTTACGGGAAAACTACTACTAAAATAGCAACTCCAACATGGGCAAGAACTAGTGATGTCATACATTCGTTACGTTACTATTCGTGATTCGTCACATCTCGTATTAGTAGTGATGTTTTTTTTGTCAAGTAAATGGCGTGTCAAACTGACATTATTGTTTGTTTATGGAGATTGCTAAATAACTTCATCTACTTTTTTACATGAGAAAAATAATATTAATATAATCCAATTAATAAATTTTAATAAAAAAGTAATAGTTTACTAATTGCTATACTGAACACGGTTATTACCAGTTCTATTCTGTTTTTAAATATTTGTAATAATTTTTTTTACTTAGTAGAGTAAGATGTGCCCTTGGACATTCTACCAGTCTAAATAAAAAGCATGTGGAGAATGATGAATAGTGATGATTGATTTTCAAAAAATATCTGTGCTTACTTCACATAACAGTATCTTTATACTCATGTCAGCTCTAAGACGTCCACTGCTGGTGATGTCTCCCACAAAAATTTCCACAACGATATATCACACACATCCCGTATCCAGCAGCTTTTGGCTACCTTGAGCAAACATTGTCAGTCTACCTTAAAGATCATTAATATATTTTTTTTTAAATTTTGCGTTAAATATTACTTATATAAAGGTTTTAGTGTTTTATATTCAAGTAATAAAACTTTTTTAAAAATATTTTGAATTATTTTCTTTTATACAGTTCCATTTTCAAAGTGCTTGTTTCTTTTATTTCAATTTTGACACTACCATGAAGATATTTGCTGGTTCTACATCATCTTCTTAATAACATCTTTTTATTTGTTTTAATTGGAATTTAAATTTTTACGTAACAAAATGGAGAAAAATCAAGAGTCTAAGAAATTCTTCTGCGCCAGATGTTTTCTGCCTATTGAATCTGAAGATAAAGTAGATGTGGAAGGTCAAAATTTTCATAGGATTTGCAGCATGTGTTGTAAGTTTTAAATAAAAAAAAAAACAAATTACACCTATAAGATGATTTAATATTAAGGTTTATAAAGTGTATTTGTAGATCATAAAAATATCGTTTAACAAAAAAATTTGAGGTTTAGATACAGTTAGTATTAAAAATCCTCTTTATGTATACAAAAATATTACGTTAGTACCTAACAAACGTAATACTTTTGAGGTATTGAATTAAGCTATTCAATAAAAAAAAATTAGGTGTCACGTAAAAGCTTAAATATACAAGATAAAAGAAGTGTATTTGTTGAAAAAACGTATAAAAATTTGAACGCAGCGGGATCCGAATCCGCGCCTCTTGGATACCGTCCAAGCGCTCTGACCGCTAAGCCATGCGTTCTACTACCAGCTGCGTTGAAATTCTTATACGTTTGCTACAACTGCGTCCAATTTTTTATACGTTTTTTCAAAATTATTATCTAATCCTAAGTGTGGAATAACACTTTAAAAATAGCAAATAGAAGTATATTTATTAAGCATAAATTGTTCTTATCATCAGATACATGGATCGTTAATGGTTGACAACGTTCATATTATTTCGATAAAGACCACTTTAAAATTACTTCCTTTCACTCAAATCTAATAGGTATATGCCGGACAATACCAACATCACTGAAAATGTTCTACGGGCACGTGTTCTGCAGTAAATGTTTCAAAAATCACGTAATGACGCGATGTAAGGGAGAGAACCCTTGCGTCCAATCCAACAGCTGGTGGATGCAGTGGGCCCCTGGGAGTGAGAATCCACAAGAAAAAGAGAAAAATGCTGAAGATGTCAAAACAGATGGTACAAAGAGTTTTAATATCCATATTTCTATAACAGTCAACATTTTATACATCAAGTTATTAATAAGAGCTATTTACTTACTTTTTTGCAATTAATTATCTAATGCCCTGTTCCCTTTGTAATATGTCTAATTAAAAGTAATCACAATTTACACTGAGTAATATTTTATATTGAATTGGACTCTAAATTAGCAGTAGATAAAGAACAGTAACTAAGAAATATTAGCCAAACCAACATTGATGACAACTTTACTGTTAGAGTACTTACTATAATACGCTGGTAGAGAACATAGATAATTGATCATATTCACAAAAATATAAGTGTTATTTGTATTAACTATTTCATATATTAACAGATACAAAATCCGAAAAGTCGTCAGAGCCGAGCAAACGGTCTATTTGCGCGCGTTGCTTGCAACCTGTTAACGAAAATCAAAGAGTAACTATTGGAGATCAAAATTTCCACAGTCAATGTGGGCAGTGTTGTTAGTAGAAATGTATATTTATCCTGATTGAAGAAAATAAATTAACAAATATATATGTAATGTATTGATAATGTATTGATTTTTTTAGATGTTTGCCGAAAAACGCCAACAAATAATTTGAAAATTTACTACGGCCAAGTTTTTTGCGAAGAATGCTTTCATAGGCATGTCTTGAACCGCAATAAGGACAATCCATCTGAATTCTTCAAGAACTGTTTCGAACACTGGCAAAATAATACACAGTTTGCTGAAAACATGAGAGATTTTATGGGAGGAAACAAAGAGTCTTCTCCCTTCATCTTCATGATGCAGGGCCAGCAGCCGCCTTTTTGTAGATGTGGCACTGGTCCCCAAGAATGGTTCCAACCAAATGAACCGAAAAAATGTAAATCTTAAATTACTTTCTAGCCTTTTGTATTAAAATGCGAAGTGATTGATATAATTCTGAATCTAATTTTTAGGTGCTTAAATCTGAATAAAGGAAAAATCTTTACAGCTGCGACTCCAGCCATTACTTCCTATGAGGAAGAATCTTGTGATTTGTCTTTTGAAGATCGTACCGAGATTGCGTCGGTCCCAAATTCTGGACCAGATGAATCAGCAAATATTACATTCGCGGCTGAAAAAATTGAAAATCTTACGAAATATCTACATAAAAGTAGTGGAATTGAGCTAGATACAACTGAAAATTGGAAATTTTTGAAGCAAAATCCACTGCCGCCTTCAGATTCGTTTAATGGTTGGATTAATATTCAAAATAAAAAATCTTTTGATTGTCCCAAGTGTTTGTGGCAAAGTGGTCCGATTTATGTCGACAGTGAAATTTTACGAGACATGTTAAATGCAGAAAATTAATGTGTTTTTTAATAAATGTGGCGTAACGTGAACGTATAATTTGTTGTTTTAAAAAACCTTTTAATTTGTAATGTTTACATTATATTACAAAGTAACTCATCCTCGGGCAGTTTAACATCTTCTAAATCTTTATAATTCTAATATAAAAGTAGCATAAGTTAATCCGTATTACTCCGTCTGTCATAACCAGTAATCAGTGAATTTCCAGAGAATCCAGAAAATTTGTACTTTAGTATAGGTGCCGTATTTAGAAGTGGCAATTTCAATATTTTAATCGAACACCAATTATTTATGTACATTATTATTGTAATTCTGGATTCTTCTCTCCCTTTAAATTAATATTGCTTCATAAAATTCCGTTGGGTCCTTAAAAACTGAGAAGTTAAAAATAAACATTCTAGTATTTCTTTCAAATTTGAAGTCGATTATTCCTTAATCTCTAAAAATATTTAGTCTGTGGTATCACTAAGGTTTGACATTTCGCAAATACCAAACAATCGGGGACGCAGGTGTGGCATTTGAAATTTAAATTATACGAAAAGATTTACTTAAAATTATATAAAGATATGAATTTAATCATCTAATATTGACTTTGGTGTCATATCCACATAATATGATGTTTTAAGTGATTTATAATTCCAGTTTTCATAGAAAAACTATTGTTGCTATTTTGGGCGTTAACCGTTTATAGAAATTACACAAACAATCTCACAATGTACGGAAGAAAAACACCATCGACATATAGATCAACACCGTCTGTGTACTCGCATTACACTGGAAAGTAAGTTTATTATTATACGATTATTTAAAATTAAATGTAAAAAACTGATTTTTTATATCATTTGACTGAATATCACAATCGATTTTAAAATTACGTATTTTCTTAAAGCTAACCATAAATGAAGTAATCTATTACTAACTGAAATGTATTTAAAAAGCATCAACTTTCTTTTACAAAGAATTAGATAAAGTGAACTATTGCTCAGTTTTTTTTAATACAAATATTGTGCAATCTAATAATAATTATATTCTTTTAATTGTGTTTATTATATATATTTTAGATCCTCAACAAATTTACGTTCATCAAAATCAGTTCGATCTTTAAGATTGCCGTGGTACCAGAAACCTATACTACATGATGCATTTGTACTGGACCTGCAGAGAGGATCGTTATTGACAGGTTGTATTTCACTGGTAAGTGTATGACGTTTTTCTCTTTTCGTTTTAAAATTAAGAGAAATTAAATTTTCATATATGTAATGGCTGTGGCACTCGGAAGAATAATTGAGACTAATTTTTCTATGCTTGATTAGAGCAAGGTTTTCTCTGTCTGGAAGATCAGATTCTCTAACATTTGTCTCTGTAGGGGATTGGTTAGAATTTTTGTCCCCTGTTGGGTAGTGTCCTATAAGAGGCGGGTGTCCCAGTCATTTGGTAGTAGGATGTTCATCCTTTGACTGGCTCGCGACCACTATCATAACAAAAACAAACCCTCAAATATCTGATGGTGTGTTCTAGTTCGATGTCATGTAAGCCAGCTCTCCCTATTCCCACCCATCTTTTTCCTCATCTCCTTTCACTTCCATCCCAAGGCGGACAACACATCCACAACTCTTAATGTTGTAGATGTCCATGTTCGAAGGTGACTAATTACCATCAGGTGGTCTTTCTGCGTGTTTCTCTCCTTTTGCTATAAATTTTAGTTGATAATAATTTGATGTTGATCCGGTGTAAATTACTTCTGCACAGTCTACCATATTTATTGACATTTATTATTATATCAAATGTCATACTCATTTCCTACCATTTTTTATGAAGATGGGTGAAAGATTTTCAAAATTATTTTATAAATTGTAAAGTTATTAACATATTATTCTATTTTTTAGTTCATAGCTCTATTCACCTTTGCACAAAGCGTCTTTGAACTGTATTGCCTCGGCATGGCGGCGCCTGGTTCTGTACATTATGGCTATTATGTGATAAGCTTTCAATTTGTATATGTTGGAAGTGCTCCAGGTAAGGATTTCAACGATATTATTCATTTCTTAAACTATTGACTTTCTTGGCATCTCTTCTCAGCAGATTTGCCTTCTGAACTGAGGGTAGCCTCTAATAAGAGTGACAATGCGGGCTCAAACTTATATTAATCATTGATTTAAAAATGCTTGTAATTCCTGTCTTATTTGATTAAAGAACATTTTGAGTTTGAGTATTTTTGTTTCGTGCACTATATGGATGCACATATGATTGTCATTTGTATAGTTAGGTTAGAATGCGGCGTTGAGTTCCGCCTTGGAATATTTCTAAATTTATATAAAATGTAGAACAGTCTCTTAACACTAAATTGTGTCTGTCTTCCTAGTTATATGGCCTTTTCAGAGTGCAGAAATTATTATAATCATTCCTTCAAGTGAGAATTGAACCCACAATCAATCGCATTTTCAGTCAGCCATCGTCCACGCCACAGAGGCCTCTTTGTGGGTTTTTTTTAAATACGGAACTTTCTGGAATAACTAAAAAAAGATAGGAGAAAAAAGTAGCCTACGTTCATCCCGAGACCTTCAAGTATCTCTATTTTAAATTTCATTACAATTAGTTCAGCGGCTTGGATATATTTATGTTACCGAACAAACAGACAGTGTCTCCGGCATGTAACATATTAGTATGACTATCTATTTCTTTCTTATCTGTTGTGATATATTTTATAGGTTTATTTTTATTATGAATTTTATTATATATTTTTTTATATTATTTAAATCTTTTTATTTCAGTTCGTAATGTCCTTATAGTGTTCTCCTTGTTCTCTTGGATCGGCTCCGTAGCTGTTTTAGTAACCAGCATTATTTTAATTATTGCACTGAGAAAGGTTGGTATTCCTTTTATTATTTATATATATCGTAGATTTATTATAATTTTGTAATTATTAAATGTTGCCATTAAAATATTTAAAAGATTATGATTTATAAAAAAATCAATATGGTCTTTTTTTATGAAAGTTTCAATTATAATTTTATAAACATATTTGTATAACATTCTTGGATCTTTATTTTATAATTATTAAATAAAACTAGCATAAGATAATCCTTATTACATAGGCTATCTGCCAGCGAAAGTCCCATCAAAATGGGTCTCGCCATTCCAGAGATTAGCTGAAACAAAAATTCAGACAGACAAACAAAAATTAGCAATAATTTTAGTATAATTAAAATTAAATATTTATATATATATATATATATATATATATATATATATATATATATTTAATATTACAAAGGTATTTCAAATTTTCTTGTATAGATTTACACCCTTAAATTTAATATGATGTAACTCAAAAATTTGCAATTTATATTTTATTAGGGAAAATTTAAAAATTATACATTTGTTACTTAGGGCACTTCATTTTGGATTATATACGTATGAAAAATTCATTTTAATACTTTACTATTTTTAAAGTGTTACTCCACACTTAGGTTTAGAAAACATATATATATTTTAAAAACGTATATATTTTTATATTAAAATATAAAAAAAAAATGCCAAACGATTATTAATTTAAACAATGTAAATAAATTGGAACAAAACATATAAGAATTTCGACGAAGCCGGAAAAACGCATGGCGCACGCGCCCAGAGCGCTTGGACGGTTTCCAAGAGACGCGCGGTCGAATCCCGCTGTGTTCAAGTTTTTATACGTTTTTAAAAATAAATTCATTTCATTTGTATGTTTGTTTGTGCAACCCTGCCATAGCTAGTGACGACGAATAGAAATAAGGTAGAAGATTTCAAATATGTGTACGTTTGTGTGTATGTGTATGTGTGAAATTTCATTTTTGTGTGCAGTGAGCTTTATTTTTGTGTATATAGTGATTTCATTGAAATTTGCATGCAACATTTGAAGCCGCTATCTAAAAGGCCATATAAATACTTACTCAAGCTGTAGCCTTGAATTTCGCTTTAACCGTTCGTTAAACTCGAGGGACAGCGTCTGACTGTAAACGCTTTTGGTTGTGGATTCGATTACCACGAGGTGTAAATGATTATATTTAAAATAATTGTCATTTCTTCACTCTGACTTTGAGTTCTGCAATGTCTGGAATTCGGCGGAAAATAGAATAGTAGGAGTGTCATGACACTAAGTACTTCCTGTCTACCCCGCTATGCGAGATACAAGCGTGAAGCTAAAAAAAACAAACCCAACCTTCAACTAAACTGCGTATAGTATGGGGTTGATCGTAGATGTGCTCGGGGAATAAAAAAAAAATTGTTAAACACACTGCAATGTGTTTTACAAACACTTGTATATAACATACACGTTGCTAGGCAACACATGGTTTACGTATTATCGGAAATAAATATATATAATATATATAATTTTTTTATAGGAATACGAAAAACGTATCGTACCTTGGCTCTACACGTTTGGCGTGTTCATTTTGTTCCGGGCGGTCGCCTTTGTTTTCGCCTCCATCGTCAACGATATGATATTCGCCTACAACATCCTGATGTGCCTGTGTTGGATCGTCTTCTGTGTTTCCGGACTTTATGGATGGCTTCTAGTTTACAGTTTGTACTTGGAGCTGTCGGATTTGACCAAATTGGAGGATTTAGCCCATTTGAGAGTGAGTCTTTTTTTTTTTTAATTATTATTTTTTGATTTTCAGATAATTAACGCAATGTCGCGAATTCGGTGCAAAGTGAAGTACGGAGTGTCTTGACACTAGGTACTTTCTGTCTACCCTGTATGCGGGATAAAAGCGTGAAAGAAAAGCGTGATGAAAGCCTAAAAAAAAACATAATTAACTAATATAAATTTAATAATGTGTATGTTAATATGTGAAGCAAAATCTTTGTAATTTTTAAAAATAATGCATACAAATTTATTAAATTATAAAAAATAAATGTAGCACACACTACCATGTGTTTGACTTACACGTTTATATGGAGTGTTATACACGTTGCTATGGCGACGTGTCATTAACGCGTCAACGGGACATTTAGGTTATTTCAACTATTGTGGTTATTAAACATATTTATAATATACATGTAAATCCATATATTGTTAATTTAGGGATACAGAACAAACTCTCGCACTCAGTTATACGGATTCTCGGTTAACCGGACTATCAAATGCCAACAAATAACTGAGAAAAAATGTCATCTAATATTTTTTTAATAAACACTCACTTTTGTTAATATAATCATTTGTAAGTTAGTAAGTTTGTTCCATTTTTGTTATTCTCAATATTCTTATATATTATACGAAGAAAAATCTCTTTGATCCATACATTAGAGTATCCGGATTTTCGATTATCCGAATGCTTAATAGAAAAGAATTAGTCCGGTTAATCGAGCCTCTACTGTATGCGTATAATCCGTTTTTAAAATATTTGAAAATGTTTTGTGTGTACGAATATAAACATGCTCGTACGTAAGTGGTAAGAAAAGGTACAAAATATATAGTTAATGTATAGCCATTAACCCTCCATTATAATAAACATTAATAAATGAGGCCAATCATAAATTGTGTCATATGAATTTCATGATTTTTTTAAAGTGTTATTCCATTTTTGAAAAGACGTATAAAAATTTTTGAACGCAGTGTGATTCGAACCCGCGCCTCTTGGATACCGTCCAAGAGGTGCGGGCTTAAATCTCGCTGCGTTAAAAAATTTTATACATCTTTTCAAAAATGTTTTCTAATCCTAAGTGTGGACACTAACACTTTAAAAATAATAAATGTTATTCCATACTTAGGATGTAAAAGTATTTGTAATACTCTACTCTCTACAGAGATACTAACAACAGAAATAACGTTGTAACAAACATATAGACATTCAGACGCAGTCGGTAGTAGAACGTGTGGCTTAGCGGTCAGAGCGCGTGGACGGGAAACTAGCGGCACGGTTTCGAATCCCGGTGTATTAATATTTTTATATCGACGTCGGACGATTAGCTACAGAAGAAAATCATATTCCTTTTATTTTTTCATTTATTATCTTATTTTTGTTTTCAGATGGGTACAATGGCGTCTCTGAACGCGTCTCTCGCGGGTTCCCGACCCACCACACCCCATTCCACCGTCTCCACCATGCCAGCGTCTCAAATATGACCGATACCACCCGAAGAAATGCCATTGGTTGAAGGATTCGAAACTATTGTGTAGTGATAGAATAGTGATAGTGTTAATGATAGTGTGATAGTGTTTTATTAAAAAAAATAAATTTAGTTTATTATTTAGTTATGGTTTATCGTAAAATATATATATGTATTGATGCCGGTCTGACTGTAAACGAGATCAGTTGTGGGTTCGATACACACTCGGGGAGTGATTATATTTAAACTGTTATCATTTCCTCGCTCTGGTGGAACAAAGTGCGGCGTTGAGTTTCGCCATATACGCAGTCTCGAATTTTGCGGAAAACACTTTATTTCTTTCTATAAAAGTGTAATTTATACACTAAATTTATAATTTCGTTCGCAGTAAATGAAAATTTCTATATTATAATATTCTCTATAAAAAGATTAATTGAAACGTAAAAATTTTAATGCTTGCATATACATATTTTATTTAATATATATGATCAGTGGCTCTCAAACTTAACTAAATTTTGAACTATATTTTTAATCTGATATAACTTAATTATTGATTTAGAATTCGGACGAAAAATATAAAACGGAGTGTCTTGACACTACTTTTCTCTAACAACAAAAAAAAGCAATAATTATATTAACTATATTAATAATTTGTCTTTTTAACATATTATATTGTATTGTAAATCAAGTTTGGGAAACCTTGATCTAGACCGTATTTAAAAAAAAAAAATTAAAATTAATAATTAGTTAGCATAAGTCACTTGTACTGATGAAGCATTTACAATGTGTTCTCTGTGACCGTCCATTTTTTATTATTTTTTTTTTAATTTCCATAGTTTTTAATGTTAAGAGAAATGGTTAAAGTGCCTATCGTATAATACATTTGTTATATCATAGATAAGCTAGGAAAAAATATAAAATTAATGTTTAAATAAATAATTATATTGGTATGAATGTATAAATAATTTTTATAATCAATTTTAAATATATTAAAAAATTAAAGCGTGAACTACTGGTTGCCTTAGCAACGTGTATGTCAAACGCATGCTAGTGCGTGTACGAAATGTAAAACTATATTCAAATAATTATATATACATATATACTGGTTTTATATATTTTATAAATATATAATATTATTAGGTATGCCTTGTTTATATATTCTTTTATAGTTTAAGATGTTTTACTCTATGAATTTTCTTTGTAAATTTTAACCATTTATCTTGAAACATCTTGAACGGAATGACCTGAAGCTTGACTCAATTATAACTAAAAATATAAATGAAATTCATATTAGGTTGTATTTTATGATTATTCTTCTCTATCTAATCTTACACACACACACATATATTTATACGATTGTGTGTCTTTTTCTTTATTTTTTTTTATTTAAAGACAGTCCTTATTTAGTAATTTTATCTCCGTCCACTCGTGACTTTTTTTATCATGGTGATAATTTAATTCTATTTGAATCTCATTTTTTATTTTTTTAATACAGTAATTATTTAAAAAAAAATCTTTTATTAATATATGTATTTTTTTGAATTTATATATAATTTTATTTAAATTATAGTGTTGTTTGATGTGTTTCATTTGGTTTAAGTTAAGTAGATAGTTGTTTTAAACATTTTTCAATTTTTGATATTTGTTTTAAACGTATAAAAATTTGAACGCAGCGGGATTCGAACCCGCGCCTTTTGGAAACTTTCCTAGCGCTCTGACCGCTAGGCCACGTGTCCTACTAGTAAAAGGCCGCCAAGCCATGCGTTCTACTACTGGTAGAACCCACCGCATAGCGGTCATATTGCTTGGACGGTTTCCAAGATGCGCTGGTTCAAATCCCTCTGCGTTCAAATTTTTAGACGTTTTTTCAAAAATTTTTTTCTAATCATAAGTGTGGAATAACACTTTAACAATATTAAAATATTAGATACTTGTTTTTTTTTGTTTATCTAAAATTAATATGCAGTTCTAACAAATAATTGAACAATTATCCTATTAACTTGTAAAAGATTAAAATATTGATTTATGTATAAGTTAAAAATATTTGTATTTAATAAGGTCATTATTTTTCACAATTATTACACATTTTAACTGAATATATTTTAAACGGATTAATCGCGTATGTTTTGGTATTGGTTGGTAATCTACCAGTGACCACGGATTACTGTAAAGTGTTCGAAAAATGTATTTTCGAATACCAAAATATAAGAACGTATGTTTATTATAAATGTATTTTATATAAACTGTATATAATACTAGAATGTATAGTACAACTTGTGTAACAGTGTCTGCAAACGCGATTGGTTGTGGGTTCGATGCCCACTCGGGGGAGTGATTGTATTTTTAAAAGTTTTGAGTTTTGCTACTCAACATGCAGTTAAAGAATTCGAATACATTTGAAATACTGAAAATAATGGAGAGAGCTTCGTTTTTATCCTGGTATAAGCATGGTACTCGGACAACCTAATGTCTAGACATTCCGTTGGGTGCTTTCAGCCTGAAATTTAGACATTGCGTTTTGAGTGGCAAACTGAATGACACAAGAAGTCCTAAATCATTCTTTTGGGTTACGATTCATCGTACTCTTCTATCCTTTTTTGTTTTTTCTAAACGATAATTTTTTTTAATAAAAAAAATAAAAAAAATTGAAATTTAAATTAGGATTTAATTAATAATTAAAAAAAAAATTAAAAAATCTATATATATATATATATATATATATATATATATATATATATATATATATATATATATATATATATCGTGTGAGATAGAAAATATCGTGCACACTTCACGCAAACACAAACAATTGTTTGAATTGAAAGAGAGAGGTAGATAGGAAATATCTACCTTTCTCTTTCTCTTACACACACAAACACGAACACGCGTTAAATGTAGAAGCAAATTAAAATAATGTTAAAAAATTACGTGAATGATGACGTCATAAAAAACGGAGCGTTTTGACATTTGGTTATTTTTTTTAGTATTATTATTTTCCCGTTGTCATTTAGAAGATGTATTATTCTCATAATTTTATTAATGTTTAATTTATGATTATTTTAAAGAAGAAAAAAAAATTATTATATATGATAAAATTTTACCGTCCATTTTTTGAAATAAATATTTTGTACTCGTCTATTGCGGTTTTATTTACTTTTTACTAGGTATTATATAAATATATATATATATATATATATATATATATATATATATATATATATATATATTTCAAGTAAGTACTAACTAACTACCTTCGCTACGTAGAAATGCTTTATCTTTATTCTCAAATTTAAAATATTTGGAAATACATGATGATAAATTTGTATTCCTGATTTTTTTCTCTATGTAAAATCAACGATGACATAACTCGAATGTAGTTAGAAATTATACGACAGTCGTTCCCAATTCTAAAAAAAAAGGTAACTCTTTATTATTTATCTACCTGCCAGTACAAGTCCCATCAAAATCCGTCCAGCCATTCCAGAGATTGCCTAGAGCAAACAAACACACAAATAGGAAAAATGCTGTCTTTACATAAGGAAAAAGTAGCTATTTTAATATTGAATATGAGGTTTTCAATCTAACGATTTCATATAATTGATATTTCCGCTTTAATAAGACAGTGCAGCGTTAAACTCCGTAATTCAATGCAAAATCTGATATTTTTATTTAAAATAAGAAAACTCAGTCATATATTTAAATATAACTTTTATTACATAGAACGTTTATATATACAGTAATATCGACCTGTAGACAGATACCTTGCATTGAGCAATTCACATATAAAAAAATATTTATTATAAACACATTTAATTTTATATTAACGATCAACTTTACACAATTAGCGTGTTATAATAAAAAATTACACATGTTTTTTTTTATATTGTAACATCTGTTAAACATGTTACGGGGAAAGACAGAGAATCTCATTGGTCATACATTTAACGTCAATTTGCATGTTAAATGACGTCTGTGAGTTCAAATTTCGATTTGAAGACTATTTATATGAGAAGAGAAGAATCTCCTTAGCGTTCCATATATTCCTTATGTCTATTACGATGTAGAGAGGAGCTCTGAGTCTGGTGCTAGGGACAAAAGTGTAGAGTTAAGGGGCTCTTTTAAAATGGACGTTTTGTTAGCTCACGAGCTCTGTCCGAGGTTTCATATTAAAAAAACTAACTTTTAAATATACCAATCCGCTGTCAAAGATATGCTTATGCCGTATAACAGGGTTGTGAGGAACAACCTAGTGTGAAGACACAATTAAGACATTGCATGTAAGCGGAGAAGTGAAAATGAATTTAAATTCCCACGAGTGGGAATTGAACCCACAACCAGACTCTACGTACTGCACCACGACGACCTTAAGTATTAATTATATTAAAAAAACTACATCAAAAAATATACCAAAAGTCTTAAAATTCAAACAAAGAAGAAACAGTTAACTTAGAAAAGTTTTCTAAAAGATAACTTATTAGTAACATTTGACTCTCTCTCTTTTCTCTGTCTTTCTCATAAAAATGCAAATACATATATATATATTTATATATATGTATATATATATATATATATTTATATATATTTATATATATATAACTTAGTTTTACACAAAGACTACATTCGAGTATTATAATGCAAAGCAATATCCATTTATATACACATAATAATTAAAATACATGTAATTTAACACGTTGAACGCCATTCGACCCACCGGTGGGTCCAATTTAGTAATCCATTTGGGTCGAAATTAAAAAATCTGTTATAACAAGCAACTGATATTAAAAATTACTTACTTTCATTTATAAAATAGTTATTTAGTTAGTTAGTTAAAAATTTTATTGTACATTGATAAAATAGTACATAGGTTGAAAAAAAAGAACAATAAAATGCACAAAGGCGGCCTTATCACTGAGAGATCTATAGATAACTCTAGGAATATTGTAAATATCTTGAAAAAATAGTTTATTTTATATAAAATTTATTACCCTACAGACCTGGGTCTGTACCATTTTAATGTAATTATAGCCAGCTAATTGGAATTAAGATTTATGTTTATGTTTAAGAGAGATTTACAAAAAAAATTATCTTAATTTACAAATTTTATTATTAATATTTGGATTTCATAACCATGCTGAGTATTTTAAATGACACTATTTTAAAATTGAAAATATATTTTTAAAAACCAGACGTTACGAACACTTTACTACGGACTAATCCGTAGTCATAGATAGTCTACCGGTAAAATAGTTTAAAATAAACACAACTACAAAATGGCGAAACTAAACGCCGCACTTTGTCCTACCAGAGCGGAATGAAAATAAATTTAAATTTAATCATTTTCCCGAGTGGGAATCGAACCCACAACACATGTTGTTCCACTGCACTATATATTTGATAGATAGATGCACTGTGTGGCTTGTGGTGACTGTTTATGTCAGACCTCTCACGGTCGGAGGTAATGGCGTTTGTTCCAGGAAGGGGGCTCACCGATGAGCATCATAATTTTAATTTAAATATTTTTATTTATTATTTAAATTTTATTTAAATGTTTTTTTTTTATGTGGCGTTCAACGTGTTTATACGAAACAAGTGCGAATGAAAGCGATACGTCCCAGAATTGAATTAAGTTTAATTTTGAAAGGGAAGCAACTTATTTATTTAGTTATTATAAATACTGTATTAATTTTGAAATAATTTTTTTATAACAATGTCTAAATATATACAAATCGACATATCACGCCCCTCCATTCAGGTTTTCAAATAAATAAAATAATGTAATTATATATTTACATATAAATAAAACAAATACGATTACAATAAATAGCAGATAGAAAAAAATCAGGAACTATTTAAGACTAACAATATTATATAAAACATTTTAAACAAGCATATTATGATAATATATAATATAATATATATAAAAAAACATTTTATTTATGAAAATAATTAAAAAATACCTAAAAAACATACCCGTTTTAAAATATTTCATTAAAAAGGACACATTACGCGAAAACACGTTTTACATTGTGACACTAAGCATTTCCCGCGCAAAATGACAAATACAGATTATAAATGATATAGATATGCAAGTGTGAAGGTGATATTTAAAATTTTTGATTTTTGTTTTAATTTATATATAAATTATTTTGTTATTTGATAATAAATATATAAACGTACTTTTTTGTTTTTTTTTATTAAAGATTTTTATTAGAAGATTTTTGAGTTTTTATGAAGTACTAGAAATACATTGTAATGTAAATGTCTCTATTATTAAATTTATTTATTTTTTTAAATTTCAATTCAAGACTTTAAAATCAATTTTATCAAAACTCAATATAACTATAAATCACCTTTACACAAGAAACACAGCCCTACCAAAAATAACACAAGTTTTATTAAAAAAAATAATATTTAATATACTTTAGGTTTTACTATAGGTTTATTCATTATAAAAAAAATAACAAAACAAATATTTATTTAAACATAATTAATATTTGTAAGAAAATTAACTTTCCAAGCCGTAGTGTTTGCGTTTTATCCTTGCATAGGGCCCTATATCGGGGTCCATTATGAAGTCGTAAATGACAGACGACCAACTGTGATGCTGTGGCAAATCGTCGTAGAATTCAGACGCAATACGTTTTACCTGGAACAAAAAGGCAATGTAAATAAACATAGCTATACCTCGTACATTTTGGTATTAAAATATATATATATATATATATATATATATATATATATATATATATATATATATATATATATATATATATACATACATACATATATATAAATATATTTTATTTTAACTTCACGCTTTTAAAAGTATCAAAAGAAAAGTATCTAGTGTCAAGACATTCAAAAATATATTTAAAAAAAATATTTGTCAAATTATTTGATTATTAATCTCGCAAATTTCAGTATTCAAAAAAAATATTTTAGGAAACCCGACGTTACGAACACTTCACAGTGGTCCGTGTTCAAAGATAGATCGACTATAGTCTTTTTGTTCCGATACCAAAATATACATATAAATTTGTTTCATTTAAAACGTGTAAAAATCGCGAAATATGTACGTAATGAATGAAACTATTTCAAATGGATTAATCGCGTATATTTTGGTATTCGAAAATACATTTTTGGACACCAGACGTTTCGAACACTTTACAGTAGTCTGTGGTTGTGGTGGTAGTAGGTGGACTCAAAAATATTGTTTCAAATATCAAAATATATAAAATATATATATAAGTTTATAATACTGTCATTTAAAACGTGTAAAAATCGCGAAATCAACTACCTTATTACATGTATGTATGTCTCTTTTTTTTTTATTGTATATGTAAACTTTTTTGATCCCTCCCCCATGTTCACACCATACAGCACGGTGGTCAAAGAGAACCCAATGTTACGATAGCGACTGCATATTATTGCATGTTATACTTAATACATACTATTTATATTTTATACTAGTATATACTGGGCCCGTGACTCCATTCGCATACAATTTAACATCTTTACTTTATAATTTTAAAACAACTAAATCTTACTATTTTTCAAGTGTTATTCTACACTTAGGATTAGAGGACATTTTTAAAAAAATGTATAAAAATTTGAACGATTTCATTCGAATCCCAGCCTCTTGTTTCCGTCTAAGCGCTCTGACCGCTAAGCCATGCGTACTACTACCGGCCGCGTTGAAAAAATTTTATACGTTTTTAAAAATAAATCTTAAAACAAAATTAGTTTAAGATTTTTTTTATAATTTTAAACTGAAAATGACGTTTTAATCGGTCCAGCATTTCCAGAAATTTGTCAGAACAAACTAACAGACAAAATGTGTATATGCACAAGTGCATAAGAGTAATAGAAGCCTTGCGAATCACAATTTTTATTTCACGCTCTATCCCGCATAGCAGTCAGAGATAATCTAGTGTCAAAACATCTTGTTGCCGTCTTTCCGCCTAACATCAAGACATTGCGTCTGGAGTGGCATCAACACCGTGTCTTGTCTTACCAAAAGGAGATTTTTTTTAAAAAACAATCATTCCCCTCAAATTTTTTTTTCTATTTCTACGTCACTAAGTATGACATCTTAAGTCATTTGCATTGTATACTGCTTTATTATCACTCAAGTACCTTAAAGTCGCGTCAAAACATAGCGGTTTTCCTCAATTATTCATATCTAAAGCAAATTTCTAGAAATAATATATATATATACACACACACCCACACACACACACAAGTATTTAGAATACAGACATACGAATGCCGCCTCAGTCTACATGTGACCACGGACTACTGTAAAGCAATACTTCTTATGAGAGACGATAACTATAAAAAGCATTCAGCAACAGGGATTTTTGAAAATATCCAAAAAAACCTATAATGTTATAGAGAACCCAAATTCTATCAACATTTATTTTATAAAAAATAATATTTTTATAGTTCACTGTACTGTTCACATAATGTAAAGTGTTCAGAACGTGAAGTTTCCAAAAAAAAAATGTATTTTCGAATACCAAAAAATAAGCAATTAATCCTTTTAAAATAGTTTCATTTAAAACATTTATATATTATAAAATTTCAAATACTTGAAGCTTTTATTTACTATTTACCGATGACCTGTGGACGTGTTGCCTTGGTAACGTGTCCGCTACACGTTGCCAAGGCGACGTATAAGCACACATACATCAATCAATATAATCCATTTACCTATCAATTTGCTTGGAAAATACCACTTTTAAATACGTATTATTAATATTGTATAATGTATCTTTTTACTTCGTAGTAAACATTAAAATCTATATATCAAGTTCAACTCGGGGAAGTGATTACATAATTTAAATTCAGGGTCCGTCCATAGATTACGTCACCTGTGTTTCGTGATTTTTTGACCCTGTCCCCTTGTTCTTGTCACAGCTGGTCCCTTTGTATGTGACCACCGTAGTCACGCAGTGTCACACTTTGTCAATCCCCTCCCTCTCCCTTAACGTGTGACGTGATTAACGCGTGGTAAAATGCGAGAAGCTGCTATATATTAATACGTGAAGCAAAACTTTTGCACTTCCGTTCACAAAAATCACGCGGACAAAGTACGTAATAAAGGTCACACACACTAACATATATGTCCATGTGAAACACACATTTACACAAAGTGACATACACGTTGCTAAGGCAACGCGTACTATACGCGTCAACGAGACATCTAGTAAATTACTAGACAAACAAAAAACACTCCTTTTTCCCAGGCGAAGTCTATAGTCGAAACTTATAAAAAATTGAACGCAGCGGGATTCGAACCCGCGCCTCTTGGATACCGTCCAAGCGCTCTGACCGCTAAGCCATGCGTTCAAACGCATTCAAACGCTGCGTTCAAATTTTTATACATTTTTTCAAAAATGTTTTCTAATCCTAAGTGTGGAATAACACTTTAAAAATAGTAAATACAAAACATCGTATCTGTCACGTTACAACACAATCAACACTTGACGTTATCAAAAGCCAGCTATTTATCAGTCTATTAACTCGATAAGGACACTTGGATTTATATTTTACAACGATTTCAAGTAAAAACACTTTATGTTAAAAAAAATAAAAAAAAAATACACGAGAAAATTTATGATTTTGATATACTCTATGGAATCGAATCCATATCGATCACAAGAATACTGTTTGTTTATTTATTTACAAGTGTTTATGTTTTGCTTCGTCTTACACGTTGCTATGGCAACGCGTTGTTTACTCGTTAATTGCATTTTTTATGCCAATGATCACTTTAAATGATTTGTTTAATAAATACGCTTTCGAATCGTCAATCAACATTAAATGTCAGTATTGTAAGTCCCATAAGCCGGCGATAAACGCAGCAGTTGCTCTTTTCAAACATAGTTTCACAACGAGTTCCTAACAATAACTAGCTTCCAGAGAGAGCATCAACTCCGTTTAACACCACACACTAATATTTATATAGTATTCTATAATATAATAATATATATACATTTTTTAATAAAATATATTTAATATTAATCTTAAATTTATTTTCCAGCGGCAGATCTGACATTGTTCGTGGAACTACTACACATATGTACTTTACGTATACTTTGTGCTGTAAATGATTTATTTATTTGTTGAACACGAATATTGGGAGTAAACAGCTTATTTTTATTCCTTTTTTATATCGTTTTATATGTTTTTTGCATACAAACAAAATATATATAAATATATAAACCCTCACCTCAGGCAATCTGCTTCCAGGCACAGCTGGGAAATCGTGATGTTCATTGTGATAGCCCACGTTGAAAGTAATCCAGTTGAGTGGTCCGTAATACGAATACGTTTCGAAACCTTTACGGAACATGTAGTGTTCTGATATGAAATGACCTGGAGAGAAAAAAAATGTTTTTAATGTAACCCATCTATAGGCGAGGGTAAACGTGATCGTTGTCATGGTGATACAGGCCGTTACGCTATATCATCGAATTACAGAAGTCACTCACGAAAATAACTGGAGTTATCGAGATTTCCAATTATTTTTTTTCACGCTTTTATCCCGCATAGTAGGGTAGACAGAAAGTACCTAATGTCAAGACACTCTGTACTTCGTTTTCCACCGAATTCGAGACATTGCGTGTTGAGTGGTGGAACTCAACGTCGCACTTTGTCTTTTACCAGAGCGAGGAAGTGAAAATAATTTTGAATATAATCACTCCTCCAAGTGGGGATCGAACCCACAACCGATCGCGATTACAGTCAGACGCTGTCCCACTGCGCCACGACCGGCCTTTAAACTTTTTATTTAATAAAAATGAATAATCATTTAACAAATATTACATTATTTTATAGAATAAATTAGTAATAATTTATATTTTCATGATGCCACATCTAATTCCCGTCTTAATCTGTATTATGTATATAACTTATACAAAACAACATTGATGTTTCACGTTCCGTGACGGATTATATATTTTTTTAATGTATTTATCTATTCAGCTTCAGATCATTGCTCGCATAGCAGTTTAGTCAGAGGGAACCTAGTGTTAAGATACTCCGTCTATTACTTTCCGTACAAATTCTAGACTAGAAGTTAAATGGCGGAACTAAACACCGCGCTACGTCTTACAAGAGCGGAAAAATGATAATAATTAAAATCAAAATATAATCATTAATAAGCGTCCCACAATACAGGATCACCTTATATACTTAAAACGGAGCTAAGAACGGAAAACGTGCTTTAAAAATACAAAATAAACAATATATTCGGAAAAGCTGAAATTATTTATAATTGAAAATTTATGCAATCAACCTTTGTTTATTAATATATTTTAATATTTTTTTTTGCAAATCAAAGTGCTAGAACATGTTGATAACTCATACGAAAAGAATACCTAGCATTTAAAAGGTAAATCTAGATAAGTAGTTTTATTAGTTACCTGCTACAGGGTGTATTCCCATCGATAATAGTGAACCTATTAACAGATATCCAAGTACTTTCCAGCCTGAAAACAAAAAAAAAACAAACACCATATATAAATTATACAAACTTAGACAATAATATATATATATTTTTTTTAGCTTCACACTTTTATCCCGCGTAGCAGGGTAGGCAGAAAGTACCTAGTGTTAAGACACTCCGTACTTCACTTTCCACCGAATTCGAAACATTGCGTGTTGAGTGGTGGACCTCAACGCCGCACTTTGTCTTACCAGAGCGAAGAAGTGAAAATAATTTTAAATATAACCACTTCCCCGAGTGTGGATCGAACCCACAACTGGTCACGTTTACAGTCAGACGCTGTCCCACTGCTTCACGGCCGGCCTCAATTTGTGACAAAATTGAAATCGAAAATGCCCACCACGATCAACCATGATCAGCTCTTCCCCAAGCGCCATTTTTATATCTCTTACTATTGTAAGAGATATGGTTAGAAGTAAAAGAAATTGCGTCTCAGTGGAGCTCTTAGGGTTCCTCACGATAAAGAGCAAACATTGTCGAATTAAACATTTTTGTAATAAAATAAACTTAGATGGATCCTATGGTTGTATAAATACTAAGTAACAAATTAACACTATCCCACATAGTAGGGTATTCAGAGACAACCTAGTGTCAAGACACTTCGTTGATTGTTTTTCATCTGAAAACGAGACAATGCGTGCTGAGTAGTGAATCGTGTTTACAGTTAGATGCAGTTAGATGCAGTTTGGCAGAAAGAGCATTTAAAATGTTATATTAATAAATAAAATAAATGATATATTAATAAATAAAATTTTATCTGTAATTCAAAACAACACGCTTGCAGAAAATGTTCCTAACGTTAAGATAATTTTGAAACCCTGGATAACCCCTGGATTTTTACACTGTGGAACACTAACATGATAAACTCTTACCAAAAATATCCCAAATATTATGATAATTCAGTATTTAAATCAAATAATCAAACGGGCCGTTACACTTCTGACAATATAGTATAATTAAACATCACATGAAATGGTCGTTTTGAACAAAACCAAAAATAACACAAAGAACTGAAGCAATATCTATCAGAAACAATAGACTCTTAGCAGGATCCTGCTGACTCAGTAATCTAATACTGACTAGGACCTGAACTTGCAGGTAAAATGGAATTGCTTCGGAAGTATATCTTGCATATCATTTGTCTTATTGGCAATAGAGGAGAGCTTTTCGTATTGAGCTGATCGTAAATGAAACATATTCATAAGATACGAGAGCAGGATAATGGAAACACATCACGAATACCAAAGACTGCGCAAATTAGAGGAGATTGAGTGAGAAGTCAGACCTTGACTAAGTTGGAATAAACACGAAGAATCATATAAACCTTCTTTATCTTTACATCTTCTTTATCTTCTCTATCTATATTTTTTTATCTTTTCTGCAACATCTCTTGGGGTGGTGCATCAAAAATCTATATTTCTTGCAGAAAACCTGCAACGAATATTATACCTGAATAAGGTATACTTTAAAAACCGCCTATTCCCAATTACAGATTGTATACATTTAGCAAAGTAGAATTATTTTTAGTAGAAATATTTTTTTTACAGTACATAAGAAAAATATTTGTGCTTTAAATGACAATAATTCTGATTTTTTTTTAACTTTACGTTTTACCTCACATAACAGGATAGTCAGAGGCAATCAGAAAAGTCACTCCATAAAACCTTTTCCGCCCAAAACATTGGGCATTCTAGCGGTTCCTATACTCAATCTTAAATATATCAAAGGCCCTATATTTTCATTTAATTTCTAAGTATTTAATAATTATATATAGAAAAAAAAACTCAGGTTACGCAAGATGTGCTTGGGAAATAATTTTTTTATCATACATTGAAAACATCTTTAATTTAGTTGTAAATTAAAGTCAATATTCTAAATGTATTGTATGAAACCATCTTGGCGCAGTGGTATGTACAACGTCTGAATGTAGACACAATTGGTTTAATACTCAATAACTACTCGGAGGAATGATAATATTAAAAATTTATTATCACTCCCTCGCTCTAGTAAGATATTTGGGTGAAAACAGTCAACGTAGTGTCTAGACACTAGATTGTCTCTGTCCTACTAGGTTGTCACTATCCTCACAATGTCAATTTCATTATATATACAAACGGCTTATACATATTTTGTATATATTTAGTGGATGGACTAAATAAATATATTATTTATATCTTAAGAAAATAACTCTTTAAAAATATTAAAATACCATAAATTGACTTACCAAAAAGCTTTACAACAATGGCGTCGAAGAACAATTGTATAATGAGATTGGTTGCCTCCAACGGGGTAGGCGGCTTCGGCCTGACCACCAAGGGCCGGAGAGAATAGAAAAAGGGCTGCAATATTATCCATAACAATTTCCCCCCAGTCGTACAAAAGAGTTTGGCCTCGACCAGAGTGGGCAAATCGACATCTATAACCTCGTCGCCTTGGTACTATAAATAATTTAGAAAAACAATTAAAATTAATAAAAAGAAGCCGGTGGTGGGGCAGTGTGACAGCGTCTGACTGTAAACGCGATGGGTTGTGGGTTCGATCCCCACTCATTATATTTAAGTTATTTTCACTTTCTCGCTCTGGTAAAGACAAAGTGCGGCTTTGAGTTCCACCACTCAACACGCAATGTCTCGATTTCGGTGGAAAGCGAAGTGCAGAGTGTGTTGACACTAGGTACTTTCTGTTTACCCTGCTATGCGGGATAAAAGCGTGAACCTAAAAAAAAACAATTTTTTTTTGATTTTGGCGATGTGTAAAAAAAACATTTTAACATGGAAATATTTTAAACTGATTAATAGTGTATATTTTGGTATTCGAAAATACATATATTAATGAAAACCCAACGTTTCGAACACAACAGTAGTCTAGACAGATAGATAAATCGATATAAAATAGTTTCATTTAAAATTAAAATATCCATTTGTACGAGCGTATGTAACCTACCATTTGATTGTAGCGGCCATTTTGGCGGTGTATATAAAATTTTATATCAATGGATTAAAAAATATACTTTAAAATAGAGAATATTCAAATAAACAGATATACATTGCAAGTCAATAACGGCGAGAGCTAAAGTTATATTAAATAGTAATCATATCCGGACATATGTGCAAATTTTGAAAAATAATCAAGCGGCAATAAGTAAGGCAAAATAGCCCTTAAATTTTTTTTACATTGATAAACAGATAAATAAAATCATGTTAAGATAAGTTTTAATAAAAATTATCCTAATTTTGGATTTGAACCCAGAACTATAAGTTAATCTTCTTAAAATATGTATTTAAAAAAAGCAGTCAGAGACAACCTAATGTCGAAGCACTCCGTCGACTGCCTTCATAAATACGAGACATTACACTTTGTCCAGAGCGAAGAAACGAAAACAATGTTTAAATATACTCATTAATCCGAGTGGGAATCGAACACACAACCAATCGCGTTTACAATCAGACACTGTTGCACTGCGCCACGACGGCCTTTTTAGTAATTTTCTATACTATAATATTAATCTTGTATATCATTCGTAATCAATTATTAATAATTATATTATTATTGATTACACCCAAGCCGTGTTGTATTAATACAGATAATATTTGCAATCAATAGTGAATTTTTTTTTAATAATTTAACACAGATAAGATATTTAAGATATTCTCTGTTAACAAAGAAAACAGGGGAAAAAAATTTTTAGGGAAAAATTTTATTCTGTTGCAGACATTGCAAGGCGTAATTCAACGCAGCGTTTTGTTTTATCAAAATCGTCAGAAATATAAATAGGTATTACGTTTTTCAGAAAGAACCCAGTGTCAAAACTCCGTTTATTGGTTCTCGTCCAAATAAAATACTAAGCATGTAATAAGTGTCGGAGATCAACGCCACGCTTTGTCTTACCAGAACGGAGAAATGCAATGCAAAATAAATATACTCATTCCCCGGAGCGTGTATTGAACCCACAACCAAATGCTGTCACGATGGCATTCAATTTTATACTTCATGTATAAATAAATAAATAAATTTTTATTTTATAATTAACAATAAATTCGAACCCAAAATAATATTAAATAAATACATAAAAAATATCTTACTCTATGGTGTTCCAAGTGATATTTCCTGAAGCTAATTGATATCGGTATGCCGATGGGCAAGTTGGCAAAGAAACCAAACAGTCGGTTGTGCATCGCCCGGTTGTGTCCGAATGCCAGGTTATGGGCTATTTCGTGAATGGCTAAAACAATAAAAAGTAAAACAATTTAAACTAAAACAAAACAAAACAATAAAAACTTTATTAATTGGACTTATCTTGCAAAATAGTTTCGAAACTGTACAAAATTTGACATTAAGCTAAGAAATCTTCAACGTTTTGGTACAATCATTGCCCTTTTAATCTATTTTTAAAGATATTCCGTTGTAAGTGGCGCAGCTTAACACTGCATCATGATCTAACCAGACCGGAGAAAATATCATATATTACAACCAAAAATATTTATAGGCTACGTCTACGCTACGTTTTAGTCGAAACAAAAATTTAACTAAATTTGTTTCCTAATCAATATTAACAACAGTGTCTAGACATTCCACGAATGTGTGGACACAGCCAAATGTCAATTAAACGGCCATTCGTCATCATCGAACGACGGAAGTTACATATAATTCTTGAGACTACATGTAGCCCTTATCTCTTATCAAATACACAAGTACTGCTTGTTTTATTATTGTATTGTATTGTTTAATAAATGTATACTTCTTCAACATTCAAGTGTTCTCAAATCATCAAATTAGTGTTAAGACATAAAACAATCTGTTCTACGCTTCCTTACTATTTTAGACATCGTACATTACAATGCGGAACCTAACGCTGCCTTTCATATAATGAAACCGAAGGAAGTAAATTAACATAAAATTTAAAGCTTCTTTCAAACGCCCATAGTACCACAGCGTATAATTAAAAAAACATTAAATAATATAATATAATATAAAATAATTTTAAGTACATTAGGAAAATTATACATATATATTTATATATATATATATATATATATATATATATATATATATATATATATATATATATATATATATATATATATATATATATATATATATATATATATATATATATGACAGATCGATTGACTATCTTCGTGCTTCGTGATCGCCAAAAACGTGTGTAGCTAGACTGTTACAATATATATATTAGAAATGCTGAAAATAACATTAAACGTAACAGTAAGATCTGGTCTTTCGTAAAATCCAAGAATGCTACATCTGATATACCTGATTTATGTTTTATAATAACGAATTTATAATAACGAAACGGACGGCAATGAAATTTGTCATCTTTTCAACACTCACTTTCACTCTTCTTTCGAACCAGATACTAGTATTGTTTCTTCATTGCCTTTGGACCATTCTTTAAATTCTCTGACATTATATCAACTAACCTACGTAAATGTCAAATTATTTAATTACCATTCACCCTAAAGAATAATCAATCATTTAATCAAATGAATTTTTAAATGAAACTGTTTTCAACGGACCAATCGCGTATATTTTGGTATTCGAAAATACATATTTGAAAATTTAACGTTTCGAACACTTTACTATAGTCCGTGGTCACACTTGCGGGTAGACTGTGGTGGCATTTGTTTGTCGGTTGATACAAAAATTAATTATAGCAATCTACCACTATCTGTTCCTTAATTGCCTCGCCTGCTGTGCTGGATTTTGCAGAATGAACTGATTTGAGACTAAAGTTTTTATATTTCACAAAATGCCATCTTAATCTACCTTTGATAATGGACTACCATAAAATGTTGGAAACATCAGGTTTACAACAATATATTTACGTATACCAAAATATACACGATTAATCCGTTTATAATGGTTCAAAATGGAAGAGATCTTGTTACATTATTTTATGCAATTGCTTACCTAACATCAAGGAATGATTTATGACACCCCCGTAGCAGTAGGCGAGGACTAGAAGGACAGGCCAACTCATGTTCTGGACGAAAGGCAGAACGGCGAACTGGGCGAGGACCATTCCTGTCACAACCCACTTGAACATGGGATCGTAGCCGTATAGCTTCTTGATTTCTGGATATTTTTCTGGACAAAAAAAATACTTTATTACTCTATGTTATAGAAAAAAAACATTATCCCGCATAGATGAGTAATTAGAGACAATCTAGTATCAAGAAATCTACGTTGACTGCTTTCCGTCTGAAATCCAGACATTGTGTGTCGAGTGTCCAACTCAACGCCGTGCTTTTTCTGACCAGCGCGAAGAAATGAGAATAAATTTTAATTATAATCATTCCCCCGAGTGGTAATCGAATCCACACAATATATAATCGGCCATCGTGTCATATGGGATAGTGAAACTGTAAAAATAAATATTTGCTTCACGCTTTTATCCCGTATAGCAGGGTATACAGAACGTACCTAGTGTCAAAACACTCCGTACTTCGCTTTCCACCGAATTGGAGACATTGCCTGTTGAGCGGTAAAACTTATCAACGCCAAGGTTTGTCTTACCAGAGCGAGGAAATATAAATAATTTAAATATAAGCATGCTTCCAATTGGTAATCGAATCCACAACCGATCGCGTTTACAGTCAGACGCTGTCCCACTGCGCTACGACCGACCTCTTAATATTCCACTACAAATATTCCCATAGAAAATGGTAGCTGCTGTTAAAAGGCTACCATAAATGATGAGCATTTCGAAGTTTCGAAGATATCATCAGCTCAAAAAGTGCAAAGCGAACCAAAAATTAAAAATGTGCAGTTAAAATAACAGGAAATTGCTACCTAGCAAATTAAGACTCCATTATGAGAGTTACTGTAATAGCTTCAGGAATCTAATATTCAAATATATATATATATATATATATATATATATATATATATATATATATATATATATATATATATATATATATATATATATATATATATATATATATATATATATATATATATATATATATATATATATATATATATATATATATATATATATTAGCTTCACGCTTTATTCCGCATAGCAGGGTAGATAGAAAGTACCTAGTATCAAGTCACCGAATTCGAGACATTGCATGTTGAATGGTGGAACTCAACGCCGCACTTTGTCTTTACCAGAGCGAGGAAGTGAAAATAATTTAAATATAATCACTCCCCCGAGTGGGGATCGAACCTACAATGGCGTTTACAGTCAGACGCTGTCACACTGCGCCACGACCTGCCTCAAATATAATTATAAATATAATTATTGTATAAGTCTATTTACAGAGAGGTGTTTAAACAAAAATAAGTGAGTGGTTTAAAATCAGTTACTTAGAAAAGTAACTAAAAAGACCTGATTGTTCTAGACAGTGTTCCGAAAGTTGTGGATTCCATGCGGTCTGGCAAGACGAACCGCGGCGTTGAATTCCGCCATACGCACAATAATTGAAATTAGGTAGAAAATAGGCAATAGAATGTAATATTAACTCTTGTTTTCTTTAATTACTCTACCATATATATATAAGAAACGTTTCACGTTTTACCTCGCTGCTATGCGAGATACTAACTAACTAACTAACATTAACTAACTACTTTCTGCCCGAAATAGAGATATTGTGTGTCGATGTGGGGAACTCAACGCCGCACATCGTATACCGGAGCAGTAAATATATAAATAAAAATACAATCAAACATGAAACAAAAGGTTAACCTTCCTTTATAATATCCAATACAACCAAATTTTTCAAGATACCATCACGGCATTAACCCTATGACCGCTACAGAGGTCACTTTGTACTTAAACGTAATTATTATTACTGAAATAACATACCTGTACTACTATAAATAAAATAAATGGAAGTGTCTGTTTGTAATATTAAAATATCACTTTATATATATATATATATATATATATATATATATATATATATATATATATATATATATATATATATTTATATATATATATATATATATATATATATATATATATATATATATATATATATAAGATCGAGAGAGGTATAGCTGGTTAAATATTGTCTAGTTGTTCCTAGTTTAGGCATTGGGTCTCTACAGGGTGTTAAAGAATGTATCGTATCGTATCGTATCGTCAGGCAATTGCAGTCCACTGCTGGACATAGGCCTCCCCAAGCTTGCGCCAAACATCCCGGTCCTCCGCAACCCTCATCCAGCCTGCTCCGGCAACCTTGCGTATGTCGTCAGTCCAGCGGGCCAGAGGGCGTCCTACACTACGTTTGCCAAGACGCGGTCTCCACTCCAGGACTCGTCTGCTCCAACGGCCATCGGTCCTGTGACAGACGTGACCGGCCCATTGCCACTTCAGCTTACTGATTTTGCGAGCTACGTCGGTTACTTTAGTTCTCTCACGGATAACCTCATTCCTGATTTTATCCTTGAGAGAGACCCCGAGCATAGCTCGCTCCATAGCTCGCTGAGCGACTTTAAATCTGTGGACCAGCCCTACTGTCAGTGTCCACGTCTCGGCAGCGTATGTCATTACAGGTAGGACACATTGCTCAAAAACCTTCGTCTTTAGGCTTTGCGGAATTGTTGACGTAAGGACTCGACGGAGCTTGCCAAATGCCGCCCAACCCAACTGAATCCTCCTATCCGCTTCCTTCTCGAAGTTGTGTCGGCCAAGTTGTATGGTCTGGCCTAGGTAGGTGTAGTCCTGTACAACTTCAAGAAGAACGCCTTCGACCCGCACTGGTCTCGGCATGACGTTTCTGTTGAACATAACTATATCGTCGGCAAAACGCAGATGAGAGATATACTCTCCATTGACGTTGACGCCTCGTCCAATCCAATTCAGGGTTTTAAAGACGTCCTCCATCGCGTTGGTGAACAGTTTCGGGGATATCACGTCCCCCTGTCGCACCCCACGATGGAGCCGAATAGGTCTTGTCCGCTGATCTTGGATTTGGACGGTCATCGTCGCAGCGCTGTAGAGACATCTCATCACCTCGATATATCGCCAGTCGATTTGACATCTCTGCAGGGACTCCAAAACAGCCCAGGTTTCGGTGGCGTCGAACGCTTTCTCATAGTCCACAAATGCCATACACAGCGGCTGATTATACTCCTCGGTCTTCTGTATAATCTGCCGAACAGTATGTATGTGGTCTATGGTGCTGTAGCCTTTTCGAAACCCGGCTTGCTCCGGAGGTTGGTATTCGTCGAGCTTGATGGCGAGACGATTCGTGACGACTCTTAAAAAAAACAACTTGTAAACGTGGCTCAGGAGTGTAATCGGCCTGTAGTTCTTTAGGAGGGTTTTATCACCCTTCTTGAAGAACAAGACGACCACACCCCTGGACCACGCTTCTGGCGTCATGCCTTGGCGGATGACGGCATTAAAGAGTTCCGCTAAGGCCTTTTGGACCGGTAGTCCACCAGCCTTTAGGAGCTCAGTGGTAATGCCATCATCACCCGGGGCCTTCCCATTCCTGAGCTGTTTAAGAGCCGCACTAATCTCGCTTACGTCAACGTCCGGGATGTCTTCCGAGTAATGGCGCGTCAGTGGTGCACGTGGATCTTCAGTGTCCTGAGCTATAGGCTTATGTGTGCGCGATGAGTAGAGCAGCCCATAGAACTTCTCAACCTCATTCTGGATCTGGGGTCTTGACGTGACTATTGTGCCATCCGCTGTCTTAAGCTTTGCAAGGTGGCTTCTCCCTAGCGGTCTTTGGAAAACTTTGGACCCCCTATTTTGCTCAATGAGGGTTGTAATATTTCTCGTGTTTGAGCAACGGAGGTCCCGGCGCGTGAGTTTCCTTATCCGCCTAGAGAGAGCCCGTTGATTTGGAGAAGCTGCTTGAGCGAATGGCATTTCCCGTCTCTGCCTCATCAGATCCAGGGTTTCGGGAGCAAGTTTGGACTGCTTAGTGGTACTCGTCGGCGGAAAATGCTTACGGCCCAGTTTACACACTGTCTTCACCACGCTGTCGGTTATCTCGTCCACATCGTCAGTGGTTTCCAGCGAGTCGAATCGATTTTGCAGGAGAGTAGATTTCAGCAGGCGTTTTCGTTCGACTTTGAAGCATATATTCAGAGTGCCTCGTACGAGTCGGTGATCGCTGCCGGTGTTAAACCTGTTGATCACAGAGACATCTTTGAATATATGTTTTTTGTCCGCCATGATAAAATCTATCTCGTTCCTTGTCACAGTATCTGGACTTTGCCAGGTCCATCTCCTTTGGGGCTTCTTCTTGAAGAAGGAATTCATCAAGTAAAGCCCCTGCATCTCGAGGAAGTTGACCAGCATTTGCCCTCTGTGATTTCTGCACCCCAACCCATGTGGTCCAATCTTCGATTCGTCGCATTCCTGTACTCCCACTTTAGCGTTGAAGTCTCCCATGACCACGTTGTAGAAGCATGAGGTCGTACCATGTATGGCTTTAGTAATGTCCTCATACATGGCTTCAACCTCTTCATCGGAGTGTGTCGAGGTCGGCGCATATACCTGCACTACCTTCAGAGAGTACCTGTCGGTAAGCTTAATTACGAGGTACGCTACCCGGGTCGACACACTACTAACTTCCACAACGTTGCCAACAAGAGCTCTGTGGATCAGAAAACCGACACCACCTTGGGAGGCCCTATCACCTTCCCGGAAGTAGAGCAAGTGACCAGAGTCAAGGGTTATTGTATCCTCTCCCTCTCTTCGGACTTCCGATAACCCCATAATACTCCACTTTATATGACTTAACTCTACTTCCAGTTCTGTGAGGTGATGGTCCAGCCGAATCGTACGTCCGTTGTACGTTGCCAAATACATATGTTGTTTTCGGCAGCCTTTACTCCGGGGATTCTTAGCACCCTCTGCCCCGCCGTGACCACGACCGCTGCCTTGGCCGGGAATAGCGCGGCTGCCGGGCACTGAGGGCCGTATTTTTGGCGCTGTTTCCATGGGGGATCTTGCCATTGTCACCACGCTTGGCAGGCGGGTTGGTGACCGCAGTAGATGTTTATGTTAGACAGGGCCACGCTGCTGCCCATGCCCTGATTTTTCCCTTAGTCGCTTCTTACGACACCGTACCGTAATTCAACACGCAAGTCTCAGTAAACTAAAAAAATTATTAAACGTTTTTTTTTTCTAGCAAAATCTTCACGTTATTAATATATTATCCAAACATATTATTAATATACTATGTAATGCATCGTATGGCTTTTCAGTTAGTGTACCTGATCTTAGTCAATTCAAACTAAGATTAACGTGATTTTAGTCGATTCGTTATTTTTTGTAAAAGAAATCATTATGTCAGAAGAAAATTAGATTTCATTAATACCAGATTGTCTTGAGGCCGGTTGTGGCGTAGTGGGTCAGCGTTAGACCGTAAACACGACCGGTTGTGGGTTCGATTCCTACTCGGGGAACGAATTATATTCAAATTATTTTCACTTCTTCGCTCTGGTCAAAGACAACGTACGGCGTTGTTTCACCACTCAACAGGAAATGTCTTGAATTCAATGGGAAGCGAAGTACGGAATGTCTTGACACTAGGTACTATACGTCTATCCTGCTATGCGGGATAAAAGTTTGAAGCTAAAAAAAAATAGACACATTTTCGCTCTGGTAAGGCAGAACGTGGTGTTTCCCACTCAATCAATCAATGGTGTGTCCTGAAAGTAGATTGACTCTGAGCAATGCGGAATAAAGCGTGAGGCTATTTTTAATGGTTTTGCATTCTATAAGTTAAAAATTTTCCCAAAACTCACATTGCAATACTAATTTTATATAATTTTTTGACATCGAAATTAAAGGTACAAGGGTGGGTAGTTACAAATTTCAGCTCAATCAAACATTGAAGTGAAAATCAAATTTAGCTGGAAATCTTACAACACTATTTTATTAAAACCTTAGTGATGTCCCTCAGGATGTTCGAAGAAAGAAAAAAATGGGATACGTCTAACCTATAACGCTCTAAATTTGAAAATTTAGCACAGATTAACTATTCAATTATCTGTATCTACCCTACATTAAATTGTACGTGAGGATTAAAGGAACATTACTTATCGTTATCGGACAGATAAAACATAATAAATTGATTATATAGGCCGTTAAAGTTATGTAAAATTTCCACCCAAAAACCATACTAGTGAGTAATGGATAATCATATTTATATCTTGTATTGTTGTGATACGTTATCAAAAACGTGAGTCGTACACGATATGCGAAAGTATTTTTTTTATCTACGTACAAATCATTTTTGACTTCCGGTGGATTTTTAATTCACAAAATATGTATCGTAAATGCATTTCATTGTATGTTATTATGTTATACAATACTTATATTAGACGATTTCTGTCTGCGATTATGTCCGCGCTATATGAAAATAGGCTAAAACTAAAGGAGTCCAAGTTACTCCTTATCACATCAGCTATCTCCCAGTGAAAGTCCCATTAAAATCGGTCCAGACGTTTCAGCTTTATTTATTTGTATGTTTTATCTGAAGAAAAGGCCGATCGTGGCGACAGCATCTGACTGTAAGCGCGATCGGTTGTGGGTTCGATCCCCACTCGGGGGAGTGATTATATTTAAATTATTTTCACTTCCTCGCTCTGGTGAAGACAAAGAACGGCGTTGAGTTCCACCACCCAATACACAACGTCTCGAATTCGGTGGAAAGCGAAGTACGGAGTTTTTTGACACTAGGTACTTTCTGTCTACCCTGTTATGCGGGTTAAAAGCGTGAAGCTAAAAAAAAAAGGATTTTACTTTATGTACAAGCAGCCCCACTAAGTAAACTTATTTTAATTTTATATTAATTTTATTGTATTTTTAACGCACTATTAAATTAAATAATATATTAGAAATACAGTATATTAATAAAATAAATATTACACATAAATATGTGTTTTAATAATAAATTGCTAAGGAAATACGTGTTTGAAGAATCAAAGGGCACCCTCGTATTACTAATTCATACATACATATGAATATACACGGTAATATACACGGTACATATACCCAAATAGCATTAGCTAAAATTTTTGTACGTCTGCATTCTTGTTCCGGTTAATCTCTAGAACGGCTTGACCGATTTGTGTAAATTTTCACTGATAAAAAACTGATGTAATAAGGAGTAACTGCTATTGGGTACTTTTATTTTGTTATTATAAAAGAAAGATCGAGGAAGTTAAAGTGTGTAACAAAATGTGATTTAAATAAACTTTTAATATATCAATAAATAAAAATAAATAAGGGCTAAAGAAAATACTATTTTAAGCTTCAAGCTTTTATCCCGCATAACTAGGAAGTACCTAGTGCCAAAACACTCCGTACTCCACTTTCCGCCGAATACAAGAACTCAACGCCGCGCTTTATCTAAACAGAGCGAGGATATGAAAATAATTTATATATAATCATTCCCCCGAGTGGTAATCGAACCCACAACGCCACGAGCGGCCTTGAGAATATGATTTCACAGGTACAATATGGTTTTCCCACGATCGTTCCTCATTAGAACTGTTAATTTCACGTACTTTGAAGTCATGTGTTAATTTTGTATGTGCCAGCTAGACTTCAATTAGACGCTTGTCGATATCTGACATCATCAGTTGCACTGGTCGCAATGCTGAATCATTCAAGCGAAACCAGTGTATATCGACACATCGCATAGCAGGGTAGTCGGCGACAACGTAGTGTCTAGACACTTCGTGAACTGCATTCGAAAATTGAGACATTGTGTAGCGAACCCAATCATGCGTTTCGTCTTCTAATGGGAAGCGAACCCACTTTGCTTTTTGAGTAGATAGGTAATGTTTTTATAAAAATAATTAACCACGTTTTGCTGAGAAAGAGAAATTAATCACTCTGATAGCTTTTATAATAAACAATATATTACTATTGAATCCGGACACATGTGCACATTTTCAAATAAATTTAACAGCAAGAAATATTATATTTTTTTTACGTATAAAGAGCCTGTTTTAAATATAACCTTTTTTATAGGAATTATTTTCGATTGAAAATTATTGATTTAAGGTTAAGGTAAGATACTACTGTCTGTTTAAAGATACACATAGAAAATTTAAATAGACGTTAACAAGTTAATTGTGGCAATTAGTTTGAGTTAGACAAGTACTGTCGAGACGAAATGTCTTAAACATGAAATGGTTTTATTTATTTTATTTTTCGCTCTCCATTCGAGTTCAACACATAGCGGCGGAACTCAACGCCGTAATATATCTCACCAATAAACAACTAAAATGTATGTGTATTTTAGACCTGATTAATAACTATTAATATCATTGATTTTCGCGATTTTTACACATTTTAAATGAAACTATTTTAAACGGATTAATCGCATATATTTTGGTATTGGAAAATACATTTTTGGAGCCAATGCTTGAGACCATTGTAAAGTAATACTCCTTTGCAGTTTCCAGGTGTATATAATAGTTTGTATACACTTGTAACCTGCAAAGGTGCAGTCTAGTGACTGTGACGGTGGCTTATCGTACATTGGTCAAACAAAGAGGAGCATCGGGGTTAGGGTGAAGGAACACATATCCGATGTCAAGAATGGGCGTGTATCGCAATCTGCTGTGTGTGAACATACAATGAATAAGTAAAAAGTAGATATATTCCTAGAATGATCCGCGAGGCTATTGAAGTTCAGAAACATCCAAATTTTAACAGAGAAGATGGTTGGAAACTTTCTACTACCTGCTCCACAAGAATCCATCAATAATTAATATTTGTATCAACCGATATACAAATGCCACCAGTCTACCTGTGACCAAGGACTACTTTAAAGTGTTCGAAACGTCAGATGTCTAATAATGTATTTTTGAATACCAAAATATACGCGTTTATAACAGTTTCATTTAAAATCTGTTCGAAATGCTTGAATCAAAAGTCTTAGAAAAACAAAAAATAGAAAAACTCTTGGTAAAAAAGCGCCCTAGTCTACTTAAACGTGAGGAAAGACCATTTAAATATAATCATTTATTTTCATTTAATTTCAATAAATTATTTGCATTTCCTCGCTGTGGTAAGACAAAGTACGCGGCGTTGAGTTCCGCCACTCAACACGTATAGTATCGAATTAGGCGGAGAGCGAAGTACGGGATAGGTACTTCCTACCTACGCTCCTATACGGAGTAAAAGCGTGAAGCGAAAATAAAATCTGTATATTTATAAATTCGTTTAGCTCCTACACTATATTCATGTAATTGATATGTAGGTTTTTGGAATTGATAGGTACTCTCTATCTTAATATTTACTATTTTTAAAATGTTATTCCACACTTTCCTCTAAGCCATTATTAGAGGTCAGAGCGCGGGTTTGAATCCCGCTGCGATCAAATTTTTATACGTTTTTTCAAAAATGTACTCTCTATCTCTCCCGTAAAATAAAATCGAACAAAATTCATCATATACACTATCAAGAATTTGTCAACTAAGCTATGAACCATCATAGCTTAAAATATCATATATGAGTTTACAACACAACTGTACAAGCAGTTCTGTTTATTTAAAATTAACATTTATTATAATTGAACAAGGCTTAAAATTAGATTGTCGTTGACAAATCTAAGAATGTTTGGAAGCAGTTGACTGAAAAAAAAACAATCACACGACAATATTGTCTCTGGCGCGGGCATAGAGCTTAAAATTGGTTTGCTTATAACTTTGCCTTGCAGTTATCTGCCAATGTAAACTTTTTGCTTAAAACCTTTACGCCTGAACGGTGTATTACAATTGTAAAAATCAGTTTCTGTGTGATGATAGTTTCGCTTGATTTCGCTTATAATGTATTATAGCTGTATTTGTGGACCTCGTGGCGCAGTGGAACAGCGTTTGACTGTAAGCACGATTGGTCGTGGGTTCGATTCCCGATCGGTGGAATGATTATAGTTCAAATTGGTTTACCAGAGCGAGGAAATGAAAATAAATTAACTATCAAAAAGAATCAAACCCACAATCAATTCAGTCTACAGTCAGATCCTGTCGCACTGCACGACCTTATATATTACATTTTCTTAAATAAACATTTTTTTATTTTATATACTTAGATACCATTTTGTTGTAGCAAGCTAACACTTAACTTCAAAATCATAATAGTTGCAGCTTCAAACCTTACTCGGAGAAATTATTATATACTATACAAATAAAAATTTATAATACTAAAATTGTAGTGTCTATTTGTAAAATAAAATAACAACTTTTTACTAAATACATATGTATGCATATTCAGTATATACACTGAATATATCTTTTGCCTTTACCTTTACTGAATATATCTTTTGCCTTTTTCAACTAAGTTTAAAAGGACTTTTTTGACCGGCAGATAACCAAAGTTATAAGGAATAACTTAGACTTTTTTTACTTTAGAATTGTACAAATATATCATATATACTAGACAAAGTCACAGGCATGTCTTTAATAAGCTTTTAATTCCCTACTCAGATAAGACAATAAAGATTGACAATATGATGAGGAAAAAGTATATAGCTATAAAAAATAGATATTATATAATATGTTTGAGCCCAGTTGTGGCACAGTGTCTGACTGTAAACGCGATTGTTTGTGGGTTCCATCCCCACTCGGAGGAGTGAATATATCTAAATTATTTTCACTTCCTCGCTCTGGTAAAAGATAAAATGTGGTGTTAAAGTTCCACTCAAAACTCAATTCGGTGGGAATAGAAGTATGGAGTGTCTTGACACTAGGTACTTTCTGTCTACCCTGCTATACAAGATAATAGCGTGAAGCTATAAATAAATATAATAATATATAAAAAAAATATAAAATGTTTCGCCCATTAAAATATAACCTTCAGAATGTTGTCACAATGAATTATTGTGTTGGTCAATTGTAGGTAAGACTAATATATCATATTCCTTATACTGACCCATCTTCACAGTATCTACAAGATTATTATTAATGATATTGTAAAGAAAAAAATGTATGTTTTTTTTAAATAATTGATAATTAACTTAGTTTTCGGACTGGAAACATGATCAGTTGTGGGTTTGATTTCTAATCAAGGTATAATTAACAATTATTATCATTTCTCCGCTTTAGTGAGGTAAAGAGTGGCCTTGAATTTGTCACCTGACATATAATGTCTTGACTACGGACAGATAGCAGTCTACAGTGTTTTGACACTATGTTGTCTCTTTGAGTATTTTACAAAAACTAATTTATTAAGTTGACTAGTTTGCAGTTATTATATATAATAATTAATAATTAGAATATTTTTGAAAGGAGATATAATATGAATTTATAATCAAGAAAGAAAATATTCCATTTTTATTTAAATTAAGTAAGGCAGGGAGTCTGTTTAGCTGATTTAAATATTTATTTTATAAGATTTCTAGTGCTGTGTTACTAAGGACTAACTCTAAGTATTTATTTTATGTTTATTCTTTAAGTATAGTATTAAAAATAACTACGTAAGTACTAGGAATAAACAAATAGGTATGTAATCAAATATAGTCATTTTTGGTTTAGCATGAATTACTTAGTCATAGTTTTATATGTAAGATATAAAAGTATGTAAAATATTTTATCAAATGGATTATAGACCAAAAAAATGAGTTTACAAAATGATAATTTTTATAAAATTAACATTTATATAATTTAATTAGATATTAATAAATAATATAGACTTAAGTAGCTTAGTTCATAATAAGTGTACATATATTTATATGTTACACAGCAGGAAGTGTAAAGTGAAAACGTTGTAATAAATTAAGTATTAATAATAGTTATATTTTTTATAAACAAGTACAACTTTGTCAAAACACAATCTAATTAATTATTTATATATGACGTAATGCTATTTAAATACCTAGGATGATTTTTCGGCGAGTCGCGTGAGGTTCCTCCGTGTGGACCCATTCGAAATCGGTCCTAGACACTTTCGCACCCATTTTTCACACTTTCAGCCACATTTACAATTTAAATCACTGTTATACAATAAAAATAATTACTGTAAATATCAAAGTGAAGGATTACGCCCTTTTTTACTGGGCTAAATATATAATGCGTGCAATCGAAACAAATTTCTGAAAGCGATTAATTTATATTAGTGTAACGTCAAGCCGGCAGACTCTAGTGACGTCACGATAAGCATGTGACATTAGAAGTTTGACTGTTGACATTGGCAGCTAAAACGGCGGGAATTCAAAGGCAATGATGATTATAAAATCGATTTTATAGTTTACTATTTATAAAGTGTTATTCCACACACAGGATTGGAAACCATTCTTGGTTTCCGAGAGGCGCGGGTTTGAATCCCGCTGAGTTCAAAGTTTTATACGTTTTTTCAAAAATCGATTTATTAAATTTATATAATCTATACTTATAAATAAAATCGGTGTGTCTGTTTGTAATATTATTGAATGCATATGTATATATACACGATACAATTGCCAAAACGACATTTTTTACTATTCTATAGACTGACTTTGTACGAATTTGTGGACCGATGTGGAGTCGCAGGCTCGGCTCGCCGAAAAATAAAATTAGATCGTTTTCATAAGATAACAGTGGTGTTTAATTATATAAGCCTAATATAAGCCTAAAAGCCTATATGTAAGCCTAAAAGATGCTAACAACGTAAATAAGTTGTATCAAAACGTATAAGAATTTCGATGCAGCCGATAGCAGAACGTAACGAAACAAGAGGCGCAAGTTCAAATTTTTATAAGTTTTTTAAAAATGTTTTCTAAGTCTGTGTGGAGTCTAATTCATTATATGCTTGCATTTGAAAATAAAACTATTAGCTTTTCTTTAATAACTACTTATTTATTACCAGTGTCATGCTAATTATGATTTCATATTTATTTTAGCTTCACGCTTTCATCCCGCATAGCAGACTAGACAGAAAATATCTAGTGTCAAGACACTCCGTACTTCGCTTTCCACCGAATTCGAGATCATTGCATGTTGAGTGGTAGAACTCAACTCCGCACTTTGTTTTATCAGAGCGACGAAGTGAAAATAATTTAAATATAATGACTCCCGTCGATCGCGTTTACAGTCAGACACTGTCCCACTGCGCCACGAACGGCCTCTATCACGTCTCAATTAGACTAAAATAATAATAGTGTTTTGAGCGTCATCAGTTCCGTTAATGGAACGCGCGCCTCATGCGAAAAGTCGAGGGAGACCTCGATTGACGTTCGAAAACACTGTCGATGATATTGGAGGAAGGTCACGTGAAAAGCCTGAAGACCGAAGGGCATGTAAGTGACGGTAGACGTGACGAAACAAGTGTGCAGGTACTGTAGGTAGCGTCTGATGCTATGTTTCTAAATAGAAATCAATGGCTGCTCAGGTTTTTTAGATAATTTAATGATATGAAATACATAGAAACGTACACAAGTAAAAATCCAATAACAATCATTTGAATAAAATTTGTAGCTTCATTATTAAAAAATCTTTTTACGCATTTAAAAAAAAATATTTGAAATATAAAGTAAGGATTTTATTTGCATAATTTTCGCAACGGCGTCCTATTTTTCTTCAGATTACAGCAAAATTAGTTTTTTTTTAAATTCAAAACTAAAATTTTATTTTGGACTTTTAGATTTAGGTAATTTAAATTGCCAGAAGCGAATGTATCATACGATCTGTATTAAATCGCCTTTTAAGGAGTAGTTAATAGGTATTATTCATGGAGTAGGGAAGCCATAGGCTACCGTAGCCCGGCTAGTGGTCGATAAGCACTGTTAGGTTTTAATGAGTATAGGATAGGTATTAGGATATTTACCAAAAAAGAGGGACCTATAGGCACGCCTGTGAAAGCAACTAGCAAAAGTATGAGAGGAGACTCGGGAGCTATAATTATACAATAAGGTAAGCTCCTTTGCTATTTCTCTCTTGAGGTAGGCGCGTCTCCTCTATGTTGATAGTTAACATGTTCATTGTCGGTATCATGGTATCACGAGGTCCTTTAGGGGTTATCCATGAATTACGTCACACGTTATGGGGGAAGGTTCCCCAGTGTGACATTGCTTGAAAATCTGCCGTGACCAAAATGGGAGGGGGAGGGAACAGAAATTAAATTAAGTTATCAAAAATTGCTCACGAGTAACATATAATAGGTGTATATAGAACATATAGTATAGCCACAGCGAAACGTAGCGAAATATCTGCTTATCTTTTCTTTAAATAGATAATATAGGATATTAGTCCAATATTAATCAAGAGGACGTCATTTGATCTTAATATATTTCAAGTTATATTTGAAAGGAAGTCATTTGAATAATATTAGAAACACCTAACCTTTCAACTATCATTTGTTCGGTACCTATTTTCTTTTTTAGCTTCGCGCTTTCATCCCGCATATCAGGGTAGACAGAAAGTACCTAGTGTCAAGACACTCCGTACTTCACTATTTTATATTATCTATTGTAAGTCGGAAAATAAAGGAAATTCATAATATTAGCATAACAAGGTTAATTGGTACAATATATATTTCAAATTCTAACGTAATTACCATAATTTCCATGCTTCAGTCGTGTATTCTGACGTGAAGGATCAAGAACACACAGTACTCAGTATTCGGGATAGGTGTTTATAATTTTTTTACGTTTTCATCCCGCACAGCAGGATAGACAAAGTATCTAATGTCAATTCAATGTAATTGTCAAGTATTTTTGACATAGCAGGTAGCACGGACAGCAGCTGGCCCATAGTTACTGGGACCTGTCGTTTTCACTAAAAATAAAACTATTCCGTGCGGTTGCTATCAACGTGGATTACTAATTTAATTCCGATTTTTTTAGCTTCACGCTTTTATCCCGCATAGCAGGGTAGACAGAAAGTACCTAGTGTCAAGACACTCCGTACTAGCTTTCCACCGAATTCGAGACATTGCTTGTTGGGTGGTGAACTCAACGCCGCTCTTTTTCTTTACCAGAGCGAGAAAGTGAAAATAATTTGAATATAACCACTCCCCCGTGTAGGACATAATTCAGAATTAGAAATATATAGAATTTAAACATTTCGTGTAAATATAATAATTATTAATTACTTTTAAGAAAATACTTTTAATTTTTTAATAGTATTTAGAATTTTGTAAGCCATTTAAAGTATGTAAAAAACCAAATAAAAATAAAACAGAAAACACTCAGTTTTTAAAAATATATTTAAACGCT